>CM066032.1:256105337-256828905 GCA_033557465.1 Ichthyophis bannanicus | reverse complement strand
ACATCTTCAAAATCTTCCACCCCCACTTGGTGGCTGCTCCAGGATATCAGGACCCTCCGCTCTTTATACACATGTCTTACGATGGAAAAGGAAAAATCCCAACTTTAACACATATTCAATTGACTTATATGTTTAAATGTCTATTGTCCTCTGTAAACAGATTGTTTATGTGTTCTTTGTAAATAATTCCATGTAAATAGTTTTGAAACTGTTTCCATGCAATGTTACCTTTACATAGTTACAACTACCATTCTATGTCAAGTATACAGAAGTATACAAAATTGTTAACGTGTTCCTTTAAATTAAACGCGCCCTTGATCTCGTGAAGTTGCGGTATAGAAGACAGAGATAAATACATAAATAAAATACTAGCATAACCAGAAATGTCCTCAATAGACCAAGAATACCAACAATGTCAACATATCATTACCCACCCCCCGCAGGTTATCACAAGACTAAGCAAGCAACCGCTAAGAGAGCTCCACTCGCTACGTACTAGGCGCCTGCATAGTGGAACTTCCGCTCGCTATGGACTTAGGGACCCCTGAATGACACCAAACACTTTTGCAAGGCACGCACGACCCTGCTCTTGTGACCGCAGTCTCGGAGCAACCACCTTAATTTGGCAAACACTAGATAACAACCGCAGAGGAACACCATCTACCTTCACCACCCACTTGACCCCATCTACCCATTCCCATTTAGAACCATATAAGCACATTGTATTTACGTTTGTTAGCCGTATCCCCTCCTGTTGAAATGTATACCTCCACTTGTGTTCTGACCCACTTTGATTGAAGGATAATGTTGGTATACAAATCTTTCTAAATAAATAAATATGAATACAATTTGAGCTGTAGCATGAGGAGCCGTTCTTTGAGTGTGACAAAAATCAAGGGGGGGGCCGAAAGTTGATAGCTCCGCAGAAAGAAGGAGAAGGAGAAGTATGGCAGGGAGGAGACAGCATGGCACTAATGATGGTGAGGTTGTGTCAGAAGAGAGAGAGGAGATAGACTGAATGAAAGGGAGAAAGTGGTGAAGCTCAAGAGCTGATGATAGAGTAGATAACAAGATGGTGGGGGAAGTGAGACTGGTAAAGGAGAGAAGGGTGAAGGGCTTGAAGGTGTGTTTGGTATTCGAGGGGAGACAATTAGGGAATATGAGCAAATAGGAAAAGAAAGTGATTGAGGAGCCATAAAGAGAGATGATGGAGAGGAGGAGGCATAGAAGTCAGAAGAAAATAGAAGTATAGATAGTTAGAACTTGAAGGGTATAAGGTGCCCCGTGAGTGATCAGGGTAATGACCCCAGGGCGGCTATAAAAGGCTAGAAGCAGGGGGCGGGTAGGCTGTGGGGAGGGAGGGTGGAGATAATAAGGAAGAGAAGAAAGAGAGAGCACCACAGTGGCTGAAAAACGAAAAGCCCCCCTTTTGAACAAAATCCAAACAAAAATACTGAAAAGTAAGGCACTCTAAACAATGATCGAACAAACAAATAATATAGTAAATCTCTATTACAAGCAGACAGGGACTTTACAAAAAAAGAGGTGGAGGGGCGGTGATTAAAAAGTCAGACCCTAGTCAGAAGCCCAGCACAAGAACGGAGACAGCCTGTAATAGACTTGCACATTCCACAGCAAGAAGAAGCAAATGGCTGAGCACACATGAGGAAGAGGGTTAAGAATGCTTCAATGGGAGGGGAGGGGGGGGGGTGGGTTATACTTTCAGCACACAGTAATAGGAGGCAGGCAGGGAAGGGGGAGGGGATTTTAAACTCAGGAACAGAAGTAAAGTGGATAAGGCAATTGAAGTTAATACTTGATCTCCAAAAGCAGAGACCAGAGGGAGGGAGTAGGGAAGTTATAATTGATTATGAGGAGACAGAGAGAGACAGCTGAACACAGAGAGAGAGAGAGCTGAACAAGATCACAAACAAAAATACTGAAAGTAAGGCATTCTAAACAATGATAAGAAAAATAAATAAATAAGATATACAGGCAGGCAGAGCTTGCAAGCAAGCAATTAAAAAGTCAGACCCTATTCAGAAGCCAGGAGCACAGCCTGTAATAAACTTGCAAGTTCCACAGCAAGAAGGCAAATAGATAGGGAGACAGTGAGCTATCAAGGCTGGTGGAAATTAGCCACGCCCCTGAGTTTTGAACAGATTGAAGGGGAGAGAGATGATTCAGAGGGAGACCAGCAAGGAGGAGGTTGCAATAGTCTAGGTGGGAGGTCATTAAAGAGTGGATGAGTGTCTTAGTAGTGTGTTCAGAAAGGAAGGAGCGAATTTTGCCCATTGCAAAGGATCAGACATGTTCACTCTACAGATGTATATGACACATGAGTTGTACATGTTTGGAATATTTCACAATAACTGTGACAACATCTTTGGCTCCATCATATGTATGCAGTACATGCAGGCACATCCCATTCCTGGGATGGCCACCTGCAGGGATCATTATATGTCCCTACTTGCTCCATATGGCCAATATGAGAGACACTTGTCCAGTTGTTATATGCACATGTGTTAAGAGGATTTTATGGTGGTTAGAAAAGCTGAAACAGCTGTCATACCCAAATAGCTGCTACTGGGATTTCCCCATGGCACAGCTACACTTTCTTCACACATCCTACAACTGCATTTGGACGATCACATCAAGTACATTGGGACAGCAAAGCCATACTGCACTCTCATCTACTGCCATCCATCCTTCAGCCCATCCATCAGCAAATGCCTGTTATGTACAGTCATATATTCTCCTGCTAGCTGCTACACCGGGTCCACACAGGAACCTGTGAACAATCTGCACATCACCACTCCTGCTCGGTCATTCTTTTGATGCCCACATCACGGCAATGCTAGCTCCGCCAGGAGAGACTTCTTCCCACTCCTATGCCGCACACTGACATTACAGCATATTAGGTGGGCTCCCCTCACTGATACAAAATAGCTGCCTCCCACATGCTTATCCCACTTACTGACTGACACGTAGGGTACATATGGATCTGACAGGCCCATCAGCTCTTACCTTTCCTTCCATCCATGACCTAATATGTAACTTTCACAGAGGCTGCGTTAAGGTGTCTTCCATTTTCAGGCGCTGAGGTGCACACTTGACACTTTAATGCCCGATGTCCTGTTTGCGCCCGATAAGTGGAGCCAAGCGCTCTTGTAGCGGCAGAGCGCAAACAATCCAATAATACCAGGAGTCTGTTCAGAAGGTCCAAATCATTTATTTGTGCACAAGACTCAAGCAGAATCACATTCAAAATGGCTGAGCAATGGTTTCTAGCAAAACAACAACTTTTATACCTTTCTTCTCCATTCTGTACATAGGCAAACTTTTCATTTGTCCCAGTAACCCCTTCTATCCCATCTATTGGTCCCGGTACCATTACATAGTCATCCAATGAGGACCTGGTCTGGGCTCAGCACCTGGTTGCCCCCCTTACAGTCCCCATTACAATGGACAGTTCTTAGACTCTTGATACAATTCTCCTCCAAGGTCACTAACTGACTAGAACATGTGGGAAAGCAGGGCACTGTAACCCTTCTCTCAGCAGAATTAATTAGTTCACAGAGGTTTTCACGCTCTTATCAGTACCAATTAAAGCTTGTTTTTCTATCTTTTCTAAGTTTCAGTTCTGCTTAGCTATGCTTGGTTATGCTTAGTTAAGTTTCGATTCTATGAAAGCAGCATTGGGGGGGGGGGGGGTTTCACTCCTCTGGGCCTAACCACAGGCTTCATTTACAGGTCAAGCTGCTTAGACCTGTCTGTTTAGTTCAAGCAGCATGGATCATAGGCCTTCGCCTACCACATTCCCCCCTTTGAATATTCTCACCCGCAAGTGAGAAAGGGTACTAGGTAAAGGTATCACTCTGTGGTATAGGGTAGTAGTTTCACATAGCTAGTATCTTTGTAGCTGCCTTGCACTCTACAGTGTTATTAATAACGGAAGTTATCATTCGCAAGCAAAGTGGCAAGAAACAAGGGAGCAACAAGCAGATAGTCAGAGTCCATAGTTTGGCAAGAGTGGGAAAAAGAACTAAAGGAGTAGAAGGTTCAGGAACATTTATGCCGGGACCACCACGATGTCTTCTTTGTTGTGCTGTTGTAAAACTTCTGATTTAGACAGTCCAACTGTCCAATCTTCATAGCAAATTGTGGTCCGGTGCGAACAAAACACAAACTGTCAACAATGGGGTGGGCCAATACCCACTCACTAGTAGTATTATGTAAATCAGTCTGATTGTAGGGGATGGAATAATTCAGTTCTTGAGCCTCCTAGGGCCACTGATCTCCCATCTTGGTTCCTCCACAAAGAAACAGTCATAAATGTGGAGACTAGATGCTACTGTTTCGGCAAGTTCAAGAAACAAGTTCTGGGAGGCATGAGGAACCTTCAGCCCAGTTCGCGTGGTACTTATACAGGCTGCACAGGGAGGTAAAGCAAAAGTCTTTTCAAAGCACCCCAAGGCTGCTGCCGAAATAAATCAATAATAAGAATTCATAATGGGCATAGTCTCTGGAAAATTGGTGGAACTATCGGCATCCACAACAGATAACAGATGTAGAGTTGATTGTAGATCCTCGAGCTTCTGCTGTACGTAGACCTACCAGCTTTGTGGCAGGAGTAGGGCTGTAGATTCCAAAGTATCACTGTCCTCTGGGATGTCTCAGGTTCTTAAAATATCATAGTACAGTCCTCTCAGGCTATTATTGCCTCCTTAGAGCAGTTCACGTTTTAGGAGATCAAAACAGTTTTTGTTCTCAGAGCATTTGAACACAGTCTCTTAGAAGACTCAATTTCTTAACACAACACAGTCTATTTCTGATGATTGCAGCTTTCTCCAGATGCGAGGCTTACCTTCAGATAAACGGACAGTCTTGAAATAGTGCAGTTTACGAGGGACCAATAAGTCTTAGGTCCATGGCTGTTGTCGTAGGGTGAGGCGCAATGGAGTCTTAGGATGCTGTACAGTAGTCCAGTGATCAGGTTCAGAAACAGTTGCTGGCTTTACTCGACTATGATGGATCCAAATTTCGAATTCTGCGACTTTTACTGCAGTTGGAGTTGACAGGATGACAACATAGGGTCCCTTCCAATGCAGGGCTGACGGTATCCTTCTCCACTCTTTGATCCACACCGAGACTCCAGGCTTGAAAGGATGCAGGGGTTCAGGCAAATTGATGGGTAATCGATTTTGTACCCAGGTATGAAGACTCTGCAAAACAGAACTTAAAACCAATAGTTCATGCCTAATAATTTCAGATCCTATCTGTCTCACATCTCCTTTTATTCCCTATAAATAGGCTACAGATTCTCAGAATCTCAAAAAGGGGGAACTCCTAAAGACTTAGCAGGGGCTAAGTATATCCTAGGAAGGGCTATAGGAAGAACCTGGGGCCACTTCAGGTAAACCTCTTGGCAAAGTTTGGACAACTGAGATTTCAAGGTTCTATTCATACATTCTACTTTTCCTATAGTTTTTGAAAGCTGTAGGTAGTATGCACCTGATAATGTCAATATCTTGGGGCCATACTTAATGGACTTGCTTCCTAAGGTTATCCACCCTCATTATTTGTACAGGGTCCCATGTGCATACAAGGTTGTAAAGGGCATACTTGAAATCTGGGTACACATTTAGACAGAGCCCTTTTCCTATTGTTAGTGCTCTAGTGAGGGCTATCAGTTCAGCTTTCTGTGGTCAAGTTTCTGGGGCCAGGGCTGAGGACTCAACTACCAATCAATCAGGGGTCACCACTGCATATCTAGCACAACAATGTCCATTGATGATGAAACTGCCTTCAGCCACAAAGAAAGTCTGTTCAGGGTTCTCCAGAGGGACATCAGTCAAATCCAGGCGGCTTGAGAATACAGTGTCCATAATTTCTAAACAGTCATGATCAGGGGATCAAGACCAACTGGTAACAACATAGCAGATTCAAAGCTTGACTGACCTTCAGTTGTATCTGGGGGTTTTTACGCAACATACTCTGATACTTCAACATTCATGGTTTTGTTAGCTAGTAGTTTCCTTTGTGTTTCATATTAGTTAGAACAGAGTGTGGTACAGTAACTGGAAGATTCTGTCTCAAAGTGATCTTGTTAGTTTTGCTCACTAGGAAGGCTGTAGCTGTAACAGCTTCTCAAATAAGGTTCAAGATATTGAGTCAACACTCCTAGAACATTTCCTTGTGACTCATGAACATAGAGACTGAAAGGTTTTCTGGACATCTGGTAGACCCAGAGTTGGTGATAACATCAGAGTGGTTTTCAAAGATCAAAAGGCTGCATCCTGTTCAAGTCCCCATTCCAATGGAGACATTTCCATTCCTTTGGTAGCTTGATACAATGGTTTTGCTAGCAGCGCAAAATTGGGGATCCATATACAACATACTCTGTGGCACCCAAGAAGGCTCTCACTTGCCTCCTGGTGGTTGGAGTAGGAATACTGCATACAGCTTCTTTGCGTTCTGGTAAGGGTCCCAGGCGTTGAATTCCATTGGACAATGGGAATCCTAGGTATTTAACTGGTTTGACATAATTGCGCCTTGGCTCTTGAGACTTTGTATCCAGCTTCATTAAAATGTGCAAGAGTTCACTGGTGGCTTGTAGACATTCACTTTCTGAGTTGGTGGTTATGAGCAAATTGTCCACATATTGAAGTAGAATTCTTTCTCCTGGAATTACTGGATAACTTGCCAAATCTTTTGCTGAGTGAGGCGAGTTCTTGAATCCTTGAGGTAATCTTGTCCAGGTGAGTTGGCCCCGCCTTCCTGTAGTGGGGTCTTGGGCTAAGCGTATGCAGGAAAAAAAAACATCTTTTGAGTCCAGAATGGTGAAATGTGTGTAGCTTCAGCAGAGATCAGACCCAAGAGAATATAAGGATTTTGGTACTACTGGGTGTATAGTTTCAGCTGCATCATTCATTCTTCTTAGATCCTGCACTGGGCGGTAATCACCTGTCCCAGGCTTCTTAACAGGAAGAAGGGGAGTGTTCCAAGGTGACTGACATTCCTTGAGAAGTCCATACTTCAGCAGTTTCATTAAATGGCAGTGGATTCCTGCAATGGCTGGTCAGGGAAGAGGATACTGCTTCACATGCACTAGTTCCGCTTCTGGCTTGAGGGTGACGATGACAGGGGAGCCCTCTCCGGCTGCCACTTACTCTATAGCTGCTTCCCTTTCTTGCTAGAACACTGTGCTCGGTTTTAATATTATTTTTTAAATCAAGTACTCCCTCCTCCCCCCTGGGGTGGAGTCAAGATACGGGCATTCACTTCTCTAATGTCCTTCTCTGCAATGGGCGCACTGACTCGCACCCAGTTTTTACTTCCTCTGCTCCTTTGATCAGGATAACCTCCTCCACATCATTCAACTAAAGTATCAGCAAGAAGATCTGTTCTCTTCTCCATCTTTACACTTACTTTCTCTGTCACATTCAACAATTCACATACTTTCTGATCAACTTCCATTAACTATCATGCCCGCAAATCCATCCAGTTTCTGTAATTTCTGTTTTATATCTCTCTGGGACTGACTGACAAAAATGCAAATTCTCCTGGGCTGCTGGATCCATTGGGGCATATAGTGAGGGCTGCCTGCACTATTTGGATTCCACTTGGGGTTATCAAGACTGATGGGTTTGAATAATACTGTTCATTAGTTCAATTAAATCCTAAAGTTTTCAGTTCAGTAAATCAGTGGCAGAGGAAAAGGCACCTAAACAAGTCTGGTCAGCTGACTGGCTGGCAAACTACTTGGGAATCTACAGGGAGGAGTCCCCCCCCCCCCTGCCCTAGGCCCACACTGTTTCTCCTAGCAACGCTCTATCCGGGAGGGTTTTTTTTTTCTGCTGTGGGCACATTAGTTCACGCCTACCGGGGGGGGGGGGGTGGCATCATCGGTGGACTGGGCCCCCTCCCCCCCTTAAGCACTCTGAATGGAGCCGGGGCTTCTTAGGGAGCTGCTACAGGGAGAGAAACTGACGGGACGGGATATCTAGAGATTCTGGGGCAAAATATGGTGAACTAAGGAAATATGGAGCAACTAGCAGAAGCCACTCCCTTTCACATAGCATTCCTAATTGGGACAGAGACATTTTATTACCATAGTCTTCAGTAAATCCCTTACTGAAATTCTTGATCATACTTGAAAAGAAACTTATTAAAAAAACCTTATTATTACTGTAAACATAGGGCAGGCAGAAAACATAAGCTTAGATTGAGTACAGACATCCATTAGGCTTATTGCAACTTTTTTCCAAACAGGGACAATTTAGATACAGTTCTTAAAATATAAAACTATTATTTTGCAACATGTTAACATCTATTCTTATAGAGAGAACTATAGCTATCTGTTACGTATAACTGGAATGAAATTACTTAGCATGGAAACTAACTGCCAGCCGTAGTCTGCATGTCTCTGTAAAAGAAATTATTATTTTATTTTTATTAAATCTTACAGTTCAGAAAGCAAATATTCAAGAGACATGAAATGGATACTTTTCCATAGCGTTGGTGGATATCTAGAATGCATATACACCCTCTTTTTAAACAATAAATATGTCTTCTATCAGGTGCTTGCCACAGTATATCAGGAAATAACGTCTTGAAATTTAAAAGACTTTCAAAAAAACAAAATACCCCCTTTTCCTCTGGACACGGACACACAAAATTCAAATACAGAAAAATAAATGAATTTATCTTGAATTGTAAAGGTCTTCATTAGTCACTAGTACAGAGTTTAACAATTCAAAGTAATCACCTTAAATCTTACAGTATGGGGAAGCATGCATTCAAATGACTTATACTTGTTCATAAAAAGGTTGATGAATATCTGGAATGCAAACACTCTGCAAGATAAACTCTTCTCTTCTCTTTTTTTTTTTTTTTTTTTTTTTTAACTTTCAGATTTCAAAGATAAAATCCTAACACAATTTCTTATTCACTCAGAATTTAAACCATTCATTCTCAGGTTGCAATCTGGTACACTTCCAACCCAGAAGGCTGCACCGTCCCCCAAGGTTCTTAACCTCTAAGGGTCAAAGGAAAAACACTTTATTTGCTCTCTCTTGTCCGTGTCAGTTAGTTTTTGAAACGACAGATATACTTCAAAAACAAAAGAACTTCTGAGTCACTGTAGTTATCACAGCTGTAAAGTAATAACTAGAAAACTAATTATAAATTCATCTCCTATCACACTTTGATTGAATGAATCCTTTATTTTAAACAAGCAAGAGACTGTTCAATCGGGAGCTGCTGTCTCATTTTTTCCTCCTAGCAAGCTGTGTGAAAGCCACACCCCTTTGCTCACTGGAAACAAAATGAAACAACTTAGTTTCACAGGCACACAGAGACATGCTAGCAAGAATAATTTAAATCAGTGTCAAGTCGTGATCTAATAATTACTTTGTAGGTCAAAGGAAAAAAACCCCAAAAAACAGTTTGCTTAGTTTCTCTATCATTTCTGTTCGAACCATAAAACACAGGGCAAAGCTAAGCCAACAAATGTATGAATGATACCTAGCAGCCTATCTGACCAGAGTAAGTAATCTCACCCTGCACACTAAAACTGAACTAGACCCTTCACCTCCTGGATAGTTCTGAAAGGTAACAATAATATAACAGGAGCAGTTGATGTAAAAATACAGACAGAGCAGAGAATATAACTAAAAACAGTTTACGGAGCTCCGACGAGGTTAATACGACCTTCAAAACTAAAATTCTGACTAAATATTCCTATCGAATGGTATATAATACATGACCATAGTAGAATGAACATCACTATTAAAACAAAGTGAATAAAATCAGGTATAATTGTCCTAAAATAAGCTCCAATTAGCCCAGCAGCAGAACGTTGAAAACATGCCTTCATAGGGTTAAAAAGCACCTCTGCACAGACACGCCCCTTGTCAGTCTCACGCTGTGCTGTAGGAAGGAGGCTGAATGAGTGAGACATGTTCTTGATTTTACAGTGACTCTAGGCGTTTACCCAACCGAATATAATCTTACATTATACTAGAAGGGAAACTCGTGGTTTCAACAAATACCAAAAAACAAAGACACACAGAACGACAAACATGCTAGCATTTCCCAAGAGCCCAAGCCTGTCTCTTCTGACTAGACTATACCAAAGTTATACAAGTTATGCCGGCTTTTCCAAGTTATTCCAAGAAGACGGTAGTTTCACCCCGCGAATACACTATGCAAGGTTAATAGGACCGCCTTGAGAGGTGATCATGCTCTCTTACCAAAATTCCAAGTTCCAAGTTACAAACTGCAGTTCTGACTCATCTGTCTAGACATTCCAAACACTATACTCACCGGATCCGGTCCCCGTTCCCAAGCAAGCGCATGAGTTGGACCTCGGACTCCCCTCATGGGTTTGAGGTGTTGGCTCCGACCGGGTCCAGCACCCGCCGAGGCCTGGCCCAGCTCCCTCCGATGCAACTGGACCGGTGGCGCCTGGGAGCCGAGCCCACGTCGGAAGGGCACGAGCCCGGCAGGACCAAACCTATAGAGGCAGAAAATCATGGTATATCAGCTCGTATACCCTCTACTCACCACACGTTCCCGGCCAACGCACCAAGAATATGTAGCGGCAGAGCGCAAACAATCCAATAATACCAGGAGTCTGTTCAGAAGGTCCAAATCATTTATTTGTGCACAAGACTCAAGCAGAATCACATTCAAAATGGCTGAGCAATGGTTTCTAGCAAAACAACAACTTTTATACCTTTCTTCTCCATTCTGTACATAGGCAAACTTTTCATTGGTCCCAGTAACCCCTGCTATCCCATCTATTGGTCCTGGTACCATTACGTAGTCATCCAATGAGGACCTTGGTCTGGGCTCAGCACCTGGTTGCCCCCCTTACAGTCCCCATTACAATGGACAGTTCTTAGACTCTTGATACAATTCTCCTCCAAGGTCACTAACTGACTAGAACATGTGGGAAAGCAGGGCACTGTAACCCTTCTCTCAGCAGAATTAATTAGTTCACAGAAGTTTTCACACTCTTATCAGTACCAATTAAAGCTTGTTTTTCTATCTTTTCTAAGTTTCGATTCTGCTTAGCTATGCTTGGTTATGCTTAGTTAAGTTTCGATTCTATGAAAGCAGCATTGGGGGGGGGGTTTCACTCCTCTGGGCCTAACCACAGGCTTCATTTACAGGTCAAGCTGCTTAGACCTGTCTGTTTAGTTCAAGCAGCATGGATCATAGGCCTTCGCCTACCACACTCTTACTGCTGAAACACCTACTGCCCGCCCCAGCCTTTACCGCATGATGACACCCTTACCGCAGCCGTTACCGCTTGCTAACAGTTGCGCCCTTAATGCTCTTTAATAAACATACCCCATAGTCTCCAAGTTCCCAGGCAGCTGCCATGATTCATATATTTTGTCCAACTCAGCACTTTGTGCAGTTTTGCAGAAGGAAAGTATGGTGAAGGTTGGCTCCTGGATAAGTGTGGCACATATTCATTGCAAGGGGAAAAATGTACTTACCTCTCTTCAAATACAAAAACAACTTATGTCAAAGGGGAAGGATATGAGGTTGGAAAACAGTCAGGCTTTTTGGGAATCTAAATTAGAGGGAGGGTATGGAACTATATATGTAAATATAATATATGCTGTTTTTATGGATAAGAGGTGCTGGAAATTAGAGCAAGCCATGGTTGCTTATTCCTCTATCCATGCCACACACAGCTGCACAGATGTGGTTTAATGAGACACACAGTGCCACAAGGCCAATACCTTTGGAACATTGAAGGATTGTGGATGTTTGGATCATTTCTGAGGGACATTACAGTATTCACCAAAAAAGGCTGGGGGCATTATTGTGGTGTGCTGCATGTATCATAGTATTACTTTAAATCATGGCATGCCCAAAGAGATTGATTGTTCTCCAGGGACAAGCAGGAAGTCAGTCCTCACATATGGGTGGCATCGGTGCTGACGGAGCCCGCATGGAAGCATCTCCCCAGCTTTCAAAGAAAGCCTTTGGGAGACAGACCACGCATGTGTGGTCCCCTTCCCACCCAAGGGTGCCATCATGCCTCAGACTCCCTTTTTCCGTGGAGCCCATTGGACATCCAGTTTCCCCCGGAAAAAGTCTGATTTTTGTTGTTAAGTTTTGTCCAGTTTGCGTACCAGTTCCTTCCCGCCCCCAAGCCAGCTCATCTCGGCTTCACTCCTCGGGTTCATCCATTCATTTTTCTCATCAAGGTGTCTCTTGATCAGCGTTTACACCTTTTTATTAGCCAAAGGCCTCAGACCCTTGCTGGGAGGTGGGGATCCCCTTTTTCCAATGGCCTCCAGTGGCTCCAAAAAGTGTGACTGGTGTGGCATAATGATGTCACTCACTGACCCACACTACCGTTGCCTCTGATGCCTTGGCCTGGAGCATAACAACTCCAACTGCAAATTCTGCAGAACCATGACCTCAAAGGCCTTAAAGAGTCGCCATCAGCAGCAGGAAAAATGTTTTCAGAAGTCTAACTCCATGCTGGAGTCTCCAGTGACACCACACTCCAGAGCCCCCTCTGATACCTCTGTACCCCATGAAGCCAGAGCAGAGTCCCACAGCTGCGATTCCTCCAAGCAGAAATCCCCAGAGGTCGAGCACAAGAAGAAGAAACCTTTGAAGACTGTCTCGGAGGATGAATCCGGGAAGAAGGGGAAATCCTACCCCAGAACCCGCAGTCCTAGACATGATTCTGAGGAGTAGGGGCAGGAGCAGCCTTCCAAGCTACCCCGTAAGGAGTCGTCAGCACCTGCCGACCACCCTCGGACCTCCGAGGCTATCCTCATCAAGGACTCCCTCTCGACAGTACCAATGCCGGGCCCTAAGTCCTCAGTGCCCACGTCGAAGGCTGCAGAGCCAACTGGTATGGAAATCAGAAAGGCAGCCCTAGAGAGCAGTATATCTGCCCTAGTGGCCATGCAGCAGTCTTCATGTCTGGTTCGTCTGGTTCATCTGACACAATGACGGGACCCTCAACATCAAGGGCCTCCCTGGACATCGAGCTGGTCCTTGAGCACCACCAGCCTCAAGAGAGTCCCCGGTACTGGATGAGGTCCCGGTCCCATTCCTTGGGACACCGGTCCTCCCCGGCAAGCACCCACAGTTTGGACCGTAGATTGTTCGGAGGTCACGGACCACCTGGAGCGTCCCTTGACCGAGGTGACTGCGTGGAATCGGACTCATACTCAAACTTTGATTCCAAACGGGAGACCAAGGATGAAGAGTCCCTGGACATCAGGTGACACTGAGGCATGCCCTCGGACCCATCTCCCCTGATGACCCGGTGCTGGTCCCCATCTGAGGATGTCACTTTCCTCAATTTTGTGTGGGACATGGCCAAGGTTATCACTGTCGAGACCAAGACTGAGGAGGACCCATGCACCGAGGAATTGAAAATACTCCAATACGAGACACCTCCAAAGGACATCCTTATGGTCCCAATGCCCCCAATCCTTGACTGCCTCCTCCTCCAAATGTGGGAAACACCAGTGTCAGTAACAATTGTTAGCAGGTACCTCAAGGCCATGTACCGGGTACACCGAAGCCCTGGGTTCCAAAAGACCCAGCTTCCCCACAACTCCATGGTCGTGGAGTTGGCCATGCTCCAGCTCAAAAGCCAAAAAACTCATTCGTCAGTCCCACCTGGCTGGGAGGCCCAAACACTTGATGCCCTCAGCCGCAAGGCTTTTCAGGGCTCGATGCTAACGTGCTGGATCCAGTCTTACCAGCTCTATAGCGGCATGTACCTTAAAAACTGTCAAAGGAACTCAGTAGATTCTTGGCAGGCCTTGATGGGGAACCTCTACAGAAGTTTAAGACCCTGACCTCAGTGGTAAAAGAATGCTCGAAGTTTTTATCCTGAGCAGTCTACGATGGCCAGGGTGGCCACCGCAGGCATCGGGGCACGACGCCAAGCATGGCTGCAGTCATCCGACCTGGAACAGTGGGTGCAGGCCAAACTAATTGATGTCCCTTGCATACGAGAAAACCTATTTGGGAAGTCCATGGTGGATAAGGCAGCAGAGACAGAGACCAAGTTCAGGACGAGGACCAGGCTCTCAAAGACCTTGGTGCAGCCCCGGAAGAAAGCCCCAGGGAAAAAGCCCTTCTTCCCAAGGAAGAAAGAGGGCTTTAGTGGTACATTGTACTTCCAGGCCTTCCTGGCCCCTTAACAGGGCTAGCAACAGAAAGGCCAGGGACACAGTCCCAGAAAACAAAAAACCTCAAAGTCCCAGGTGCTGGCTCTGGCCCAGCCTGGGGGGAGCTTTTGACTCCCTGGGTGTGACCTCTTCTCCCCCAGGAGGTCCCCTGCTACCCAAAGGGGGGGTGCCTAGCCCTGTTTGCCAACAAATGGACAGCCATCACTACTGACACCTGGGTGCTACAAGTGGTTAGGGAGGGCTACCTCTTCCACCTACAGTGGATGCCACCCTCGTATTTCCCAGAAAAGCCCACCAGACCTCTCCTTCACCAGACCCTGCTTCTCACTGAGCTAGCAGGCCTAATCCAGGACAAGGCAATGGAGCCACTTCCAAAACATCTTTGGGGCACAGGCTTCTACTCCAGATATTTCATCGTTCCCAAGAGGACAGGGACCTCAGGCCCATCCTGGACCTGCGAGAACTCAACAGGTTTCTGGACTGGGAGAAGTTCAAGATGCTCTCCCTTGGAACACTGTTGCCATTCCTCCAGCAGAGATTGGCTCTGCTCGTTTGACCTAAAGGATGCCTACACACACATCCTAATCCATCCCAGCCACAGAAAATACCTCTGGTTCGTGGTGGGGGGACAGCACTACCAATTCAGGATGCTGCACTTTGGTCTGGCCTTGTCACCAAGGGTCTTCACAAAATACCTCACGTTGGTCGCAGCCCACCTCAGGCTTAAAGGGACCTTCATCTTCCCTTACTGGGACAACTGGCTCATAAAAGGGGACACGGCTAAAAAGGCACAGTGGGCCACCGGGCGCCCCATAAATATCCTGTGGCACCTGGGGTTCATCATAAACTACCCCAAGTCCCACCTCTCTCTGGACCAGCACTTAGAGTTCATTGGGGCACAACTGGATACACTCCAGGCAAAAGCCTTCCTTCCTCAGGAGAGGTCAGTACACTTCAGGGAGTTGGCTGCTGAAGTACACCGAAGCCGGACACTACCTGCCCAGCTTCTACTCCGCCTGTTGGGACACATGGCCTCCATGGTGCACGTGACCCCATATGCCCACCTGCACATGAGTGTAGCCCAGTGGTGCCTCTGCTCTCAGTGGACACAAGCCATAGGCAGGCTCAGGGACACAATCAAAGTGACCCGTCAGCTAGTTATCTCCCTTGGATGGTGGCAGATCCCACGTTACCTTCAGGCAGGAATGTCCTGCCAGGCACCCACCCCCCAGAGGGTCCTCACCACGGACACCTCCCTACTGGGCTGGGGAGCGCATTGCAGGGACCTCCATACACAAGGTTGCTGGTCCCAGGAGGAATCCTGGCTACAAATCAATCTGCTGGAGCACCGGGCAATATTCCTGGCTATCCGAGTCTTCCACCACCAGCTACAGCACCTCCCAGTGCTGATCCAGACCGATAACCATGTCACAATGTTAGACGTAAACAAACAAGGGGGACCAGGGTTGTAGCCTCTCTGCACCTATGCAGCACGCAGGGGTTTGATACTCAGAGCAGTTTACCTCCCGGGCCAGGACAATGTCTTGGTGGACAAACTAAGCAGAGTCCTCCAGCCGCACGAGTGGTGCCTGAATCCAGTAGTAGCCTCCCGGCTGTTCCGCCTCTAGGGTGTCCCTTTGATGGACCTGTTCACCAGCCTGGACAACACGCAGTTGCCCCAATTCTGCTCCCGCCAGCTGCACCCTTCCCAGATGGCAGCGAATGCGTTCTTCATCCTGTGGACAGAAGGCCTCCTGTATGCCTTCCCACCTACACCACTGGTCTCCAAGACCCTATTCAAGGTCCAGCATGACAGAGCATCACTAATACTGATAGCTCACCGGTAGCCCAGGCAGCCCTGGTTCCCACTGCTCCTCTCCCTATCGGCGTCTGCGCCAATTCCCCTGGGCCAAGCCCCAGGGCTACATTCACAGGAGCAGGGCTCTCTCCTACACCCCAAGGCAGGGCCCCTCTCATTCATGGCTTGGCTGTTGAAAGGGTAGCGTTAGCTCCCTTCAATCTCCCATGTGACGTGGAGGAGGTTCTTCAGGCCTCGCACAAGGCCTCCACAAGAAGGGTGTATGCCTTCAAGTGGCGCCGCTTCTCAGTTGGTGCACAGAAAGACAGGCAAACTCATTTTCCTGGTTGGTACAATCATTTCTCTGGTACCTGCTCCACCTGTCGCAGATGGGACTAAAGTCCAATTTGGTGAGAGTACACTTGAGCGCCATTGCAGCACACCACCAACCCATCGAGGGAAAGTTCCTCTCAGTGTAGCCCCTGGAGTCCCAATTCCTGCGGGGCCTCATGTTATCCAAACCCCCATCCGCCCTCCAATTGCAGAGTGGGATCTAAATGTGGTGCTCTCACAGCTCTTGAAGACTTTGTTTAAGCCTCTAGTGACCTACTACCTGTGGTACCTTTCCTGGAAAGTCATATTTCTTGTAGCACTCACATCAGCTCGCAGAGTCAATGAGCTCCATGCTTTGATGGCAGAGTCCCCCTACACAAGGTTCTGCTGGGCAGACTAGATGGACCATGATGGTCTTTATCTGCTGTCATATATTATGTTACAAGAATAGGGTGGTGCTCTGCACACACCCTAGGTTTCTGCCAAAGGTGGTGTCCCCCTTCCACCTCAATCAAGAGGTGGTGCTCCCCACCTTCTTTCCTAGGCCTCACGCTGGTAGGGCAGAGACCAGCCTCCATACTCTGGATTGTAGAAGGGCCCTGTCTTTCTATTTGCTATGGGCTCAGGGCCACCGCAAAGCACCTCAGCTTTTCGTATCCTATGACCCCAGCCATTGGGGGCTCCCAGTGACTAAGCAAACTCTGTCCGCTTAGATAGCAGACTGCATTACCCTTGCTTATGAGCAGAAGGGGATTTCACTGGATCAGAGGGTCATGGCGCACCGTGTCAGGGCCATGGCTTCTTCCATGGCAAATCTGCATTCCGTCCCCACGACGGAGATCTGTTGGACCGTAATTTGGTCTTTGATCCATACCTTCTCAGCTCACTACTGCCTAGAGAGGGAGTCCCGATGGGACAGCACCTTTGGCCAGGCCATCCTCCGTAATCTCTTTGGGGTGTAGGCAACTCCTGCCTTCTGACCCTTTTGTGTTAAGGTTACTGGAGTGCTGGTTCTCTGCTGGAAACTTTAGTCTTGCGAGAGCCTCTCAGTAGGGACTCAGCTGCTGCTGATCATGGTTCACCCTTTGCAGGTTGCCGTGGAGTTTTTTCTTTACAGGTTCTCGGTAGCCTGTAGTTGGGGAGTCCCATATATGAGGACTGACTTCCTGCTTGTTCCCAGAGAAAGTGTAGTTACTCACCTGTAACAGGTGTTCTCTGGGGACAGCAGAAATCAGTCCTCACAACCCTCCCTCCTCCCCTTGGTTGCTTCTTTACCGTATTTTAATTTTTGCTGTCTTAGCTATGTCATTAGAAACATAGAAATACGACGACAGAAAAAGACCACATGGCCTATCTAGTCTGTCCTTCCATAACAACTACAACAGTCCCCTTTTACCTTTATAGATCCTCTGTGTTTGTCCCATGCTTTTTTGAATTCAGTTACTGTCCTCATCTCTACCACCTCCTCTGGGAGACTATTCCACGGATCCACTACTCTTTCCGTAAAGAAATATTTCCGCATATCACTCCTGAATCTATCTCCCTTCACCCTCATCCCATGTCCCCTCGTAGCAGAACTTGCTTTCAATTGAAAGAGGCTCTCTCCCTGAACATTTATGCCATGGAGGTATTTAAACATCTCAATCATATCAACTCTATCCCGCCTTTCCTCTAAGGTGTACATATTAAGATCCTTCAGTCTGTCCTCATATGCTTTATAATGAAGACCACTAATCATTTTAGTAGCCACCCTCTGCACCAACTCCATCCTGTTCACATCCTTTTGAAGGTGCGGTCTCCAGAATTGCACACTATACTCCAAATGAGGTCGCACCAAAGACTTATAGAGAGGCATTATCACCTCCTTTTTTCTGCTAGCCATTCTTCTCCGTATGCACCCAAGCATCCTTCTAGCTTTTTCTACCTGTTTAGCTACTTTAAGATCATCAGACACAACCACGCCTAGGTCCCGCTCTTCTTTAGTGGACAAAAGTACTTCACCTCCTATACTGTATTGCTCCCTTGGATTGCTGCAGCCCAAATGCATGACCTTACATTTTTTAACATTAAATCCCAGCTGCCAAATTCTAGACCATTCTTCAAGCTTAGCTAGATCCCTCCTCATGTTATCTACACCTTCCTGGGTGTCTACTCTATTGCAGATTTTGGTATCATCCGCAAAGAGGCAAACCTTACCCGACAGCCCTTCCACTATACCACTAACAAAGATGTTAAAAAGAATCGGACCAAGGACAGATCCCTGGGGCACACCACTGGTAACATCCTTCTCCTCAGAGTGAGCTCCATTTACTTGTACTCTTTGTCGCCTCCCACCCAACCAATTTCTAACCCAAGCAGTAACTTTAGGGTCCATCCCTAGGGTGCTCAGTTTGTTTATAAGTCGCCTGTGAGGAACAGTGTCAAAGATTTTACTGAAATCTAAATACACCACATCTAGAGCTCTCCCTCGGTCCAACTCCCTGGTCACCCAGTCAAAGAAATCAATCAGATTTGTCTGACAAGACCTGCCTCTGGTGAACTAACACCTGATTAGATGTTAGCAGTTCCCAAAGCTGAGGAGGTTACTGGAGTTCAACCACCTACTGTGCTCAAGGAAAGTCCCACTAAAGCACCAAAAAGAAAGTAACCTCGCTTTAACAATGTACAAAAAAACCTTTTAAGAGCTCCCAGTCAGAGAGCTAACAATTTAATATAATAAAACAAACCCTAAAATCCTTACTGTTGGTTGATCTGGAGAGATCCTGTAGGAAAGCCTGAACAGGGCATGGCACTGGAGCCTTTTATGCAGGCCCTCAGCTGCTCTCAGGTAATCAGGCCCACTAACTCCCGATTAGGTGTTAGCAGTTCCCAAAGCTGAAGAGGTTACTGGAGTTCAACCACCTACTGTGCTCAAGGAAAGTCCCACTAAAGCACCAAAAGGAAAGTAACCTTGCTTTAAAAATGTACAAAAAAAACCCTTTAAGAGCTCCCAGTCAGAGAGCTAACAATTTAATATAATAAAACAAACCCTTAAATCCTTACTGTTGGTTGATCTGGAGAGCTCCTGTAGGAAAGCCTCATTGGACTGAGGCAAGATGGCATCCTTGGGTGGGAAGGGGACCACGCATGCGTGGTGCATCTCCCAAAGGTTTTCTTTGAAAGCTGGGGGATGCTTCCGCAAAGGCTTAATCAGTGCCGATGTCACCCATATGTGAGGACTGATTCCTGCTGTCCCCAGAGAATAACTGCTACAAATGAGTAACTACGCTTTCTCTCACCCGACCTCCCACCTGCTTGCCAGTTACTGTACCAGATGCTGTTAGGGGGGGTGGGGAATGAGATCCAACAGAAAGTGTTAGAGGATTACTTTACATACATACACATATCTTTACTGGTGATGTTGAGGTTGTTTGATGCAATGGTACTTATAGTTAAGGCTCTATGGATTTAGTTAGATCTCACTGGTAGAGTTAAAAGGTGACATTTTACTTTCCTTGAGTCCTGCTAAACCAGCCAGACAAGTGGGTTGTGTTCACCTAGCGGTAGACTGGTGGAGACAAAGAACCAACCAAAAGCCCAGGCTTGCATGACATCACTCCCATGCCTCTATCCACCTCAGCCAGCCACCAGAAAGTGTTTCAGTATCCCATCCCAAAGCATATTGCAGAACATGGCAAGCCTCACACAACCTCAACATGGGCAACAATGAGAGATCAAACAGAAGAGAACTATGCACAGGAAAGCATAAATAGAAGATCATCCACAGAATAGGGACCTGCAGATTCAAACAAATAAATCATAGTAGACCCTAAAGATACCAGCACAGAATCATAGAGAAAATACAGTTGCAGGGGCGGGCTTTGGACTGGTCTAGCAAGACTCAAGGAAAGGACATTATCTGGTAAGTGAAATGTCACATTCCAAGCAGAAATACTTGACAAAAGTGGAAGGTGATGCCCACATTGCTGCCCGACAAATGTCTTCAGGGGCTACTGAGTTCTGCTCTGCCACGAGGATGCTTGTGCTCTGATAGCATGGGCACACAAACCCTCTGGAACCGGCCTGTTCTGCAACAGATACGCTGAGGCAATGACCTCCTTAATCCAGTGCCCCAAGGTAGACATAGCTGCCACGTCACCTTTGTGTGTGCCAGCAAAACAGCACAAAAAGATGGTCCCACTTACGAAAAGAATTAGCAACAGCCAACCACTAGAGAAGCACCCACCGGACATCCATAAGGTGAAGATTCTTATCCCTTTCCTGACCCTGCTTCTTAGAGAAGGAGAATAGGCAAACCACTTGGTTCACATGAAAAGGGATAAATCACCTTAGGTAAGAAAGAAGGCACAGGCTGAATGGAAACAGCTTCCTCAGAAAAAAATAGGCAAGGATCTTGGCAAGACAGAGCCTGCAGCTCAGAAATCAGCCTTGTGTAACAATTGCAACCAAGACCATCTTGAGAGTCAAATTCTTAAAAATAGCGTGCTACAATGGATCAAAGCATTCCAACATCAGGGCCTTGAGCACCAGATACAGATCCTAGGAAGGGACCACAGAGTAGAGGGGAGGATGCAGACACCAAACCCCCCAGAGAAAGTGTGAAACATCCGGGTATAAGGCTACAGACTTACCAGCTACCGAACCTCTGAAACCGGCCAAAAACTGCTACCTGAATCTTTAGGGAGCTAAGAGAAAGGCTTTTCTCCAAACTATCCTGCAGAAAGGTCAACAGATGGCGTCTAAATAAAAAAAATCTTGATTGCCTCAGGAGCTAACTGCCATACACTGCACCATCACTGAAAGAGGCACCAGACCTGCACATATGCCAGGTTGATAGGACCTTCTCCGTGCTCCAAGCTGAGTGGAAACCACGCCGGAGAGTAGCCTTTACATGCTAGCAGGTCTCCTTTCAAGAGCCAAGCCGTAAGCGAGAAGGGAACTGGGTCTTCCAGGACAATTGGCCCCTGACACAATAGGCCCAACAATGGAGGCAAACAAAGAGATGGTGCTTGCAGGAGCCACATCAGATCTCTGAACCACGCTCTCCTCGACTGATCTGATGCCACCAGAATAAGCCTTCCTGGGTGGTGCTCTACACCCCGAAGCACATGCCCCACTAGGGGCCATGAAGGATACACATACAGCAGGCACTGACTTGGCCAAGGCTGATCCAGGGCACCAACACTCTCTGTCACCCATCTCCATGTGATGACAGAAGTGGCAGTGGTGCAGAATCAACTGCAACTCCTGACTCAACTCCCACTCTCCTAGATTCAGAGAGAATGCCAGCTGAGGAAGTCCGCTTCTGCATTATCTACTACAGCAATGTGCTGAATGACAAGGCTCGGAGGTTCTTCTCTGCCCATGCAAACAAGAGAGCCATCTCCAGGGCTATCCCGGCACTCCTCGTGCTGCTTTGCCAATTGACATAAGCCACTGCCGTGACTTCCAAAAACACTTTAAACACCTGGCCCTTACTCAGGGCTGTAAACGCCAAAGAGCCAACCTGATGGTCCTCACCATGAGACCACACCACTTCCCTGTGGTTCCAACTGCCCTGGACCATTCCATCTTGGCAATGGGCTCCACAGCCTGAGAGACTGACCTCTATCGTCAGAAAGATCCATGAGAAATCATCCAGCAACACGCCCTTCCTCAGATGACAGGTCTGCTGTCACCATCACAGGTTCGCCTTCACTATCATTGGGAGCGGTAGCCTGAGCTCGAACTTCTAAGCACTTAAGGCCCGTTATTCGAAGGGCATTTATGTGGTTTACAGACCAGTAAACTGTGTAAATGCTTTAGATGGGGATATTCAATGCACTTAACACGGTTAGTGCCATTATTACCATCTAAGTCCCCTATGCGCCCCAATGCTATCCGGTTAGCATCGGGACATGTTGGCAGCATTCTGGGGTGGAGCAGAGGCGGGGAATGGTGTTAACCGTGCAGCAGTGATATTTTTCTGGTAGGAAGACTTTGACCACTTGAGTATCGAAACATGCTCCCAGGAACTCCAGGGACTAGGAAGGCATCAACTGGCTCTTTTCCCGATTGATCACCCAGCTGAGGCTTCCCAAAAAGGACACTGCTCAAGTCACTACCCGGAAACACCTCTGAAGGAAAACTGGCTTGGATGAGCCAGCATCCAGATATGGGTGCACACGAATTCCATGGTGCCATAGCACCTCAGCCACCACCACCTTGACCTTGGAGAATGTCTTTGAGGCGGTGGAGAGTCCGACTGGGAGGGCAGTGAACTGAAAGGAAGGGCCAAGCATGGCAAAATGCATACACTACTGGATCGGGTTATAAAAATATGTTGTACTGGAATCACTGATCACAAAGTTCCTATCCAGAAGCACAGGCTGTGCCAGTGCACGTTCACACCCTTGAGGTCCAGAGTGGGCTGAAATGATACATCCTTTTTTTTTGCAATTTTATGTTGGGTCTACTACTATTATTACTGAACATTTGTATAGCGCTACAATCTAGTCAAGGCAGACAACACAGTAGTTGTAGACATGGGATACAGCTAGGAGGAATGGTAAGGAAACACAAAGGAGATCAGATGAGTCAAGATCTGCCCTTGCCCTGATCATCCGGGAAAAATGGGCACCACTGCCGACATAAGCAGCAACTTGCCCAAGCTGATTCTAACAGCTGTCCTTTTATTTGCGGACCCACAGGGAGAGATAATGAACGCATGCAGGATCGGCTCTTGGTATTCCAGGACATATCTGTACTGAATGGTTTCTAGAGCCCAACAATCCTTGGTGACCTGGGCCCTGTCCCTGAGAGAAGAGGCAAAGCCTGCACCCAACTGGAGGAACCAGGGAAGGGACCCCCAAATCTTCATTGCATATCCTGGGGGGACCTCCTCTGGAGGGGATCGAGTCACTGGACCCAGGCACTCCCCCAAAAGGGCTGAAAACAACCCCAAAATCTGGAAGCAGAGGGGAAGACGGCCTTCCAGACTAGTAGCAAAATGGGAATCCCAGGAGTCTGACCAGTGCATCCTTACCCACAGCACCATCCGACACTTCCTGCCCTGCCCTGAGGCAGGCAAGGCTGGACCGACTGCATCCCCCCGCTGAGAAAGGGGAAACAGGCTCTCCAGTGAAGATTCAGAAGCTGCCATACAAGAAAGTGTAGTTACTCACCTATAACAGATGTTCTCCAGGGACAGCAGAAATCAGTCCTCACTTATGGATGATGTCAGCACCGATGAAGCCCACGCGGAGCAATTCCCCAGCTTTCAAAGAAAGCCTTTGGGATTGTTGCCATGCATGCGTAGTCCTCTTCCCGCCCAAAGGTGCCATCTTGCTCAGTCAGGTCCCATAGCTAGAGCCCTACTAAGCAGATGGCAAGGGAAGGACAAAAAGAGCAACTCTTCAGGGTAGGTGGGAGGGTAGTGAGGACTGATTCCTGCTGTCCCTGGAGAACACCTGTTACAGGTGAGTAACTACGCTTTCTCCAGGAATAAGCAGGAAGTCAGTCCTCACTTATGGGACTTCCCAGCTACAGGCTACTGAACCTGTAACCCGAAAACGCCTCCGCGAGGGCGTGAACAGAAGTCGATGCCTGAAGAAGCCCGAGTCTTCGGGTCCCCGGGGCGAAGCTCTCGGTAGCTGTCGAAGAAGGGTCGGAGGGCAGGAGTTGTTTAAACCCCGAACAGATTACGGAGTACAACCTGGCCGAAGGCGCTGTCCCAGTGGGACTCCCTCTCCAGGCAGTAGTGCGAAGCGAAAGTGTTCACTGAAGACCAGGTTGCAGCCCGGAATATGTCCGTTAGAGACACTGAGTGCAGCGAAGCCGCCTTGGCCCGGACGCCGTGTGCAGTGACCCATCGATCCAGCAGGACGCCCGCCTTTGCTTGGGCGAAGGCGATGCAGTCCCTCACCCAGATGAAGAGAGTGTGCTTGGTGACTGCCTGCCCCAGGTGGTTGGGATCATAGGTAACAAAGAGCCAATCAGACTTGCGATGAACCTGGGTGTGCTGCAGGTAGAAGGCGAGAGCCCTCTTGCAGTCGAGTGTACTGTATGTAAGACCGCTGATGCCCGGTCGGCATGAAGTCTCAGGAAGAAGGTCGGCAAGAATATCTCTTCATTGAGATGGAAGTCTGAGACAACCTTTGGTAGGAACTTGGGGTGGGTGCAGAGGACCACCCTGTTCCCACAGAACCTGGTGTAGGGAGCCTCAGCCATGAGGTCCTGGAGTTCACTGACTCGCCGAGCCGAGGTCAGAGCCACCAGGAAGACTACCTTCCAGGTGAAGTGCAGAAGCGAGCATGTCGCCATCAGTTTGAAGGGCGGCTGCCTAAGTTGCATGAGCATGACGTTCAGGTCCCACTCCGTCAGGGGAGGTTGGATGGGAGGGTTGGAAAGTAAGAGGCCCTGCATGAAGCGAGAGACCTGGGCCTGCCCCGAGAGGTGTTTACCCTCGATGGGGAGGTGGTTAGTCAAGATGGCGCTCAGGTGTACCCTAACTGAGTTGGATTTCAGTTTCTCCTTCGAGAGGTGGAGGAGGTACTGGAGAACATCCTGGAGAGAGCAGGAGAATGGGTCGATCTGGAGCGCGGAGCACCAGATCGAGAAATACCACCACTTCAAAGCATAGGCTTGCCTCGTCGAGTCCTTCCTTGATGCAAGGAGGATCTCCTCGACCTTCCCTGGTAAGTGCAGCAGGGCTAAGGAGACCCATTTAGCCGCCAGGCTGTAAGGGACAACGAGGACATGTTTGGGTGGAGCATTCATCCTTTCTCCTGCGTCAGCAGGCCCGGGGTGCAGCCTATGGGGACTGGAGGCTCGGATGAGAGCCAGAGCAGAAGCGGGAACCAAGGTTGTCGAGGCCACGAAGGAGCCACGAGAATCATGGAAGCTCGCTCCCGCTGAACCTTGTTCAGGGTCCTCACAATGAGAGGAGTGGGAAGAAAGGCATAAAGGAGCCCGGAAGCCCAACTCAGGAGGAACGCATCCAGAGCCACCTGCTCGGATGTGGAACCGATCCACAGAATCGGGGGAGTTGCGCATTCACCGGACTGGCAAACAGGTCCATGGACGGAGTCCCCCACCAATGGAATAAAAGGCCAGCCACCTTCGGGTCCAGGCACCACTCGTGTGGGCGGAAGATTCTGCTGAGTTTGTCCGCGAGGACATACTCCTGTCCCGGGAGATAGACCGCTTTGAGGGTTATGCCCCGGCGAATGGCAAAGGAGTAAAGGAGGACCGCCTCCTGGCAGAGGGTGCGAGAACCTATTCCCTCTTCCTTGTTTATTTAGAACATAGCTACCCTGTTGTCGGTTTGCATGAGCAATGACTTTCCCCTTAGGTGGTACTCAAAGGCCCTCGAGGCCCACCGAACTGCCCAAAGCTCGAGCAAATTGATCTGCTGCTGAGCTTCTTCAGGTGTCCACTGCCCCTGGGTGCGTAGATCGCCGCAGTGGGCTCCCCAACCCAGCAGGGAGGCATCCGTCGTCAGGACGAGCTCGTGATGCGGGGCCTGGAAGGGCATTCCTTGAAGAAGGCTTCGGGGATCCTGCCACCAATCTAGGGAGGTGTAAAGACTGCAGGAGATCTGGACAGGGTCCCGGAGGCGACCAGAGGCCTGGCTCCATTGTGCCCTGAGGCACCACTGAGCCATCCGCATGTGCATGCGGGCGTGGGGAATAATGTGAACGGTGGAGGCCATGTGCCCCAGGAGGTGCAACATGGCTTGCGCCAGAATCTGAGCCTGGCCCTGGACCCTGGCCGACAGGGCGCAGAAACAATCCACATGATCCTGGGGCAGGAAGGCGGTCGCCTGCTCCGTGTCAAGGAGTGCGCTGATAAACTCCAGAGTTTGCACCGGTTCGAGGTGGGACTTGGAGTAATTGACCAGGAAGCCGAGGCATTCGAGGAGGAAGATTGTGCATGATGCCGCAAGGCGAGTTCCTCGGTCGAAGCCCCCGTGATGAGCCAGTCGTCTAGGTAGGGGAAAATGGGTATGCCCTGCTGCCGGAGATAAGTGGCAGCCACAGAAAGACACTTGCTGAAGACCTGCGGGGCAGACTCGAGCCCAAAGGGGAGCACCTTGTATTGGTAGTGCTCTCCCTGCACCCTGAAGCGCAGGTACTGCCTTTGCTGGGGGTGGACCAGAATATGGGTGTAAGCATCCCTGAGGTCCAAGGAACACAGCCAATCGCCCTGCTGGAGGAAGGGCAGCAGGACACCAAGCAATAGCATTTTGAACTTCTCCCACACCAGGAACTTGTTTAGGTTCCTGAGATCGAGGATGGGGCGTAGGCCTCCTGTCTTCTTCGTAACAAGGAAGTATTAGGAGTAGAACCCTCGTCCTCGGAGGTGCGGCGGTACCCTTTTGACTGTCCGCTGGCCGAGGAGGTTGGTCAGCTCCTGTTGCAAACAAGCCTGGTGCGAGGGAAGCTGAGAAGGCTCTGCTGGAGAGAAGGGAGGAGGGAGCCTGTCAAGATGAAGACGGTAACCATCCTGGACCTCCCTGAGGACCCAGATGATTGACGCCCATTGGGGCACGAAAAGGGACAGGTGTCCCCCCACAGGCGGAAGCCCTGCCGGGGGGTGAGAGGCTATGCCATCAGCATCAAACCCCTGTGCGGGTTGAGGTGGTGCCGGTGGTTGGGCTTTAGGCCTCTTAGACTTGCAATGGCTGTGCGCACCCCCCTTATCCTGCATGCCAATGGGTGGTGTGGGGCTGGGTGGGTAGTGCGGATATCCCTGGTAGGGGAGCCCCTTTCTCTGGAAGAACGGCTTTTTTGCTGGCTGCTTCTTCCGTGGGAGAGGTCTTACATGAGAGGCAGGATCAAGTTACGAACTCCGTTTCAATTTCGGGGGCCTTATTCTCCATGGGCTTGCTGAACAGTTGTTCACCTAGGCAGGAGACATCCAGGAGTTTCTCCTGGACCCATTGCTCCAGGTCCGAAGGCTGAAGCCATGCCTGGCGCCAGGCCCCAATGCCGGCCACCGCTACTCGGGCGGAGGTTTCAAACCCATCATACGCAGCGCAGGAGAGGTACTTCGAGCAGTCTGCAACTAACCTTAGGAGGGTCTGGAACCTGAGAAGGTGTTCACCCCCAAGACCTACGGAAAATCCGCCGAGCTCTTTGGCGAGGTCACGCAGGAACATGCCCATGTACAGTTGATAGGCCTGAATACGGCATGTCAGCATGGATCCTTGATAGACCTTGCACCCCAGGCATCAAGGGCCCTGGACTCCCTGCCCGGCGGGACCGAAGAATGTGACTTTGGACTCTTGCTTCTGCATTGCCAATTCCACTACCATGGAGGTGTGCGGGAAATGGATCTTTTGGAACCCCGAGCCATGTTGGACCCTATACATGGCATCTAGGCGTTTGCTCACGATGGGGGCTGAGGCAGGGACAGAATGGGAGGTACTGGGACCGTAAGAGACTCCTGGGACAGGGACTCATACTGTAAGATATCGAGTTCCTCTGCCCTCGGTTCTTCCTCAGCCTGCGTGGCCAGCTTGAGGGCCCTTGCCATGTCCCGCACGAACACCAGGAAGGATGTGTCCTCGGGAGGCGAACGCCTCTGGGAGGTGGGTGGGGACAGGTCTGAGGTAAGGTCCCTGTGAGCGCAGGTCTCCAGGGAGTTATCCCCGTCTGACTCCCAGCCCGAGAGGTCCGAAAAGGAGTCTGAGTCAGGCTGGTCGCCCTGTCCAAAAGCTAAAGCCCGCTTGGAACCGGAGGTCTTGGAAGACCTCGCCCCCAAGGAGCGGGATGGCGAGTGAGACCGGCGCCAAGGACCCTCACGAGGCTCATGGCTCTCAGGGGTTTCCAGGGTGGGTTTAGGTATCCCTCTCGGGGAAACCTCGGTCTCAAGGCATGGGCCAGTCGTGCTGGGCAGAAGTGCCTGCTGGGCAGCTAAGAAGGCAGAAACGCTGTGCTCTGGTGCCAGCATTCGGTACTCCCACGCAGACATTGGTCCCTGCGACACCGACACTGAGGTTACCGGGTCTGGCGTGGAAGAGGAGAGGGGGTCCTCGCTGGGACGACCCTCAGGAGACCGGGCACCATCGCTGGAGGCCTCCGTGTTTGTACGAGGTACCTGACGAGGCCGCTCCCTGTCTGACTCTCAGGAACGCCAGGGAGGGCTGAGCGACTGAGCGCGGGAATGTTTGCGCTTGTCCGGAGCCCCTGACAGTGACTTTGAGGTCTTCTTCTTGCATCTTTCCACTTCAGGGGAGCACTGGTCTGAGTGCCGCCTTGGAAGCGGAGCCACTGTAGAGGATCCTGCAAGCGGGGGGATGGCCGAGGATGCCCCCGCGGATTCCGAGGCTGCCTTATGAAAAATGTTGTCGGACTTCTGCTTACGACTTAGCAGGGCCTTGGCGGACATTTTCTTACAAAGAGAGCAGAGCTCCGAGTTATGGTCGGCCCCCAGATACTGGAGACAGCAGTCATGGGTGACCGTGAGCGACATGTTCTTGGAGCATCTATCATATTTTTTAAAACCGGTGGCCATTGGAGCAAAAAGAGCCCCTGCTAGGTCGAAGAGCTTCAAGGCCAGTGGTTGAAAAGGGTGCGAAAAGGCCCGGAAGAAAAAACTGTTCTAAAAAAGACTGGAATAAGGACGTCCTTTTGCTCAGGAAAAACGGAGCGAAGGGAAGGATGGAAGAGGACCGGTGCTACTGGAAAAAAGAGGGCCAGAGGCTGAAAATTAAAACACTTTTTCCGAGGGACAAGGATCTGTGTCTGAAGGGCTCCACGGAAAAAGGGAGACTGAGCAAGATGGCACCTTTGGGCGGGAAGAGGACCACACATGCATGGCAGCAATCCCAAAGGCTTTCTTTGAAAGCTGGGGAATTGCTCCGTGTGGGCTCCGTTGGGGCCGATGTCACCCATAAGTGAGGACTGACTTCCTGTTTGTTCCTGGAGAAGAATAGAGTCCAGAAGGCAGTCCTCACTTGCCACAGGTCAAACGTTTCCTGGAAGAAGACCTAAGGAGTTAAGGCAAGTGCAATAGCAGTATGCAGTGAGGCTGTGGCGGCCATAAGGCATATATTAACAGTGCTTGGACAGCAACATGCGAAACAGGCACTTGGGTAGGAACACATGTTGGAGTAGCTTGGGCAGAATGCATGCTAGGACCGCGTGACTGCTAGGTACACAATAGTAAAAAACCCGCTAGTAATGCATGCAGAAAACTGTGGAAAACCCCACACCACGCCAATGGTCACCAGCGGTCCACCCCAAATTGCACCCCAGACAGATGGAATTGGGAGTTCCCAACAAGGACAATGACTAGGTCAAGTCTTGGTACACATCCCCTGAGAGCACCAGGCAGAAATCTGGGCCAGGCTCAGCTCTACTCCCCTGAAGCTGTTCTTTTGCTTTGCAGGCACTGCATTTAAAGATGGCTGTCAGGCAGATTCCTTTGAGAGCCTTCTGCAATCTTTGGGGGAGAGAACAGAGGAGAAGAAAGGAGGCATTGAGACTGTGTGAGGCTGCTGAAATCTTCCAAATCCTTCCAGTCCTTCCATTTTTCTGGCTGCTTAACAAACTCTTACAATTAGAACACGGAGCTGAACCAATTTTCCCTCCTCTAATTGCTACCAGAAAGACCGCAGTCTAATGAAGCCTCCTATGTCATGCTCAAGTTAGAGAGTCACCCTTAAAGTGGCCTTTCACGAGCATTTAAATCAATCTTTTCCTCTCAATTATTCAGATTTTCTTAAATGTAGAAAATCTATCTCCCATCTGCTGGAAACAAAGAAATACTGAAGAGCTCTCTGGTGGCTGAGATGGATAGATGCGTAGGAGGAATGTCCTTGATACCTGAGCTTTTCATTGGTGGAGACAAAGAACTAATCTGCTGGTAGAGGAATACAACCCATGTCTGGACTGGTCTAGCAGGATTATATGGAAATATGAATTATGCAATGATTGCTGGGTTCTTGGGATTAGAACATGGGAATATTTTATGACATCACTAATATCAATTCACATTTTTAAAAAATGTCTCCCTATAGAACCATCATGTGAAAATCTATCGAATGAAAAATTAGTTGCGGTGGCCGGTTATTCATAGAACTGCAGTAAACCTTGTGGACAAGCATGCTGCTGTCTCCTTTTCTTTTTTTCCTGAAAAACTCTTGATAGGAGAGTTTTGATGGTGCTTGCTTCAATAATGGAGGTGGGGGAGGGGCGGGGTCTGTCAGGGTCCTTGTGGTCAGGTTTCTGGTATCCAACCTAGCCTTGAAATAACTGTTAAACTTTAAAATATATTTTGTTTTTATTGCAAGATGAAGGTGTGAAATAAAATGGTGAGGTAGAGGAGTGTGGCAGGTAATACAGTAGGAGGAGGGGACCCAAAAGGGATGGGGCCCTGGTCTTGCAGTAGAGCCTATACATTACTCATTCTAGAGAAATGCTAAACAATTTCAGACAGTGGCATTGCCCATGATACAATATTTTTTGATGTGCAAAGATATCATGCTAAAGACCTTTTCAAGTACATTTGTAGCGAAAAACCTGTGAGAGAATCAGTTGGACCATTAGATGATAGAGGGGTAAAAGGGCACTAAGAGGGGACAAAGCCATAGCGGAGAGACTGAATTAATTCTTTGCTTCGGTCTTTACTGAGGAAGATGTAGGAATGTTACCCATAACTGAAATTGTATTTAAAGGAAAGGCTGCAGAAGAATTGAAAGAAATATTGATACTGTACACCGGGAAGATGTATTACAACTATTTGATAAACTGAAGAGTAGCAAATCACCTGGACCAGATGGTATACATCCAATGGTGTTGAAAGAACTCAAATATGAGATTGCAGACCTGCTATTAATGATCTGTGAACTATCATTAAAATCATCTGCAATACCTGAACATTGGAGGATGGCCAATTTTACACCAATTTTTAAAAAGGGTTCCAGGGGTGATCTGGAAAACTACAGACCGGTTAGCCTGACATCAGTACTGGGAAAAATGGTAGAAACCATCATAAAGAACAAAATTACTGAACATGTAGATAGTCATGGCTTGTTGGGAGAAAGTCAACATGGCTTTAGACAAGGAAGATCTTGTCTTACTAATCTGTTATGTTTTTTTGAAGGTGTGAATAAACAGGTAGACAAAGGCGAGTCAGTTGAAATAGTGTATCTGGACTTTCAGAAAGCCTTTGACAAGGTCCCTCATCAGAGACTTCTGGCAAAACTAAAAAGTCATGGGATAGGAGGCAGTGTACTATTGTGGATTAGGAACTGGTTAAAAGATAGAAAGCAGAGGGTAGGGCTAAATGGCCAATTTTCCCAATGGAGAAAGGTGAATAGTGGAGAACCCCAGGGATCTGTGCTGGGTCCGCTGTTTTTTTAACATATTCATAAATGACCTGGAAATGGGAATAACAAATGAGGTTATAAAATTTACAGATGATACAAAACTATTTAAAGTTGTTAAAACCCATGAGGATTGTGGAAAATTGTAAGAGGATCTTGATAAATTGGAAGACTGGGCATCCAAATGGCAGATGAAATTTAATGTGGACACATTCAAAGTTATGCACCTAGGAAAGAAAAACCCAAACTATGGTTACATGATGCAAGATTCCACATTAGGAACCACCACCCAGGAAAAAGATTTAGGCGTCATCGTGGATAACATGTTAAAACCCTCCATCCAGTGTGTAGCGGCAGCCAAGAGAGCAAATATTTATTTATACTCTCTTATATACCATGCTATTCTGCATCAGTGCGGTTTACATTGAACAAACTGAAATTACATTGAACAGGGCATTATAACTTGGAGATAACTATTTTACAGGGAACATGGGCTATGGAGGGTTAAGTGGCTTGCCCAAGACCACAAGGAGCACCTGTGGGACTAGAAACCCCAGTCCTTCCGGCTCAAGGTTGCTGTCCTCTAGTGGGATTTGAACCCCCAACCTTCCAGCCTGAAGTACCTTGCCCCAACCACTAGGCCACTCCTCCACTCCAATATTACCCAGCAGGTACCCCCAAGGGCATATAACATTGGCAGGTGGTGCGGGGGGGAAGCGCGCATGTCCATGTAGGCACCCCTACCTGAGAACCCACACCATAGGCAGCTGCTTACCAGCACACTGGATGGCCTGGGACTGCGCACCACCAGCATAAGGGCATGTCAGCATGGTGGCAGAGGGGTGCTGGTGGCAGAGTGGGCAGTGGTATCTGCCCACAGCAGACCACGACCAAGCCCCGTTTAGGTGGGTGCTGTGCACTGCAACAGACAAGGTCTGTCTGACGAAAAGTCATGGTATCCCCAGGGAATGATCTGCCCCTATGGCAACAGTTTGGTGCAGTACAGACAGCCAGTGTGTTCAGGATCAGAAGGTCATAAGTTCAAGTGCCAGCTGTGGCTCCTGCCAACCCTGTCCCTATATTTTACCCAGTGCTAATCCATGGTAATAAAGACAGAACCTTTATTGCAGATAAAATAAACATGCCTGAAACGCCTATATTTTACCCTACAGAGCACATACACCATAAACATTTGCAATCCCTAGAGCAGAGTTTCTCAACTGCAGTCCTGGAGGGCCAAACACCATTCATGTTTCATGCTGTCCCTAATAAATATGCATGTGCTGCATTTGTATGCGCCGCCCCATTGTGTGCAAATGTATCTCATGCATATTCATTAGGGACAGCATGTAAACCTGAACAGTGTTTGGCCCACCAGGACCGGAGTTGGGAAACTCAGCCCTAGAGCAGAGGCCAACAAGGGTACAAACACCCACACCCACACCCACAGGCTCCACTATCCAACGCCTAATGGAGAGTCAGGCTGTTGGGCCCTGCACGGAGCAGCATCTCCCAATACTGGCACCTGCATACCTTAGCAATGCCATTCTAAACTTTGGAACACGTTCCACATATATCAAAAGGTTGCTATGATTAATGTCAGATAACAAATCCTAAGTTAAACATGATTTCTTGATAGAGATTCATCATAGCAACCTTTCTGATATCTGTGGAGTGTGTTTCAGTTATTGATTCTGACAGAGTTTACCACCCCGGGGAGTGACCCCAACAGTTTTGCGTACCATAGCAATGCCTGCACTGTGCCCAGGACTGGTGTGATGGCCAGGGCTGCCACAAACCTCTATATTTGCACAATGCTGACACAGGTGTGGGAGTGTGTGTCTGTCTATCCCAGGGGTGGGCAACTCCAGTCCTGGAGGGCCGCAGACCAGTCAGGTTTTTGGGATATCCCTAATGAATATGCATGAGATATATTTTCATTAGCGATATCCTGCCAACCTGACTGGTTTGTGGCCCTCCAGGGCTGGATTTGGAGACCCCTGCCTTGCACCTCTGTCATTTAAAATAGAATGCTAGGTATCATAAGGAAAGGAATGAAGAATAAAACAAAGGATATTATAATGCCTCTGTATCGTTCCATGGTGTGACCACACCTTGAATATTGTGTGCAATTCTGGTTTCTGTATCTTAAAAAGAATATAGCATTATTAGAAAAGGTACAGAGAAGAGCCACCAAAATGGTAAAGGGGATGGAAGGATACCCCTATGAAGAGAGGCTAAAAAGGTTAGGGCTCTTGAAGGGGAAAAATGAATCTCCCCTTAATGTACCTTTGTTACAGGTTGAATCCATCTTGTGCTCACGTCTATAGCTCAGGCCTATAGCTCAGGCCTAAGAAACAGCTTGCTCTGACTTTTTCACACTGAAACTGCAAAATCAGCAAGATTGAGCAATGAAATGAGCTAATATCCTGTCCCAGAGAGCTGACACAATGAGAAGCTCTGAACGCTATACAGCTAATGAAAAGGCTGTCACCTGGGCCTCCTGAATGAACAAAGGGGAACGTAAACAAGGAAGGCGAACATCAGTATCTACAGTTTATCTGCAGGAAACATGACTAGCAGAAGGCGAGTGAGAATGGAGAGAAAGGATGCCACAGAGAAAACAAAGGGTTAAAGATTAAGAAGCAGATTTGCTTGAAATAATGGAGAATAAGAAACAGAAAGGAAATCTATTTATTAGCAATTTGAGCCTGAAAATGAATATAAATATGGAGGAGAAATTCTGATAGACAGACAGAAATTAGCTGATCTCATTGGAGTAAGGATCTTTCTGTGTCCAGGACCTTTTTGTCAGGTGCTGTGCTTGTTATAGACGTATTGATGCTATGGACTGATATTGAAAATTCTACCTTATAAATCAAAAGCAAAGCTTGTGATGTTACAGACCTGGCATGATAAATAAAAAATTTTCCATGCTCTTACGGTGGCACGAGCAATTTGTTTAAGGTAGATACTGTATGGATGTTGGGGCGGACATTGCAGCCATAACACAAAATAGAAAATTCCCCAAATACTCTTAGGGAAAGCCCTGAAAAACCCCATCACTCTTCAACCTTGAAAATAGACAGCTTAGGGGAGATATGATAGAGCTCTACAAATTAATGATTGGAGTGGAATGGGTAAACATAGATCAATTGTTTATGCCATCAAAATATAGAAAGACTAGGGGGCATGCAATGAAGCTACAGGGTAACCTATTTAAGACTAATAAGAGAAAATATTTTTTCACGCAACATGTAATCAAACTCTGGAATTTGCTACCGGAGGATGTAGTAAAAACTGTTAGTGTAGCCGGGTTTAAAAAAGGTTTGGACAAGTTCCTGGAGGAAAGAATCCATAAACCATTATTAAAATGGACCCAGAGTATCCACTGCTTTCCCCAATGCAAGCATTGTGGAACCTGTGTTTTTTGGGAAACTGCTAGGTACTTGTGACCTAGATTGGCCACTGATGGAAACAGGATACTGGGCTTGATGGACCTTGGTCTGACCCAGTATGGCATATCTTATGTTCTTCTACTTTTCTACAACTTCCTTCTGGCCCGGCTGGCCAGGCCAGCCAAAGGGTATCTCGCGCTCTGGCCAAATCTTCAGCACTGTGCCCCCTTGCACATTCACTCTTGTTTTAAACTCACCTGTATATGTAGAGACCAATTCCATAGGTGCATGTCCAGGCCATCTGTATGTCCAGAAATCTGAACGGCCCGGAGATGCTATATGGCCCTGCAGAAGTGTAATTGTGGGATAGGGCCTGGACGTCCAGGACTTGCCCCAATTTAGGCACTCCGGACATCTAGAGCTCTACCCAACTAGCTCAGCTTTGCTCTTGCATGGAGCCATGGTACCATGGTGTCCCGTTGCCATGACATCATGGTTCCATGCTGGAGCCCTGATCACCGGCACTGCAGTAAATCACCTGTTCCCCGCTGTCCGACCCCCGATCTGGCCTTCCGAGGCTGGGATCAGGCTGCAGGGAACACCCTGCCCCTGCTCATCTTCTCTGTCGGTCCCGCCGCTGTCCACCGCAAACCTTGGGGGAACATATTCCACCTTCAAGGTGGAATAAGTTCCTCATGTAGATGGACGATCCTGGACATACAGGGCTGACACTGGAATCGACCCTGTACGTCTGCGGTCAGAGTCCAGCCTACTCCCCGCCCTTGCTCCTCCTCCGGCTTGCCCCCTCCCACTCCTGTCCAGAGCTCCCCACACATCTCAGTACATGCGGGGAGCTCTTAGGTGAGAATATGATCCCGATATTTAGCAGGGATTATAGGTCCGCCCTGGACGTATATCCCCGCTAAACGTAGGTCAGAATGATCCCCCACAGCATACAGCATCTAACACCCCCAGGCACTTGCAGTATGCGGGCCAAAAGACCTGTTATGGTGTTCCCATGTATAGTAGAGCATGTTATCAGTCCTGGGAGAGATTTTTCATGTGGACCATGATCAACATAATGAGCATGAAGCCAACAGTTATTGCTTTTATTGAATGACGTTATTCCAAAATAAAACAAAAAAAACCCTTTTACATGTACTAAACTTATTCAAGATGATATTTGTCCAATAAACAATACTTAAAAACCTGCACCCCCTCTTCTCCCACCCCCTTTTATCTTGATTTACTTTCCAGGCTGAAGATACACATGCAGAGTAGAGGTGTGTGTGTGTCGGGGGGGGGGGGGGGGGGGTCACATCTACATACAGAAGCAGAGAATTTGAAGAGCAGCATACAGATGTACAGAAAAATTACCTTTCTAGGCACCATAAGTCCTTCAGGGAGCCTCCAAAAACGAGCACGTGACCCCCATCCTTAAGCAGCTCCACTGGCTCCCCATTCATGCAAGGCTCGTTTTCAAGACCTTACTGCTTACCTTCAAGGCCATCAACGGTCTCTCATCCTCCTCACTAACGGAGCTCATTCACGTCACTCCACTTAACAGATCCAGAAGACCGACAGCAATAAACACACTAATAATCCCGAAAGCATTAACAAAATGCACCCAGGCAACGGCAAACAGGGCATTTAGATTTTGCGCCCTGAGATGATGGAACGCACTCCCATCAGACATTCGCGCAATCACTGACCTAACCCAGTTCAAGAAAGCACTCAAATATCACCTGTTCCTCAAATACTATCCACCCAGCAATACACCAAGCCAAATCCCACCAACAAAGTAGCTACACCATAATTATCAGTTAACCTCATCAACTTTCTCAGTGTGATATCATGATCAATGTCCATTGTCATCATCATAACAACTGTATGTAAATAATATTTGTAAATAGTTCCCCCATGTTACCCAGGTTTGTATACCTGTTCTCTGTAAACTCAGAATAGTTTGTTCTGGTTATTTTGTTTCATGTAAACTGCGCTGATACCAAATAGTGCGGTATATGAAAGATTGTAATAAATAAATAATAAATAAGCCTGATATTTAGTGCTGGCGGCTAGATGCAAGTACAGCTCCTATACGTTGGTACTGAACTTAACCCACAGTCATATGCGGCCCCTGTATTGAATATCTTGGGTCACCGCACAGCTTCCCAGCCGCAGAAGCTAAACTGGTAGCAGTGATACTGCATGCTGCCTGGTTAGCTCCTGCGAGTAAAAGATAGACCAGCTTTTCCTGCACCTGTCTTTTACCCGCAAGTCACTAACCAGGCAGCATGTATTATTACAGCTATCTGGTTAGTGACTATCACTGCGCATGACACGTCTCAATGCTAAATCCCAATGCTAAGTGATTAGCATCAGGGCGTGTAGGGGAGATGATCAGGGTAAACAGAACTCTCTTGGATGAAAGGAAGGTAATTAGCAGTGTGCCCGAGGGTTCGGTCCTGTTCAATATACTGTTCAATATATTAATGAGTCTGTCTTTTTGCAGATGAGACCAAAATTTGTAATAGAGTGGACTCTCCTGAGGGAGTGGAGAACATGAGGAAAGATCTACAAAAGCTGGAAGAATGGCCTAATGCTTGGCAGTTAAGATTTAATGTGAATAAGTGCAGTGTCATGCACTTGGGAAGCAGAAATCCAAGGGAATTGTATGCGATAGGGGGCGAGAGATTGGTGTGCACCAGGGGTCTCAAACTCAAATTGCTTTGAGGGCCAAATGAGGACTTGTAAAGTAACCCGGGGGCCGCATAAGACGCGGGGCCTCATTTGCATAAGGGGCCTCATTTGCATAAATATTTGCATAATGTTACCATACACTAACTTTTAGTAAACATGCCTCTTTAATGAGTATGGATAAAGAAAGACTAAAAGATTTAGAAACAAGAAGACAATAATTAAACTGGGAACCCCAAAAGCCAAACTTGGAATGTACAACAACACTGTAGAAATAAAACTATAAATTAATTTCCTCTTGTACTAAACAAAGCGCAAACATTAATGATGCACATTTCCCAGAGCTGACATATTCCAGTTAATAAATTCAAAATAAAGAGATATTTTTCTACCTTTTGTGCATTTTTTTCAGTTGCAATTGTTCCAGCCACTTTCTTCTGGTTTCTTCATGTCTTCTGCTAACTCTCCATCGTCTGCTGTCCATTTGCCCTTTCTTCTCTCCTAGTTTTTTTTCCATTCTCTCTCTACATCTGCTTTAACATACTAATCTTTCTCCTTTTTCTCTTTCCTCATTCCTATTTCATCCACTCAAATTTTACCCCTCCATCCTCAATCCCCACTTACTCTCCCAATACCTGGCCAATTGTAGATTTGTCTTCTCTCCCAGACAAAATATTTTTCCCCTCTCCATTTCACTTTCCCAGCTCCATCCCATTCTAATCCTCCCCCAACATCAGCTCCCTTCTAGTTCCAGCCCCACCCAGCATCCGCTCCCTTCTAGTCCCCCCATTAGTCCATTTCCAGTCCTATCCTAGCCTCACCATCAGCCCATTTCCAATCCTAGCCCCCCATCAGCCCATTTCCAATCCTAGCTCCCTCCCCTCACAGCCCATTTCCATTCCAAGCCCCCCTCCCCATCAGCCATTTGCAGTTCAAGCCCCCCTTCCACTCAGCCCATTTCCAGTCCTAGCAACCCCCCCCCAGCCCATTACCAGTCCTAGACCCCCCATAGCCCATTACCAGTCCTAACCTCCCCATAGCGCACTTCCAGTTTTACCCCCCATCACCCCATTTTCAGTCTTACCCCCCCATAGCCCATTACCAGTCATAGCCCCCCTGCCAATAGCCCACTTCCAGCCCTAACCCCCATTACCCCATTTCAGTCAGCCCTTCCATAGCTCATTACCAGTCCTAACTCCCCCCATCAGCCCACCTCCAGTCCTTCCTATCCCCCACCTGCCCATTTCCCTTGATAGCCCCCACCATATCCCATAACCATACATAACCCCCCTGCCAATAGCCCATCTCCAGTCATAACCCCCCCCCTGCCAATAGCCCATCTCCAGTCATAACCCCCCCCTGCCAATAGCCCATCTCCAGTCATACCCCCCCCCTGCCAATAGCCCATTTCCAGTCATACCACCCCCCCTGCCAATAGCCCATTTCCAGTCCTACACCCCCCCCTGCCAATAGCCCATTTCCAGTCCTACACCCCCCCCCCCCGGTAAATTAAAACAAAACCTGGCTTCTGATGCTCAAGCAGCAAAATCAGCTGTCCTGCGGCCCCTTCCCCTGTGCCCGGAGATCCGAGTCTGCTCTATCAGCGGCGTGCTTTTCAAGCCGCAAGGAGAGTATTCCCCTCTCGCGCGGCTTGAAACCGCGCGAGAGGGGAATACTCTCTTCGCGGCTTGAAAAGCACGCCGCTGATAGAGCAGACTCGGATCTCCGGGCACAGGGGAAGGGGCCGCAGGACAGCTGATTTTGCTGCTTGAGCAGCAGAAGTCAGTTTTTTTTAAAATTTGACAATTGATTCTGCCGCTGCCACGGCGGCAACGGCAGAAGCCAGGGTTTTGGGGTTTTTTTGTTTTCCTCCGTCGCGGGCCGCACAAAGTTGTCTCGCGGGCCGCGTGTTTGAGACCCCTGGTGTGCACAGACCAGGAGAAGGACCTCAGAGTGATTGTTTCTGATGATCTCAAGGTAGCGAAACAGTGTGATAAGGCAGTGGCAAAAGCCAGAAGAATGCTGGGTTGCATACAGAGAGGAATTACTAGCAGAAAGGAAGAGGTACTAATTCCACTGTATAAGTCACTGGTGAGGCCTCACTTGGAATATTGGGCAAGGTCCTTGTGACCTTGGGCAAGTCACTTAACCCTCCATTGCCTCAGAAAAATCCAAATTATCAATATCCCTGTTTAATGTACATTAATAGGTTTAAGTTACAATGTAAACCACTTTGATTGAAATGATAAAGTGGTATATAAAACCTGTTAAGGAGGAGAGGAGGGACAGGGGAGATATGATTCAGACCTTTTAATACTTAAAGAATATTAATGGACAAACAAACCTCTTTCAAAGACAGGGAAGCTGTAAAACTAGAGGGCATAACATGAAGATTCAAGGGAGTAAACTGAAAGGCAATGTCAGGAAATATTTTTTCACTGAAAGGGTGGTGGATGCTTGGCATGTCCTCCCGATGGAAGTGGCGAGGGCAAACACAGTGAAAGAATTCAAAATGGCATGGGACAGACACAGTGGATCCCTTTATAGCAATAGGATAAAATCAAAATAAACATAACTGTCTCTTATATCTGAACAAATAGGGGTGACCTACATGGAGCGGTGGGTACAACCCTAAACAAAGGCATGGGGAGGGGTGACCTGCACAGAGCGGCAAGTGCACCTACTCTAGCCTCCTTGCTGGGCAGACTAGATGGACCATACTGGTCTTTATCTGCCGTCATATACTATGTTACTATATTAAGTGGTACTAACCATGTTAGTGTGGCTGAATATCCCATCCAGAGGCATTTATACTATTTACAGGTCTGTAAACCGTGTACATGCCTTAGAATATTGGGCCCCATATGTGCATATTCCTTGCACATAATGCAGCATTGCACCAGGCAGGGCTTGTCAGATGCTGTGAACATAGGTGGAATTGGCACATCAGTGGTGTGATGTGTATGGGGCCATGTGCGTTAAATTCACATGACACATTTTCCAGCAGAAGCTTTAAAGTACTGTGCACAATACCACTCCAGCACAAATTGCTCAGTGTGGGAACAAACCAAAATTTTATCAAGACACATACCGAGCACCTTACTGACATTTTCTTGGCAAACGAAAAAAGGCTCTTCCCACACAGAGGCAGGAGGTGCAACCAACTGTATGAAGGCTGGAGGAGGCTGTATGAGATATAATAGGAGGGCAGCCCTTCCAAGAGAGGTAAGCAAAGGAGGGGTTGAGGGTAGAAGTGGCGAGTGTTGTCACGGAGACCCTGGGTAGAGCCTCTGTGGACCCAATAGGCCAATGCCTAGGGTATTGTGGTTTTAATAAACTGCTTCTCTCCTTTAAACAGAGTCAGTCAGTCAAGTGATTAAAGTAAAAATTAGGGTTTTATTCCCTTTCCCGGACAGAAAACATTCTTTGCAAAAGCACCCAGGACAAAAACAGCAACTGAACGAAAACAGCTAGAACATCTCTTCTTCTCTCCTTGTTCACGTCACAAGGTCACATTGGCTGAAGTTAACACAAAGAGGTTATGTCATCTGATAGACAAATCGTGCAGTCCATTGGCTCAGGGTCTGTACAACTGTTAATACTCTCCCACTGCATTAAGCCTGGACCACTCCCAATATTCTCCGTATCACATTCCTTACATGTGCTGGAGCATGGCTTATTCTCTTGTGGCTGATAAACCCCTTTTCTTCCAAGGTACTTATCAAAGTCAGGGTTATAGAAACCTGGTACAGATAATGACTCTTTCTGGTTTGCCTCTCCTGGCTCCCTTAGTAGGAAGTCTGAGTATCTTCCTGAGTTAAAACCCTGCTCAGGGCTGTGCCCATTAAAACTTCCAGCCTCTCCTCTATAAAAATAAGGCTTCAAGCTTGTTACCTTACTGCAGACTTTGAAGTCAACCTTGGGCTTTCTTTCCCCTGGCACAGTTCCTCCAGCTTGAGCTAGGTTCCTCCGTGGCTCATGCAATCCCTCAGAGACACTGCCCCACTTCCTGCTCATGTGGGAATCCTCCCTAGGACTGTCGTTCCAGAGACCAGCTATTCTACTGCTCCCTTGGTCTCTCTTGGAATGTCCTCTGAGAGCTTTGGGTCCTCTCAGACCTCCCCTGGATCTGGAACTTCCTCTGGGACTCTCAGCTCTTCTCCAAGTCTTTCTCTCGTACTCCTTGCTCTTGTTGCTCTGACTCCTTCCTGGTTCTGACCAGGAACTTATATACCTCCTCTCTCTGCACGTTACGTCAGATTCTGAGGCCAGGTGATCCTGATGAGTTTCCCTAATTCTACCTGCGTCACTACTAGAGAAGGGAAACTTCATTTTAAACCCTTTCTGCTTTACTTGGGCTGACGGCACTGGCTGCTCAGCTGTTTTCACACACACTGAGTCTTCCTGTCCAGCCAAGTTTGAGGTAAGCTCTTCCCTCTCACTAACCTCCATAGGTTCCACTGCATCACAGTGTGCATATTTGGATCTTGTACAGGTACGAGGGCATATGAGAGTTGGGGTGGGCTAGTGGCTTAGTGACAGCAAGGGTCTCATATTTTGGGGATTTTAAGCAGGAGTTCTGGACAGCTTTTTTTATTTGTATATATTTCTTCCATTCCCCATCTATGGGGTATGTTTACTAAACAGCGTTAAAGGAGCAAGTGTGCCATTAACACCTGTGCCATTAATACCCTTGTGCCCTTAATGCTGTGGAAAGGGATGAAAATGCCACATTAATGAGCATTAAGAGGGGCCCATAGCAGTAAGGGAAAAGGAGGTGGAGAGAGGGCATTAATGTGGCGGAGAGTGGGTGTTGACGGTGTGTGCTCCCTTATCATCAGTTTGTGCAATCATGCATTAGAGCCCTTAGTGCTGGAAACCCTAACGCCAATTAAAACCTTGAGGAAAGGGATACTTTAGAGGTGAGAGAGCCTCTTTTAATGTCTGTAAGGTGATGCACACACGGGGAATCCCAAGAAAGTGAAAGTAGTGTTCCATTAGTAGCCCTGTCATAATAGTGCCCCATTATGACAGGGCAGTATGTTGGTGCTGCCAATGTGACAAAGGAGGTGCACGTGGATGCTTTCTGTGGAACTGCCAGGTCTACTAGGGTGACAAGGCAGTTGCCTAGGGGGAACATGTTTGCTGGCTAGTATGCCACAGTCAGAAGGGAGGTCTGCCATCCCTACTGCCACCATGCCAACGTTGTGCGAGTGTGGGGGTGGCGGCACAGTGGGTGCAGCCTGCATCTAGAGAGATCTGTGTTCCAGAGGGGTTTGACAGGTGCAATGCAGCAGTTGCCACTGTCATTGGAATGCCAAGCATGTCAGCAGCAGGCATAGCGGAGCACAGCCCCCTCTCCCCCTTCCGAGGTCTAAGGCAGCTGCACCTGTGCCCTCAACTCCTGGTGAAGGGGGACAGGAGTGGCATGGTGCGACTATCTGCAGGTGAACTACCTACATATGACCATTAGCAGCACTGCAGTGGCAGAGAGGGCAGGCATGCAGGGAGTGATTGATTGGACGGTATGCTGCTTATCACCATCTGTGGACCCTGGGACATGGCTAGTGTGCCTACTGGGTGGGCTGGGCTTGGGATTAGGATGCATACTTGTGCATATTAACTGAATATGTGGCTGTGATGTGTAAAGAGTGCACTGAGCCAGGAATACTATGCAATATGAGAGCAACCCATATCAGTGGAAAACATGAGCACCCTGCTCCTCCACTTGCCAAATGCTCCAAGTCGGCCACAACCATATGAGCCATATGGGAATCTACATAAAACTATCATGCACGGCCACATATAAGAGTGGTCTATGACTTGCCCACAAGCACATACCATGCAATAGGTATGTAGGTCATTATACTAGAACACCCATGGGCTGAAAATGTGTATGTAGACAACCCTGGTGGATGGAAAAGGCTCAGATAAGACAATCCTTTACCAATAGGAGCTAAGCACACACTCCAGCATATCTCAATTATGCAGATAACCAAGTGACTAACAACATACATATAAAAAATACATATGAGGGAGGAGTGGCCTAGTGGTTGGGGCAAGGTACCACAGGCTGGAAGGTTTGGGCAAGCCACTTAACTCTCCATTGCCTCTGTTCCCTATAAGTATTAGTGTATATATCTCATATCCACCAACTGCTTTGACCTGGTGAAAAGTGGGATATAAATGCAGCTAAATAAAATAACAATACACACTACAGACAATACCTACAGCACATTAGCACTAATATAGATCTGTTCAGAAAAATGGAGAGCCCAACTATTAGGGTGCACACCCTGGGGACCATGTGCTGTGTGCCCCACCTCACATTCAGGGTGACCCCTCCAACCAGTCAGTAGCAAAGTTGGCAGCTGTTATATGGTGGGAGCCCACACAATGTCCCTGCATAATCCTGGTCAGCTATGATGGATCATAGTATTATCCCATTGCCAATCACTTGCAAAAAGCAGTTCAGAATGTACAATGCATCATGGGTAATAGAGGGGCTAACCTATACCGGCACACACAACTGAACTTGCAGCCATAGTGGTGTCTATGCTCACTGGGGGCATTGCCCTGAAAGTGCTTGTCATCTATGATGGTGGGAGATGTGTGCATGGCCCCCATGGGTCACTGATGCGGTCTGCATTTGATGTGTGTGCGGGTGTACCTATCTTGCCATGTATAGCAGGTCACAGGGGTCTGCACACCCTGCACATGTGCTGCCTCTGCAGTGTATGTCACCCTGGGGCACAGCTGCCTCTGTGTGTGTGTTGTTTCCAGTAGAGGGAACAGTGAAGGGATGGCCATCCTGACCCCACACGTGCCTTTGCCTTTGGACAAGAGCTGTATCCTGCAGCAGTGTGTCTGTTGTGCAGCTACAATACTGCATGTTCTTTACGTACTGCATATGCACCGCTGTAAGCAGGGTTTAGGTGTGGCATACCATGGTCTCACAATGTGCCAGGCACGTTGTTTCATGTACCTGATTTCACCCATTGCTGGCAGGGATCTGTGGTCTCTTTGAGTCCAGGCCTTGCTGTGCAGGCCTATGTGGCGGGGTAGTCTAATGGTTACAGCACTGACTCCATAAGCAATTATTTGATTCCCACTTGTTCTCTTTGTGTTTGTGGGATACCGTTCATTTTGATGGCAAAAAATGTCCAGAGTCAGTTCTGACTGGCGGACTCACACTTGTCTGCTTTTTGATGGATTCTGGAAGCACATTAGGTCTGTGCACATGCTATTTGTGACTGGCCTTCTGAGAGCATGCCTTTATTGGCTCTGCTGCAGACTATTGCAGAGGGTCAGACATGCTCACACTCCAGATGTATGCCACCTGAGTCTAGGTGTAGCCCCATAGTTTGAGCAATGGTTGGGGAACCAAGAGACAAGGGTTTGATTCCCACTAGCGCTCCCTGTGTGACTGGTGGGAGCATTTTGCAGAGGCATTTTATGTATGTATAATCCTTTGAAACATAACCTCTCCTTGTGACCTTAGGCAAGTCAATTAACCCTCCATTGCCACAGCATAATCCAAACTATTACTGCCCCTGTTTGTAAAATACTTTACTACATTAATGCTACAATGTGAACCGCTATGACTGAGATGAGAAAGTAGAATCCTAAAGACCATTTCTGTAACTACATATCCAACATACATAGCAAATCATGATTTGAGTCTTTCATCAACACTGTGACTACACAGCTTCGGCTTCATCGCCTCTATGCACAGCATGCTCTCACATACTACCCATGGGATGGCCATCTGCAGTGCTATTCACACTGCCTTAAGTAGGCCATATGACTAGTGTGAGCGACTCTTCTTCCATTGTATGCACATTTGTCTGGAGAGCTGTATGGTGGTTGGAAGTCTGTGTCAGCTGTGCATCCAACATAGCTGGTGTTGGGGATTCCACTTGGCATGGGCACACTGTTATCCAACACACTACAAATGCATTTCTGATGTCACATCGGGTACACTGGTGCTGCAACCACATACCACCCTCTCATCTACCGCCATCCTTCTTTCAGTCCATCTATCTGCCTCTGCCAGCTATGTGCAGTGATGTATTCTACTGCTAGCTACTACACCACGGACCACATAGGTACTTCTTCCTCATTTCCATGTATCACTCACGCCTCTCCTGTGACCAACTGGCACGTCACCAATCCAGCTCTGTCATCCTTTTGCCCATCCTATGCCACACACTGACATTATGGAATTTTACGTGGGTTGTTGTTGTTAAGTGCCGTCGAGTCGGAGTCGACTCTTGGCTACCCTCTGGATAGCTATCCTAAATTTTAACAGCAGAATTACATCTCTTTTTCAAACCAAAATGTTCAGGGGAAAGCGCGAACGCAGTCCCCCACTACCAGAAATTATGCAGTCGACTTTCCCGCATTTGGGGAAATCGCAGGGGTCAACCCAACCGAAGTGCAATGGATGAGCCTCACCCTGGGAGAACCACCTTCCTGATCATGGTATCTCCCCTGCCAGGTAAGTATGAGTTGCTTTTCAGAAGCCTGCCACGTCCTCTCTCAGCTAGCACTGTTCACACAGAGGGGATAATTCTACAGCCTGCTAAAAATCAATTTAGTCAAACAAGAATTAATACTTAGAATTGTACTTACACTGTAAAACAATATTATCTTCATTTGAAGAATCATGAAAGGATTTAAAATGTACTCTAATAACCTATGCCATTTCCCAGAGTCCCTTGCTATTTCAGTATTTGCATATTCTGACGTGTACATCTATATGCCTGAAAGAAGACACCAGCCTTCAGTGTATTCTTGTATGTGAGACTCGAGTCTAGCTAACAATAGTTACAGGATTTTGCTTTTCTGAAGCTACAGTTTAAGAAAGAGGCTTTAATAACAAAAACAAACCCCTCTGGGCTTTTGACACTTTTGTGAAAGTCCTTGGTAGCTAATGTGCAGTACACTGAAGACAGGATGAGTGGTCTTATTGCAGTAGTAGGGTAGAGGGGAAGAGGAAGGGGAAGGAGCTGGAGCAGGAGCAGGAGGCATTTTTAATCTTAAGAAGCCATGGAAGAATTGAGCCCCAGAAATCTCCATTTTTACCAAAGTGGAATTATTAGCTTGTTATTGCTAGATAGATAGGAGATGAAAGAAAAAGTATTTTGTACTATTCTAAATGTCTGACCAACTGTGAGGATCATTGTGTTCATGACATCCAGTCTACTACAATGTAGCTGTGATAAGGACTGCATATTTCTGTATGGCGATATATCATATTTTAAATAGACTAAACTAAGCCACACAAATGGTTTCCAGGAGGCAACTACCTAGAGTGCCAAATTCTGAAATCACTAAATATTCAGCCCATTGAGGAATTTGCTCCCACTTACTTTAGGGCCATATATATTTGCTGCTTCAAAGAAGCAATACTGTGGCCTTCAGCTGCTCCTTTTGATGGCTCCAATTTTTTTGAATCTCTAATACTCTTTTCCCCTTTCTCTGGAATATTTTGTCCACCCTTGTCTATGGACACCAAAATCTTAACACACAGTCTAGCCAATTCCTCTGACCTTGCTTTGAGCGTGGAATACCAATGATGCGGGTGAGTGACTGCAGCAAGGACAGTGGCTCTGTTCCTGCTCCTTTATGCCACTTATGGGCTTAAAAATGACAGTAGCAATACAATGCATCAGGCCATTTCCTCTTACTTGGCTTCCAAATGTCATGCATTGAACATGTACAAAGAACACAGCATTCAGGCTGTAGGAAGTAGAGAAGGACATGGCCTCCAAGCTTTGAACCATGGGGAGGAGAGGGTTAATGGTGGTGTCTGGAAGGAGATTTGATGGCAGAAGTGGAGGGTGAGGGTGAAGAAAATAAAAGGGGGGAAATGTGGTGCTGGAGATGTTGAAGGAGGGTGTCAGGGAAGCAGAGAGTGAAGAGATTATAGGGTGACGTAGAAAGTGATTGAGAAAATAAAAAGAAGGGCAAGGCCGCCACAACGGTGCAGAGAGCAGTGCAAAGATAAAAAGTTATAGCCTGATGATGAACAAGACTGACGGAGATACACGAGTTTGGAATCAACCAGGTCTGTGTAATACAGAGGACATCAAAGGGGGAGACTGCAAGGAGATCATGTAGGGAGGAGTAGTAGCCTAGTGGTTGGGGCAAGGTACTTCAGCCAGAAGGTCGGGGGTTCAAATCCCACTAGAGGACAGCAACCTTGGGCTGGAAGGACTGGGGTTTCTAGTCCCACAGATGCTCCTTGTGGTCTTGGGCAAGCCACTTAACCCTCCATTGCCCATGTTCCCTGTAAGTATTAGTGTATATGTCTCATATCCCTGCATGTTAAATGTATCCCCCAATTGTGTTGTGACCGCTTTGATTGAAGGATAAGGCAGTATACAAAACTGTCTAAATAAATCATTAACAAGATGGATTTTATGTCTTGTAAAGCAGATGTTCAGAAAGGCAAACAAGAGCAAGCAGCTGGAGGAATTCGAGGGGGTGCAGAACAGATGGGGATGAATGGACAAGGACAGAAGGAAAAATAGGGAGAAGGTACTACTACTTAGCATTTATATAGCGCTACCAGTGGTACGCAGCGCTGTACAGCACAGACATGTAAGAGACAGTCCCTGCTCATCTGAGCTTACAATCTAGTTAAGACAAAACAAAACAAAATAAAAACACACGGAAGGTGTAGGCAAAACAAAACAAGGCACGCGGAACACGGAAGGTGAGGCAGGGGTCGAACAAGGGAGATAAAAGGAGTTCAGGTGAGTCAAGATCTAAAGGCAGCAGCAAAGAGGTGAGTTTTTAACCTGGACTTGAAGAGGGCCAGAGAAGGTGCCTGGCATACGGACACAGATAATTTGTTTCAGGCGTAAGGTGCAGCAAGGTGAAGCAAGGTGAAAGGAGCAAAGTCTGGAGTTAGCAGTAAGAGAGCGGGGCATAAATAGAAGCAGTTTGCCAGAGGAGCAGAGTTCTTGAGGAGGGTTATAAGGGGAGATAAGAGATGAAAGGTACTGAGGAGCCGCAGAGTGAATGCATTTATAGGTCAGCAGAAGTTTGAACTGGATGCGAAAGCGGATAGGGAGCCAATGAAGTGACTTGAGGAGTAAAATGGGCATGACAAGGATGGCGGAACATTAGTCACGCAGCAGAGAGTTGGACAGATTGAAGAGGAGTGAGGTGATTCAAAGGGAGACCAGCAAGGAGAAGGTTACAGTAGTCAAAGCGGGAGGTGATTAGGGAGTGGATAAGCGTTTTAGTAGTGTGTTCGGAAAGGAAGGGGCGGATTTTGCTAATGTTGTAGAGAAAGAAACGGCAGGTCATAGCTACATGATGGATGTGTGTGGAGAAAGAGAGAGAAGAGTCAAAGACAATCCCCCAGATTGCGGGCCAAGGAAACAGGAAGGAGTACAGAGTTATCCACAGAGACTGAGAAAGGAGGAAGAGGGGAGGAGGTATTAGGGGGAAAGATAAGAAGTTCAGTCTTGGCCATGTTCAGTTTTAAGTGGCAGTGAGACATCCAGGCAGCAATGTCAGAGAGGCAGGCAGAGATCCGGGTCTGGATTGCTGGAGAGAGATTGGATGTAGAGAGGTAGATCTGGGAGTCATCAGCATACAGATGGTACTGAAAGCCATGGGAAGAGATAAGCACACCAAGGGACTGGGTGTAGAGAGAGAAAAGGAGCGGACCCAAAACATTTCCCTGGGGTACACCAACTGGGAGCGGGGTAGGGGAAGAGGAGGAGCCACCGGAGCACACACTGAAGGAGCGATCGGAGAGATAGGAGGAGAACCAGGATAGTACAGAGCCCTTGAAGCCAAGCGAGGACAGGGTGTCGAGGAGAAGGTTATGGTCAATGGTGTCGAAAGCAGCAGAGAGGTCAAGAAGGATGAGGACGGAGTACAGGCCCTTGGATTTAGCCAGGAACAAGTCACTGGAGACTTTGGTAAGAACCGTTTCAGTAGAGTGTAGAGTATGAAAGCCAGACTGTAAGGGATCCAGAAGGGCATGAGAGAAGAGGAAGTTGAGGCAGCAGTGGTGAACCACATATTCAAGTAGTTTAGAAATGAAGAGAAGGAGAGAGATGGGTTGATAGTTAGAAGGACAGGTAGGATCAAGTGAGGGTTTCTTGAGGAGAGGAGTGACCACAGCATGCTTGAAGTCTGCAGGGACAGTAGCAGTGGAGAGCGAAAGGTTAAGAATATGAGAGACGGAGGGGACAACAGTGGAGGAGATGGGGCTTAGGAGGCAGGTGGGGATAGGATCAGAGGAGCAGGTGGTGAGCTTGGAGGAGGAAAGAAGGTGTTCAGCTTCCTCATCTGAGATGGCAGGGAAGGAAGAGAGGGTGGCAAGGGAGGGGGGAGAGTTGGGAGTGGAAAGGGGGATGAAGAGAATTAGCTGAGTTTATGGGGAATTGGAGGGTGATTTTGTCATGGAAAAAGTCAGCTAGGGTTTGGGCAGAAAGGGAGGGAGGGATCGGAGGCGGAGGCACTTTAAGGAGAGAGCTGAGAGTAGTAAAGAGACGGTGAGGATCAGAGGCAAGAGAGTTGGTCAGATGGACATAATAGTCTTGTTTGGCAAGAGCTATGGCTGACTGGAAAGAGACAAGCATGAATTTGAAGTGTAGGCGATCTTCAGGGGAGTGGGATTTGAGCCAAGCACGCTCAGCGGAACGGGCACAGGAACGTAGGTAATGGGTAGTGGATGAAAGCCAGGGCTGGGGTGGAGAATGTCGCACAGGACGTGGGGTGGGTGGAGCAAGAGCATCCAGAGCTGAAGAGAGTGCAGCATTGAGGAGGTTACTGCCTCGTTGACAGATTTGGATGACAAAGTGGAAGAAAGAGATGGAGAAATGGTGGAAGAGAAGGTCAAGGGATCAATAGCATGAATATTTCTAAGTAGATTGGTGGAGACAGGATGGGGCTGAGGCAGGAGGAGATGAAGATTAAAGCTTAAAAGGTGATGGTCAGATAAGGGGAGAACTGAGTTACGGAGGTTTGAGGGTAAGGAACTAGAGAAAAATATCAGGTCCAGGCAGTGGCCATGCTGGTGAGTGGGGGCAGTGGAGCAAAGTTGGAGGTCAAATGAGGAGGTGAGGGAGAGGAGCTTTAGAGCAAGAGGATCGGAAGGGTTATCAACATGAATGTTAAAATCTCCAAGAATAAGAGTGGGGGAGGAGGAGTCCAGAAAGAAAGCCACGAGTCAAAGTCAGTGAGAAAGGTAGAGGCAGACTTGTCAGGAGGTCGATAAATAACAGCTATCCGGAGAAGAAATGGAGTGAAGAGGTGGATGGAGGGGACTTCGAAAGAGAGAAAGGAGTGAGACTGAGGCAGCAGGAGGGGTTGGAAATGGTAGGAGGGAGAAAGCAGAAACCCAACACCACCATCACGGCCATGGGACGAGGCGTGTGGGAGAACTGATAGCCTCCATGGCAGAGGGCAGGAGGAGATGCGGTATCATCAAGGAAGAGCCAGGTCTCAGTTAGAGCAAGAAGATGAAGGTACCTTGGCTGACTGGCAGTTGAGTGAGAGGAAAAAGAGAAATGTAGGCTTGCACCAGCTTCAATTAATCCAGCATATTACATCACGGATTTTGGAGGACTGAAACGGCTACATCACACATCATGCAAAATCTGCATTGGCTTTCAGTTTGACAAGGGTAAATTTAAGGTTCTGACTCTGGGCCCTAAGTAGAAATGGACCAGAGTACTTAAAATACCAGTTGTCCATGTATACCTACATCCACATGTCCAAGATCCTTCCAAGGTACCTCACTCTCACTTAAGAAAAAAACAAACACTCAGGCCTTACAGGGTTAGTCCCTGGAGCTGTCTTCCAGATGCTTTTCTTAAGCTTACCCTCACTTTCAAAAGCAAGTGGCTCTTCTGCCAGGCTTTTTAATTGACTGCACCTAAGATCAAAGGGACTCTTCTCTACTTGATCAGCCAGACAGAGTGTCATGCTGGAGTAACAGACTGTATTGTTTACAGTTTCATTCTCTGGGACCAAGCAGGAAAACGTCCTCACTTATGGGTGACATCACTGATGGAGCCTGCCTGGGAACGATTCCCAGCTTCCATAGGAAGCTTTTGGAACATGCACCACGCATGTGCCCAGGGCCGGATTTACATTGAGTGAGGCCCTACACCAACAAAAATTGTGGGCCCCCAGAAAAGATAAAAACGAGCACGCCGGATCAGCTGCGTGCTGTTGGCTCTGACGTCATAATTAAACTGGAAATCCCAAAAGCCAAACTTGGAATGTACAACACTGTAGAAATAAAACTATACATTAATTTGCTCTTGTACTAAACAAAGCACAGACGTTAATGATGCACATTTACCAGAGCTGACATATTCCAATTAATAAATTCAAAATAAAGAGATATTTTTCTACCTTTTGTGCATTTTTTTTCAGCTGCAATTGCTCCAGCCACTTTCTTCTGGTTTCTTCGTGTCTTCTGCTAACTCTCCATCATCTGCTGTCCATTTGTCCTTTCTTCTCTCTTCTAGTTTTTTTCCATTCTCTCTCTACATCTGCTTTAACATACTAATCTTTCTCCTTTTGCTCTTTCCTCATTCCTATTTCATCCACTCAAATTTTACCCCTCCATCCTCAATCCCCACTTACTCTCCCAATACCCGGCCAATTGTAGATTTTTTATCCCTCCCACACAAAATATTTTTCCCTTCTCCATTTTACTCTTCCAGCCCCATCCCATTCTAATCCTCCCCCAACATCAGCTCCCTTCTAGTTTCAGCCTCACCCAGCATCCATTCCCTTCTAGTCCCTGCATCAGCCCATTTCCAGTCCTAGAAACCCCCCAACCCAATACCAGTCCTAGCCCCCCCATCAACCCACTTCCAGTCCTAACCCCCATCACCCCATTTTCGGTTTAAGGCCCCCCTATAACCCATTACCAGTCCTAACCCCCCATCAGCCCACTTCCAGTCCTAACCCCAGCAACCCATTTCCAGTCAGCCCCCCATAGCCCATTGACAGTCCTAACCCCCCCCATCAGCCCACAGCCCATTACCAGTCCTAACCCCATCAGTCCACCTCAAGTCCTAACCCTTCCCCACCAGCCCATTTCCTGTCCTAGCCCCCCCATTGCCCATTATCAGTCCTAACCCCCCCATAGCCCATTACCAGTCCTAACCCCCCATCAGCCCACAGCCCATTACCAGTCCTAACCCCATCAGCCCACCTCCAGTGTTAGCCCCCCCCCCATCAGCCCATTTCCGGTCCTAGCACCCCCATAGCCCATTACCAGTCCAAACCCCTTCCCAACAGCCCACAGCCCATTACCAGTCCTAACCCCATCAGCCCACCTCCAGTCTTAACCCCCCCAGCCCATTTCCAGTCCTAGCCCCCCCATAGCCCATTACCAGACAGCCCCCATCAGCCCACAGCCCATTACCAGTCTTAACCCCCCCATAGCCCATTACCAGTTCTAGCCACCACATAGCCCATTACCAGAAAGCCCCCATCAGCCCACAGCCCATTACCAGTCTTAACCCCCCCCAGCCCACCTCCAGTCTTAACCCCCCCAGCCCATTACCAGTCCTACCCCCCATCGGCTCAAGTAAAATTTAATAAAATTAAACACTGGCTGCTGCCGCTGCCGTTGCGGCAGCGGCAGAATGGACTGTCCCGCGGGGCCCCCTCTGAATCCCTCCCTCCCTCCGCGACGGCTGAGTCCCTCCGTGCCGGCTTTGAGAGGTGCGAAGGGAGAGTGTCTCCCTCGCGTCTCTGTTCAGCCCGCAGGGGCTGATGGGAAATTTCCCATCTGCCCCTGCAGGCTTAACAGAGACGCAAAATTTCCCATCTGCCCCTGCAGGCTTAACAGAGAAGCGAGGGAGACACTCTCCCTTCGCGCCTCTCAAAGCCGGCACGGAGGGGCTCAGCCGTCGCGGAGGGAGGGAGGGATTCAGAGGGGGCCCCGTGGGACAGTCCATGCTGCCGCGGCAACAGCCAGCGTTTTTTTTAAACTATTCAATTTACCTATACGCCAGTATTCAATTTTTGTGGGCCCTTGCCAGCTGTGGGCCCTACGCCACGGCGTAACTGGCGTATAGGTAAATCCGGCCCTGCATGTGCCCCTGTATTCTCGCCCAAAGGAGCCATCGTACCGCAGTCTTTGTTTTTCCGTGAAGCCCAATGGACGCTGACACCTTGGAAAAAGTGGCATGAGGGTCTTCTCTCTTGCGCCCCCTGGTCAGCTGGGTATTGGATTCTTTTGATCTACAGAAGCCATCTTCCAACATGTCCAAGCAGCCATTCACTTTCAAAATGCACCCAGTGTGAGTGGACTATTTTGATCACCATCCCCCACAACTGGTGTTTGCAGTGCCTTGGGCCCTTCCATCAGCCCTCGCTGTGTGGTCTTTGCCTTCAGATGATGTGCAAAGGGCTCTGGAACCGAGAGAAGCAGGAGGAGTTGCTCTTCAGTTCCTCTGTTGTCAAAGTCAGCACTGGTGTCGACATCGGCATTGATGCTTTCGAGAGTCTCTGCAGGGTTTTCAGCTTCATGCAGAGGCTGGGTTCACTCTGAGCCAAAGGGTTGTGGGATGCTGGATTGTGGCTCTCCTTTATGAAGGAGCACTCCCAGAAGGACTTACCTCGTCTGGAGCAGGCATCAAAGGGTGACGCCAGTAGCCAGTCGAAGTCCTATTTGCACCCGCACCAAAGCCCTCGACAGGATTCCAACAGTGAGGGCTGTGATAGACTTCCTAAGGTCCCTCAGCAGGAGGAGCTGCTCCCGAGGGCCAGAAGGGCAGGCAGGAATCTCCCAGTGGTATGACCATCATGGAGTCCTTTCCGAAGGCTCTGGCATTGGTGTCAAGCTCTGCAGCACCGGCACCGGCTCCGGCCCCATCAGAGACCACGCTCCTTCCCCAGCTGGATCATAGCTTCTTGGCATTCCTCACCCAGCACACAGTCCAAAACGTGATCTGAGTGGAAAAACGCTTTATTACCAATGAATCTAAGACCTAGTGCAACCCACTAGGTCATAGATTCATTGGTAATAAAGCATTTTTCCACTCAGATCACGTTTTGGACTGTGTTCTTGTTACCACGTGATTTCTTGCCTTTTTGTTGGACTACCTATTCCTCACCCAGCAGACAGACATCGAGGGACCCAAAGTCCTCGGGTTCCTTGGCACAGGCAACTGGCCTGCCTACAACATTGGCTTTTCCAGAGGAGTTGTGGCCCATCCTAAAGGCCCATGACCTCTCCCAAAGGGACAGTGCCTTGGAGCACCACTCGAGGTCCCTATCCCTCCATCGTTTTTCACCACAGATTGCCTCCGGTTCAGGATGCAGGCAGGCCTGAAACCTGTCCATCCCTCTGGATGGGAGGCAGCATCGAGGAGTCACGCTACTATTTTGACTTCCTCTCAAAGTCAGAATTCAAGGGCTGGGAGATGGAGGAGGAGCCTCTTGAACTGCACGATACTAAGACGTGCCCTCGGATCCTTCTCCCCTGCACGACCATCTCAAGTCTCCACCAGAAGACCTTTCCTTCCTTGATTTAATGTGGGACATGGGATCAGCCCTCCCTTCTCCACTGAGGCTGAGGAGGAACCCCAGGCAAAAGAACTGGAGATCCTCCAGTACCCTTCACCTCTGAGGAAGGGGATCATAGTGCCCATCTACCGTATCCTAAAGAAACTCCTGTTTAGAATGTGGCAGGCCCCTCTCTCAGTGCCCATTGTCAGCAGGTGCATCAATTCGAAGTACCCGGTGAGCAGAATCCTGGCCTTCAAGAAAGCGCAACTTCCCAACAATTCAATGGTAGTCCAGTTGGCCATGAGGCGAATTAAGAGCCAGAAAAAACACTCCTTGGTGCCCTTGAGGCGGGAGGCCCAGATGATGGAAGCCTTCGGGTGAAAGTGTTACCAGGGCTCCATGTTGGTGGCCAGGATCCAGGCCTACCAACTTTATATGGGGATGTTCTTGCAGGAACTGTCTGGGGACCTGGCTAAGTTCTCCACTGAGCTCGCTGAGGAACACCTCCAGACATTCAAATCCCTGGTGTCCAAAACCCAGGAATGCTCGAAGCATATCACCCTATGATGCCTTTGAAATGGTGGCCCGGGTTGCAGCTGTGGGCAATGGGGCCTGCCGCTTTGCCTAGTTCTAGGCATTGAACCTAGAGCAGTGGGTCCAAGACAAACTGGTGGATGTCCCCTGCATGGGGGCAAACCTTTTTGAGGCTCCCATGAAGGACATGGCAGATGAGCTGGAACAGGATCAGCTCACCATGACCTGCCTGTCCCGTAAGAACTCAGACCCGTCCAAGCAGAGGCCACTGGGGAAAAAGCATTTCTTTCCTAAGAAGAAAAAAAGCCTATGGCTCTTATGCCCAGTACCAATCTTACCCGGCCTTCCAGCCTCCTCAGCAGCAGAAGAGTCAGGGCTCCCGCATGCTCCAGCGCCCTAAGCAGCAGAAGCCTGCCCCAGCTCCCCAGCTACAACTCAGGGATGGTTTTTGACAGTTTCTCCAAAGACATGGCTAGTCTCCCCCTCCCCAGTGATATTCTGCCTCACGTCAGAGAAAAAGACTCCTCCACTGTGCTGTCATCACCTCAGACACCTGGGTGCTGTAGATAGTCCGGGAGAGGTATCTTTCCCATTTCCAGCAACCTCCTCCCACATATTTTCCTGGAGAGTTTCCCCTAGATCCTCTTCATCGCCCTCTCCTCCAGCTCGAGGTCCAAAACCTTCTGCACAACTGGGCAGTGGAGCCAGTGCCTCCATCTCAGGAGGGACAGGGGTTCTATTCCCAGTACTTCCTGATCCCCAAGAAGACCGGGGGCTTTCACCTGATCCTGGACATCAGGAACCTCAACTGCTTCCTTATCAAGGAAAAGTTCAAGATGGTCTTGTTGGGGACTCTAATCCCCTACCTCCAGAAGGGGGACTGGCTATGCTCCTTGGACCTCAAAGACACCTATGCGCACATTCTGATTCACTCGCACCACCTGCAGTTTCTCCGCTTCATCATCAGTGAAGTCCACTATCAGTACAGGGTTCTACCTTCTGGCCTTGCCTCCGCTCCTTGAGTCTTCACAAAATGTCTGGCGGTGGTTGCAGGATTTCTCCGCCTCAGGGGAATCTTTGTGTTCCCCTACCTTGAAAACTGGCTGATCAAGGCAGACACCACAAATATATTCTGGAGAGCATCTAGCCACACCATACAGGTTCTGGAGAGTCTGGGAATTTTCATCAACTATCCCAAGTCTCACCTGGACCCCACCCAATGCCTAGAGTTCATTGGGGCGCTACTCAATACCACCCATGCCAAAGCCTACCTGCCATTGCACTGGGCTTACCACCTGATAGACCTGACCTAGCAACTCCAGTCCTCCCCTGCAGTCTCTGCCCACCTCATGCTTCGGCTTCTGGGCCATATTGCCTTCATGGTCCATGTTGTGTTGATTGTGCATCTCCACATGTGTCAAGTGCAGTGGTCTCTCTGTACCCAGTGGTGACAGGCAACATTCGACTATGGGACTTTGTACAGGTCACACCCCCTCTCCGGGAATCTTTTGACTGCTGGTGGACGCCTTCCAACCTGCTGCTGGGCCTACCCTTTCAGACTCCACTGTATCAGTCCATCCTAACCACAGATGCATCCAAGCAGGGATGGGATCTCACCTCAATGGACTCTGGATGCAGGGCCTCTGAATGCCCTGCAAGAGCCTTCACCAGATCAACTTTCTGGAGCTCTGGGCCATCACCAATGTCTCCGTGTCTTCCGGCATCAGCTTGCTCACCCGGTGGATCTCATTGAGATAGAACATGGTGACCTGATTGTCCATGTCAACAAGCAGGGTGGCATGGGCTCCAACCTCCTTTGCTGGGAGGCGGTGAGGCTCTGGAAATTTGCACTCTCCCAGAGCATGCTCCTAACAGCCATTTATCTCCCAGGAGAAGTCAATGTTCTGGCAGACCAGCTCAGCAGAGTCCTTCAACCACACAAATGGATGCTCAACTAGCAGGTGGCCGAGAGCAACTTTCAGGAGTGGGGCATGCCGTCAATAGATCTCTTTGCCTTGCCATCCAGTGCCCTGCTGCCACACTTCTGCTCCTTACTTCCCTCCCGGGATTGGGTAGCAGCGGACGCTTTTCTGCTGGATTGGAGCAGAGGTCTTCTCTATGCTTACCCACCAACTCCGCTGGTGGAAAAGACCCTCTTCAAGGTGTGGCAGATTGAGCCTCCAAGATTCTCATCACTCTTCACTGGCCCTGGCAACCGTGGTTCCCCTTGCTGCTTCAGTTAGCGTATCATCTGCCCCACAGGCTGGGTTGTGGTCTGGATCTAATCTCACAGGACAGGGATGCTCTTGCACCCCCATCTTCCATCACTAGCCCTCACAGCCTGGATGCTGAAAGGATGACCTTGGCTGCCTTCCAGCTCTCTCTGGACACACCCCAAATTTCTGCCACAGGTAGTCTCTGACTTCCATTTCAACCAGTCGGTGGTATTTCCCACCTTCTTCCCAAAGTCTCACGTCAGCAGAGTTGAGGTGAAGCTGCATACTCTCGACTGCAAGCGAGCGCTCACTTTCTAACTGGAGAGGACAAAGACTCATCATCACTCTTCTCAGTTGTTCATCTCCTTAGACCCCAATAACTTGGGTGTAGCTCTGTCCAAGCGCACCCTCTCCATCGGGGTGATGGATTGCATCTTCTTCACTTATGCACAAGCTGGGCTTTCCCTGGAATGTCATGTCACGGCGCACAATGTGAGGGCTATGGCTGCCTTGGTGGCCAACCTGCGCTCCGTCTCCATGGTGGAAATCTGCAAGGCAGCGATGTGGTCGATCAGTCTATACCTTCGCGGCCCACTACTGTCTGGATCAGGATTCCCCAAATGACAGCAACATAAGCCAAGCAGTTCTCCAGCACCTTCCTACCTGCCCTTCTGTCCATCAAGGCTACTGTGGAGTCCTGCTGATGAAGGTGTCCTAGCTGGACATCGACTCTCGGAACCTTGAGTGACTGCTTATAGTGCTATTTTGGTTCACTTTTTTTCAGGTTTTTTCGGTAGCCTGTCCCATAAGTGAAGATTGTTTCCTGTTTGGTCCTGGAGAAAGCGTGATTACTCACCTGTAACAGGTATTCTCCGGGATCAGCAGGAATCAGTCCTCACTGCCTTCTCACCTCCCCGTGCAGTTGTATCTATTTTTATGCTAGAATAAACTATGTTATTTTACTGGGCTAAGATGGCTTCTTCGGGTGAGTAGACAGGTGTGCATGGATGGTGCACGTTCCAAAAGCTTCTTGTGGAAGCTGGGGATTGTTCCCACATAGGCTCTGTTGATGATGTTAACCATAAGTGAGGACTGGTTCCTGCTGCTCTTGGAGAACACCTGTTAAAAGTGAGTAACTATGCTTTCTGGTCCTGGGGGGGGGGGGAATGCAAGGCAAGCCCTACCACAAAGTTGATGAGGCACCCACCTAGGGCAGCAGAATAACAGAGCAACAGGGCTTAAGACTGCTATGAGCACATGCAGGACCTTTCAGCACATGCCCATACAGCAGCGCTCAAGCCCAACCATGTTCTACCCCTTAAGAGAGAAAGTTTGCATCAGAGTGAAGAGTGTCACAGCAGGACTTTAAGTTCCCTCTATTCTTGGGCAGTAGCAATGGGCAGCAAGGAAGAAGGTGAAAGATACTAGACTACTGAGGAGGGGTGAGGGGATGGATGAGATACTTGATACCTTGGAGGGGGGCTAGGAAAGGGAAGATGAGATGCTGGATGCCATCATGGGGAGGGGAGGGAAGGGGGTCATTCTGGACACCTTATAGGGAGAGTAAGGTAGGACACAGATTATGCTGGACACCAGGAGGGCAGGAGGAGGGTGCAGAAAGAGGAAATGCTGTCCTATGGGAGGGGTAGGGCTTTGAGCCACTCAGGGGAAGATGGGTCATGGCTGAAGAGTCAGCTAGGGCATCAGACACCATTAGGCTGGCCCTGGGTGATGATGGTTTCCAGGTGGTGGAACAACCTTTGCATAAGGCAGTTTTTGGGGTGGGTCTGCGAGAGGTGGTGTAGTTTTGAGTTGTGGGAGCAGTTTGGAGGATAGTAGGGCAGTTAGGGGGTTTGGAAGAGTAGAGAATAGGGATAGATAGATTGATAAATAAGATATCCCTAATTGGTATGTTTCAGTATATGTAAGTTTCTATACTACAGAAAGTTCCACCCAAGGAAACTCTCACGGTGCTGGTGCAGCCAGTTCCCAAGCGGCTACTGCTTAGGATGTGGGAGACCCTGGCATTGGTGCCAGTGGTCAGCTGGCACCTTGACACCATGTACCAAGTCTGGAAGGGCCCAGGGTTCAACAAAACCGAGCTCCCACATAACTCTGTGGTTGTCAGTCAACCATGCAAAAACTTAAGAGCCAAAAGACCCACTCTTCTGTCCCCCTGGAAGGGATGCTAGAGCCCTCGACGTCCTTGTGCGCAAGTGTTACCAGGGTTCAATTCTGGGGTGTCTGATCCAGGCTTATCAGTTATACATAGGCTTGTACCTAAAGGCCCTAACCCAGCAGTTGTCTAGGTTTTCAACAGGGCTGGCCAAGGAACCCCTCCAATGGTTCCAGTCTCTGACCTCCAGGATCAACGACTACTCTAAGTTCTTCTCCCAGGTGGCCTACTACGGCATTGAGTCAGCAGCCGAGTAGCAGCGGCCAGCATTGGTGCTCGGTGCCAAGCCTAGCTACAGTCTTCAGACCTCAACCAATGGGTCTAAGACAGGGGTCACCAACCTGCGGCCCGCGAGGGCCTTCCATGCGGCCCGCGAGACTCTCCCCCGGTGCGGCCCGCCAAGGCAAACTCACAGACTCCTTCATGTCAGCTCTCTCCCTTCTTCTGCAGCCGCGGTTCCCTGCCTCTTAGGGAACCGCGGCTGTGCTTGTAACATCATCGCGGCTCCGTGCAGCATTGTCCCGCCTCTAAAGGAAGTGGTAAACAACTTCCTTTAGAGGCGGGACAATGCTGCACGGAGCCGCGATGATGTTACAAGCACAGCCGCGGTTCCCTAAGAGGCAGGGAACCGCGGCTGCAGAAGAAGGGAGGGAGCTGGCATGAAGTATAGGTACGAGCAGTTTTCTTTTGGGGTTTTTTTTTTTTCGCGCGGGGGGGGGGTGCGGCCCGCGAGTCTGCCGGTAGTCGGCTGTGCGGCCCGCGGCCCTTTGGAGGTTGGTGACCCCTGGTCTAAGATGAGCTGCTCAATGTCCCCCTGCACCCGGGAGAACCTGTTTGGCAAGCCTATGGCCGACAAGGTGACCAAGATTGAGGCCGATGTGGTGACCCGACAGAGGCTGTCAAAAAAGATCTCATCCTTTCCCCGTAAGAAACCATCGGGGAAAGGACCGCTTTTCCTGAAGAAAAATGGGCAATCCCAACAAAATTACCACTACCAGCCCTTCTCGGACCAACAACAGAGTTCTCATCACAAAAGACAAGGTCATGGAGCCCAGAAACCAAAGGCTCAGAAGCCCCAGGCACCAGCTCCCATCCAAACCAGGGAGAGATTTTGACTCTCAGAGCAGAGCCTCCCTTCCCTCGATAGAGCTTTACCAGCCCATAGGGGGCCGCATGGTATTCTTTGCCCATAGGTGGGCCAAGATCACCACGGATCAGTGGGCACTCCAAGTGGTAAGGGAAGGATACCTCCTTCACCTACAGCAAGTACCACCCAGATTCTTTCCAGGGAAGCCAGTATGACCTCTCCTTCACCAGACCCTTCAGCTCTCAGAGCTCACAGGTCTGCTAAGGGACAATGCAGTAGAGCCTGTACTCAAGCACCTATGGGGAAAAGGCTTCTACTCCAGATACTTCCTTGTCCCAAAGAGACCTGGGGGCCTCAGGCCCATACTAGACCTGAGAAACCTAAACACATTTCTAGTGAGGGAGAAGTTCAAGATGCTCTCCCTTGGAACACTGCTGTCTTACCTCCACCAGGGAGATTGGCTGTGCTCCTTGGATCTAAAGGGTGTGTATACAGAAATCCTGATCCCCCCCCCACAGGCAGGATCCACGGTTTGTGGTGGGAGGAGGGCACTACCACTACAGGGTGCTACCTTTTGGCCTCGCCTCCTCGCCAAATACTTGGCGTTGATAGCTGCCCACCTGCACCTACAAGGGGTTTTCGCTTTCTCCTACCTAGATGACTGGCTAATTAAGGGTGGTGCAGCCTCAGAGGTAAGTCAGAACGCAGAGCATACCAACCTCCTTCTGCAGCACCTGGGGTTCATCATCAACTACCCGTAATCTCTCCCCAGTACAAAGCCTGGAGTTCATAGGTACTCATTTGGACATGTTACAGGTCAAGGCGTCCTCCCAAGAGAAAGGGTAGAATGCCTCAGGCAACTGGCAGAAGAGATGCAACGCCAACAGTCAGTACTGGCTCATCTCCTCCTCCGCCTACTGGGCCATATGGCCTCGACGGTCCACATTACATTCTCAGCCCACTTGCACATGCAGACAGCCCAGTGGTGCCTCTGCTCACAGTGGACTCAAGCCAGGGACAGGGCCAGGGTTACCAGCCAACTGGCGGAGGCCCTCCACTAGTGGCAAAACTTATGCCACCTCCGGGCGGGAATGCCCTTCCAAGCACCCGGGCCTCAGAGGACCCTGACCACAGACACTTCCTTCCTGGGGTGGGGGGTGCATTGTGATGACCACCGCACACAGGGCAGCTGGTCTCAGGAGGTGTTGCTCTTACAGATCAATCTCCTAGAGCTCAGGGTGATCTTCCTAGCCTTGCGAGCATTCTGCCACCGCCTGCGACACCAGTCCGTACTGATCCAGATGGACAATCAAATCGCCATGTTCTATATCAACAAACGGGGGGCATGGACTAGTAACTCCCTCTGTCAGGAGGCAGTGGCCCTCCTCTCTTTTGCAGCTTGCAACAGCATGCTCTTGTGAGCAGCCTACCTCCCAGGCCAGGACAGCTGCCTAGCAGACAGGCTGAGCAGAGTCCTTTGGCAACACAAGTGGTGCTTGAACCCCAGGGTGGTCAAGAGGCTCTTCCACCTCTGGGGCAGGTCTGTGATGGACTGATTTTGCTTCTCTGGACAATACGCAGCTGCCTCACTTCTGCTCACGTCAACTGCACCCAGTGAGAGTACTGGCGGATGCTTTCCTGATCTCTTGGTCTGAGGGCCTACTGTATGTGTTCCAACTGACTCCCCTGGTCGCTAGGACCCTCTTCAAGGTCCAGAGTGAGAGGGCGTGAGTCATACTAATTCCCCCCAGATGGTCGAGACAGCCCTAGTTTCCACTGCTGCTTTCCCTGTCGGTGGCACTCCCAGTCCTGCTGGGCCGAGCTCCAGACCTGTTGTCTCAGGACGGGGGCTAACCCCTGCACCCCAATCTGGGGTACCTAATGCTAACAGCGTGGCTGCTGAAAGAGTAGCACCGGCCCCTTTCAACCTTCTGAGAGAAGTCGAGGAGATCCTACTGGCCTCCTGAAAATCCTCCACCAGACGAGCCTACAGCTTTAAGTGGAGGAAGTTCTCTACCTGGTGTGCAGAAAGAGGCAGGGGCGGCTCAAGGCAATCTGCTGCCTGAGGCGAAGGATGAGATGGCGCCCCCCCCCCCACCTCCATAGAGGGGGGCGGGGCTTTTTCAGAACTCCAATCTGGGATTGAACCAAACCAAAAAGCCATTTAGATTATATGGAGGAAATGCAAGATGTTTGCACTCCAAAGAACTAAAAGAGAGCGAGAACCAACAGCACGGTTTATAAAACTAAATTATAGGACTTCCGGTGATGCGGTGAGAGCGAGTGGACGGGTTCGGCTCGCGCTCCGACCACCCCGCCTTCCAAACCGGCATTTTTGAGCCTTGTTTGCACCTTAAAACGGCTGCCTGTACTCGTTTTAGATCCCGGGACCCTACCTGCAACTCCGAGGTGAGCGAGGGGCGCGCGGGGATGGCAGCTGCGCTCCGTACAGGGAAGAGGGAGAAAGACCGGGGAGCTGCTCCCACGAAAATGGCGGCCAGCGGAGGAGGCCCCAGTTCTCCGGAATCCCCGGCCCGGGTAGAGGAGATTTCGGCGGCAGTGGCAGCAGCTTTGGAGCGGCAATTTACCACGCTGTGTGACAAACTGGATGCCGTGCAGGAATCGGTGGCGTCATTTGGAACTCGATTGCAGGAGGCGGAAGAGCGAGTGGGGCGCGTGGAGGATGAGGCCGCCGCACTGAAGCACGAGGTAGCAGGCCTCCAGACTCGAATCCAGCAGCAGGAAGAAAAAATGGACGATTTAGAGAACCGATCCCGCCGCAACAATTTGCGGGTGCTAGGCATACCGGAATCAGTGCTGGACAAGGATCTGCAGTCCTATGTGGAGACGCTTTTTACCTCCTTGTTAGAGGAGTCGAAAGTTGGGGGTACTCCTCAGATTGAGCGGGCACATAGAGTGGGCAGCAAAGCCGAGGGAGCCCGTAGATCACGTGTGGTCCTGGTTAAATTGCTCCATTTCCCGCAGAAGGAGGCAATTCTTCGCACGGCCCGTCTGAAGGATCCCGTGGTGGCCGACAACATCAGACTACGGATAGCACAGGATTATTCTGTTTTACTGAGCCAACGGCGTAGAGCCTATGCACCCGTATGCCAAAAACTGATTGATCATAAGATCAAATTCTCCGTCCAATACCCAGCTCGGCTGCATATCTACAATGCGGGCTCCCACAAAGTGTTTGAGTCAGCGGATGCAGCACGGCCCTATGTGGACAGTCTTCTCCAGAGCGAGACAGCGGGCTGAGGATTTTTGGTCTTTTCACTCGGTAATGACAAGGCAAAAGGGCTGAGTTATTGTCCTGGACAATGTGAGACGGGACAGTGATCTTAACTGGCGGGTTGCCATTTATCTTCCTGTCTGGGAGAACTGGACTGGTACTGGAGGACTTTAACAGCCCAGACTGGTGAGTTTCCAGCTGGCCTGTAAGTGCACCTGTTCAGTGAAGGGGCCCTCTCTGGTGGGGGGGGGGGGTAGAATCTGAGAGGTCCCTGGTCGATGAATGTACCTGATTTAGGGGTATCGCTGTACCAGAGGGGGGGAGAGGAGGGTGATAGATAATGTTACTGTGGGGTGGGGGGTGGTGGAACACATCACTAGGGATGTCAATAGGAATGAGAGAAGGAAGGTTACTGGTGGGAGTTCTGATCTCGGGGAGGGTGGGTAGGGGTTGGGGGGGCGGGAGCTGGGGATGGGGGAGGGGGGGAGGGGGGGACTAGCATCTGCACCGGCCCTCAGTTCCATGGGCTACCCTATCATGCGAGGTTGGGTGAGGGGAGGGGGCTCCAGGCTGGGAGAGCCCTATCCCTACTGTTGTGGATTGCCTTGAGATGGAGCATTGACACTGCCCCGCCACACTGAAAATAGTGACCTGGAATGTGTGTGGTCTGGGGAACCCTATCAAGCGTTATAAAATTTTACGCGCCCTCGCCAGACAACAATGTGATATTGCTCTATTGCAAGAGACCCACCAGACGGCCGTCGAGCACGCCAAGTTGTGTAGGGACTGGGTGGGGCAGGTGTGGGGCTCCCCGGCATTGGGGAAAAAAGGGGGGGTGGCTATTTTGATCCATAAGCGGGTGCGCTGTGTGGTGGAGGTTGAGGTCCGGGACCCCCGCGGGCGTTTCTTGTTATTGCAGTGTACTTTGGACGGACGGCCGATAATCCTGGGGGCGGTCTATGGCCCGAATACCTTAGATCCGCACTTCTATGTGCAACTGGCTGCTAGAATAGAGCGGCTCCCAGAACGTCCCTTGCTTTTAGGGGGGGATTTTAACGGGGTCCTCGATATTGACTTGGACACGTCCCGGGGGGGAGAGGCACGTGATCGAGGGCCCGTAACCCGGGTGTTGAAGCGTTTTCTGACCCGTTTGGGTCTGGTGGACCCGTGGAGGGTGTTACACCCTTTCGAGAAGGACTTTACACACCAATCACGGGCCCACGGTTCTAGCTCTCGCATTGACTTCCTCCTGTTAACTAGTGGAGTATTTGCTACAGTAGGGGACGCGCAGATTGGGCCGTTGGAAATTTCTGACCATGCATTGGTGTGGCTAGAACTGAATTGGGGTGGAGAGGTGAATAGATCGAGGATCTGGCGCTTCCCGCCGGACCTGTACAAAGATGCCCATTTCCATAAGTTTTTGGAAAAACGTTGGAAGGAGTTTGAAGACGATCACAGATGTCACAAAGAAGACCCGGAATTGGTGTGGGAAACAGCCAAGGTAGTCTTCCGTGGGGACATTATCGGGTTCGCGGCACGCAAACGTCGAATGATGGCGGACCAGATCCTTCGGCTGGAGAAACGGGTGTCAATGCTTCGGAGACGGCAGGCTCGGGCCCCAGCCGCCGGGACGCAGAGGGAGCTGTGGGAGGCTCGAGTAGCTCTTAATGAGCTTCTACATCAGCGGGCTAAAAAGTCTATTTTATACTACCGATTTCGGTTGCACTGTTATGGGGACAAGCCGGGGCGATTGCTGGCCCGTTGTTTAAGAGGTTCCCGAGGATCGCACACTGTAGCAGCCTTGCGGAATAGCCAGGGGGGATTATCTCGAAACAGTGCGGATATTGTCCGAGAGTTTAGGGCATTTTTCACTGGGCTTTACGCCTCTGCAGGTGGTTCCCCATCGGAGATATCGGAATACTTACAACGGTTGCCCTTACCGAGGCTTACCAAAGAGCAGAGCCTGCAATTGGGTCGCCCGGTGACGCGGGACGAGGTCCAGACGGCCATTACCTCTGCGAGCTGTTTTAAATCTCCAGGCCCAGACGGCCTGGGGGCCGAGTTTTACAAATTGCTTAATGGCTTTCTTAGCCCGGCCCTTGTGGCGGTGTATGCACAGCGGGTCGCACAGGGAGGGTTTCGGTGGGGTGAAAACCAGGCCCATATCTCCCTGATCCCAAAGCCGGGTAAAGATCCCGCCCTGGCCTCGTCTTATCGCCCGATCTCGTTATTAAATTTTGATACCAAGCTCTTTGCCAAGATTATGGCAGATCGCCTGGCAGAACATCTGGACTATTTGGTGCACGATTCCCAGGTGGGCTTCGTGCGGGGACGCCATACTGTACGGAATCTTCGGAAAATTTTAACCTCGCTGGAATGGGTGCAGGACCGGCGGCTGCAGTCCCTGCTTGTCAGTTTCGACGCGGAGAAAGCTTTTGACAGAGTGGATTGGGGCTATCTCAGACAGTTGCTACCTTGGTATGGCCTTGGGGCCTCATTTTGTGCCATGGTGGAAAGTTTATATGCGAACCCTTCAGCCCGTATCGTTTGTAATGGTGTGGTATCGGAGGCCTTTTCCGCTGGAGCGCGGAACGCGGCAGGGTTGCCCCCTCTCCCCTCTCCTATTTGTGCTATCTCTCGATCCGTTGATCCGTGTCGTAGAATCTTCCCCTCGGATCCAGGGGGTGATGATCGGTTCTCAAACCTTTAAAGTATCGGCTTTCGCCGATGACCTTTTAGTCCATCTTGTTAATCCCCGCGAATCGCTGTCCCATCTGCTGTGTGAATTTGAGACTTTCGGTCGGTTCGCTGGATTTCGTATTAACGCAGCTAAATCTGAGGCTTTGGACGTATCAGGACAGCTGCGAGGGGCTGGGTGGGGGCCTTCCCACTCCGTTGGGCCGATGCCCACTTCACCTATTTGGGCGTCCGACTGACTTGCAACCCCAGCACCCTCTATAGATGTAACTTAGAATGGATGCTAGATCGCTTACGTACGCAACTGCAGGCATGGGGACCGTTGCCGCTTTCCCTAACGGGGCGGGTAGCGGCAATCCAACTAGTGGTTCTTCCCCGCCTATTATACTGGCTGCAGACTTTACCTGTGTGGCTGCTGCGCCGCGATCTGCGTCGGTTAGAGACTTTGTTAAAGACATTTTTATGGCACGGGGCACGCGCCCGCATACCCATGATACGCTTAATGGGGAAGTGGAAGGAGGGGGGGATGGGATTGCCAGACGTGGGTGCCTATGCCTTGGCCTGCCAGGCCCGACACCTAGGGGACTGGCTGGGGGGGACTGCGGTATATACTCCTACGCTTTTGGAGGAGGAGTATGTTGCCCCTCTATCGTTGTTGGGGGCCTTACATCTGGAGTCTAAGGATCTACCGCAACGTCTTTCACGTAGTGTCCTGTTTCGTTCGGCCCAACGGACCTGGCGGTACCTGAATGGCCTATGGCAGACGTCCTGGACTGTCTCTAGCTGGCTCCCCCTGCAAGGTAATATGCATTTTACCCCGGGGTCTTGTTCCCGGGATTTTCGAGACTGGAGGAGGAGGGGTATCCGGAATGTAGGCCATCTCGTTGACCCCGTAGGGAGATGCAAATCCTTTGCTGTACTTAGCCGTGAATACGAATTGCCTTCGCGACATCTCTTCGCATTTTTGCAGGTTTCTCATTATATCTCCTCCCTCCCCAGAGAGGCGGTGAAGTCCGAGCGCTCGCTGCAGCTGGTGGGATTCTTTGCGTTGGAGGAAGACTCCCCCCCGACTATTGCGGATTACAAGCGCAGGCTGGCCAGTGTCCGGCCCAGTGCGGATTACGGGGGGGTAGAAGCGGCGTGGGGAGCGGAGTTGGGGTGGGCCGTCTATCCTGATACCATTCGCACTGCTTTGCGGCGGATTGTTGATATAGCGGAGGGGGCGAAATGGCGGGAGCTCCAATTCCGTTGCTTAACTAGAGCCCACTTCTCACCCCGGCGAGCACTCCGTAGCCATCTGACAGACGATGGGAGCTGTCCACGCTGCCGGGCGCCCCTTGCACACTTACTACATATGTGGTGGTCTTGTCCGTATGTCCAACCATACTGGGGCAGGATCGGTGCCTTTGTAGGTGGATTGGTACAGCAGCGGGTGCGGTGGACGGGAGCATTTGTGGTCTTGGACCGGTTGGGGCCCCCCTGCCCTACTCAGAAATGGACACGTTTGCTCATGCGTAAGGCCTGTCTGGTGGGTAAGGGCCCAATTTTGCACCTGTGGCGAGAGCAGACTCCCCCTACATTCGGGGAATGGCGCAATTGCTTCCATCAGTTTATGCTAACAGAACGGTGGAGAGCGCGGGGCAGTGTCAAAAGCTGGACATCCTTTCTCTTGGTATGGGGCCCCTACATTGATACCTTGGGGGCCCGATGTCGTAATGACATTCTTCAGGTCGGTAGGTGAGTGCGGGTGAATGGTGAGATGCAGTGGGGCGAACATGGGGTAGGTTCTGTGCTATTGTAAGGGGTGCTAGAGGGTAGGGGTGGGGGGGAGGGGGAGGAAGGGGGGGAAGGGGGGAGGAGGGATGGGGGAGGGGGGAGAGGGGAAATAATTGTAAAACCTGTAATCATCATTTCCTCATGTTACTCCAGGTGGGGATGAGAGTCCACCCCTCTGGAGGTGTGTTGCCTGTTGGTTTCTGTTTATGTTTGGTGATTCTTAAATAAAGTTTACAAAAAAAAAAAACAAAAAAAAACCTAAATTATAACTCATTTTAATTTTGTTGTTATAAACTGCGTTGTGGTTCTTGCTTTTTCTTTTTCAACATATATTTTGCATCCACAGTGGGTGCAGAGCAGAACCAGGACATTCACCCACAGAACTCAACTTAAAAAAAAAACTGATTCTGATCATTTCACTAAGAACAAAAACAACAAGAACAAACATTCTCCAATACCAGGCATACTGTGAATAACCCTACAACAAAGAGCAAATCTACCATACCATACCAGCACCAACTTCCAAAACTCACATAAGGAACCCATCTAAAAAAGGTAAATACTACAGTGGGCCCTAGAACATCCATATACCTATTTGAAAAGCTGAACAAGTCAAATTATTACAGTACAGTATAGATCTTTATGTACAAACTCCATGTTAACAGAACACCTGGCCTCAGTTACACACTCAGAACACACACCCTCACAAAGTACAGAATAAGTAACCACAATCTATAGTAAAAATAAAAATATGTAGACAAAATTTAAATTGAAACACCAAGAAGCCAGTTTCCCCAAATGATACAGGTTCCACAGTGCGTTTATTGGGTCAAGCAGTGATATCCTGGGTCCCTTTTTAATAATGGTTTATGAACCATTCCTCCAGGAACTTGTCCAAACCTTTAAGCCCAGCTACATTTAACAGATTTTACTACATCCTCTGGTAACAAATTCCAGAGTTTGATTACACGAATGAAAAAATATTTTCTCTTATTAGTCTTAAATAGGTTATACTGTAGCTTCATTGCATGTCCCCTAGTCTTTCTATATTCTGATGTCGTAAACAATCGATCTATGTTTACCCGTTTCACTCCGTTCATTAATTTATAGACTTCTATTATATCTCCCCTCAGCCATCTCTTTTCCAGGTTGAAGAGCCCTAACCTTTTTAGCCTCTCTTCATAGGAGTATCCTTCCATGCCCCTTACCATTTTGGTGGTTCTGACAGGTAGTTTTGTTCCAAGCAAATGGAATGAACAAAGTCTGCAGATGACAGTGGCAAAGAAGGATTCAGATAAGTGATCTGCCAGAGGTGTGGAGTGAGATGAGGAGAGGTAGTGAAGCTGCAGAATGTATAAACTTGTAGGTCAGTAGGAGAAGTTTGAACTGAACATAGAAACTGATAGGGAGCCAGTGAAGTGACTTAAGAGGGATTGCATCAGCATAGAAACACTGGCAGAAGATAAGCCCCGTGAGTAGCGTGCAAGTTTGCTAGGAAAAAATGCACTATGTAAATACATGAGTACAATTTCCCATGTGCCAGAACTTTCCAAAAAAAGAATGTCATGTTGCTGAAAAGTATTTCCTGCCATAGAGTCTGCTCTGAGCAGAATGCTGGAGCTGGTGTCTGAATAGACAAAGCAAAAAATTGAACAGTTTAAGGAACCTTTGCATTCCAGCTAAGCCTGAAAATGGCACTACTGGTCCACAGATCGATTTCAAATGATAGAAGTTTGAAATTCAAGAAACTTTCAAGTGTGACAGCTGAAAGCTATCATTCACCCCTTCCCCTTTGTTTTGAAAAGCTGGGGTATGAAGCCACAGCACAGTTTATTCTAATAAAGAAATTTCAAATCCAACTTTTACAGTTGTTCTGATCAGAGCACTCTCTCATCTGTGAGCTTTAGCACCTACTTTTTATGAAATTCTAGCTGCAAGCATGACCCCTGCCAAGACCTTTAGTAGCAGGTCTTTTAGTAGCCAGCATCTACCCCCTGTTGTGTCTAGCTTAGTCCACAAAAGCAGGGTGTGCACCTACCAGGCCAGAGGCACAGAAGGCTGCTAGGTGAGAGAAGACAATAGCCAGACGATAAGGACAGGAATGATCTTTCTCAAGCATAAAATAAAGTTAGTTTCTCCTTTGGAGGGAGGGGGGGGGGAGAGAAAGTAAGTCTAGTGTTTTATTTTTAGCAGCTCATAGGCTTAAAGAAAGCAAGGATAGCTACTTTAACATCTTTTGCTTCCTGCCTATCATGATTTAAACCTAAAGTCACAGTCCCTCTCCTCCTAGGTCCCTTGCAGGCCCGGCACCCGCACATGCCCCCTCCCAACCGGCGGCGGGCCTGACATGAGCACCAAGAGCCGAGAAACCCACGAACTGCAGACTAGAATCACAGCGTGAAAGCAGCTCTGTAAGCGCATCGTACGTCTCCGGCTCAGGCACAAGCTACCCCCCCCCTCCCCTCCCCTCCCACTGAGCCTCCGATCAGAGGAGCTCAGCCAAGAGAGAGGGAGGGAGGGAGGGAGAGATCGCAAAGCACCGCCTCGTGATCAGCCGCACCCAGCACTTACTTCCACAGCAGCTGTAGAAACGGAGACGAGGATGATTTTAGCGCTAGTTTATCAGTCTTGGCAATGCTCACTCCGTTCCCTAACGCCGGCTTCAGGAAGGGTGGAAGGAGGGAAACGAAAGGCTGCAGGTGAAGGGGGCATATGTGCCAAGCCCTGCGCGTGCCACTCAGTCTCCGCTCCCTCACTCTCCCCGGCTCCCATGCCTGACAGCTAGTCCAGCCGCGGTTCCAACAGGCAGGAGCCGTGGCTGCCATAGCAAGGAGAGGTCCAGTCTGCCGCTGCCAAGCGGACTCGGCAGTGACAGCAATTTATGTGCTTGGGGTTTTTTTTGTTTTATTTTTTTATTTTTGAAGGTGAAGTGAGGTGGCTGTTTTGGGGTCATTTTTTGCCGCCTGAGGCAGCTGCCTCACTTCGCCTCATTATAGAGCCGCCCCTGGAAAGAGGGAAAACCCCTTCTTCTGCCATGTCCAAGTAGTACCCCAATAGCTATTGCACCTGTCGCACACCCGGCTGAAGTCTAACTTAGTGAGGGTACATCTGAGTGCCATTGCCGCTCATTATCATCCTATTGGAGGGAAACCCCTCTCGGGCCAGCCCCTGGTCTCCAGGTTCCTCTGAGGCCTCCTATTATCTAAGCCCCTCTCATCTGCCGGCAGCAGGGTGGGACCTCAACATGATGCTCTCCCAGCTAACCAAACTGCCATTCGAGCCCCTAGCCACTTGCAGTACCTGTCGTGGAATGTGGTCTTTTTGGTGTCCCTCATGTCTGTTTGAAGAATGAGCGAACCCCAGCCTTGGTGGCGGATCCACCATATACAAGGTTTTATAAGAACAGGGTAGTGCTCCACACACATACCACCTTCAGGAGGAATTTGGGATCTCCCTTCCACCTCAACCAGGAGGTGGTCCTCCCCACCTTCCTCTCACAGACTCATGCTGGCAGGGAGGAACTTTGTGCTTTATACTCTGAATTGCAAACGGGCCCTGTCCTTCTACCTACAGGTTGACCCAAGCCCACCGCAAAGCTCCTCAGCTTTTTGTCTCTTATGATCCCAGCAGACTGGGGCTTCCTGTGATTAAGTGAACTCTGTCCACTTGGGGGGGGGGGCGGCCTGTATTACCTTTACCTCTTCCTTGAGGGAGGAGTGGTCTAGTGATTGGGGCAAGCTACCTCAGGCCAGAAGGCCAGGGGTTCAAATCCCACTAGAGGACAGCTACCTTGGGCCAGAAGGACTGGGGTTTCTAATCCCACAGGTGCTCCTTGTGGTCTTGGGCAAGCCACTTAACCCTCTATTGCCCATGTTCCCTGTAAAATAGTTATCTCCAAGTTATAATGCCCTGTTCAATGTAATTTCAGTTTGTTCAATGTAAACCACCTTGATATCATGAAAGGTAGCATATAAGAAATGTTAAATAAATAAATAAATAAATAAAAAACATTGGATCACAGCACATCGCATAAGGGCAATGGCCATGTTGGTAGCCATCCTCCACTCAGTGCCAGTGACAGAGATATGCAAGGCCGCCACAAGGTCTTCATTTCATATGTTCACAGCTCACTACTGCCTAGAAAGTGAGTCCCACAGGGACAGTGCCTTTATCCAGGCAGTACTCTGTAATATTCTCAGGGTGTAGGCAACTCCTGCCCTCTGACCCTTCTGTGTTCAGACTACTGGAGTGATAGTGTCACTATCTTGCAGAGTCTCTGACTCTGACTGACTGCTTGTTCCTGGAGAAAGCGTACCCACCTGTAACAGGTGTTCTCCAGACACAACAGGATTCAGTCCTCACAACCCCCCCCCCCTTCCCTGGGAGTTGCCTCCCTACCTTATTTTATTTTTTACTACCATCCTAGCTATGTCATCTGACTGAGCAAGATGGCACCCTTGGGTGGGAAGGGGACCACGCATGTGTGATAGTTGTAATGGGTCTGCTCCTTGTTGGTCACTCCAGGCCAGGGAAGTCCCGACCCCTCATCAGTTAATTCCAAAACCACCCCTCTTGCTACCGCTATTTGTCGCAAAATAACCTCAGACACACTCCATGCTTTCCCTTCGGCCTCCACGATTTTTCCTACGGACTTTGCTACGCGTTCTGTTCACGACCAAGCTCGCCTCTGGGATTCTCTCTTGTTGCAATCCCTTGACGACTTAGCTCCTCTTCACTCCATTACCGGATCACTCCGACCACCTTCCTCCCCCTGGTATCACCCTCCGTTGCGTACTCTTCGTTCCCAGGTACGTCAAGCACAACGTCACTGGATTCACCACCCCTCGCCAGAACTCCATTTACGTTTCAAACATCTTTCTTCTGAATATCGCCTGGCTATCCAATCTGCCCGATCAGCTTTTTATTCCGCTCAAATTTCAGCCGCAGCTAACTCTTCTCGCCAACTTTTTAATAGCTTAAGGACGCTATCTACTACTAGGACTAGCAAGTCTGAAGCCTCTCCTGCCCCCGATCCTCAATCTCTTGCAGATTTCTTCTCTAATAAAGTGTCATCCCTCCGCTCATCCTTTACCACACCAGCTCCTCCTTCCCCCCTTCTTCCTTTCCTCTCTCTTCCTGCAATATCCAACACTTCTACTACTGAGCCTCTATATCCACACACTTGGTCTTCTTTCCAACCGGTCCTGGCGGCGGAAGTGCTTGAACTTCTCTCCGCTGCTAGGAAAACTACTTGCACCCTTGACCCTGTTCCCTCTCGTTGGCTTTCTGAACCTTCCCTTGGATTAGTTCCTACTATCACTACTATTATCAATATTAGTTTTTCTTCTGGTCATTTCCCATCTTCCTGGAAATCCGCCATCCTCCGACCACTATTAAAGCAGCCTTCCCTAGATCCTTCCATACTCTCTAACTGGCGGCCGGTATCTAATCTACCATTTCTTGTGAAGCTCCTTGAACGGTGCGCTTTCTGTCAACTTAGTACCCATGTTGAAGCCATCAATGCTCTCCACCCCCGTCAAGCGGGGTTCCGCCAAGGCCACAGCACTGAGACTGTGCTGTTGGCCTTACTTAATGAACTTCATATATCTCATGACCGTGGTGACATCACTCTCCTTGTTTCTTTAGATTTATCCGCAGCATTTGATTTAGTTGATCACCAAACACTTTTGTCCCGTCTCTCTGATATTGGTCTTCGTGGTTCCGTCTGGTCTTGGTTCTATTCTTTTCTTTCATCCCGTTCCTTTTCTGTCCACGTCAAGAACCAGTCCTCATCTAGCCTTCCCCTCACCTGTGGTGTCCCACAGGGTTCGGTCCTCTCCCCCCTGTTGTTCAATATTTTCCTGGCCCCTTTACCATTGATAATACAACAATATTCAATTTCCCCTTACCTTTATGCAGATGATATAGTTTTATTATTTCATATGTCCCCCCTCTCTCCTGATATCACACAGTTAAACCTTTGTCTATCCCATATTGCCTCCTGGTTATCAGACAACTTTCTCCACCTTAACCCAACTAAATCCTCAGCGATGTGGATTTCACTTGGTGGTGCATGTCCTACTCTCGCACCTTCAATTGGTCCAACTACAATCCCTCTCACTACTTCCGTCCGGTATCTGGGTGTCACTCTAGACTCACGCTTGACTTTCTCTGAACATATTGCCAATGTCTCCCATAGTTCTTTTTCTGCGTTACGGCAGATTCGAGCTGTCCGGTCCATTTTACCACCTAATGCCCTTATCACTCTTGTTCTTGCCCTTATAATAAGTAGGCTGGACTACTGTAATATTTACCTGGCCAACCTTCCCAAATATTGTCTGCAACGGTTACAACTCATTCAAAACTCTGCCGCCCGTCTCATCACCTTCTCCAGCAGATACGATCATATCACCCCGGTTCTGCTTTGATTGCACTGGCTTCCCCTACAATACCGTTTTCAATATAAGTTCTTGATTATCCTTCACCGGGCTATTTACACCTGCATTCCGCGTTATCTATCAGACTGTATCTCTCGCTACACTCCTCCCAGGTTACTTCGCTCCACCCAAACAAACCGGTTGTCTCTTCCATCACCCTCACAAGCCCGTTTAGAACAAACACGACACTCAGCATGGTTTTTCCTAGGACCCTCCCTATGGAATACACTCCCCACTTCATTACGTTTAGAGCCTTCTTACCTGCAATTTAAGTCACTGCTTAAAACATATCTTTTCCGGAAAGCTTTCGACCTTCCCCCAGAGAACCTCCCTAATTAATTTGTCTGTGTGTCTATCCCAAGTTCGTTTGTTTTTCTGTGCTCTGGTTAGATAATTTTGCTTTGTGATTTGTTATAATTTGCTACCTGCTGTTAAACAAGCTGTTATCCAACTGTCCATTTTCCTGTACTTTGGTTGGTTAATTTTATCTTATGATTTGTTATAATTTGCTAATTGCTGCCAAACAAGCTGTGTCCAACCTGTTATGTGGTATTGTCTCATATCTCTTTTATGATTTGTCTACTCTCTCTACCCCTCTATCCTATCTTATTTTGGCGTTCTATTTCCTGGATTATGGTGCAAATCAATTTTTATTGTACACCGCTTAATGCTTTGCAAAAGCGGTATATCAAATTTTAATAAAGATAAAGATAAAGATAAAGATCTGCGGTGCGCTGCTTCAGCTGGCTGGAATCCAGGGGAATAAAACTCACAACCGGACACAGAAGGAAAGTTGTGCAAGTTTATTCCAACGTTAGAAGTGCAGTCTAATCTTTTATACAGTAGCAAAAACATATATACGTCATAAACCCATTCCAGCAGCATAGCCCTGCACCTGATATTGCTAATTAGCAATCGTACAAACTGGTACCTGTCTCTGTGAAGATCACTGAATCTTGTCTTAGCACAACACATTCCTTTCTATCTGGTATTCACAGATGGGCCTCATGGTCCCTTTGTATAACAAGAAACTGATTTCCCCTTACAATAGTATGCTCCAAAGGCTTTCTTTGAAAGCTGGGGAAATGCTCCACATGGGCTCCATCTGCGCAGTCAGCAATATGTGAGGACTGATTCCTGCTGTCCCTGGAGAGCACCTTTTACAGGTAAGTAACTATGCTTTTTGGTTGTCCTTCTCTAAGTGCATAACTCTGCACGTGTCCACATTAAATTTCATCTGCCATTTGAATTCCCAGTCTTCCAGTTTCTCAAGGTCCTCTTGCAATTTTTCACAATCCTCTTGCAAAATTTAACAACTTTGAATAACTTTGTATCATCTGCAAATTTGATTTTCACTCATTGTTCCCAATTCTAGGTCATTTATGAATATATTAAAAAAATAATGGGCCTACTGAGAAAATTGCTCATTTAGCCCTACTCTCTGTTTTCTATCTTTTAACCAGTTCCCATTCTAGAATAGTATACTGCTTCCTATCCTTTGACTCTTTAATTTCCTCAAGAGTCTCTCATGAGGTACGTTATAAGGTTTGCTGGGATTGTTCAGATATGTTTGCTTTGGTGGCAGGCTTGTGTCTTTTTGGTGGAACACATCATGGAAGGGAACAGATTTGCTTGTGTTCCGGAAAGTATTAAAAACTCCTTTTCTTTAGGTTATGTTATCCTTGAAATGTTTAGTTGTCTTTCAGGGCAATAGATTTGTTTTTTGAACCTACACACTTAACAGCTTTTATTTCCTCTAGAACTGTAGTTAATCCTCCTCCTTTGGATTTGGGATCAATACTCTCATGAAAGAATGGGCTAGGGAGGGCCTGCTGCTGCTGTCTTTTTTTTTTCCTTGTGTTTCTTTTTCCTATAACATATCTCTGATTTGTATCCATGTCCCCAATTATTCTGGACTAATGAGCTGTTAATTTGTTTATATTTCCTGGTGTTTGTGTACTTTATTTTTCCTTCGGCTCACTTCTGTAAGCAGTTTTTCCTGCTGTATTTGAAATTTAATGAATATAAAATAAAATAAAGAAAAAAACAAACAAAAACGCCTTTTCTCATCTTAGGTGGCAGCAGGTGATGCTTGGCAGCATTAGTGGCAGCGGTTGTGTGTAGGTCCTGTTGTTTTTTATTTTTTATTGGGGACATGGGGAATGTTTTTTTTGTATTATGTGCTTTTTGTGATTTAATCTTGTTGTAAACTGCCTTGAATACCAGTGCATATGGTAGTCTAAAAATGTCTTCAAATACATAGATATGCTATATCAACCGGCTCACCTTTATCTACCTGTTTGTTCACACCTTCAAAAAAGTATAACAGATAGCGAGACAAGATTTCCCTTGACTAAATCCATGTTAGCTTTGTCCCATTAAACCATGACTCTCTAATCTACAGGTACTATAGATGATTTTAATGCTAGTTTACAAATTTTTAATAGTAGGTCTGCAATTTCATGTTTGAGTTCTTTCAGTGCACTGGGATGTATACCATCTTGTCTAGGTGATTTTGCTACTCTAGCTGATCAAATTTCTCTTTATATCTTCCCTGTTTATTGAGATTTGTTTCAATTCCTCTGATACATCACCTTTAAATATCATTTCTGGCATGGATCCTACATCATCATCAGTAAAGACCAAAACAAAAAATTCATTCAGGCTCTCTGCAATGGCTTTCTTAGTGCCTCTTTTGGCCCCTTATCACGTAATGGTCCAAAAGGCTCTCATACATGTTGGTTTTGTCCCATTAAACCATGACACTCTATGGGGTATGTTTACTAAACTGTGCTAAAAGAGCAAGTGTTCCGTTAATGCACGCTAATGTGCTGTTAGCGTGTGTTAACGCCGCTTTAGTATGCGCTAACGGGATCGGCAGTGTAAAGCATCCTGTGGGCAGACAGTAGGCAGAGAGTAGGGGTCAATGGGCAGGGAGTGGGTGGAAACAAGGCCCGGCTCCCTTAATAATGGCATCTTAACACCAGGAACCTTACCGCATATTAAAACCTGTCGGTAAGGTTGCATTTTGAGGAAAGAGAGCCTATTTCAATGTCTGCAATGTGCTGCACAGACAGGTGAGCCCAAGGAAGCGATAGTAGTGCTCCATTAGCAGCAACAGCAAAGTGCCCAAGTATGAAAGGGCACTATGTTGATGGTGCAAATGGGGCAAAAGAGAGTGCATGTGTCTCATGCGATGGAGGCTGCTGGTGCACAGGGTGGACTATGCAGTTGCCTAGGTGACACATAAGCACATAGGACCTGAAAATATGCTAGACTGTGTCAGACCAAGGTCCATCATGCCCAGTATCCTGTGTCCAACAGTGGCCAATCTAGGTCACAGTTACCTAGCAGTTTCCCCAAAAGACACACAGGATCCATAATGCTTACAATGGGGCAAGCAGTGTATATCCCGTGTCCTCTTTAACAATGGTTTATGGACCCTCCCCAGGAACCTGTCCAAACATTTTTTAAACCCAGTTACACTAACAGCCTTCACTACATCCTCCTGTAATGAATTGCAGAGTTTGATAACGTGTTGACTGAAAAAATATCTTCACCTAGTAGTCCTAAATGGGTTACACTATAGAAGTATTGCATATCCCCCAGTCTTTCTACATTCTGATGGCATAAACCAGGGGCGGCCCAAGGGGGGTGCGGGGCCATGTGCGGAGACTCGGTGCGGGGCCTCATTTGCATAAGGGGCCTCATTTGCATAAATATTTGCATAATGTTACCATACACTAACTTTTAGTAAACATGCCTCTTCATGAGTGTATGGATAAAGAAAGACTAAAAGATTTCTACATTACTATAATCCAGTGCCAACCGCCAGACACATTAGGAACTACTACAAACACTGCCCATTTAGAACCCATAGCAAACCCACCGTATCCTAACAGCACTACCAGGACTCACAAAGCACCAGACCCTACCTATCAAAAAGCAACACTGCAAATATTAAACCAATACATTTCAGGGAATAACAATACATGACCTACTGAGGAAAGAGAACAAGTGGCAATGTCAAATAGGAATTACATAAACAGAATACCTCAGCTCAGTTACACATGCAGAACACAGACCATCACCAAACAAGGAATCACAATTTAAAAACAGGAAGACAATAATTAAACTGGGAACCCTAAAAGCCAAACTTGGAATTTACAACAACAATGTAGAAATAAAACTATACATTAATTTCCTCTTGTACTAAACAAAGCACAGACGTTAATGATGCACATTTCCCAGAGCTGACATATTCCAGTTAATAAATTCAAAATAAAGAGATATCTTTGTACCTTTTGTGCATTTTTTTTCAGTTGCAATTGTTCCAGCCACTTTCTTCTGGTTTATTTGTGTCTTCTGCTAACTCTCCATCGTCTGCTGTCCATTTGTCCTTTCTTCTCTCTTCTAGTTTTTTTCCATTCTCTCTCTACATCTGCTTTAACATACTAATCTTTCTCCTTTTGCTCTTTCCTCATTCCTATTTCATCCACTCAAATTTTACCCGTCAATCCCTACTTAGGGGTCTGTTTACTAAATCGCGTTAGTGCAGTTCGCGTTAGGAGCCGCGGTAGTGAAAGAAACCCCAAATAAGGACATGGGCGGTACATCGTTACCACTACCGCGCGTTAGAAATATTAACGAGCGTTACCGGGTGCCGTGCCGCGTTACTGCGCGTTAATCGTAAGAAGACGTACAGACACAAAGCACTGAAACAGAGCTGTAGCACAATGGTTACGGTACTGACCTCTGTTACAGGCAGCATGGGTTCGAGCCCCCAGTGTGCCTAACGCAAAAGGCTGTCTCAGGCATCATCCTGTACATTACAGAAGGAAAGAGGAGGCATGTTTTTCGTTACGCTGAGTATTGGTGTCAGAAAAACACCCTCGGAGTGTGCCTAGCCACGTACGTTGGTGCGTGCATTGGTAAGTGCGTAGCCGCGCGCGTACATTCGTGCGTGGGTACGTGTGTTTTTACCAGTGTGGGCATCTTATATTACAGACTTTGTAGGGTGTCCTGCACCTATGCAGTATGCTAACAGATGTACGTGTGATGGCCTATGGTTTAGCAGAGCCTGTGAGCAGGTGCTGGTGTTTCACAGGGTTGGATTGGGCCAGTCACACCCATGATGCACTGCACATGCAAATCAGCTGTCCACACATACACACCATGGGGAATACACCCCCACAGCACCTCGGCCTGATAGGGGGTACCGACCGTGTGTTGTACTGGCACAGAGTAGCTACACACCGTCACATTGTGCGGGTACTGTGCTCACCCTGAGGGTGCAGTGAGGCGCCCAGCACTAGGTCCACAGCACCGTCCCTGGCTGAAAGAGGCCATGGTGCAGGTCCACAGCAGTATTATAGTGTGAGAGATAGTTTCTGCAGAAACACCTTGGACATCTCTGTCTGTATCAGTCAGGTGTAGCCCCCATGGACCCATGCAGCACCACCACCACCACCCCCTCCCCCAGGGCAGCAAACAGGGTCTCCTATCAAACGATACAAGGTGGACGTAGAGGGGGAACATCAACCCCGGTCCTGCTGAGGGACACACACCCCACAGAGCAGTCAATGCAGCTCTGTACACATCCAGAACACAATAGCAGACAGACATTAGGCCTAGATATGGCATGCTGCACCCCACCACTATCTGATATTCCCCTGGTGCAAGCCATCAGCCACTGCACCCTGCAAGCCACTCCATCACAACACATACCAGCTGCAAATAGTCTGCTAGTGCCCAGTGGAGATGCCTGCACCCAGAACTGGGATGTCAGCATACACAGTTAAATCAGTGACAGGGCCCCAAAAGGCAACCCATATATATCACATGAGAGAAATACTAGATAGCACTATGGGGGTGCCTAGCCATGCTGTGGTCACTGCACAGTCAGGGTGAGAGTGATCTCTCAGCAGCACATACTGAGGTCACCCTGTCTGTGTAGGTGGTGGCCGGCCACTACAATGTGCCTGTCACTGCCCTATGCCCTGTGCAGATGCGCCCTGGCCAGGCCAACCTGTCCGGCCTCTACCCATGGTACCTTGCTCCTCATTATGCACATTGGCAGCCCAATTCTGGCAACATTGCTGGCATTGTGGCCTGTGGAAGGTGTTTGCAGCCACCACACACTGGATAGACAGACAACCACCCCCACACCGATGTCAGCATTGTGCTACTATAGAGGTGGTCAGCAGCCATACACACCACACCAGTCCTGGGCATAGTACAGGCATGGATATGGTACACAAGACTGTTGGGGGGTCACTCCCCAGGGTGGGGAACACTGTCAGAGACCAGACCTGCAGCACACACCGCAGACATCAGAATGATTGTTATGGTGGAGCTCAATGAGCAAAATGTGCTTAACAGAGGAATTGATATCTGCCAGTTCTCATAGCAAACGTTTGATAGCTGTGTACCATATACCCAGGTGTAGGGTGGCATTGCTAAGGTATGCAACTGCTAGTATTGGGAGATACAGGCAGGACCCAATTTCTTGCCTCTCCAGGTGGCACTGGCCAATGGGGCCTGTGGGTGGGTGTGTGGCCCTGTTGGCTGCTGCTTTACGGCAGAGTTCCCCAACTCCAGTCCTGGTGTTCCAAACACTGTTCGGGTTTTCATGCTGTCCCTCATAAATATGCATGAGCTACATCTGCATAACATGGGGGTGGTGCATAGCTATGCAGCACAGGCATCTTTATTGGAGGCAGCATGAAACCGGAATGTTGTGGGGCCCTCCAGGACTACATTTGCGAAACTCTGCTTTACGGTAATGTGCCTGTTTCTGGTGTGGTAAAATATAGGCCATGTGTATGTTCTCTGCAATAAAGGTGTGTCTTTACTATCAATGTTTAGTGGTGGGTAAAGCTATGGGGACTGGGTTGGCAGGACCCCCAGCTGGGATTTGAACCTGTGACCCTCTGGTTTTACAGACACTGGCTGTGTCTGTTGCACCACACTGTAGCCACAGAGACAGTGCAGTCCCTGGGGTTAGTTAAACCGGCCTGACAAGTCAGACACCCTGCTCTGCAACAGGTTTATTGTGACCTCATTTACCTTGTATGCAGACAACGGTGCACATAAACCTCAGAGAATATCTCACAAAAGGGGCACACACCCATAACCAAGCTGGGCAACAATGATATCATTGGGAAACATTACACAACACTCCCAGGACAATCCATTACAATGAAATGATATTTAAAAGGGTCTGTGACGCGTAGACCCTTCCACACATCTTTCTTTTTTATTTGGTGCTTTCCAGGCAGTGTTGTTCCTTGTTGCCCATTGCTATCACTGTTGCCAAGCTGTATTATGCTTTTTAAAATGTTTCCTGTGGTCATTTTTAACGTTTTATGTGCTATTTTGTTCAGTGCACATGTATCACACTGCTCACGTTTTGTGTGTTTCCCCGGTTTTGCTGTACATTGCTGACGGAAATGGTTTCTCTTCCCTTTAAAAGCCTTTAACGGCAGGTTTTCATTCGCGTTGGAATTGAGCTCTGAATTACAGCGCGTTAGTGAGGGGGAGCCTCTCCACGCCCCCTCTCCGCCCATTGACCCCTTCTCTCCGCCCACTCTCCACCTTCTGCGCTGTTTTAACGCGCCGCGGGGCTTTACGATCGTTAAGCGCGGTTTCCGCGCGTAGTACGACGTTACCGGTCGTTGGTGCGTGTTTACGCGCGTTACACTGCACTTACGGTCGTTAACGTCATACTACGCGCGTTACTCACGTTTAGTAAACATACCCCTTAGTCTCCCAATACCCGGCCAATTGTAGATTTTTCTTCACTCCCACACAAAATATTTTTCCCCTCTCCATTTCACTCTCCCAGCCCCATCCCCTGCTAATCTCCCCCCACATCAGCTCCCTTCTAGTTCCAGCCCCACCCAGTATCCGCTCCCTTCTAGTCCCCGCATCAGCCCATTTCCAGTCCTGGCCCCCCATCAGCCCATTTCCAGTCCTAGCTCCCCCATCCATTTCCAGTCCTATCCGAGTCCTCTCATCAGCCCATTTCTAGTCCTTTCCTAGCCCCACCATCAGCCCATGTCAAATCCTAGCTCCCCTCCACTCAGCCCATTTCCAATCCAAGCCCCCCATAAGCCTACTTCCAGTTCTAGCCCCTCCATGAGTCCATTTGAATCCAAGCCCCCAACACAGCCATTTCCAATCTTAGCTTCCCCCAACACCCAATTCCCAGTCCTATCCTAGCCCATCAGCCCATTTCCTGTCCTAGTTCCCTCCCCTAAGAGCCCATTCCAAGCCCCCTTCCACTCAGCCCATTTCCATTCCAAGCCCCCCTCCCCATCAGCTATTTGCAGTTCAAGCCTTCCCTTCCACTCAGCCCATTACCAGTCCTAGCAACCCCTCCCACCCACCCATTACCAGTCCTAGCCCCCCATAGCCTATTACCAGTCCTAAGCCCCCATCAGCCCACTCCCAGTCCTAATCCCATCAGCCCATTTCTAGTCCTAACCCCCCATCACCCAATTTTCAGTTTAAGCCCCCCATAGCCCATTACCAGTCCTAACCCCCCATCAGCCCACTTTTAGTCCTAATCCCATCAGCCCATATCCAAGCTTAGCTCCCCCATAGCCCATCACCACTCCTAACCCCCAGCCCAGGGAAAATTTAAAATAAAAAAAAGAAAAGCTGTCAGCTGTCTGCTGCAGCTGCCGGGACCGCCGCAGCAGAATCGAGTGTGCCACGGGGCCCCCCCTGCACGGCAGAGCCTGCCCTCCCCTGTATCAGCTCCCTCTTTCAGCTGCAGTCACACGCGCCGGCTTTCAGAGCGCGAAGGGACTAGTTTCCCATTCGCGGCTCTGTTAAGCCCGCGGGGGCTGATGGGAACTTCCCATCAGCCCCCGCGGGCTTAACAGAGCAGCGAGGGAGAAACTCTCCCCTCGCGCTCTGAAAGCCGGCGCGTGTGACTGCAGCTGAAAGAGGGAGCTGATACAGGGGAGGGCAGGCTCTGCCGTGCAGGGGGGGCCCCGCGGCACACTCGATTCTGCCGCGGCGGTCCCGGCAGCGGCAGCAGACAGCTGACAGCTTTTCTTTTTTTTATTTTAAATTTTACTTTTAAATCAGAATGTTTTTCGCGCGGGGCCCCCTGAAACGCGGGGCCCTGTGCAAAAAACATTCTCGCTCAATGGACGGGCCGGCCCTGGCATAAACAATTGATCTACGTTTACCTGTCCCACTCCAGGCAATATTTTCTAGACCTCTAACATAACACCCCTCAGCCATCTCTTCCCCATGTTGAAGAGACATGACATTGGCAGGCAGTGATGGGGTCCCTGGAGAGGCAGATGGTTGTGGAGGAAATGAATGGCTGTCCATGTATACCTCTGCCCCCTCCCCGCTGGACCCTGTGCACTAGGCACCCGCCTACTGCCATGTTGGCAGGCCTGGAGCTGCATACCACCAACACTGACAGCACATGGGCATGTCAGCATGGCGTGGGGGGTGTTGGCAGAGGGGGCAGCAGCACCCGCCTGCAGCAGACCAAAGCCATGCTCTGATCCAGTGCGCCATACGCAGTGCAACATATGCCAAGGTCCGTCTGGGAAGCATGTCAGCCCCAGGGACTGTTGTAACACTGTGGTGCACTACACACAGTTGGTGTGTAGAGGAGCAGAAGATCACAGGTTCAGGTCCTGGCTGTGGATCATGCAGTGCATGTCCCTGTAGCTACATTTTATCCCACAGTGTAGGTATAACACCAATATGTGCAACCCCCAATGAATCGGCAAACAAGGGCACAAACACCCACACAGACAGGCTCCACTATCCTCAGCTGGATGAAGAGTCAGGCTGACAGCACCGGCACACTGAGCGTCCGTTAACATTAGAGAGCATTACTACCCCCTGCACAATGAGTATATACCTTAACAATGCCTGAGCTGAGATTGGGACTAGAGTGGCAGGCAGGAATGCCAACCATCCCCATTTTGCACAGTGTGTCTATATGAGTCTGTGTGTGTGTGTACGAGGTATATGTCTATCCATTATTGTCTTTTCTGGCTTTCTATCTACTCCTCACTGAGCCTCGCAGTGCTTAAGCCAGAGCTACTCAAATCCAGTCCTGGAGGTCCGCAAACCAGTCAGGTTTTCGGGATATCCCTAATGAATATGCATGAGATATATATGCATTAGAGATATCCTGCCAACCTGACTGGTTTGTGGCCCTCCAGGGCTGAATTTGGAGACCCCTACCTTACACCTCTGTCATTTAAGATTGTGAGTGGGCAAGGTGCAGATGTCCAAGACATCAAAAAGGTTAGATAGAATTTGTCACATTCCTCCTCGATTCTCACCACCACCAAAAAGTTGTCTAATCTCCTGTTAAGAAGCCTTATCACATTCTGTCTTTTCTTAGGTTGTCTTGTTACCTTACCACACTTGGGTGTATGTTTACTAAACAGTGCTAACGTTGCAGTGGCACAGTTTGCGCGTGATATGTAACGTCAGTGTGCAATAAAGTAACATTAGCATGCGATAAAGTAACATTATCGCGCGATAGCATGAGGTTTCATGTGATGACGTCTCTGGCGGCGTTAAGGCACAGAGAGGGTGGAGAAAAGGGGTTAATGGGTGGAGAGTGGGCAGGGAGAGGCTCCAGGTACACTAACGCTGTTAAATGAAGGTCTGAAAATTAATGTCAGTGAAAACCTCAGAGGCACATTTGCAGGGGAGAGAAACCATTTCAGTCAGTAATGTACAGCAAAGGCAGGGAAACCAAGAAAAGTGATAGTAGTGATACATGTGCAGCAACAGCATAGTGCCCAAGTACAAAAGGGCACAACGGTGAGACTTCAAATGGGGTACAGGGGGCTGCAGGTGGGACATGCAGTGGGGCAGCTGGGACACAGGGTGGACTAGGCAGATGCCTAGGTGACACATAGGAACTCAGAAACTGCATTTCAGCAAGCCAGCAACTGACCAAGGTCAAACATGCCCACAAGTGTGTGTCCCACAGTGTCCCAGGGGACATCACCCAGCAGGTACCCCAAAGGGCACATAACAGTGACAGGCGGTGCCCGGGGGGAAGTGTGGATGTCTATATGGGCACCCCTACCCCAGATCCCACACCATAGGCAGCCGCCTACCAGCACACTGGATGGCCTGGGACTGCGCACCACCAGCATAAGGGCATGTCTGCATGGTGGCAGAGGGGTGCTGGTGGTGGAGGGAGCAGTGGCATCTTCCCACAGTACACCAAGGCCAAGCCCTGTTCAGGTGGGTGGCGTGCAGTGCAACAGACAAGGACTGTCTGATAAACAGTAATGGTATCCCCAGGGAATGATCTGCCTCTGTGGCAACAGTTTGGTGCAGTACACACAGCCAGTGTGTTCAGGGGTAGAAGGTTACAGGTTCAAGTCCCAGCTGTCATTCCTGCAGACCATGTCCCTATGTTTTACCCTACAGAGCACATACACCATAAACATGTGCACTCCCTAGAGCAGAGGTTCCCAACTGCAGTCCTGGAGGGCCAAACACCCTTCAGGATTTCATGCTGTCCCTAATAAATATGCATGAGATGCACTGATATGTAGTGCCCCCATTGTATGTACCTCATGCATATTCATTAGGGACAGCCTGAAAACCTGAATTCTGCTTGGCCCACCAGGACCAGAGTTGGGAACCTCTGCCCCAGAGCATTGGCCAACAGGGGCACAAACACCCACACCCACAGGCTCCACTATCCAAAGCCTCATGGAGAGTCAGGCTGTTGGGGCCTGCACGGAGCAGCCGCTACCAATACTAGCACCTGCATACCTTAGCAATGTTTGCACTGTGCCCAGGACTGGTGTGGCGGCCAGGGCTGCCAACCACCTCTATCTTTTCACAATGCTGAAATAGGTGTGGGGTGTGTGTATGTCTACCCAGTGTTTTGTGGCTGCCTACACCTTACTGAGCCCCCAATGCTTGCACTGTCTCCAGTGTTAGCCTGCCAATGTGCATAATGAGGAGCAAGGTATTGTGGGTATGGCCCGGACACAGCGGTCTGGGCAGGATGTATCTGCACAGGGCATAGGGCAATGGCTGGGACATTTTAGTGCCCGACCACTACCTGCATGGACAGGGTGGCCACAGCATGTTATGCTGGGAGGTCACTCTCACCCCTGACTGAGCAGTGACCATGGCATGGCTAGGTTCCCCCATAGTGCTGTACAGTGTTTTTCTCAAGTGCTATCTATGAGTTCCCTTTTCTGGGGCCCAATCACTGATATGCTTGTTTGGTGTGTGTGCTTACATCCCATTTTTGGGTGCACACAATTCTTCCAAGAGCATGCATTATGTACTAACTAGCAGACTCTCTGCAGTTAGCATGTTTGTGGCTAGAACACCTTGCAGGGTGGAGACTGACTGTGCTCTCTGCTGGTGAATGTCAGATTGGGGTGGGGGGGAGCAGCTGAGGGGGGCAGCTGAGCTTTTCTAGGTCTACTGCCTGTCTTCTAGTGCCCTATGTGATATGTCAGATCTGCATTGAATGCCCTGTAGGGTGCCTATTCCCCAGCAGGACGGGGGTTGATGGTCCCCTCTACTGCCACCATTGCGGAGATGTAGAATGTGGATCTGTTGGTGGGAGATCCTGTCCCACCCTGACCCACAGAGGGCGGGTTGGATGGTGCTACATAATCCGCTTTTGGGTCCAAACACCACCCTTCTCTTATAACATGTGACCATGGCAACCACACAGGATATGCACTATTCTGGGTGCATCATAGTCCACAAGGGCTAGACATGACTGGGAAATACAGATGGACACAGGTGCATCCTAGGTGTGTCTGCAAGGACTACCCATCACACACTGGCACTGATGGGGACCTGCAGCACAGCCTATCTCAGTCAAGCCAGGTGCTGCGGACCTGGCATACCCCTTCTTGTGATCAGATGTAGGCTGCTGATCTGCATGTGCAGTGCATCATGGGTACGAGTGGGTTTACCCTATCCTGGTAACCACAGCAGACAGTTTGTGTGGTGACCTGTGGTCTTTCTGTAGCCAGCCAGAGGTATGTTAGATGCTATAGAGATGTAGCCCACTGGTTACTTCAATGACTGTGGAGGCAGGGGTCATGGGTTTGATCCCACAGTGGTATTATTTAATAAGGCAGTCTGAGGCTTTTCCTTTTAATTTAAATCAGTGCTGCCAGCAAAAACACCCTCACAGTGCTGTACCCTACGGTGCCTATAGGGCACATTATAAGGTGCCTTGGTGGACAGGGCACTTTATAATGTGCTCTATGGAGTGCCTTATAGGGCGCCTTAGGTTACAGCACTGTGAGGGTGTTTTTGCTGGCAGCACTGATTTAAATTAAAAGGAAATGCTTCAGACAGCCTTCTTACATAACACCACTGCAGGATTGAATCCATGACCTCTGCCTCTGCAGTCATTGCAGTAACCAGAGAGCTACATTTTTATAGCTTCTAATATTGCGCTGGCATGAACTTAGGGTTAACGTGCGTTAACATGCCACAGCACCCACTATCGCGCGATACCGATTCCTTGCAACCTTCCCTCTGGAACGCCCACTACCTTATATGGCATTCTTCACATTAACGCTGCAACTAGCGCCGGTAACATTAAGATGGTTTAGTAAACATACCCCTTGGTCTTGTTAACTCATGTTATATGGCCCAAGGCACCCTAACGCTGGCATGCCCCCTACGCGCCCATTGCCTTATATGGCTTCAGGCACCTTAATGCTGCTCTTACTGCCAGTGACTTTACCACAGTTTAGTAAACATATCCCTATATGTTCAGTAATTTTGTTCTTTTAAAATGGTTTCTATCATTTTGCACAGCACTGACGTCAAGCTCACCGGTCTGTAATTTCCATTGCATTGCTGGTCTTCCTCTTTTGCGTTAACCTTCAGCCTTGCCAAATATGATGTCTTTTTGTAATATTCTTTCTTTTCACATGATACGTTCAAACTATGAAAGTTGCAGTCTTGTCATTTGAGCGTCTAAGGAAAGCATAGGATTTATCTCCTCTAGTACCAATTGATTTGTTCTTTGGGCAGACCATGGTATTTAAATTTATAAATAAATATTGATTTCTGAACATGGAAACATTCTGTTAATATGGTATTAGGATTTAGTCAGGCTTGTAAATCATTGTACTGTTTTTAAAATATGTGTTATACTGTCTGTACTTGTTATATTGAAGATTAAAAGCAATTATGAAATAACTAACAGTTTATTTATGTTATGTCTTTATGTTTTTATTTATGTCAAGAAATATTGATATTTTGCCAAACTGAAAGTCTTGCTCTTGGCAAATCATAGGTTTTCTTTTTAAAATTTTCCAATAATACTTACAAAATCACATAGCAAAAGCTGTACAAACCAATAGGAAGAGTAAACAACATAAGGTCCCTCAGCTATATGAGACCCCCCCCATGATCCATCTAACTATGCTCTCCCCTCTCCTATACCCCCACCCTTCCCACCAGTTTCAGTAAAGAGTCCAAGTCGATTCCATCTGATCTTTTCTCCCACTCTACAGAGCTGCCATTCTCTTCCATATTCATGATAGATTTCTCCCACAACTCACTCACACTGGGGCACAGCCACCACATATGATAGAGTGTTAACTCTCTGCTCACAGCCCTTCCAGCAGAGGTCAGATCCTCCTCCCATAATTTTACTTTAACTTGCTGGGGTCAAATGCCAGCGGTATAATTTCAATCCATTTTCCACAACATCCGACACAATGGAGAGCTTGTGAATATTAATAAGCATTTTTGCCACTCTCCAGTGTCTCTCCCAACTCCCTATCCCAGAGCAATTAAGTACGCTGGGTCTGTCTGGTGTCCACCCCCCAATGCCTTATAAAGTTTGAAGATGATCCCTCTATCCCCCATCTCCCCTCACATAGTACGTCTAAAAATGTCTTTCCCTTCTCCATATCTGCCCCAGCCCTCCCTGTCAGCAGATAATGCCTCATCTGCAAGTAGCAAAACCAGTCACCCCAGGCCAGGTCCCAAGTGCCTGTCAGGTTTCCAAAGGTATGCAGATTCCCTGCTCCTTGTCCCAGATGTAAGCTATGGATTTCCTCAGTCCATTTTAATAATGGTTTATTGATTTTTCCATCTAAACCTCTTTTAAACCCATCTACAATAACAGCTTTTACTATATGTTCCGGTAATGAATTCCAGGGTTTGATTACTTGTTGAGTAAAAAAATATTTTCTCTTGTTAGTCTTAAATGGGCTAGTCTTTTCTACTTTTTAAAGGAGTAAACAACTGATCTGCGTTTAGCATTCCACCCCATTCATCATTTTATAGATTTATATCATATCTCTCCTCAGCCCTCTCTTTTCCAAGTTGAAGAGTCCTAATCTTTTAAGCCTTTCCTCACAGGGATATCTTTCCATCTCCTTTACCATTTTGTATGTTCTTCTCTGTACCTTTTCCAAGTCTGCTATATCCTTTTTAAGATATGGCGACCAAAAATGCACACAATATTCAAGCTGCGGTCCCTTTCCGAGGCAACTCTCCTCGCCCTCCCCTCAGCAAAGCCCACATGACTTCACTCATGCCTTTGATGCAGCTTATTGGCTGACGTACATCCAGCTTTATTGCCATGTTCATACTAGGCCTACTGCACCTCCCAATAGTCCCACTCCACCCAGGGCCGGATTTACCTTGAGTGAGGCCCTACGCCAACAAAAATTGTGGGCCCCCAGAAAAGATAAAAACGAGCACGCCGGATCAGCTGCGCGCTGTTGGCCCTGACGTCATAATTAAACTGGGAATCCCAAAAGCCAAACTTGGAATGTACAACACTGTAGAAATAAAACTATACATTAATTTGCTCTTGTACAAAGTGCAGACGTTAATGATTTATTTATTTATTTATTTATTTAACAGTTCTTCTATACCGCTCTATTTTAGATCAGAGCGGTTTACATTTAACATCAACTATACAACACAAGGAACTTTGAGTTGTATTTACAATAAACAGGGAGATCAACTTGTAAGTAACTGGGGGAAACTATGTACAATTCTTAACTCTATACATTGTATCACGCTGGTACCAGAGCTGACATATTCCAATTAATAAATTCAAAATAAAGAGATATTTTTCTACCTTTTGTGCATTTTTTTTCAGCTGCAATTGCTCCAGCCACTTTCTTCTGGTTTCTTCGTGTCAGCCCAACTCCAGTCTTAACCCACCCAGCCCATTTCCAGTCCCAGCCCCCCCCATCGGCTCAAGTAAACTTTAATTAAAAAAAAATAAAACGCTGGCCGCTGCCGCTGCCGCTACCGCCGCAGCAGCATGGACTGTCCCGCGGGGCCCCCTCTGCCCGGCTGAGCCCCTCCATGCCGGCTTTGAGAGGCGCGAAGGGAGAGTGTCTCCCTCGTGTCTCTGTTAAGCCCGCGAGGGAGACACTCTCCCTTCGCGTCTCTCAAAGCCGGCATGGAGGGGCTCAGCCGGGCAGAGGGGGCCCCGCGGGACAGTCCATGCTGTCGCGGCAGCAGAGGGGGCCCCGCGGGACAGTCCATGCTGCCGCGGCAGCAGCCAGCGTTTTTTTTAAAATTTAATTTAAAAACTAACAATTTGTTCAATTTTTGTGGGCCCTTGCCAGCTGTGGGCCCTACGCCATGGCGTAGTTGGCGTATAGGTAAATCCGGCCCTGACTCCACCTTATCCATAAGTTCTACCTTGAGTCTTCCCCCTTAATTCCTTTAACATATTCTGAGTTGGGTCTACTTTGAACCCGCTTATTGGTCTGTTTTACTACTACTACTATTAATCATTTATAAAGTGCTACAAGGTGTATGCAGCCAAATTTTTGTTTGAGATCCTAAATCGTCTTGCTCTCTCCTGCTTTTTCTAGGCCCTCCTTCTCACCAGCTGACCCCTTACCACTGCTTTGAAAATGTCCGACACTCCTGCTTCTGTGACCTCCCCATTGATATTAAACTCAAAGTACTCTTTAATACAACCCTCTACATCCTGAACTACCTTTTCATTCTTCAAAAGATTATCATTCATACACCAGAACCATCGCCAGCACCCTCCTCCAGCCACCACAGCTTCAAACACACTGGGGGGGGGGGGGGTGGTCTGACCAAGTCAAATAGTCAATCTCTACCCTCCCCAGAGCTGATCTGGGAAGGTAAAAGAAATCAATATGAGAACAAGTACCATGGTGATTCGAGAAGAAGGTATAGGGCTCGATATTCTGTTGGGCGGGCTATGCACCGTTTTTGCACATAGCCCTGGCCACTGACTTCTAAACTCGGATATTCAATGCCGCAGCGACTGTGGAGTCAGCCGCAGAGACTAACCGGATAGTGGTGATATTGGACCGCTACTCATTTAGCAGCCATGGCTAGAACTAGGCCAGTCAAAAGCTCACCTGATTTTAGCCATAGAGGGCTAACCGGGTAGCAGTCCAATATCACTGTTATCCGGTTATCAGGACTCTCCACCTCTGCTCCGCCCTAGAATGCCCCCAACATGCCCCAATGCTACCTGGATAGCATCGAGGCGCATAGGGGATAAAGTCGGGAATATTCAACGGCACTAAACATGTAGGTGCTGTTGAATATTCCTGGTTAAGGCATTTACATGGTTTATTGGCCCTGTAAACTATGTAAATGCCTTTTGAATATCACCTTCCTCCTACCCTGTGCCTTTCCCCCTACACCCTTCTGTACTATCTAAACCTGAATCTAAAGTAATATTTCATATTTTCAGTATCATTTATGTAATATTGTAAACCGCTCTGATGCTTTGGCCTGAGCGGTATATCAAATGTAATAAACATAAACATAAACATATTGAAGTCACTAGCCAACTAATAGGATTTTACTCCCCATGTCTACCAGTTTATCCCCCATTTCCCTAAAGAAGTGCCCATGAACCCCACTGGGTGCATAAATGTTGACCAAAATAAATTCTTCTCGAGCTATCTGTACTTTAGACATTATATACCTCCCTCTACACCTGCACACCCAACGTTCGGGCAACCAAAATACCCACCCCGCCAGTTTTCTTTCCCCTAGCATTTGAAGCAAGAGTTGCTCTGGAAATTCCCTACATATCATTAAACCCTTCTCACATGTTTTCAGGTAAATCTCTTGTATTAGCCCTATATCCACATCATCCCCAGCCAATTCTTTCAACAACATCTTGCCTTTATAGGACAAGTTAAGCCTTTCACATTAAAAGTCATGAATGTCAATTCCCTCCCCCATCACTCCCTTCCCAACCCTTGCTTCCATACTCCCCTAATTCCAATACCTTTCTCCCCCCCCCCCCCAAATGTACTTGGCAACTCTTGTGACTAGGGAGAAAATGGTCACTGGGCAAATCAGCACCCCACACGATCATGCGCCCCATTCCACTTTGCAGTCATACATCTCACTCACTCTATCACACCATTCAACCCTCACAATCACCCCCACTTCCCTGCAGCCCTCAAACTAAGCCCCTCCAATGCCCCCTCTACCAACCGGTAGGGAGAAAAGTCCTGTATCAGTCACTGCATCCTCTCCGTCCCCTCTCAGGTTGGTCCATTGTTTTCAGCATCTGCCATGTCCCTCTCTTTGAACACTGCTCCAGCACCAAGTGATGACCGCTTAGGATGCGTCCCTCCTGCTGCACGTTGCCACTGCACTCCTCCTTTGGCTGTAGTTTCCGTGCCAATTCTGGCAGCAACTTAGCTCCTGCCTCCAGCAGGGCTTGCCAAGCCGCCTCCACTGTAGTAATCCTCACCGAGACTAATTTATTTATTTATTTATTTTATTTATTTAACAGTTTTTTTGTACCGTCTTTCTACGATTCAAGACGGTTTACAGAGAACATAACAATGCAGTGTGTTTCAACTGCTCACATTGAAAATGGATATATAACGGTATAACAGAACGTTTTACAAAGACCAACTATTTACATGGATTTGCATTATTATAGTATCAACTATTTAAAGAAGATCTGTAAGGGAAAGGGGAATTGAGGGCTGAATCCTTCAGATATCGCTTTCAACTATTGGGTAATTTCCTGCATATCACGCTGTCGTACCAAAGTTATAGCCATCAAATCCTGGAAAAGTCTCAGCTGGTTCTCTTGCCATTTGAAACGTCGCCCCTTTTTTAAATTGATTTATTTAACCAGTTTTCAATACCGCCTTATCCTTCATCCTGCATGACCAGCTCTTTTACTTTAAAATCGTACAAGCAGGCCACCACGTCCCTCGGCTAGTTTGCTCTGCACAGTCCCAGGCTGCGATGCGCCTGCTCAACTTTAATCCTGTCAGCCTCTCTCCTAGTTGCCTTGTCCCCACTCAACAGCATGCTGTTGATAGCCTGGACCGCCACTGGCACATTATTGTACACCTCACTCTCTGGAAGGTCGTGAATCCGTATATTATTTTTGGCGTGATCTGTTTTCCATATTCTCTAGTTTATCGATGCATTCTCTTTGATACTCATTTAACAGATGCACCTATTTTTTAAACATCTTGGCGACTCTCCTGTTGTTCATCTGCTGCTCATCCAGCTCTGCCAATCTTTTCCCCATATCGCCAACCTCCTGCTGTAAGGCTGTTAGTGTCACCAAGAGCTCCATTTTCACCGCTCTCAACTCTAAGGAAGTCGTGATTCAGTGCAAGGAACCAGCTCCTCATCTTTCCGCCAAGATATGCTCCACTCCATCCGCCTCTATTTTGTGCTCCTCGCTTTCAGACTCCGAACTGCCAGCATCATGTTGCTCCCATGTGGCTCTCGTCACCCAGAGCCCGAGCTTCACAGCACTGGATCGCTTGCAAACTTAAATTTGTCTAACATCTTATGTGCCAACACCATTACCAGTCACCATGATCTAAATCGAAGGGGGTTAAGTGCACAATTTGGTTATTTTTTCTTTAGCCTGAAACGGAGCTCAGCGCTCAAGCAACCATTTGCCATGTCACTTCCTCTCCAGTGAATCAGTTTTAGCATAAAGTACAAAACATACAGATATACAAGTGGGGTCAACAATTAATAATGAAACTAACATAGTAACATAACAAATCCTGAGAGATAAAGACCAGCATGGCCCATCTAGTGTGCCCAGCGAGGTTATCACTGCTCTGCATTTTTAATTTTGGATTGTAACTGCTGTTTTCCTCAAAAACAGAGAAAACGAATGGGTATACACTTGAGCTGTTTCAGAATAACTTTAAATACCATTTGTCATAATTTTAAATTCCATTCGCCATATAAGTGATACATTGCCAAGAAAACCCGGTCGTTGGGAATTAGTACGGACTTGAGGGCACTAAAAAAAAGTACTTTCGGGTGCACCTTGCCATGAAAACCCAGGGGTCAGTTCACCGGGAGTTCGCATTCACTCGTCCGTGCACATCGATAACAAGGGGAAAGCAAGTAACCAGTCTCCAAATTTTAAAGAATTAAAAAAGACAGAGCTAGCAGTAACCAGGATCAGTTTTCATGCATAAAAGGCAAGGGGGCAGGTCGTTGGCTGGCAGGCATTACGTCATGATATGCAAATAATACGTTTGTACAGAACTCTGGGAAATGGCTTGTAGTTTCTGGGGTACAATTTAATTGCTTTCAGGGATTCTGTAAGCGAGAGTAACCATTTATTTCCCAGTGAACACAACTTGTAGTGATGGTTATGTTTGAAGAAGTTGATTGTTAGTAGACTAAAGACTTACCTCCCCTGTGTGTAATGAGCTGGCTGAGAGAGGACATGGCCTATGTTTATTAAAGAACTCATACTTACCTGGCAGGGGAGATACCATGATCAGGAAGGTGGTTCTCCCAGGGTGAGGCTCATCCATTGCACTTTGGTTGGGTTGACCCCTGCGATTTCCCCAAATGCGGGAAACTCGACTGCATAATTTCTGGTAGTGGGGGACTGCGTTCGCGCTTTCCCCTGAAAATTGTGGTTTGAAAAAAAGAATGTGGGTTTTCCAGGATTGCTTTTTCTTTTTCAAACACCACTTTTGTTTTATTCTGGTATAAGAAAGTTTGTTAGTGTTTTTGTCAAGCAATTTAATTCTCATGTTGTTTCAAGCATATTAGAAACATATTAACTTATGGTATGCTTTGAACAGAAAGAAAAGCAGTATATGTATGTAAAATAAAAACACATAAAAATATGCACAAATGTTGCACTGACCATACACTAAGCATGTTCTGATATTACTGCATCAGTCCAAAGTCCCTTTTCTCGTTTTCTGAGCTCTCCTTAACCTTTTTCACTCCCTCAGTGCTTCATTTGCCCTTAATTGTACCTCTTACCTCACTCATTTGTACCTCTTACTTTGTTTACAGACTCATTCAGCTGTGCTATCTTTGCTTCTGCATCGGGCAACTGGGGGGTTTATATATTCCAAAATATCAAATTTTATTTTATGAAATATCTCAAATTTCTATCAATACATTTTTGATTAACAAGTTTAATGCATACCATATAGATTTTGTATTAAACTATGTATGTTATTGGATGCTGTTTATAATGTGATTTTAAGGTCACATTTTTTTATTTTTTTAAGCATATTTTATTAACGTTTGTGAGACAGGGACAATACATATCACTACGAAACCCATTCCATTGTCTTCCCCACATTGACATACAAAACCACTCGTTCATTACATAACAAATAAGTTTCACTTACATATCTACTAACCTTCATGAATCTCTTGTCCCCTTCTATACCTTTGTTTAACTACCCCTCCATTCTCCGCTTGTTTATCTATTCATAACACCTCAATTTATGTCAACTCATTACCTCTTATAACATTTCATACCTTTTGATAACACGTCTTAACATTTTATAATAATTCATAACATTTATAAGCTTTAGCTCGTGCAGATCCCAGTCCTTTCTTAACTTCTGTGTGTGTCCCACCCTCTATTCTTTTACCCCCTGCTCGTGACCTTTTAAGTAGGGGGTCCCATATCTTGTGAAACATCCATTCCTTCCCCCTCAACCTTTACGTTAACAAATCAAATCTCACAGCCTCCGCTATTTTTAAGTTCCACTCCTCCCTCAACGGGCCTTTATCCCCTTTCCATTTCCATGCCACCGCTACCCTCGCAGCCAACTTAAGTTTCTCCTCTAACAATTCCCCCCCATCTCCCACTTTCCCCTTTTCCCCCTCCCAATATTGTCTTTCAAACTCCTTTGTTGAGATCCCCCTTCCCTCCCACAGTTTCCCTTCACCATCCCCAATATCTCTGAATCACTGGGCAATCCCACCACATATGTATAAACGTCCCCACTTCTCCACAACCCCTCCAGTACAGATCAGTTTGTCTCCTGCCAGCTAAAAATAACTTCCTCGGGGTGGTATATGCCCCATGAATTATTTGGATTTGAGTTTGTGTCCAGGAGGAGACCCCAGTGTTTTTATATATGCTCTCATGGATCCTCCTCCGCTCTTGTTCTTCCAACTCTTCCCCTAACCAATCATACCATTTATTTTTGTGTTCCTGCTCCTCTCAATCCTCCTACTCCCTCAGCTGGATTTTATATATTTTCGATATGAGGGCCTTGTCTGTATTCCCCTGAAACAATAACAACTCCATCTTCGTGCTGGGTCTTTTCAACTGTTTTATTACCTCCTCCTGGTTTAGGAAATGTCTAAGTTGAAAGTATTGGTAAAAAGGAATTTTCTGTTGGGTTTTCTTTTCCAACTCCCGTAGTGAACATACTCCACCCTCTTCCAATAGATCCACAAATTTCCCAGATCCCCCCCCCCCTTCTTTACTCTGCATCCCTCTCTTTAACCAATCTATGTCTCCAAAGGGAAAGTAGCCTCTGATCTTAGACCAAGGTGATATTAGCGAAGGAAACCACCCCTGTTTCATCCCTATATTTTTTACCTTCGACATAGCCCTTAAAAACGGGTGATCATTGCTTCTTCCCCCTTTCCCATTCTCTTCTCCCTGCTCTAACCATTGAAACAGCGACTGGGAACCCATCGTGGTCCTTTATAATTCTACCCACGCCACCTCCTCCCTTCTATGATAATGATCCCTCCATGCCTTAACTATGCATGCCTGATTAATACCATTTTAGGGACAGAAGGTAAATCCCCCCCTGCTCCTTAGACAACATCAATTTTCTCATTTTAATTCTTGCCCCCCCTCCCCCAAATCTCACTAATTTGGTTTCCCATTTTTAAATAATAAGTCCTGGTATCTGAATTGGCAACTGAGAGAAAAGGAAAACGAACCTCGGAACGATATTCGTTTTAATAGCCTCCACGCGACCTACCCAGCTCAGTTGCAACGACGACCATCCCTCCAGTTGATCACTAAGCTTACCTGCCAAAGGCCCATAATTCCACTCAAAGAGCTTCTCCGGATCCTCCATAATTCTTATCCCTAAATATTTAATATCTCCATGAGCCCACTGAAATGAAAAATTATCAATCTCCCCCTCTTTCAGCCCCCCCCCCCCCCAGCACCATTGCCTCTGTCTTTGTTAAGTTTACCTTGAAGCCAGACACCTCTGAGAATTCTCCTAGCTCTTTCACTAACACCGGAAGAGAATCAGCTGGCTTTGTCATGAAAATCAATGTGTCATCCACATATAAAAGGATCTTATGCTGAGCATTCCCCACTTTCACTGGCGATATACTTTGCTATTCCCTTATTCTAATCGCTAGCGCCTCAATCACAATGGCGAACAACAGCGGCAACAGGGGACACCCTTGCCTCATCCCCCGCTGAAGCTTAAATAATTCTGAACTATGTCCATTTACCATAATCCTGGCTAAGGGACACCGATACAGGGCTCTTATCCCCTGTATAAGCTCGCTACTCAAACCCATCCTCCCCCTCACCTCAAAAAGAAACTCCCACTCCACCCTGTCTAAAGCTTTCTTGGCGTCCAGCACCACACATAATGTTGGTTGCTTTCTTGCCTAGACATAGTGGAGAAGTCCAACCGCCCTCCTTACATTATCCGTTATGGCTCTCCCTTTAATGAACCCCATTTGATCAGGGTGAAGCAAATCCGGCAGAATCCCTTCCAATCTACTTGCCAGTATCTTTGCATATAGCTTAGCTTCGCTATTAATCAATGCAATTGGTCTGTAATTTTCGCACCTATTAGGAGGTCTTCCTTCTTTAGGGATTATGACTATATTAGCTTGAGCCATTGAATCAGGCATCTTATTGCCCTTCATGATGCCAGTGAATAACCTAGCCAGGAACGGCGCTATTTCTTCCTTCATCTTGTGGTAATACTCTGCCTGAAACCCATCTTCACCTGCTGCCTTCCCCTTCGGTAATTTCTGAATTCCTTTAACTACCTCTTCCGCACTGATGGTTCTACCCAACCAGGCCACCGTCTCTTCCTCTACTTTAGGCATCTTAATCTTATCCAAATACTCCCCTATCTTCCCCCTACTCTGCCCCTCCTGTCCTTGATATAATGCTTCATAAAATTTCCGGAATTCTTTGCAAATTCCTTGATTCTCTACTACCTTCTTACCCTTATTGCTGAGAATCTCCACCACAGTCCTGTTTTCTCTCCTTTTTTGTAGTTGTCTGGCCAGCATCCTACCCGCTTTATTCCCCCCTTCTATAAAGTTCCTTTTTGAGGCCCTCATCATCTTTTCTACCTCCTCCGTGTCTAAGGTGTTTAGCCTCGCCCGAATCCGAACTAGCTGCTGCAGAGAAGCCTTTGCCCTGTTTTACTGTGTTCCTATTGGCACTCCTCCAGCTCCTTCATCCATTGCTACCTCACCGCCTTCTTCTGGCTCCCAAATTGAATCATCACCCCTCTCGTGAATGCTTTCCCTCCATCCCATATCATCGCGTCAGATACTTCCCCATTATCATTTAGTTCCAAATATTCCCGCCAGGTCCGCCAAAATTTACCCTTCCCTTCCTCTGACTGAATCAATGATACATTTCCCCTTCCCCCACCCTGCCTCCCCCCTCCCTTTCACCTGCAGACTCCACTCTCCCGTGACCATGCCATGGTCTGATAATGCAATAGGATGTAGCTTCACCCCCTTAATCACCCCCATTTGTCCTTTTCCCCTAGAAACATATCAAGCTGAGAATATGTCCCCTGCCTCGAGGCATAGCATGTATATTCCTGCCCCCCAAGGTTTTCCCACCTTCAAATATCCACTAGTTCAAACTCCTCTAAGCTCCTCCTTAATTCTTTCCCTTCTTGATTATGCAATTTTGACTGGAAGTTAGACCTGTCTTTGGGGCCCACCACACAATTCATATCCCCCCTAACAATCCAGTCCCCCTTTGCCTTATCCCCAAACTCCTGGAAAGTTCTTGTAAAAAAGGAGCCCTTCTGTCCATTGGGCATACAAATTAAGAAACGACACCTCCATCTGGTCTACCCTCCCCACTACCCACACAGTCTACCCGTTGCATCCCCCCCCCCCCCGACTCATAAAGAACAAACTTAACTTGTTTATGTATGAGGATCACTACCCCTCTCTTCTTGGAATTATAAGCAGATCCAAACATTTGTACAAACCCTTGGGATTTTAATTTCTCCTGTTCCTCCTTTATCAAATGTATCTCTTGCAACATGGCAATATCTACCTTACTTTTATTTAATTGTGTGAGAATCCTTTTCCTTTTAATAGGGCTGTTTATCCCATGCACATTGAATGAGGCTAACTTATACCCTACTCGCATGGACATCGCAGTTTATTAACCTCCTTTCCACTTTCCCTTCTTGCACTTCCCTTTTGGACCTCTGCCTGCACGAGCTCAACTTCAACAATTAAACAATTTAGCACACCCTTAAACATTATAACTCTTTCCACCTCCTCCATCCTTTCACAAATTTTTTTATTTATCGGCCTCCATTAACCCAGCCCTGTGCCAATCCTCCCTCTCTCTCCCCGCACCTTTCCTCCCACTCCCTCCCCTACTTTACCTCCCCCCCATTTTACCTCCCCCTGGATTCCCCACTGTAGGACAGTGGCGGGACATAATTCCCCTTCGTACAGTTCCCCCCTTTATTTTCTCTTCCCTTCCCTCCATATATTCCCCTCTGGCTTACCTCCCCCTCCCCCTTCCTCTCCTCTCTTCCCCTTTCATATATTTAATTTATCCTTTCTCCTCCTCTCCCTATACAACACAGATTACCCCCTTCTCCTTTTCACCATACCACAGCACTTAGGGGTATGTTTACTAAAGTTTCTTAACGTGCGCGGCGCGCATGAGCGCACGCTAAGGAACCTTAGCGCATGCTAATGATGCTTTACGGGGCAAAAATGCGCTTTAGTGCGCGCTCATGCGCGCAGCGGCGCACACGAGAGCTGAAGGCGGGGAAAGGCTCCCGGAGGGCGGAGGAAGGCTCCCCAGGGGCGGAGAGAAGGGGTCAATGGGTGGAGAGTGGGAGGGGAGAGGCTCCCCGCACACTAGCGAGGTGAAATTCGAGGCCAAAAATAACGCGAGTGAAAACCTCGTGTTAGAGCCGATTTAAAGGGAAGAGAAACCATTTCTGTCAGCAATGTACAGCAAAACCAGGGAAACCTACAAAAAAGTGATAAGTGTGATACATGTGCACAGAACAAAAGTACAAATAAACATTGAAAAGGACCCCAACAAAATTTTAAAAAAATTATAATCAAGCTGGGCAATAGTGATAGTAATGGGAAACATCAAAAAACACTCCCAAGAAAGCCCCAAAAAATAAATATGAATTTTGGAAGGGTCTACGCTCCGTCCCCATACAAGGTGAATGATCCCACAGTGAAATAGCACTGATCAGGGTTTCCCTCTCCATTGGACAGGTTACCTATGGCATGCACATGTTCCACAACAGCAGAGCAGGCATGTTGGAATGGGCAACTGGACAGATGCTGGGAAAGGGGATACAGAGGGCTGCAGGCGTCACATGCTGTGGTGCAGCTGGGGCACAGTGCGGACTAGGCAGAGGCCTAGATGGCACTTAGGAATGCTGAAACTGAACAGCAGCCAGACAGCAACTGATGAGGGCCCAACATGGGCACGAGAGTGTTTATCACAGTGTCACAGGGGATAGTACCCAGCAGGTACCCCCAAGGGCACAGAACATTGGCAGGCGGTGTTGCGGGGAAGCGTGGATGCCTATGCAGGCACCCCTACCCCAGAACAATCACCATAGGCAGCCGCCTACCTGCACACTGGATGGCTTGCGACTGCACACCACCAGCACCACCAGCAGAAGGGCATGTCAGTATGGTGGCAGAGGGGTATTGGTGGTGGAGGGGGGCAGTGGCAGCTGCCCAGAGCCGACCATGGCCTAGCCCTGTGTAGGTGGGTGCCATGCACTGCAACAGACAGGCTCTGTCTGACAAACAACCATGGTATCTCCAGGGACTGCACTGTCTCTGTGAGCACAGTGTGGTGCGGTGAACACAGCCAATGTGTTCAGGAGCAGAAGGTCACAAGTTCAAGTCCCAGCTGGGGCTACTGCCAATCCAGTCCCCATATTTTACCCGCTACTAAACCATGATAGTATGGACAAATCTTTATTGCAGAGAACATACGCATGGTTCAAACACCTATATTTTACCCCACCGAGCACAGACACCAGAAACATGCACATTACCTAGAGCAGAGTCCCCCAAATGCAGTCCTGGAGGGCCACAAATCATTCAGGTTTTATGCTGTTTCCAATATAAGGCCATGTCCGCATGGTGGCGGAGGGGTACTGGTGGTGGAGGGGGCAGTGGCAGCTGCCCAGAGCAGACCATGGCCTAGCCCTGTGTAGGTGGGTGCCATGCACTGCAACAGACAGGCCCTGCCGGACAAACAGTCATGGTATCACCAGGGAATGCACTGTCTCTGTGGCAACACAGTGGTGCAGTGCACACAACCAGTGTGTTTGGAGGCAGAAGATCACAGGTTCAAGTCCCAGCTATGGTGCCTGCCAACCCAGTCCCCATATTTTATCCACAACTGAAACGTGCTACTACAGACAGAACGTTTATTTCAGATGATGTAAACATGCCCAAAACACTTACATTTTACCCTACAAAGCAAAGACACCATAAACAGGCGCATTACCTAGAGCAGAGTCTCCCAAATGCAGTCATGGAGGGCCAAACACCATTCAGGTTCCATGCTGCCTCTAATAAAGATGCCTGTGCTGCATATCTATGCACCACCCCCATGGTACACAGATGTATCTCATGCATATTCATGAGGGACAGCATGAAAACCCAAACAGTGTTTGGCACACCAGGACTGGAGTTGGGAACCTCTGCTGTAAAGCAGCAGCCAACAGGGGCAGACACCCACCCACCCACAGGCTCCATTAGCCAATGCCTCCTGGAGAGGCAGGACATTGGGCCCTGCGTGCATCTCCCAATACTAGCACTTGCATACCTTAGCAATGCCACCCTACACCTGGGAATACGGTACACACAGCTATCAAACGTTTGCTATGATTACTGGCAGATAGCAATTCCTACGTTAAGCACAGTTTGCTGATTGAGCTCCATCATAGCAACCTTTCTGATGTCTGTGGAGTGTGCTGCAGGTCTGGTGTCTGACAGTGTTTACCACCCTGTGGAGTGACCCCCAACAGTATTGCGTACCATATCCATGCCTGCACTGTGCCCAGGACTGGTGTGGTGGCCAGGGCTGCTAAACTCCTCTATAGTAGCACAAGGCTGGCATAGGTGTGGGAGTGTGTGGTGGCTGCAAACACCCTCCACAGCCCACACTGCCAGCACTGTTGCCAGTATTGGCCTGCCAATGTGCATAATGAGGAGCAAGGTACCATGGGTATAGCCCGGACAGGGTGGCCTGGCCAGGATGCATCTGCACAGGGCATAGGGCACTGGCTGGGACATTGTAGTGCCCGGCCACCACCTGCACAGACAGGGTGGCCACAGCATGTCCTGCTGGGAGATCACTCTCACCCTGACTGTGCAGTGACCACAGCATGGCTAGGTACCCCCATAGTGCTATATAGTATTTCTCTCATGTATTATTTATGGGTTTCCTTTTGGGGCCCAGTCACTGACTTATCTGCTTGTTGTGTATGCTGACATCCCAGTTCTGGGTGCACGCATTACCACCAGGAACATGCACTATGGACTAGCTATAGCAGATTGTCTGCAGCTGATATGTGTCTTGATGGAGCACCTTGCAGGGTGCACCGGCTGAAGGCTTGCTGCAGGAGAATATCAGATAGTGGTGGGGTGCAGCTTAGCATATCCAGGCCTAATATCTGTCTGCTATTGCATTATGGATGTGTACAGAGCTCCATTGACTGCCCTGTAGGGTGTCTGTTCCCCAGCAGGACTGGTGTTGATGGTCCCCTTTACTGCCACCATTGCAGGGAGGTAGAATGTGGATCTGTTGGTGGGAGACCCTGTTTACCACCCTCAGCCCTGGAGGAGGGTGGTGGTACATAATCCTCCTAGGGGTCCATAGGGGCTACACCTGTCTGAGACATACAGATATATCCAAGGTGTGTCTGTAGAAACTACCTATCTCACACATTAGCACTGCTGGGGACCTGGTGCTGGGCGTCCAACCTCACCCTCAGGGTGAGTGCAGTACCTGCACAATGTGACGGCGTGTAGCTACTCTGTGCCAGTACCCCACACGGTCAGTTCCCCCTACCAGGCCAAGGTGCTGTGGGGGTGCATACCCCATCTTGTGATCATCTGTAGACTGCTGATTTGCATGTGCAGTGCATCATGGGTATGGGTGGGTTAACCGTATCCTGGTGACCACAGCAGACTGTTTGTGTGGTGACTTGCAGTCCTTCTGCAGCCAGCCAGGGGTTTGCTAGCAGCTGTAGCCCACTGGTTACTTCACTGCCAGTGGAGCCAGAGGTCATGGGTTCAAACCCACAGTGGGGTTATTTGATAGGGCTGTCCAAAGCATTATCTATTTTTAATGTACATTAGTGCTGCCAGCAAAAACACCCTCAGTGTACTGTACCCATAAGATGCCTCAGAGGGCGCTTTATAGGGCATCCTATAGTATAGGGCACCTTATGGTTACCGTCCATATAAGGTGCACTATACAGTATCCTATGGAGCGACTGATAGGGTGCCCTATAGGGGACATTATAGGGTGCCATGGCGGATAGTGCACTTTATAATGTGCCCTATGGAGTGCCTTATGCGGCACCTTAGGTTACGGCACATGAGGGTGTGTTTGCTGGCAGTAATTAATAAAATGCCTCAGGAAACAATACTTACATGTCAAAGCTGATGCCTCAGCCAGCTTTACATATTAGGCTCATTGGGGATTGAACTCATGACCTCTGTATCATCAGTCAGTGCCTTAACCATTGTGCTACACTGTTGTTCCTCTGTGCATGTTAGCGCACCTACTTAAGATTTCCATGCGTTTAAATGCACAGTGCTGCCATCAAAAACAGTGCTATGACCTTGCTGTGCCTCATAGGGCACCCTATATGGCGCCCTATAGGCCACCCTTTAAGCAACATTGTAGGGTGCCGTGGCAGACAGTGCACTTTAAAATGTGCCCTCTGGGGTGCCTTATGGGGTGCCTTATGCAGCACCTTATGTTACAGCGCTTTGAGAGAGTGCGTTTCCTAGCAGCAGTAATTAAAATAAAATTAAAAAGCCTCATAATGCAATATTACACATAAATGGTAGTGCCTCAGCCAGCCTTATTCATTGGGCACAGTGGGGGATTGAACCCATGACCCCTGCACCATTTGTCAGTGTCTTCACCATTGTACTGCAGCCCTGTTCTTCTGTTTGCACATCAGTGCGCCTGCTTATGCTTTCCACGTGCGTTACTCGTGCGCTAATGTGCGCAGCGCACAAGAGCACGCGGTGCACAAGAGCGTGCTCGCTAATCCCGTTTTGCTATTTTTGACCGGACCGCCCACTCCTTATATGGCATCCTGCAGACTAACGCGGCGCGCACGTTAAGAAACTTTAGTAAATATACCCCTTAGTGATCATCCAGCACATTCCCCCATAAGAAGGGTCTTAACAATCTACCATACCCCTCCCCCGGCGTATCTCCCCCTCCTTCCCTACAAACCCTTAATTTGTCCTTTATTCGTGTAGATTTACTATTCCTCTCTTCTTTCCCGCCCTGCTGTGTCCCCACCAGTTCAGCCATCACACTCTCCTTCTGAGATTATCCTTTTACTCCGCTGTTGTCAGCCTCTCATCCTCAACTTCCTCCTGCGACACTTGATTACTCCTCGTGCTGCGTTCTTCTCTGTCCTCCTGTGCTTTCCCTTTTTGCATTTTTAGAAACTTCTCCAGCACTTACGTTGTGTTGAAAAATCTCCTTGTGCCTCTCACCACCATCGTGAGCCCAGCTGGATACCAGATGGCTACTTGTATTCCTTTTTTTGCCAGAGACTCCTTTACTTTTATCAAATTCTTCCTCCTTTTAACAGTTTCAGCGTCTAAATCAGTAAACAGATAAACTCTCCAGTCCTTATAAGTTACAAACTTCGACCTTCCTGCTGCTCTGATAACATGCTCTCTGTCTTGAAAACGGAGCAGTTTTACTATGATAGCACGTGGATTCACCAATGCCTCAGGTCTAGGTCTCAGTTCCCTATGTGCCCTTTCTATCTCAAATGGAGTCGTTGAGGGGGGATCTGGAAAGCACTTCAACAGCAGTTCCTTTATAAATCTCACAGTGTCCTCCCCCTCCATCCCCTCCGGCACCCCAAAAATTCTAAGATTTGACCTTCTGTCTCTGTTCTCCATATCCTCCGATTTAGTTTGCAGCCATCTGACTTGCTGCTGCAACGAGGTTACCGTGCTCTGAAGGGCTGTCTGAGAGTGCTCCGTGTGGCTGATCCTTGCTTCCACTTCGTCCAAGCGCGCCCCTATTCCGGCGAACTTTTCTTCAAGTTTATTAAAGACTCTTTCCACTATTTCCTCTTTGGACTCTCGGATTTCTCGCATAATCGCAGCGAGATCTGCCTGAGGTCCCCCTTCCTCTTCTCCCTCTCGCTGCTCCGCCGGTATCAATGACAACGCCAATGTCGACAGGGCAATCTTCTCTGCTGAGCTTCTTTTCCCGGCCCCTGTTTTTGCCGCGTATAATTCTTTTATAGTAGCTCTTTGCTTTAATCTGACCACTTTAGGCATCTTACTCCTTTGTTTCTTGATTTTTCACTCTGGAGTGGAGGAGTGGCCTAGTGGTTGGGGCAAGGTACTTCAGGCCACAAGGGCAGGGGTTCAAATCCCACTATAGGACAGCAACCTTGGGCTGGAAGGACTGGGGTTTCTAGTCCCACAGGTGCTCCTTGTGGTCTTGGGCAAGCCCCTTAACCCTCCATAGCCCATGTTCCCTGTAAATAGTTATCTCCAAGTTATAATGCCCTGTTCAATGTAATTTCAGTTTGTTCAATGTAAACCACACTGATGCACAATAGCGCGGTATATAAGAGAATATAAATAAATAAATTTCTTGCTTGGGGGGACTGTTTCTCCCTGTTTTAACGGTGCGGATCTGGGAGCTCCCTTACCCACGTCTTCCTTCCACCGTGGCTTAACCGGAAGTCCTAAGGTCACATTTTGAAAGTGAAACAAATACACATTGGGGTCATTTTGGAAGCCAGAAATGGGCATAGAGACATTCAAAGCACAGAGACATCTCCAGAGCTATTTTAGAAGCTGAGTCTGGGGACTTCACCAGCGTGAGGGCGTCCAAGTCTCACAGGGGCGTGATGAAAGCATTCCCAGGAATCTGGACATCTCACCTGATCTCTGAAACATCCTGGATGTCCATATCTGCATCTAAGTTTAGATCTGCTCCAGGCACGAATAGGCATCTGAAAAGTGCTAATTTTGATTGAAAAACATCCAGAGTATGTAGAGGTGAAAGCACTTTATCATCCCCAGTACTCAGCACAATTTTAATAATAGCAAAAGTGGGATTTGAACCCTAGCTTCTCTGTTTATAGCCCACTTCTCTAACCATTTAAGCTATTCCTAGACGTCTAGGTTCCAGAATACTCTTCTAGGAATTTCTATGTAAATGTCCCTATCAAGCAGGTCCGTGTTTGTGAAATCATGTCTGCACCTGGACGCGCCTGCTTTTTTTTTCCAGATGTTCTGGCTCAGATAACCCAGATTGCTTTTGGATTTCCTGTCTAGCATCCCCCTCATTGAGTCTTACATAAAGTGAGATTTCTCAATGCTCTGCAGTTGAACTACCAGGAAGTGAAACTACTCACGAAGGGATTTTACTTACAGTACATCATACCAGTAATATGTACCTCCTAGAAACATCTATATGCTGGCAACCTATCAGCGATATACTGGAAGCCACATGCACTGTGGTATGGCAGAAAATCGAATTCAAAAGACACAAACACAGAGACATTGCTTTCATGATCATACAGGGCAGTCAGACCTCAGGACTTTCATGTACATGAGAGATCTTAGTAGAGTCTGGCATTTGGGATTGTTCACTGCAGAAGAAACACCTTCCATCTGGCATAGGAGTGCCCTTTTGCAGACACAGTTAGACACACAGCATACTCTGCTTTTTTTTCCGTAATGAACAGCATCTTTTATTGATACTGCAGTTCATTTCCCTCAAGAGCAGCTTTCGTCAATATATTGACCCACAAACTGTTAAATGGGCATGCAGATAGCCAACAGATGGCACTGCTGGGTACATGGAATGAGGTTTCTTATGTGATGAAAAATAACTTTGTGTAAATTTAGTTTTTTAATAGCATGTGCAAAATAGGAGAGCTATTCTGGTTCAGAGTGAAACACAATTTTATGTTTGGTATTTAGTTTCTTTGGCATGAGGTCTCTGGAGGTATTGTCCTTTGAAGAGAGAACGAAGTATATGAACTACAAAACAGTTGAATGTATCCTTTTGAGGTGTAAACGTTTTATTGTGTTTGCATCTCTGAAGTAGCAAAATGGAAAAGTATTTTGTTATGTATAAGAGCCAAAGAATTAGGCAAACTATAGGACAGCACAAAGGATTTGACATAGGTGAATAAATGCAGTGCACAATTCCTGATTTTACAAAGGGATGCAAGTATGTTATACAAATAGGCAAAAATAGCAAGTGAGATTTAATGTGAACTTTAAACAAAATAAATTTGGCAAGATTTGCAAGGAACAAGATATCTGAGTATGTTAAATGCAGTCAAGTCAATGTCGACTCCTAGTGACTCTGTGGATAGTTGCCCATGTTATCACTATCCCCTAGGTTTTCTTCTGCATATGACTATCTTAAAAACTGATGACCAGCTGGTGGCTTTCATTCGTGTTCTATACAACTTGCCATTTGGACTCTGGAGCAAAGAGGAGGAATGTAAGGGGTATGTTTACTAAACTGCGGTAATGTCACCCGCGTTAGGTTCTGCGGTACAGGTACAGATGCCCATATAAAAGCGTGGGCGGTGCATCATTACAGAAAGCCGTATCAGCTAATGCACTTTACAAGGCGCCTTAGACTAACGCGCGTTACAAGGTGCCTTATAAGGCACCTTATAAGGCACATTACAAGGCGCCTTGTAAGGTGCCATATAAGTAAGGTGCCTTAGGAGGTGCCTTGTAAGGTGCCTTGTTAGGTGCCTTATGCTGAGTGGAGGAGTAGCCTAGTGGTTAGCGCAACTGCCTAGTACCCAGAGGATCAAGGGGTTCATTTCCCATTGGCACTCCTTGTGACCTTAGGCAAGTCACTTTATCCTCCATTGCCTTGGAAGAAAAGGCTGGCAATCTACTTCTGCCAAGAAAACCCAGAGATAGCTGGGTTGCTATGAGTCAACACTGACTTGATGGCACCCAAAAAAACCCAAAAAGTACCCTATAGGGTGTCTTAGGCTAAGTGCTGCATTAGGCATCCCTGGACAAGGCACCCTGGGCTATGGAACCATAGGTTAAGATGCCCTAACAAGGTTACAGTGCCCTAAGGGCTGCAAGGTGCTTCAGGATGACATGCATGACCTGTGAGGCAGAGACAGATGTAGCCCTAACACTAGATAGAGCACTGAGGAAAGGCAATGAACAGGTGAGTGAAGGAGGGAGAGCTGGGAGCTGTTGGACCTGCCATATCTGTGGGCATCCCATGTGGCTGCCAGTACTGTTGACAAACATGGTGGGGGCAACTGTACCACAGCACAGGGTGTTGGCAATGTAAAGTACTGGAAAGACAGTGGGTGGCAGATAATGGGAATATGTGTCCCCTGGTGGAGGTGGCAGAATAGTTACAATGATGGGTGTCCAGAGGAGTGGTGCTGCCATGCAGATCAGGCACAGGTGAGGCAAGCATGAAGAGGTGCAATGCAGGAAAGGGTACCAGCACAGGACATGGGGTGGTAGCCTGCACAGGAAGACAGGATGCTACACAGCTGACAGATGCAGAAAGATGGACCAAAGGATTGTTGGCAACAGTGGTGAGGGTAATATGAGCTGGCAGCACAGATCTACAAAGATATGACTGTTACAGGCATGCAAAATATCTGAGTTAGAAGGCATGAAAAGAGGGAACAATGAGGAATCAAACCCATGACCACTGTTTAGAATGTCATTGCACTAACCAGTAGGCTATACCTCTATGGCTTGTTGCACAGTAATGGCTGGGTACAGAAGGACTGCAGGTCACCGCACAAACTGTCTGCTCTGTGTTCCAGGATCGGGTAACCCCACCTGCACCCATGATGCAATGCACATGCAGAACAGCAGTCTACAGCTGATCACCAGATGGGGTCTGCACCTCTCCGGTACTGCAGCATGGTAAGACGGACTGACAGTGCATGATACTGGCACAGAGTAGCTACAGACCATGCCATTGTGCAGGTTCTGTGTTCACCCTGAGGGATAGGATGGATGCCCAGCACTAGGTCCACAGTACATGTGATGCTAGAGATAGGTTCTGCTGCATATCCCCAGCACTACCAGTGTGTGCACTAGGTGTTCTTAGCACTGCAACTGAAAGTACTTCTGTGTCTTGCAGTCACATGTGGCCCTGTGGAGCCAGACACCACCCAGATTAGTATATACCCAGTGTTAGGGACTGGCTGCCATGGGCACCTGTTTTCAAGACAGAGGGGTGTCTAGACTTGCCAGAGGTGGATGTAGTACTGTCTCTATGGGTCAAAGTGGTATACACTATATATCTCATAGTACCCACAATCACCCATTTTGTAGGTGAGGGAGTAGTGCCTGAGCCCTGGCTGTAGGACAAGCAACTGTAGTCCTACTAGCAGAGGACAGTCCTCCAGGGCTGATGGGCCAGAGCCATACCTATGACTGTGGCAGACCAGCACTAATGCTTGGGATAAGCCAGGGAAACCTCAACAGCCCCACACCACAGTCTGCCATTTACCAGCAGAAGACACAGTCAGACTGTACCTGCAGCACCTTTCAAGGTGTTCCAACCATGCATAGACTAACTGAAGACAGTCCACTAGTCAGTCCATAGTACATGCTCACAGGGGAACCCTGTGCACACAGAAATGGGATGTACAGCACAGACACCAAACAGGTATCTCAGTGATATGGGCCCCAGAACTAGGAACACAGGTATAACTAAAGTCAAACAGTGTTGAGTACTATGTGGGCACATAGACATGCCATGGTCACTGCTCAGTCAGGGTGAGAGTGACCTCACAGCATGCCATGCTGTGGCCACCCTGTCCATGCAAGTGGTGGTCAGGCACTACAGTGTCCCAGCCATTGCCCTACACCCTGTGCAGATGCATCCTGCCAATCTACCCTGTCCGGGCCATATTCTCAATACCTTGCACCTCATTAGGCACATTTGCAGGCTAACCTGGTAATAGTGGGACATTGTGGGCCCAGAGCGGTGTAGGCAGCCACAAAACAATTGATAGACATGCACCCCTATTGCAGCATTGTGCAATGATAGGGGTGATTGGCAATCCTGCTTGCCACGCTGGTCCTGATCACAGTGCCGACATTGCTAAACTGTGCAGGGGGTAGTAGTAGTGCTCTGATGATAACTGCAGCTCTGTGCTGGGGCCAACAGCCTGACTCTCCATGAAACTTTGGATAGTGGAGCCTGTGTGAGTGGGTGTTTTGACCCCTGTTTGACACGGCTTTGGGGTTTGCACTTGTTGATGTTGTATCTGCATTGTAGGGTAAAATGTGAGGAGATGCTCTGTAGGATCCACAGCTGGGACTTGAACCTGTGACCCTCTGCTTCTGGACACACTGGCTGTGTGTACCACCCCACACTATTGCCACAGAGGAGTAGTGGACAATGGGGCTACCCTTGCTTTCCTCAGGCAGACCTTTTCTGTTGCACTGCACACCATATACTGGTACAGGGCATGGCTCCTTCCAGCACAAACACCCCCCCCCCCCCCGCCATGCTGACATGACCATATGGTGCTTGTTGTGCGCGGTCCCAGGCCATCCACTGTGCAGGTAGGTGGGTGCCTCGGGTGCGGGGTCTGGGGTGACGAGGCATACATGGACATCCACACATCCCCCCATCACTGCCTACCAATGTTATGTCCCTTCCACATGGGGGAGTGATGGCTGGGGGGATGTCAGGCTGGTGCTCTAGCAACTATTGGCTAGGGTGGACCGGGTAGATGTAGGTGGAGTGTGTTGTTACTGCCGACTGTGGACAGGCTAGGGTATGCACCTCAGGTACGGTGTACCCAGTTTGGCCTACTGGGTGTATATATGTTTCTGACAACGTATGGGCACACCCTGCAATGCCTTACTAGGGGATGCTGTAAAGTGCGTTCAGTTAGCTGGGTCTATGAACTGTTTGGGACCCATCCTGGGTGTGGTCTATGGACCCTTGTTAGTGTGGTCCCAATGTGCACTGCTTGCCCTATTACAGCCATAGTGGTACTTGTGTGACTTTTGGGGTACTTGCTGGGTAATGTCCCCTAGATGGGACACTGTGGAACACGGACTACTGGGCATGTTTGGCCCTGGTCAGCTGCTGTCCTGCTGATTTCCAGTTTCTATGTTCCTATGTGCCACCTGGGTGACGGCCTAGTTCACCCTGTGCCCCAGCTGCCCCACTGCATGTCCCACCTGCAGTCCCCCTATGCCCCATTTGCACCATCACCATCATACTTGGCCACTATACTGTTGCTGCAGATGGAGCACTACTATCACCTTTCTCGGGCTCCCTGCCTAGGCTGTACATTGCTGACACTGAAATCGTTTCTCTCTCCTGCAAATGTGCACCTAATGCCAGGTTTTCACTCGCGGTAGTTTCCAGCCCTTCAGTTCCCCGCGTTGGTGTCATAGGAGCCTCTCCCCGCCCACTCCCCACCCATTGATCCCTTCTCTCCGCCCTCTCTCCACCCACTGCGGTGTTTACCGCGGCTGGGAACGCTAACGCACGTTAGGTTGCGTTAACGTTACATAGCGCGCGTTAATGTAGCCGTTGCTACGTTACTGCAGTTTAGTAAACATACCCCTAAATGTTTAAATTTAGTTTGTCTTTTTCAGTAGTAGTTCAAGACAAGTTATATTCAGACACAGTAGGTATTTACATATCTCTGGAGGGCTTACATTTTAAGCTATGTACTTAAGGCAATGGAGAGTTAAGTGAATTGCCCAAGTTCACAAGGATCATGGACTTGCCAGTAGCAGTGAGAAGGAGCGCTGAAAACTAGTGACTAAGAGAAGTGGTGGCAAGGCAGGAAAAATCTCTTCCCTTGGTATTGTGGACTGTCACCCACCACCTCTCCCCTGCCCAGCACTAAGTAACGAGTCTCCTTCCAGCTTTGTTTCAGAGTGACTGGTCTAAGCATGCTGACTTTTATCTGCTGCACAGCTCCTGTCTTTTTTGAGCCTCATGGCACTAGCGAATAGCAGGAGAGTTGGAAGTATGAGACTGACTATAGTTAACCATTTAGAAGTGCTGTTCTTTTACTAGGCCAGAGTAAGTGGAGTGATGGATAGTGGAGGAGAAACTGAAGAGCAAGTGAAAGGGAAATCTGATGAGGCCTAGGGGAATTTTCATGTGTTCAACTTTTTTTTTAATGTGCATCAAAGAGAAAATGTTGCTGTGGCTAGAGCTAGATTAAGGGGTATGTTTACTAAACCGTCTTAACGTGCACCCGGCGATAATGTGCAGGCTGCCATAAAAGGAGTGGGCATTTCAGTCTTAAAGTAGCAAAACGGGATTATCGCGCGATAACGCGCACTGCTGCGCACATTATCGGGCAAAGCGCCGCTAAGCGCGTTAACGCGCAGTAATCTTAAGTAGGCGCCCAGAAATGCAAATATAGAAATAGAGGTGTAGCACAATGGTTAATGCACTGATTGATGATATGGGGTCATGAGTTTGATCCCCCAGTGTGCCTAATGCATAAGGCTGGCTGAGGCATCAGCTTTGACATGTAAGTATTGTTTCTTGAGGAATTTTATTTGTATTTTAATTATTGCTGCCAGCAAACACACCCTCACGTGCCATAACCTAAAGTGCCGCATAAGGCACCCCATAACGCACTCCATAGGGCACATTATAAAGTGCACTGTCTGCCAAAGCATCCTATAATGTCCCCTATAGGACACCTTATAAGGCGCTTGATAGGCGCCTTATGGGGCGCCTTATGAGGCACCTTAAGGTTACAGTACTCTGAGGGTGTTTTTGCTGGCAGCACTAATGTACATTAAAAATAGACAATGCCTCAGACAGCCCTATCAAATAACCCCACCATGGGTTTGAATCCATGACCTCTGGCTTCACAGGCCGTGAAGTAACCAGTGGTCTACAGCTGCTAACAAACCCCTGGCTGGCTGCAGAAGGACTGCACATCACCACACAAACTGTCTGCTGTGGTTACCAGGATAGGGTTAACCCACCCGTACCCATGATGCACTGCACATGCAAATCAGCAGTCGACAGATGGGCACAGCACCTCGGCCTGGTAGGGGGAGCTGACCGTGTGTGGTACTGGCACAGAGTAGCCACAGACCGTCACATTGTGTGGGTACTGTGCTCACCCTGAGGGTGAGGTGGGGCGCCCAGCACCAGGTCCACAGCACCTTTCATGGCTGAAATATGTCATGCTGCAGGTCCCCATCAGTGCTACTGTATCTGTTAGGTCATTCCTGCAAACACACCTAGAACATCTGTGTCCTTTTGTATTTCTCAGTCATGTCTAGCCCTGATGGGCTATGTTGCACCCAGAATAGTGCATATCCTGTGTTGGTGCCATGGTTACATGATGCAGGTCAGGGGTCCCCAAACCTGTCCTGGAGAGCCGCAATCCTGACAGGTTTTTGGGATAGCCCTAATGAATATGCATGAGATATATATGCATTAGAGATATCCTCACAACCTGACTGGTTTGTGGCTCTCCAATACTGGATTGTGAGACCCCTGCCTTACATCTCTGTCATTTAAGATTGCGAGTGGGCAAGGTACAGATGTCCTAGACATCAAAAGGGTAGACAGAATTTGTCACATTGTGCCTCAGTTCTCACCGCCACCAAAACGTTGTCTAGTAAACACCATAAATATCACATAAGAGACATACTATATAGCACTATGGGGGAACCTAGCCATGCCGTGGTCACTGCTTAGTCAGGGTGAGAGTGACCTCCCAGCAGGACATGCTGTGGCCACGCTGTCCATGCAGGTGGTGGCCAGGCACTACAATGCCCTATGCCTTGTGCAGATGCGGCCAGGCCAGGCCACACTATCCAGGCTATTCCCACAGTACCTTGCTCCTCATTATACACATTGGCAGGCCAATACTGGCAACAGTGCTAGCAGTGTGGGCTGTGGAGGGTGTTGGCAGCCACCACACACTGGATAGACAGACACACACTCCACACACCTATGCCAGCATTGTGCAACTATAGAGGTGTTTGGCAGCCCTGGCCACCACACCAGTCCTGGGCACAGTGCAGGCATGGCTATGGTACGCAATACGGTTGGGGTCACTCTGTCAGACACCAGACCTGAGGCACACTCCACAGACATCAGAAAGGTTGCTATGATGCAGCTCAATCAGCCAATTGTGCTTAACGTAGGAATTGCTATCTGCCAGTTATCATAGCAACCTTTTGATAGCTGTGTACAGTTTTCCCAAGTGTAGGGTGGCATTGCTAAGGTATGCAAGTGCTAGTATGGGGTGATGCACGCAGGGCCCAACATCCTGCCTCTCCAGGAGGCTTGGGATAATGGAGCCTGTGGGTGCGGGTGTGTCTGCCCCTGTTGGCCGCTGCTCTAGGGCAGAGGTTCCCAACTCCAGTCCTGGAGGGCCAAACACTGTTCGGGTTTTCATGCTGTTCCTAATGAATATGCATGAGATACATCTGCATACCATGGGGGCGGTGCATAGCAATGCAGCACAGCCACATTTATTAGAGGCAGCATGGAACCTGAATGGTGTTTGGCCCTCCAGGACTGCATTTGAGAGACTCTGCTCTAGGTAATGCGCATGTTTATGGTGTCTGTGCTCTGTAGGGTAAAATGTATGTGTTTTGGGCATGTCTACGTCATCTGCACTACAGGTTCTGTCTGTATTAGCATGTTGTAGTAGTGGGTAAAATATGGGGGCTGGGTTGGCAGGAACTTGAACCTGTGACCATCTGCCTCTGAACACACTGGTTGTGTGCACTGCACCACCGTGTTGCCACAGAGACAGTGCATTCCTTGGTGATACCATGACTGTTTGTCCGGCAGGGCTTATCTGTTGCAGTGCATGGCACCCACCTACACAGGGCTAGGCCATGGTCTGCTCTGGGCAGCTGCCACTGCCCCCCTCCACCACCAGTACCCCTCTGCCACCATGCTGACATGCCCTTCTGCTGGTGGTGCGCAGTCTCAGGCCATCCAGTGTGCAGGTAGGCGGCTGCCTATGGTGCGTGTTCTGGGTTAGGGGTGCCTGCATAGACGTCCACGCTTCTCCCCCAACACCGCCTGCCAATGTTCTGTGCCCTTGGAGGTACCTGCTGGGTACTATCCCCTGTGACACTGTGATAAACACACTCGTGCCCATGTTGGGCCCTCATCAGTTGCTGTCTGGCTGCTGTACAGTTTCAGCATTCCTAAGTGCCACCTAGGCATCTGCCTAGTCTGCACTGTGCCCCAGCTGCACCACAGCATGTGCCGCCTGCAGCCCTCTGTATCCCATTTTCAAGCAGCTATCCAGTTGGCCGTTCCAACATGCCTGCCCTGCTGTTGCCACACATGTGCACGCCATAGGAAACCTGTCCGATGGAGAGGAAAGCCCTGCACAGCGCAATTTCACTGTGGGCTCATTCACCTTGTATGGGGACGGAGCATGGACTCTTCCAGAATTCATATCCTTTTTTTGGTGCTTTCTTGGGAGTGTTTTTTGATGTTTCCCATTGAGATCACTATTGCCCAGCTTGGTTATTTTATTTTTCCATTTTCTTCTGTTTATTTTCACTGTTTATTTGCCCTTTTGCACATGTATCACACTTATCACTTTTTTGTAGGTTTCCCTGGTTTTGCTGTACATTGCTGACATAATTGGTTTCTCTTCCCTTTAAATCAGCTCTAATGCCAGGGTTTCACTGGCATTAGTTTTCAGCCTCGGATTTCACAGTGTTAGTGTGTGGGGAGCCTCTCCCCTCCCACTCTCCACCCATTGACCCCTTCTCTCCTCCCTGGGGAGCCTTCCTCCGCCCTCCGGGAGCCTTTCTCTGCCTTTAGTGCTCGTTTGCACCGCTGCGCGCGTTATCGCGCGCTAAGGTACCTCTGCGCCCGATAAAGCACCATTATCGTGCAATAAGGTACCTTATCGCGTGATAACATCACAGAGCGCACATTAAGACGGTTTAGTAAACATACCCCTAAGAGTGTGTTGAGCCCCAGGGGGCAACAGAGGAGGGGAGACTCTGAGTGCCCTATTGATATTAGATGCTTCTACCATGCAAAGGTTTTTTTTAAAAATTTTTTTTTTGCTTCCTGAGTGAAGGAGTAGCCTAGTGGTTAAAGCAGCAACATGATGACTGAGAAACCAGGGTTTGAGTCTCACTGGCACTCCTTGTGGCCTTGGGCAAGTCACTTTGCCTCAAAGAAAAGGCCTGGCAATCTGCTTCTGGTCATACCTTACCAAGAAAACCCAAGAGCTGCTGGGTTACGAGCACTGTTCCCTCTAAGCTGTGCGCATGTGCGCGCGCACACACCTCGCTGAGCGAGCGCACATACTTTACAACAGAGCGCACAAATGTTACGGTTCTGATTCTGAGAGAAAACAACACAGATGTCTTAAAATTTAAAAGTTGTTGTGTATTTACGGTTTTCACAAGTTCTACAATATTTTCTAGTGTAATCAATGTGGTGTACATACTGTATTCTGACATGTAGTCAAATTTTAAAACTATATAACTCCAAGTGTCGTTATGTTGCGCACAAAAATTTAACCTTCCTTCAAAAGCTGCACAGCTGATATTTTATGTGCACACAGCCTACAGAAAATTAGAGGGAACATTGGTTACGAGGAGTAAGCACTGACTTGATGGCATATATTGAATGAATTTTTTTGTAGCTGTAGAAGCTTGAACCTGGGCTCTGCCCTTTGGGAGATACCATCTATGCCTGCCCATGTCCTTAAGACTGATGCTAGCCAGGAGGCAGTGACTTGCCTTTGTAGGGGTGATCCAAAGTGGGTTATTCCATATGGCGTCTCTTCAGGGAGCCAGTGAGGACCACATCTAGTGTGTAGTTTGGCATTCTCTTTGGTAGCATGGGTCATTTATACCATCTCTTTAGTTTTATGAGTGTTTTTATAGACTAATTAGGTTGAAGGCTGAATTTGGTTACCTTGGGTGCCAAAATTGACATTTTGGGTTTTGTAATCTTTACTGTATTAAATATTATGCCTCATCTAACTTATCCTCTAGAGCAGGGCCATCCGGTCCACTAGGCAAGTTAGGCGCCCCCTCCCCCAGCTGCTGCCGATTCTGTATCGGGAGGGGGAGGCGGGCAGCAGTAGTGGCAGTATTTCCAAAAGCAGCTGCTTTTTGCCACTGCTTTTAGAAGTACTGCTGCTGCCCGCCTCTCCCTCCCGAAATGGAATCGGCAGCGGTGGCGTCAGCTGGGGGTGAGCAGCATGGCCGGGATTTCCGCCTAAGGAGGTAGAAACCCTTGGCCTGGCCTTGCTCTAGAGATGGTATGATATAAGAGATGGCAGGGTTCTAGGGCTGATATTGTATGATTTTCAATTATTGTGTTGCTTACGAAGTATTTTTGATTTGCTTGTAATGTGTGTATGTAGTATTTTTAATGTTACATTTAATTTATATTTTTCAAATTCATATTTATGAAATTATATTTCTATATGTTATAAATTTAAACTGGGTGTTTATGATTGCTAAAATTTGATATACCGCCCTTAAAACAAGTTGGCAGGGCAGTTTACAATAAAAACTTAAATAAAAGAAACGGATGAAAGGAACTCCAGAGTCAGGCACAGGAAAGATTTGCATACACACCAGGGAGAGATCAGGGGGAGGGAGGGAGGAGAGGGACAGTAGCATTGAGAGAGAGAGAGAGAGATGAGTGAGGAAGTCATTCATAGGATCAAGAAGACCAGGTGATGGGGATGTCGAATGCCTCATGGAATAGAAGGGTCTTAAGCTGAGTTTTGAATCTGAAAAGGGAAGACTCTAGACTAGAGGGAGGGTGGGGGAGGTTGTTCCAAAGGTGGAAGCCAAGGAAATAGAAGGTTGAATTAGTAATAGAAGTATAAAATGTTCTCAGACATATGTTTGTATGGATAAATTTTAGATACCTGATAATTTACTTTCCTTGAATCCTACTAGACCAGTCCAGATAAATGGGCCACGCTCCCCCGCCAGCAGGCGGAGGCAGACCCAAACAACTCCTTGCGACGCCACCACCTGGCACATGCTCTGGTTTTATAGGCCGAGAAGGCAAGTTATAAGTATAACATTACATTATAAAATTTAATAGCAAAATAAGCAAGGTGGATACAGAACAGATGGTTTACAGCAAGCCTGGAAGAAATGGATAATTATAGATAGTTTCACCCTCCTCCTCTTCCTCTCCTTCTCCCCTTCCTCCCTCTCCCCCTCCCTCTCTCCCTCCTTTATCCCTTCCTCTCCCCCCCCCCTTTTCTTTTCCTTCAGAGGCAAAACCGTTTGTTGTGCTGTCATCATTCATCTGGCCCTTCCAGGGGCAATGTGCCTACCTGACCCCTGATAGTCCTCCTAAAAGCATTTTGGTGGTGTTAGGTTATCATACCATGTCACATCAAATTTCACTCTCCATCCATAAACACGTATTTGTAATTCTCGTTTTACACTTATCATATTCATTTGTTTTATTTAATTTTAATATTCTTTAGATGTTCCCAATGTTTGTGTTTCATATACCATATATTAATGTACTGTCTACATACTTTTAGCACTTTTTTGTATTATTACTATTTTTATTGTTGTTATATTGTTGTATTTAATTTATGTATTATTATTTAATTTTGGTTTTATTACTGTTTCTTTATTTTACCTTAGGTCCTTTACATCTTTGTTTGACGTGTTTTTATGTATATTAATTGTAGTTTGGATCTTTCAGTCTTTCCCCTAAAGAAGGCACCTGCCGAAATATGGCCATGTTGGAACCACTAACAAAGATTTTTTGTTCTTTACCTCATTCTGGTTGTTCCTTACGGTTTTGTGTGTTTGTTCTCTCTTTTGGACCCTCTGGCATATTTGATGGCCAGGGACAGTGCCCTGTCTACAGTGTCACAGCGTTGGATTTGGCTCCAGCACTGGGTGGTGGACACATCTTTCAAAGCCTGGTTGGCCCAGCTGACCTTTAAAGGGAAACTTCTTTATGGAGTCTATTTGGAGAAGCTGGTGAAGGACCTGGGCATGACAAAATATTACCGCCTTCCGGAAGACTGGTTCAGGAAACCTGTGAAGTGGAAAAGAGCCCCTTTCTCGTCAGTCTTCGCCCACCCACCACAGGACTCTCATAGTTACTGGCCTGGAAAGCCTTTCTTCCCCTTTGCTTCTGGACTTTGGGCTCGTTCTCAGTCCTTTCATGGAGCACGTGGGTCCAGGGACTGAGGGCCCTCTGAGGCTGCACAATGAAGGTTTGAGGGCCCATTTCCTGGTTCCTCTGGTTGGAGGCAGGTTTTGTGTTATCCTTCAGAAATGGGCCTGGAATGCAAAGAGCTGATCATGAATGCCTTCATCATTTTTCCTTGTGAGTCTGTGATCAAAAGTGCCATTGTGTGGACCACCTTGGACAAGTTCCTACTTCTAAAGGCAATGGTGCCCGTCCCCCTGGTGAGCAGGGCAAGGACAGATGCTCCATCTATTTTGTGGTGCCCATTCTGGACCTAAAGGATGTCAACAAGCACTTGCGCATCGTGTGATTCCAGATGGAAACCTTATGATCTGTGATTCAAGCAGTGCGCCAAGGGGAGTTCTTGACTTCTCTGGATCTGGCCAAGGCGTATTTTCATATCTCGATCCAGGCAAATCAGTAAAAGTATCTGTGTTTTGCCATGCTTGGTTCTTACCCTCAGTTCACCGCCTCCCCTTTCAGGCTCTCCACTGCCCCAAGGATGTTCTCCAAGGTCATAGTGGTGGTGGCAACGGCACTACAGTGCCAAGGAATCTGTATGCACCCATATCTGGGTGACTGGTTCATCCGAGCCCAGTCTCTTTCAGAAGTGTCTCTGATAGCATCCCGAGTAGTTCTTCTGTTTGGAAAGCCTCAGCTGGCTGATCAATTGGGGAAAGAGCCAGTTGTTGCCTTCCCAGTCCCTGGAGTGACTGGGAGCATATTTCAACACTCGAGTGGGCAGAGAAGAAAGTCAGAAGACTGTTGGATTGCCTGGCGATGCTCTATTTGCAGCAGGCTCACAGAGTCTGGGACTATCTTCAACTCCTCAGCTTGATGGTGGCAACTATCGGATAGTGTCGTGGGCACATGCTCACATGTGGTCGCTTCAGTTGCTCTTGCTGACTTGATGGTCCTTGAGTTCTCAGGATTTCAAGCACAGGATCTTGTTTCCAATGATGATGAAGATCAGCCTGCAGTGGAGGAAGCAGTCCTGTCATCTGAAGAATGACGTGCTGCTGGATGATTTCTCCTGGATCCTTCTAATGACTGATGCCAGTCTCTCAGGCTGGGGAGCCCATTGCCAAGACCATATGGCTCATGGCAGTTGGAACCACAGGGCAGTGGTATGGCTCATTAACTGCCCTGAAGCGAGGGTCATCAGACTGGATCTTCTATGATTCCAGCCCATGCTAGAGGGCTGGGCAGTTCAAATGTTTTTGGACAATGCTGCATGGTGGATTATGTCAATCAGCATGGCGGCACAAGGAATGGTGGGGTAGCTCTGGAGATGGCTCTCCTGTTGGCTTGGGCGGAGATCCTCCTAGCCTTGTCGGCTCAGCATGTTGCTGGGGTGTTCACAGTGGAAGCGGACTTCCTCAGCTAGCAAGCTCTGGATCAGGAGAGTGGAAGTTGAGTCAGGAGGTATTTCAGCTCATTCTGTGCTGCTGGGGTTGTCTGAGATGGATCTGATCAAGACCCGCTCCAATGCCAAAGTGTGCCACTTTTTCAGTGGCCACATGGGGATGGGGTCTGAGGGCATCAATGCCGTGGCCAAATCAGCGCCTACTGTATGTGTTCCTCCGTGGCCCCTGGTGAGGATGGTGATTTGGTGTATAGGGCGCCACCCAAGCAGGTTTGTTCTGGTGGCACTGGATTGGCTGAGGAGAGCGTGGTTAAGAAATCTGATGTGGCTCCTGCAAGCACTGCCTCTTTGGTTGCCTCTGTCTCGGGGACTATTGTGGCAGGGACTGATCGTACTGGAAGACTTGGTTTCCTTCTCACTCACAGCTTGGCTTTTGAAAGGAGGCAGCTAGTGCATAAGGGCTACTCTCTGGCAGTGATTTTTACTCTGCTCGGAACCTGGAGGAGGTCTACCATGCTAGCATACATGTGGATCTGGTGCCTCTTTGAGTGATGGCATGGCGCATGGAAGTTGGCTCCTAAGGTGGCCAAGGTGCTGTTTCTGTTGGCCTTTCTACAGGATGGTCTAGAGAAGGACCTTTTCCTTAGCTCCCTCAAGGTTCAAGTGGCAGCCGCAGCTAAGTCTCTAGCCTTACACCTGGATGTTTCACGCTTTCTCCAGGGGGCTCCGTGTCTGCATCTTCACCTCCGATCTATGGTTCCTTCCTGGGATCTGAGTCTGGTGTTCAGGGCCCTAATGTCACCGCCTCTGAGCTGTTGAAGCACGCTATTCTGAAGGATTTGATGCTTAAGACGGTCTTCTTGGTCACGATTTGTTCCTCAAGGTGGATTTCCGAGCTGCAGGCTCTGTCTTGCCAGGATCCTTACCTATATTTTTTGAGTAGGCCGTTTCCATTCGGCCTGTGCCTTCCTTCTTACCTAAGGTGATTTATTTCCTTTCATGTGAACCAGGTGGTTTGCTTGCCCTCCTTTTCTAAGGAGCAGTGTCGGGAGAAGGATAAGTATCTTCGCCTTGTGGATGTCTGGAGGGTGATTCTCTGGTACTTGAAGGTTACAAATTTCTTTCATAAGTCTGGCTGGGTTTTTGTGCTATTTGCTAGCCCGTGCAAAGGTGACACAGCAGCTAAGTCAACTTTGGGGCACTGGATTAAGAAGGCCATTGCCTCGGCATATCTGTTACCGAACAGACTGGTTCCGGAGGGTTTGTGTGCCCTTTCTACCCTAGCGCAAGCTTCCTTGTGGGTGGAGCAGACCTCGGTAGCCCCTGAAGACATTTGTCAGGTGGCAGCATGGGCATCACATTACACTTTTATCAAGCATTGCCGCTTAGATGTGCACATGCGGGCAGACATAGCCTTTGGCTGTAACGTTTCCTACTCAGAATAATGTACTAAACCAACAAAGCTAAGAGGTTCTTCACCCAGGCAACAGAAGAGTCATCTCCAGAGCTACCCCGGCATTCCTTGTGCCACATTGCCAATTGATATAAGTTGCCACCACAAGTGGTACGTCCCACTTGTCTGGACTGGTCCAGCAGAATGATGTGGAAAATATTTTACTTACCAGATAGTCTTTTCCTTGAGTCCTGCTAGACCAGTCCAGGCCTGCCCCCTGGAACTGTGTTTGCTCTGTTCTTCTGCAGTAGTAACTTTGGGTCACTATGATTTATATCAGGGGTCTCAAACCCAAATTGCTTTGAGGGCCAAATGAGGACTTGTAAAGTAACCCGCAGGCCGCATCGTCGGAACTTTTTTTTACAATGGAAAAAAGTCAATAAAAAAGTCAAAATTTATTTTATTTATTTATTTACATTCTCTTATATACCGCGCTATTCTGCATCAGTGCGGTTTACATTGAACAAACTGAAATTACACTGAACAGGGCATTATAACTTGGAGATAACTATTTTACAGGGAACATGGGCTATGGAGGGTTAAGTGGCTTGCCCAAGACCACAAGGAGCACCTGTGGGACTAAAAACCCCAGTCCTTCCGGCCCAAGGTTGCTGTCCTCTAGTGGGATTTGAACCCCCGACCTGAAGTACCTTGCCCCAACCACTAGGCCACTCCTCCACGACATGGTCACTATGTTCTTATTATGTGGACTTTTTTATTGACTTTTGGACTGCAAACTTCCATTTACTTTGCATATTTCTACTGTAACAAAGAAACACGCAAAAAAAAAAAAAAACTACCTGTGCGGTATAATGAGTCCATTTGGTCCCAGAGACCAGTGCAATGGCTCTCATGATGCTTCCCCTCCACCTGTCCCTAGCTTCAGCTGCCTCCCATCACGTCTTTCCCGTCCCCTCCCGGGCTGAGAAGCCCAACTACTACAATAAGAAAGAAAGCTTGAGAGAATCAACCGCTCACCATCCCCAGCGGTGATAACGGCGAATCGTAACAGCTTCTTCCGCTCTGGCTCCTCGCTTCCAACTTCCCGCTCAGCCGCCGCTGCGCACACAAGCACTTCCGGGACACGCAGGAAGGATGTGCCCCACCTCACTGTTATTTCAAACAATACGCTAATTGAAAGGAGCTGCCAGCAGCGATGGGGAAGTCAGACCTCGCCCCAGAATGAAGAGGTGCATGTAAAACAGCGGCGAGAGAAAAAAAAAAAATGTCTATTTTTTTTATTATCCCCAAATGCATCGCGGGCCACACAAAATTCTCATGCGGCCCGCGGGCCGTGGGTTTGAGACTCCTGATTTATATACTTGGCTCTGCAAGTCCATCTTCTATGGAAAGTCTTCGGTTTATGCTTTCTTGACATAGTTATCTACTGTTTGATGACTCATTGTTGTGCATATTGAGGTGTTGTGAGGCTTGCCATCTTGTCCCATATGCTTTGGGATGGATACTGGCTAAGATGAATAGAGGCATGGGAGTAATATTATTAGTGCCTGGGCTTTTCATTGGTTCTTTGTCTCCACCAATCTGCTGGTAAGGGACACAACCTACTTGTGAGGACTGGTCTAGCAGGACTCAAGGAAAGGACATTATTTGATAAAATGTCACCTTAGTAGAAGTTCTGTATCAGCATCTGAGGAAATGCGTTACTCAGGAGTCCGCCTTCGCTTGGTCTGTGTTGCAAGACCTCTCATTCACACTTCATTCACACAATCATGCTAGCAACGTATCCCAAAAACCCAGTCCTGTCTCTTCTGACTAGGCTATCAAATTCAAAATCAAAAAGACGGTGGTTTCGCCCCGCGCATACTCATGCAGGGTTAATCGGACCGCCTTGAGAGCTCTCTTGCCAAATGCAAATCCAAATTCCAAATTTCAAATTCCAAAAAGGCAGTGGGTTCACCTTGCGCATACTCATGCAAGGTTACTTAGACCGCCTGCGAGAGGTGATCAGGCTCTCTTACCAAAGTTCCAAAGTTCTCAAATTCAAACAGCAGTTCTGCTCTGACTCATCTGTCTAGACATACCAAATCAAAACTATACTCACCGGATCCGGTCCCCACTCCCGGGCAAGCGCATGAGTTGGACCTCGGACTCCCCTCACGGGTTCGAGGTGTTGGCTCCGACCGGGTCCGGCACCCGCCGAGGCCTGGCCAGCTCCCTCCGATGCAAGGGACCGGTGGCGCCAGGGAGCGAGCCCACGTCGGGAGGGCACGATCCCGGCAGGACCAAACCTATAGAGGCGGAAAGTCGTGGTATATCAGATTATATACCCTCTGACCGACCACACCTTCCCGGCCAACGCACCAAGAATATGTAGCAGCAGAGCACATACAAACCAATAATACCAGGAGTCTGTTCAGAAGGTCCAAATAATTTATTTGTGCACAAGACTCAAGCAGAATCACATTCAAAATGGCTGAGCCATGGTTTCTAGCAAAACAACAACTTTTATACCGTTCTCTTCCATTCTAGACATAGGCAAACTTCTCATTGGTCCCGGTAACCCCTTCACCCCATCTATTGGTCCCGGTACCAATACGTAGCTCCAATGAGGACCTTGGTCTGGGCTCAGCACCTGCTTACCCCCCTTACAGTCCTCATTACAATGGTCATTTCTTAGGCTCTTGATACAATTCTCCTCCAAGGTCAACTGGCTAACTAGAACATGTGGGAAAGCAGGGCACTGTAACTTTTCTGTCAGCAGAGTTAATTAATTCCATAGAAGCTTCACTCTCTTATCAATACCAATTAAACTTGTTTTTCTATATTCTCTAAGTTTCGATTCTGCTTAGCTGTACTTAATTGTGCTCTGTTAAGTTTCGATTCTATGGTAGCAGCATTTAGGGAAAAGTGTAATTCCTTTGGGCCTCTCCACAGGCTTCATTTACAGGTCAAGCTGTTTAGGCCTCCCTGCTCATTTCAGACACCATGGATCACAGGCCTTCGCCTACCACAGTGGCAGTTCATTCAGTTTTATAACTCAAAAAGGTTAATAAATTAAAAATAAAAACTAAACTAAAAGAGAAAAATATATGTTGTTCACTTTTTATATTGGAGTAATTTAATAATTTTCTGACCAGATTCGAGAGTGAATACCCCCTTTTAACACCCCCTTCCCTTAGGTCATTCCACTTTAAAGAAAGGGTATTAAGTTCCGAAAGCTAGTGAAAAATTAATTAGCTAGTCTATTATCATGGTATAACCTTTTATATATTTTTTTCTTTTACTAACCTTTGAAATGGAATAACAGAGCAAGCACACTATTTTATCTGCAAGGCAGATAAGGTTCATGACTGTCATGGTTTGTGCAAAACTAACCCATTTGGAGAAACTGCGCCAGATAAAGAGAGGATAATGTTCTGCTATTTTTATGGTATAAGCCTTATATTTAAATCAAGAGGGTATACAAACAGAAAGTGGGGCAGTTTTAAGAAATTGCTCTGCTGAAAGCCATCTTTGATTTTGTGCAGAGGCGAGAACTGGAAAAGAATGACATTCATAATATAGAATTCTTCAGTTTATCAGAGCTGAATTCCTTCACCCATGCACCACTGTAGAAAAGACCTTCCTTCTCCGTCTTCCTGCATAATAACTACAATACAGTTCTCAGTTTAAGAAGAGCACTGAGCTAGCATTAGTCAGTCCTCATATAAAGAACTAGAGGCGGCTTTTCCTTCCGATGATACGTCATCGTATGCAAATTATAGATATAAACAGCACTATGGGAAATGGCGTATAGTTTGTGGGATACAGTTTAATTATTCTTAGCGGCTTCCCAAATCATAGTAACTATTTCTTGTATAGTAATCACAATTTTAAGCGATGTTCTATCTGAATGAATTGTATTTTTTAGCAAGCTGAAATTATGTCACCCTCACTGTACTATGATAACAGAAAGGGGACATGGCATGCTTGTGCACAATTGCTTTGTTCCTTGAAGTCCTCCAGTCCAGTCCTCCTCGACGTGGGTTATGTAGCAGGGGAAAACCACGATCACGAAGGTGGTTTTCCCAGGGCGAGACTCTTCCATTGCACTTCGGTTGGGTCCACCCCTGCGATTTCCCAATATAATGGGAAATTCGACTGCATAATTTCTGGTAGTGGGGGATGGCATAAGTGCTTTCCCCTGAAAATTGTGTTCTAAAAACAGAGTGTTGTGGTTCCTTCAGTGTATGTTAATTCTTTAGGAGAAATTATTTTCAGATGCATTTTTTGTGCTTGGGCGTTTTGAACCACGTTATTGTTTTTTTTGCGCTGGGGCAGCAGTACAGTAAGACAAGTTTCAAACCATTCTAGTGCAGCTCTGGGGAATTACGCTGTGGCTTTTCACTTCCCTTTCTTTTGGTTTTTTTTAAAATTAGTCCTGATGAGTGGGTTAGTAGAGCAAGACAAAGACAAATTTCAGTGAAATCATCACTCATATAAGTGGTGGTGCAGCATTGGAATTTCCCAGTTTTCTCTCTAAATGGTGGTTAGTTAGTGAATAGTGTAGTACAAACATTGAGGACTTGTGGCACCTACAGTTGATCATCCTAGATAAAATATGCCATACTGGGTCAGACCAAGGTCCATCAAGCCTAGAATCCTGTTTCCAACAGTGGCCAACCTAGGTCATAACGTACCTAGCAGTTTCCCCAAAAGACACCGGTTCCGCAATGCTTGTACTGGGTCAAGCATTGATATCGTGGGTCCTTTCTTAATAATGGTTTATGGACCTTTCCTCCAGGAACTTGTCCAAACCTTTTTTAAACCCAGCTACACTAACAGCCCTTACTACATCCTCCGGTAACAAATTCCAGAGTTTGATTACACGTTGAGTGAAGAAATATTTTCTTTTATTAGTTTTAAATAGTTTACCCTGTAGCTTCAGTGCATGTCCCCTAGTCTTTCTATATTCTGATAACGTAAACAATCGATCTACGTTTACCCGTTCCACTCCATTCATTAATTTATAGACTTCTATCATATCTCCTCTCAGCCGTCTCTTTTCTAGGTTAAAGAGCCCTAACCTTTTTAGCCTTTCTTCATAGGAATATCCTTCAATCCCCTTTACCATTTTGGTGGCTCTTCTCTGAACCTTTTCTAATAATGTTTGGGTGTGCCCTCAGCTCCTTGAGCTTGAATATGTTTTTAGTCCATTGCAGTTACCCATGGTTACCCATGGTTTCCAGTGCTGGTGAGCGAGGAGAGGCAGCCCCCTACCAGGGGGCAATAAATAAGGACTCTAGCCTTTGGATTCCAATGCTCCTCATTCTTTTGCCCACTACTTAAATGTATCTTGCCACACACTAGTCCCCAGTTTTGTGATGATTTTTTTCATCTTATTTATTTATTTTTATTATATATATATATATCTTGATTAGATTGTAAGCTCTGATGAGCAGGACCGTCTCTTACAGCTATATGTACAGCACTGCATACACCTTGAAGCACTATGCAAATGATTATTATTATTAGTAGTAGTAACTCACTTCCTCCCCCCTTTATCTCTATTTTGACCAATTTTTATATCGTCTTTATACCTTTTCTCAAATTTTCCCTTTTTTTTCTATAAGAAGAGCTCCTGCTAATAAAGCAAATAAAAAAAATTAATGGCACGCCTCTCCAGCTGTGTGGGAGCATTGGGAATCTCGGCCAGGCTACCCTGGGTAGCAATGGGAAGGATGAGGAAGTTCCCTGGTCATTATGGGACTCCGTTTTCGTGGTTGTCTTCAGTTGTCTTTTATTTTCTTGTAAGAGCAACCATGATGGAGGGAGCTGGGTGGTTCGCTGCTTGTGGCAACCTCCACATTAGCTCCACAGCCAGCTCCTGCTGCTCTGAGTGTGATAGAGATGCTTTGGGAGGTTTTGGCTGCCAATTTGGGGGAACCCCCCCCCCCCGACTTTTACTAGCACTCGTATGTCTCACTTTATTTTCCTGCTGGCTAGAACAGCAGCAATCTTAGATGGCAACACAGATCCCTCCAGAGGATAGTGAGGGTGGGCTGCCCCCTAGAAGAGCGGGACATGCCATTGGAAGGTCACCTTTCTTTATCTTTATTTTACACTTCATATACCGCCCACGTCGAAACATTAGGGCGGTTTACAATAAAACATGCCAACGCTTACAGAAAGGAAAAGAACGCCAATATAACATAGGAAAGCAATAGAAGTCAATAGTGACAGACAAAAAGAAGAAAAAGCAATTAGGTAGTAGTATCACAGGGGAGGTCGAAAGCCTGTTGGAATAAATGGGTCTTCAGTAAACTTTTAAATTGTGCATAGGAGGGTTCCAAGTGGAGGGAAGATGGCAGGGTGTTCCAAAGTGAGAGGCCACGAAAGAAAAATGCAGCATGACGAGTTTGTTTGAGATGGGCCTGAGAGGGTGAGGGCAAAGAGAGACGATTAGCATGTAAAGATCGAATTTGGCGATACAGAGTGTGAAGGGAGATAAGGTTAGCCAAGTAAAGTGGTGTGGATGTGTGAAGAGCCTTGTGAATCAAAATTAAGAACTTGTAATGAAATCTGTAATGAAGACGTAACCAATGAAGGTGGTGGAGTATAGGGGTGACATGGTCATATCAACTAGCAGATGAGATAATCCAAGCTTCTGTGTTTTGCAATAACTGTAAACGTTGAAGTTGATATGTGGGTAAATTAGCCAAAGCCACATTACAATAGTCTAGGCGGCTCATAACCAAAGCCAATACTAGAGTGGTGAGAGAGGAAGGAGGCAGCAGGGACCGGACTGCTCTAATTTGTCGCAGAGCATAGAAAGACTTACGAATGAGAGTGGCGATATGGTCATGAAAGGAAAGGGAAGAATCCAGGATCACACCCAAATAACGAAAAGAAGACGTCAGAGGCATATGAGCGGAATCAATTTGAGGGGCAATATCTGGACAGGAGGTACTTAATGAAACCCACATAGCAGTGGATTTGGATGGGTTCAAATGAAGATAGTTTGTGGCAAGCCACAATGCGACATGGGAGAGGCAAGCATTTAGAGCTGAGATATCCACATTGATAGGGGAGGTATGAAAGAGCAGGATAATATCATCTGCATAAATGTAGGTGGAAACTGGATACTGTTGAATTAAAAGCGGTAGAGGAGCCAAACAAATGTTAAACAACAGGAGAGACAGAACCGACCGCTGAGGAACCCCACATGAAAGAGGAAAAGAGGGAGAAGACTGCTTGTTGACATGAACGGAGAAAGTGCGGGTGGACAAGAAGGAGTGAAACCATTGTAACACCGTGCCCCGCAGGCCCGCATCGTAGAGTCGAGAGAGCAAGGTCCAGTGATCAATCAGATCAAACGCCAAGGACAGATCGAGAGACACCAAAAGAGTGACATCCCCCTGATCATGGGCAACATGTAGTTCATTTAGCAGGGCTAGAAGAACTTTTTCCGTACTATGTCCCATACGGAAACCTGACTGTCTCGGATGAAGAACATTAGTAGCTTCCACATGTGATGCTATCTGAAAAAACCCCAGCCGTTCTAATACCTTAGCCAAGAAGGGAAGATTTGAGACAGGACAACAATGTGCTAAAACAGAGGGATCAAGAGAAGGTTGCTTCAGGTGGCAGGTCAAAAGGCCATTTTGAAAGACTCCTTCTAGCCAAGCAAGGACTGTTAATCATCCAGGAGGTTGATCACAGCTTACCTCAGCAGCACAGGCATAAATAGCTCAACCAGAGCTCTGTGATCCTCAGTCTTGAAGGAATAGAAAAGGGGACTGTTACTTCTGGAGAGAGATCTGCAATTGTGAGTATATACTTCTGGGAATTTTCTGAAAGGAATTCTTTGTATTAAAGCTAATTAATCTGTGAACCCACTATTTTTTGTTAAATCAGTCAGGGCCTAGTAAAGGCAGTTTACGTTTAAATTTAAAACACAGAAGAGAGCTTTCTGGTTACATTTCATACCCAGCAGAGAGCTTGTAGTTTAAATGTAATAGTCACTCAGGGCCTAGTATCAGCAAAGTACTTTTAGTTTAAATTTAAAACACAGAAGAAAGCTTTCTGCTTACATTTCATACCCAGCAGAGAGCTTGTAGTTTAAATTTAATAGTCATTCAGGGCCTAGTATCAGCAAAGTACTTTTAGTTTAAATTTAAAATACAGAAGAGAGCTTTCTGGTTAAATTTAGAACCCAGCAGAGAGCTTGTAGTTTAAATTTCATAATAAGTTAGAGCCTAGCAGCAGCAAAGAGCTATAATTTAAATGAAATCATAATATAGCTTACCTCAGCAGCACAAGACAGGGTACTGTGCAGCAGCCCTCTTTTAATAAGTGTTATTTCCCTCCCTCCCCAACACCCACCCAACCCTAGGATAATCGTAGCTTTATAGGTACTTATACATCTTAAAAGACAGGAGGTGCTCTCAGGTGAAGCTCGTTACCCAAATCAGTCATACACTAAGGACCTGAGATTAATTAAGCTTCAGGTGAACAAGGTATTGAACAAGGTATATTAAACGTATTAGGTACAGTTTTATTAGTAGGTACAGTTTTATTAGTATAAATATCCATAGCAACCCTTAGTAAGTAAAGAACTTAAAGATCTAAACATAAACTTAAAACTAAGATGCAGACAGCTGTCCAGCAGTGAGATGGTGGCTTTCCAGTCTTTTGCATTGAGTGTCACATGCAATGTTCCCTCTAATTTTCTGTAGGCTGTGTGCGCATAAAATATCAGCTGTGCAGCTTTTGAAGGAAGGTTAAATTTTTGTGCGCCACATAACGACACTCGGAGTTATATACTTTAAAATTTGACTACATGTCAGAATACAGTATGTACACCACATTGATTGCACTAGAAAATATTGTAGAACTTGTGAAAACCATAAATACACAACTTTTAAATTTTAAGACAGGGGTCTCAAACTCAAATTGCTTTGAGGGCCAAATGAGGACTTGTAGAGTAACCCGGGGGCCGCACAAGATGCAGGCCTCATTTGCATAAGGGCATCATTTGCATAAGGGATCATTTGCATAAATATTTGCATAATGTTACCATACACTAACTTTGAGTAAACATGCCTCTTAATGAGTGTATGGATAAAGAAAGACTAAAAGATTTCTACATTACTATAAACCAGTGCCAACCGCCAGGCACATTAGGAACTACTAGAAACACTGCTCATTTAGAACCCATAGCAAACCTGCCATGTCCTAACAGCACTACCAGGACTCACAAAGCACCATACCCTAACTATCAAAAGGCAACACTGCAAATATTAAATCAACACATTTCAGAGAATAACAATACATGACCTACTCGGGAAAGAGAACAAGTGGCAATGTCAAATAGAAATTACATAAACAGAATACCTCAGCTCAGTTACACATGCAGAACATACACCATCACCAAACAAGGAATCACAATTTAGAAACAGGAAGACAATTAAACTGGGAACCCCAAAAGCCAAACTTAGAATGTACAACACTGTAGAAATAAAACTATACATTGATTTCCTCTTGTATTAAATAAAGTGCAGACGTTAAAGATGCACATTTCCAAGAGCTGACATATTTCAGTTAATAAATTCAAAATAAAGAGATATTTTTCTACCTTTTGTGCATTTTTTTTCAGTTGCAATTGTTCCAGCCACTTTCTTCTGGTTGCTTTGTGTCTTCTGCTAACTCTCCATCGTCTGCTGTCCATTTGTCCTTTCTTCTTTCCCAGTTTTTTCCATTCTCTCTACATCTGCTTTAACATACTAATCATTCTCCTTTTGCTCTTTCCTCATTCCTATTTCATCCACTCAAATTTTACCCCTCCATCCTCAATCCCCACTTACTCTCCCAATACCTGGCCAATTGTAGATTTTTCTTCCCTCCCACACAAAATATATTTCCCCTCTCCATTTCACTCTCCCAGCCCCATCCCATTCTAATCGTCCCCCAACATCAACTCCCTTCTAGCTCCTGCCCCACCCAGCATCCGCTCCCTTCTAGTCCCCGCATCATCAGCCCATTTCCAGTCCTAGCTCCCTCCCCTCACAGCCCATTTCCATTCCAAGCCCCCTTCCACTCAGCCCATTACCATTCCAAGACCCTGTCCCCATCAGCTATTTGCAGTTCAAGCTCCCCCTTCTACTCGGCCCATTTCCAGTCATAGCACCCCCCCCAGTCCATTACCAGTTCTAGCCCCACCCCCCCATAGCCCATTATCGGTCCTAAGCCCCCCAACAGCCCACTTCCAGGCCTAACCCTTCCATCGCCCCATCTTCATTCTTAGCCCCCCAATCAGACCACCTCCAGTCCTAACCCCCATCTGTCCATTACCAGTACTATCACCCCATTTCCAGTCCTACCCCCCCAGCAGCCCACATCAATCCTGCTCCCCCCCAGCAGCCCACATCAATCCTGCTCCCCCAGCAGCCCACATCAATCCTGCTCCCCCCCAGCAGCCGCCCAAATCAAACCTGCTCCCCCCCCCCCCAGCAGCCCCAATAAATCCTGCTCCCCCCCCAGCAGCAGCCCACATCAATCCTGCTCCCCCCCCCCCGGGGAAACAAACTTTAGAAAACAGCTAGCTGCTGCTCCTGCCGCTGCCGCGGCGGTAGCAGCAATACCGCATGTCCCGCGGCCCCCCCCCCTGCTTGCCTGTCAGTTCTTCTCTGCTTCGGCTTTCAGAGCCGCGAAGGGAGAGCTTCTCCCTCGTGACTCTGTTAAGCCCGCTGGGGCTTATGGGAAATTTCCCATCTGCCCCGGCGAGCTTAACAGAGTCGCGAGGGAGCAGCTCTCCCTTCGCGGCTCTGAAAGCCGAAGCAGAGAAGAACTGACAGGCAAGTAGGAAGGGATCGGGGGCCGCGGGACATGCGCGCAGAAGCCGGGTTGTGTATCGCGGGCCGCACAAAGGTCTCTCGCGGGCCGCATGCGGCCCGCGGGCCGCATGTTTGAGACCCCTGTTTTAAGATGTCTGTGTTGTTTTCTATCAGAATCAGAACCGTAATTTTTGTGCGCTCTGTTGTAAAGTATGTGCGCTCACTCGGTGAGGTGTGTGCGCGCGCACACGCGCACAGCTTAGAGGGAACAGTGGTCACATGTATGATTTCCTCCCAGTTGGTGAGAGGTCTTACGTGTGCACTAGGTGCAAGGAGCTCTTTGCGTTCAGGGAACGAGTCCGTTCTCTAGAGGCTAGAGTAGCAGACTTGGAAAACATAAGAAAGACAGAGAGGTACAAAGACAAGACCTACAGGGATATAGTCCTGAAGTCCCACCTCCAGTCTGGCAGCATCCCTGTTGCCATAGAGGAGAGAGGTCACGTGACAGGAGAGCATTACCCTGGTGTGGCAGGAAGTGATCCTGTAACTAGGACCTGTCCTCCAGGTGATGTAAAACCCTCTCGCACCGAGGAAGTTTCTCCAGGGCCATGTGCCCATGAGGGAAGGGTTAGGACAGCTGTTGTAGTTGGTGATTCGATCATTAGGCATGTAGCTAGCTGGGTGGCTGGTGGACGTGAGGATCGCCTGGTAACATGCCTGCCTGGTGCAAGGGTAGCGGACCTCACGCACCACCTAGATAAGGTCTTAGATAGTGCTGGGGAGGAGTCTGCTGTCTTGGTACATGTCGGTACCAATGACATAGGAAAATGTGGTAGGGAGGTTCTGGAGGCTAAATTTAGGCTTTTAGGTAGGAAGTTGAAATCCAGAACTTCCAGGGTAGCGTTCTCTGAAATGCTTCCCGTTCCACGCGCAGGACCCAAAAGGCAGGCAGAGCTCCGGAGTCTCAATGCGTGGATGAGACAATGGTGCAGAGATGAGGGTTTTGGATTTGTTAGGAACTGGGGAACATTCTGGGGAAAGGAGGGGCTCTTCCGAAGGTATGGGCTTCACCTTAACCGGGATGGAACCAGGCTGCTGGCATTAACCTTTAAAAAGGAGATAGAGCAACTTTTAAACTAGATAATAGGGGAAAGCTGACAATCGCCCAAGAGCGGATGGTTCGGAAGAATGTATCCTTGAAGGATACTACCAAAAGCAGTGAGGTTCCAAAAAAGAGTATAGTAGCCCAAATGCCCTCGAGTATGGATCAGACAGAGCTTAAAGATCCCAAATTACCCATGTCTACCAATAGCCAAATTAATATGAATAAAATAAAGTCTCTAAAATGCTTGTATGCTAGAAGTCTAAAAAATAAGATGGGAGAGTTAGACTATACAGCACTAAATGAGAGGTTAGATATGATTGGAATATCAGAGACATAGTGGAAGGAGGACAACCAGTGGGACACTGTGATACCTGGGTACAAACTATATCGCAATGATAGAGCTGATCAAATTGGTGGAGGGGTTGCGCTCTATGTTAGAGAGGGCATTGAGTCAGAAAGGATTAAAGTTTTGCAGGAAACAAAATTTGCTGTAGAATCTCTATGGATTGAAATTCCATGTAAAAAGGGGAAGGCGATGGCAGTGGGGGTGTACTATCGACCGCCTGGCCAGAATGAACAAATGGATGATGAAATGCTCAAAGAAATCAAGGAAGCTAACAAAAGTTACAGCGCAGTAATAATAATGGGTGATTTCAATTACCTCGTTATCGACTGGGTCAGTGTCGCTTCAGGACATGCTAGGGAGATAAAGTTCCTAGATGAAATAAATGACTGCTTCTTGGAGCAGCTGGTTCATGAACTGACTAGAGGGGAAGCCATATTAGACCTAGTCCTTAGTGGAACACCAGATCTAGTGCAAGAGATAAGGGTGTTGTGGCCACTTGGCAATAGTGATCATAGCATGATCGCCTTTGATTTAATTAGTGGAGGAGGGATAGTAAGGACATCCACAGTACTACCTTTTAACTTTCGAAAGGGAGACTATGATAAAATGAGGAAAATAGTTAAGAAAAAGCTAAAAGGAGCAGTTGCAAAGGTTAAAGACTTACCTAAAGCTTGGGTGTTGTTGAAAAATGCTACCTTGGAAGCCCAAGCCAGCTGTATTCCACGCTTTAAGAAAAGTGGAAGGAAGTCCAAAAACTGACAGCATGGTTTAAAGGTGAGGTCAGAGAGGCTGTTGTTGTCAAAAAAGCATCTTTCAGGAAATGGAAAAAAGAGCCAAACGACGAAACCTGGAAACAGCACAAGCACTGGCAAGTCAAATGCAAGGCATTGATAAGGCAGGCAAAGGGAGAATTTGAGAAGAAGCTTGCTGCGGAAGCAAAAACTCTTAATAAAGACTTTTTCAAGTACATTCATAGCAAAAAACCTGTGAGAGAGTCAGTTGGTCCATTGATAGAGGGGTTAAAGGAGCACTAAGAAGCGACAAGGCAATAGCGGAGAGACTGAATGAATTCTTTGCTTCGGTCTTTACTGAGGAAGATGTAGGGATGTTACCCATGACTGAAGTGGTATTTAAAGGTGCAGAAGAATTGAAGGAAATATTGATACATCGGGAAGATGTATTACAACTATTAGATAAACTGAAGAGTAGCAAATCACCTGGGCCATATGGTATACTTCCAAGGGTGTTGAAGGAACTGAAATATGAGATTGCAGACCTGCTATTAGTAATCTGTGAACTATCATTAAAATCATCTCTAATACCTGAAGATTGGAGGATCGCCAATGTAACACCAATTTTTAAAAAGGTTTCCAGGGGTGATCCGGGAAACTACAGACCGGTGAGCCTGACGTCAGTACCGGGAAAAATGGTAGAAACCATCATAAAGAATAAAATTACTCAGCTTGTAGATAGTCATGGCCTAATGGGAGACAGCCAACATGGCTTTAGACAAGGAAGATCTTGTCTTACTAATCTGTTATGTTTTTTTGAAGGTGTGAATAAACAGGTGGACAAAGGTAAGTCAGTTGATATAGTGTATCTGGACTTTCAGAAAGCCTTTGACAAGGTCCCTCATCAGAGACTTTTGGCAAAACTAAAGAGTCATGGGATAGGAGTCAGTGTACTACTGTGGATCAGGAACTGGTTAAAAGATAGAAAGCAGAGGGTAGGGCTAAATGGACAATTTTCCCAATGGAGAAAGATGAATAGTGGTGTACCCCAGGGATCTGTGCTGGGTCCGCTGCTTTTTGACATATTCATAAACGACCTGGAAAGTGGAATAACGAGTAAGGTTTTCAAATTTGCAGATGACACAAAACTATTTAAGGTTGTTAAAACCCAAGAGGATTGTGGAAAATTGCAAGAGGATCTTGATAAATTGAAAGACTGGGCATCAAAATGGCAGATGAAATTTAATGTGGACAAGTGCAAAGTTATGCACCTAGGGAAGAACAACCCAAACTATGGTTACACAATGCAAGGTTCCACATTAGGAACCACCACCCAGGAAAAAGATTTAGGCGTCATTGTGGATACCATGTTAAAACCCTCGGCCCAGTGTGCAACGGCGGCCAAGAGAGCAAATAGAATGCTAGGTATCATAAGGAAAGGAATGGAAAATAAAACAAGAGATATTATAATGCCTCAATATCATTCCATGGTGAGACCGCATCTTGAATATTGTGTGCAATTCTGGTTGCTGTATCTTAAAAAGGATATAGCAATATTAGAAAAGGTTTAGAGAAGAGCCACCAAAATGGTAAAGGGGATGGAAGGATACTCCTATGAAGAAAGGCTAAAACGTTTAGGGCTCTTTAACCTGGAAAAGAGACGGCTGAGGGGAGATATGATAGAAGTCTATAAATTAATAAATGGAGTGGAACGGGTAAACGTAGACCGATTGTTTACGTTATCAGAATATAGAAAGACTAAGGGACATGCAATGAAGCTACAGGGTAGACTATTTAAGACTAATAAAAGAAAATATTTTTTCACTCAACGTGTAATCAAACTCTGGAATTTGTTACCGGAGGATGTAGTAAAGGCTGTTAGTGTAGCTGGGTTTAAAAAAGGATTGGATAAGTTCCTGGAGGAAAGGTCCATAAACCATTATTAAGAAGGGACCCAGGATATCAATGCTTGACTGAGTACAAGCATTGTGGAACCTGTTTCTTTTGGGGAAACTGCTAGGTACGTATGACCTAGATTGGCCACTGTTGGAAACAGGATACTGGGCTTGATGGACCTTGGTCTGACCCAGTATGGCATATCTTATGTTCTTATGTTCAGGAGTGGATGGATAATAGCTGACTTCCATGGCATAGGGAAGCAACCAGAAGATAGACTGGTATTTAAAATTGTTAAAATAACAGGCAGAAGCCACCCTGAAGGAATGGGGTCCAGTTGACAAGTAGTCTTCCTAGAATTGGAGATAGTCTTAAGCAGTTCTGAGGGAGTAATAGCATGAAAGGTGGACCAAGTGGAGCTAGTGCTTGATTAGGTGGTGACAGAGGGGAAGCAATAGCACCTGGTGCCATCTGCTTCTTTGTCATCATGGGTTGAGGTACAATTCCTGAAGCAGTTCATGAGCTGCTTCCAGGTCATGTTGGCTGCCTATTAGGTGATTTTAGCTGAGGCTGGTTACCTATCCTTTCCTACAGGAGAAACAGGAGGCATAGGACCTTATCAAGTAGGGGTTAAAGGCACTAGGGCATCCCTATCCTCGAACAAACGGGGCTCCTGAAACCTGATCCTGTGAGGACCTGGGAGGTGACACTGATCTCTCCTGTGAGTCTTTCTGTTGAGGAGGATGAGTTTAATCCCTCGGAAGCAGAGGACCCTGCAGTGATAAATTTATTTCACTCACTGAGAGGACCTCCCAGCCTTGATTGCTGCGCATTGCATTTCTGAGCCTCCTCTGGAGATGGTGTTTGACATAGACCTTATCCTCTAGGGTGTTTATGGCAAATTCTGTAAATATGTGTGCACAGTAGAAGGGAAGCAAAAATCCCAGGGCAGGTGGATTTGCCAGAGAAGTGAGCAAATCTCTATCCTCAAACACTCTTCCAAGCCCCAGTTCCAAAAAGAAAAGTTAGGAGTTATGCATAGTTCTGAGCCAGGTGTAAGTAAATCTGGCAGGTAAGAGTGATGAAGTGTATCTTGATTGCTGTTACAAAATACTGATTACACATGCCTCTTTTTCTCCTTATAGAAACCTTGCATGCTGTTGTATACATATAGAAATAGCACTTTTTAAATAAAATCATTGGTTGCGTGTTTGATGGATTACATTTGTAAGTAGCCTTTGTACACATGTAACCTGGCACCTAAAGTTTATAAAATTACCTCTGACAGTGATTTTCATCCTTTTCTCCATTGTGGCACATCTGACGAGTCATGCTCACAAATATGACAAACTGCACACAAGATCATCACAGTGTTAAATCTGCATTCAAAAAACTCCCCTAACAAAAAGCACACAGCAGAACCAAAACATTTCCCCATATAACTCGCCATGCAAAAAAATAAAATTCTGTTTTTTTGGGTCAACTTAGGAACATCTATGTTTACTAAACCGATAACATTGCAGCGGCACAGTTAGTGCACGATATGTAACATTATCGTGCGATATGTAAAGTTTTTGTGCGATAAAGTAAGGTTATCGCACGATAGCGTGAGGTTTCGCGCAATAACGTCTCCGGCGGCGTTAAGGCACAGAGAGGGTGGAGTAAGGCTCTCCAGAGGGCGGAGAGAAGGGGTCAATGGGGGTGGGGGGTGGGCGGGCGGGGAGAGGCTTCAGGCAAACTAACGCTGTGAAATGTAGGGCAGAACATTACCGTGAATGAAAACCACGCGTTAGAGGCACAATTTGCAGGAGAGAGAAACCATTTCAGTCAGCAATGTACAGCAAAGGCAGGGAGACCCAGAAAATTGATAGTAGTGATATATGTGCAGCAACAGCATAGTGCCCAAGTACGAAAGGGCACTATGGTGAGGCTGCAAATGGGCTACAGGGGGCTGCAGGTGGGACATGCAGTGGGGCAGCTGGGGCACAGGGTGGACTAGACAGATGCCTAGGTGACACATAGGAATGTAAAAACGGAAAATCAGCAAGACAGCAATTGACCAAGGTCAAACATGCCCACGAGTGTGTGTCCCACAGTGTCCCAGGGGACAGTACCCAGCAAGAACACCAAAGGGCACATAACATTGACAGGTGGTGCCGGGGGGGGGGGGAGAGTGGATATCCATGCAGGCACCCCTACCCCAGATTACACACCGTAGGCATCCGCCTACCGGCACACTGGATGGCCTGGGACTGCGCACCACCAGCAACACCGGCATAAGGGCATGTCAGCATGGTGACGGAGGGGTGCTGGTGGTGGAGGGGGCAGTGGCATCTGCCCACAGCAGACCAAGGCAAAGCCCTGTTTAGGTGGGTGCCATGCACTGCAACAGACAAGGTCTGTCTGACGAACAGTAATGGTATCCCCAGGAAATGACTTGCCTCTGCAGCAACAGTTTGGTGCAGTACACACAACCAGTGTGTTCAGAGGCAGAAAGTCACAGGTTCAAGTTCCAGCTGTGGCTCCTGCAGACCATGTCCCTCTATTTTACCCTACAGAGCACATACACCATAAACATGTGCACTCCCTAGAGCAGAGGTTCCCAACTGCAGTCCTGGAGGGCCAAACACCATTCATGTTTCATGCTGTTCCTAAGAAATATGCTTGAGATTTATTTGTATGCACCGCCCCCATTGTATGCAAATGTATCTCATGCATATTCATTAGGGACAGCATAACAACCTGAATTTTGTTGGGCCCACCAGGACCAGAGTTGGGAACCTTTGCCCTAGAGCATCGGCCAAGAGGGGCACAAACACGCACACCCACAGGCTCCACTATCCAGAGCCTCATGGAAAGTCAGGCTGTTGGGCCCTGCGCGGCGCAGCATCTACCAATACTAGCACCTGCATACCTTAGCAATGCCGTCATAAACATGGAAACACGTTCCACATATATTAAAAGGTTACTATGATTAATGTCAGATAACAAATCCTAAATTAAACACAATTTGTTAACAGAGATGCATCATAGCAACCTTTCTGATATCTGTGGAGTGTGTTTCACTTTTTGGTTCTGACAGTGTTTACCACCCCGGAGAGTGACCCTAACAGTATTGAGTACCATAGCAATGCCTGCACTGTGCCCAGAACTGGTGTGGCGGCCCCGGCTGCCAACCACCTCTATCTTTGCACAATGCTGACATAGGTGTGAGAGTGTGTGTATTTCTATCCAGTGTTTTGTGGCTGTCTACACCTTACTGAGCCCACAATGCTTGCACTGTTTCCAGTGTTAGCCTGCCAATGTGCATAATGAGGATCAAGGTATTGTGGGGATGGCCCCAGACAGGGTGGTCTGGGCAGGATGCATCTGCACAGGGCTGGGACATTGTAGTGCCCAACCACCACCTGCACTGACAGGGTGACCACAGCATGTCATGCTGGGAGGTCACTCTCACCCTGACTGAGCAGTGACCATGGCATGTCTAGGTTCCCACACAGTGTTTCTCCCAAGTGATATCTGGGAGTTCCCTTTTCTGTGGTTCAATCACTGACATACTTGATTGGTGTTTGTGCTTACATCCTACGTCTGGGTTTACACAGTTTTTCCAGGAACATGCACTATGTACTAGCTAGCAGACTGTCTGCAGTTAGCTGTTGTATGGCTGGAGTACCATGCAGCAGGTGAATATGGACTGTGCCCTCTACTGGTGAATGTCAGTATGGGGGGGGGGGGCAGGACTTTCCCCTGCAGGGCTGGGGTTTCTGGTCCCACAGCCTTTCATTATGTCCCTCTACTGCAACAATGTAGACAAAGTGTGGTTCTGTTGGTGGCAGATCCTGCTCTCCCCACCCTGACCCAGAGAGAGCAGGTTGACAGGTGGTACTACATAATCTGCATGTGGGTCCAGGTTCCCCATGGCATGCTCATGTTCCGCAACAGCAGGGTGGGCATGTCAGAAAGGGCAACTGGGCAGATGCTGGAAAAGGGGATACAGAGGGCTGCAGGCGGCACATGCTGTGGTGCAGCTGGGCCACAGTGGGGACTAGGGGGATGCTCAGTTTGGCCCATAGGAATGCATAAACAGTAGAGCCAGACTGCAACTGTTGAGGGCCCAACAAGGGCATGAGTGTGTCCCCCGCAGTGTCACAGGGGACAGTACCCAGCAGCCACCCCTAAGGGCACAGAACAGTGGCAGGCGGTGCTGGGGGGAAGTGTGGGCGTCCATCCAGGCACCCCTACCCCACCACCCATTCCATAGGCAGCTGCCTACACGCACACTGGATGGCCTGAGACTGCCCACCACCAGCACCACCAGCAGAAGGGCATGGCAGCATGGTGGTGGAGGGGTACCGGTGGCGGAGGGGGAAGTGACATCTGACCATAGCAGGCCACGGCCCAGGCCCATGTAGGTGGGTGCTGTGCACTGCAACAGACAGGCTCAGTAAGACAAACAGTCATGGTACCTCCAGGGAATGATCTGTCCCTGTGGCATCAGTGTGGCGCAGTAAGCACAACCAGTGCGCTCAGGAGCTGAAGATCACAGGTTCAATCCCGAGCTGTGGTCCCTGCCAACTCTGTTCCCATACTTTTTACCAGTAAGAAACCGTGGTAAGAAAGATGGAACCTTGTATTGCTGATAGAATAAACATGCTTGGAACACCTACATTTTACCGCACAGAGCACAGACACCACAAACAGGTACATTACCGAGAGCAGAGTCTGCCAAATGCAGCCCGGGAGGGTTACAAATCATGCAGGTGTCATGCTGTTTCCAATAGAAGGACATGTTAGCATGGTGGCGGAGGGTGTACAGATGGTGGAGGGGGCAGTGGCACCTGGCTGCAGCAGACCATGGCCTAGCCGGGTCTAGGTGGGTGCCTTGCACTGCAACAGACAGGCTCAGTATGACAAACAGTCACGGTACCTCCAGGTAATGATCTGTCCCTGTGGCGCAGTAAGCACAGCCAGTGCGCTCAGGAGCTGAAGGTCATAGGTTCAATCCTGAGCTGTGGTCCCTGCCAACTCTGTCCCCATACCTTTTACCAGTAATAAACCGTGGTAAGAAAGATGGAACCTTGTATTGCTGATAGAATAAACATGCTTGGAACACCTACATTTTATCATACAGAGCACAGACACCACAAACAGGCGCATTACCGAGAGCAGAGTCTCCCAAAGGCAGTCATGGAGGTCCAAACAACATTCAAGTTCCATGCTGTCTGCAATAAAGATGCCTGTGCTGTATGTCGATGTGCCGCCCCCATGGTATGCAGATGTATCTCATGCATATTCATCAGGAACAGCATGAAACCCGAACATGGTGCGGCCCACCAGGACCGGAGTTGGGAACCCATGTCCAAGAGCATTGATCCACAGGGACGGAAACACCCGCACCCACAGGCCCCATTAGCCACAGCGTCCTGGAGAGGCAGGATGTTGGGCCCTGTGTGCATCTCCCAATACTAGCACTTGCATACCCTAGCAATGACACCCAAAACCAGGGAATACGGTACACAGATAGCAAAAGGTTGCTATGATAACTGGCACATAGCAATCCCTAATGTTAGCACAAGCGGCCCAGTGTGCTGTACCATACCAACCTCTGTGATGTCTGTGGAGTGTGTGTCACGTCTGGAACCCGACAGTGTTCACCACCTTGGGAAGAGACCCCAACAGTACAGCATACCATAACCATGCCTGCACTGTGCCCAGGACTGGTGCGGTGTCCTGGCCTGCCAAAAGCCTATATTGGTGCACTATACAGGCATAGGTGTGGGGGTGTGCGTCAGTCTATCCAGTGTGTTGCATTTGCCAACACCCTCTGCAGCACACACCGCTAGCACTGTTGCTAGTATTGGCCTGTCAATGTGCATAATGAGGAGCAAGGTACTGTGGGTATAGCCGGAGAGGGCGGCCTGGGCAGGATGCACCTGCACACAGCCCAGGGCAATGGTTGGGACATTGTAGGGCCTGCCCACCACCTACACGGACAGGGTGGCCACGGCATGTTCTGCTGTGTGGTCATGCTCACCCTGACTGTGCAGTAACCACGGCATGGCTGGGTTCCCCCATAGTGCTACATAGTGTCCTTCTGAAGTGAGATATATGGGCTCTGTTCTCTGGAGCCCTATCACTGACCCATCTACTTGGTGGGTGTGTGCACATCCCAGGTGTGGGTACACACGTCACCTCCAGGAACATGGACTAGCAAGCAGGCTGTCTGCAGTTAGTATGTGTGTGGTTGGAACACCTTGCAGGGTGCAGCGGCTGGTGACTCACTTTGCTTGCTGCTGGAGGATGTCAGATAGTGGTGTGTGGCAGCTGTGCAGTACCAGGTCTACTGTCTGTCTGTCACTGCCCAATCTATTGAGGCATACCCTGCCCTGGCGGGGTGTCAATTCCCTGGCAGGACTGGGGTGAATGGTCCCCTCTACTGTCACCAGTGTAGGGGGGGTAAAATGTCAACCTGTTATTTGGAAACCATGTTTCCCACTCTGAGCCACAGAGGGTGGGTTGGGTGTTGGTATGTAAACTGCCTATGGGCCCAACCCTGGACCTGAAATCATGTGACCATGGCACCCACACAGTGTATGAACTATTCCAGGTGCATCACAGTCCACACGGGCAAGACGTGACGTACAGATGGACACAGGGAAATGCTAAGGGTATCTGCAGGGGCCACCTATCACATAGAGGCACCAATGGGGACCCATAGCATAGCCCATTGCAGAAATGCCAGGTGCAGCGGAAATGGTGCTGGGCACCCCACCTCACCCTCAGGGTGAGCACAGGACCCGTCCACTGTGATGGACGGTAGCCACTCTGTGGCAGTAACACACACGGTCAGAATTCCCACCAGGCTGAGGTGCTGTGGGGTTGCACATGGTCAGGACACACAACCAGGCCGAGGTGCTGGGGGGGGGGGTGCATCCCGCAACACGAGACCCTCTGTAGACTGCTGATCTGCATGTGCAGTGCATCATGGGTGTGGCTGGTCCAATCCAACCCTGGAAACCACAGCAGACGGTTTGAGTGGTGACCTGACGTCCTTCAGCAGCCAGCCAGGGATTTGTTAGTAGCACTAGCGATGTGGCCAACTAGTTACTTCACTGCCTGTGGAGCCAGGGGTCATGGGTTTAATCCCACAGTGGGGTTATTTGGTAGGGCTGTCTGAGGCATTTTCTTTTTTTAATTTAAATTGGTGCTGCCAGCAACAAACCCTCACAGTGCTGTCTCCTTACGGTGCCTCATCAGGCGCCCTATACAGTGCCCAATGCGGGACCCTATACTGCGCCCTGTGGGGTGCCCCATAGGGGACATTCTAGGGTGCCTTGGCGGACAGTGCACTTTATAATGTGCCCTCTGGGGTGCCTTATAGGGTGCCTTATGCGGCACCTTAGGTTACGGCCCTGTGAGGGTGTGTTTGCTGGCAGCACTAATTAAAATTAACAAACAAAATGCTTCAAACAGCACTGATTTTGAGTAAAAGGTGATGTCTCAGCCAGCTTTACTCATTAGACCCACAAGGGGATTAAACTCACATCCCCTGTACCATTAGTCAGTGTATTAACCATTGTGCTACAGTTCTAGACGCCTTGCTAGATACCTTATCAGACGCCTTATGGGCGCGCGTTGCGTGGCGCGGCGCTCTACACGATGTTTTTTAACGCTCGTTAGGCTATGGCACCTGGTAACGCGCGTTATCGGTAACGATGTACCGCCCATGTCCTTATTTGGGATTTCTGCCTGTACCGCGGATCCTAAAGTGAATCACACTAATGCAGTTTAGTAAACATGCCCCTTAGACAGTACAACATGTGGGTATTTAACAACATTTAGACAATACAGTTGGAGGATTATATTTCTTATAGGGGTTTTTAAATACATTGTATAATGGACTCGTGTGTCCAGTTAGGTTAAGTGGGTGTGTAGTTGTTGGAGGTATTTAGTTGTCGGAGGTTGTTGTATTACTGTGAGTTATTGTAGTATTGTTTGGGTAGGGAATGTTGTCTGTGTGTTCATATGTTTCAATAAAGAGCAGGATTTTAAGGGCTTTGAGGAACTCTTTGATGTCATCCATTGCCCTCAGACTTGTTGGCAGGGAGTTCCATAGAGTGGACGCCAGACGTGATGGGGCTCTCTTTGAGGTTATTTGTTTAGTCTTGTGATATCCTGTAGGTGTGCCGATCATGTTGTCAGTACTGGTCCTTCTTGGTCTATTGCTGATACCTCTTGTTATGATGTCTTGGAGCGCGTCTGCTGAGAGATGATGAATGATCTTAAAGATAATCAAGATTGTTTTAAATTTTACTCTTGTTACCATTGGGAGCCAGTGCAGTTGTTGTAGGACAGCGGTGATACGCTCATCTCTTGATGTGTCTGTTATGATGGTTGCTGTAGTGTTTTGTACCATCTGGAGTGGTTGTAAGGTTTGCTGAGGGAGGCCTTGATATAATGAGTTTCTGTAGTCCAGCAGAGGTGTGATGAGTGCTTGGCATACTGTGCGGAAGTGGTCCTGGCGGAATAATGGCTTTATCTTTTTGATGACTCTTAAGCGTTGATAGGCCTTATTTGCAGTTTTAGAGATGTGGGACTTCATGTTTAAGGCTCTGTCCAATGTGATGCCCAGGTACTTAACTTCATTTTGACTACTATGAGTTTGTCTAGGATGTGGTGGAACGAAGGTGGGGTTCCTGGTGATGAACATTGCTTCTGTTTTATCGACGTTGACCGTTAGGTTGTTGGCTGTGAGCCAGGCATTCATGTCTTCCAAGCATTTGGTTATTGTGATATCTATTGCTAGTAGGTTGATTGGAGCATACACCATGATGTCGTCGGCATAGATGTGGTAATGGAGTTTGTGGTGTTTAATGATGTTGCATATGGGTTGGATGTAAATATTAAATAACATTGATGATAGGGCTGATCCTTGTGGTACTCCTTGCATGACAGGGAACTGCAGTGACTTCATTTGGGCGCTTTTATGACTTGTTGTGTTCGATCTTCCAAGTAAGAAGTAAACCACTTCAGGGTGTTCTTGCATAATCCTATCTGCTGTAGGCATTGTAGTAGCTTAGCGTGGGATATAGTGTCGAAGGCTGCCGATATGTCCATGAATACTAATAGGAATCCATTCTTTATGTTATCCATGCCTCTTAGGAGAGTGTCAAAGAAGGAAGTGAGTAGCATTTCTACGCCGTGTTGAGGTTTACAGCCATGTTGATGGATGTCTAGTGGTGCATTCATGTCAATATGTTTCTCAAGTTGTCTCTGTACTGTCTTTTCCACAATTTTTGCAAGGAATGGTAGGCTGGAGATGGGGCGGTATGATTTTGGTTCGGAGGGGTTAAGGCTGTTGTATTTAATTATCAGTCATATCATGGCGTGTTTTAGGGGTTGCGGCATGTATCCTTGTTGGAGTGAGTCTTTTATAATTTTTTGAATGTGATGGGAGAGCTGGCGCTTTGTGGCCTTGATCCATGATACTGGGCATGGGTCTGACGGTGAGGTTGTTGTGTTGAGTCCAGTTATTATGTCCTCTACCTGTTGCTTTGATGGTATGCTGAATTCTTCCCATGTTTGTTGCTTCTCATTTATCTTATGGTCATCTATCTGTGGCGTGATGGAGTATGTTTGAGTGGTGTTTTTTGATTTCATGTAGTCCTTCAAATTCCTGTGTGTCAAGATGGTTAGTACACTGTTGTGTGTTGTCCTTAGTGAGTTTTTGGACAATGCTAAAGAGTTCTCTTGGTTTGTTGGCAGAATTCATGATTAAGTTGGTATGGTGTTGCTGTTTGCGCTCATTTATTAGATTGTTATATTCTTGTTGCTTGGCTCTGAATTGTATCTGGGAGCTACATGTTTTGTTCCGTCTCCATTTTCTTTCAAGTCTTCTGAGAGTGCGCTTTGCATCTCTGATGTCATTTGAGTACCATGGGGCGTTGGGTCGCTTGCGTGCATGTGGTGAATATGGTTCTCTGCTCATAGGTGCTGATGCTGCGTTAGATAATATTGAGTTCCATTTTTCTATGTTGATGTCAAGTGTGTCATATTCTTGTTGGAGTTGAGGAATGATTTCATTTATAAATGAGTCCTTGTTGAAAGTTCTAAATCTTCTGGCTATTTTCTCATCTTCTATGCGTTGGTTAGGGTTACTCAGGGTCAGGGTGAATTCTATCACATAGTGGTCTGACCAAGGGACTTGTGTGATTGTTGGTATGGTAGTTCTACCTTGCTCCATCATTTGTACTGGCATAAATACCATATCTGGTGTTGTACCATGCTGGTGTGTTGGCACGGTGATTGTTTGGCAATAATTTAGTGACTCCATGGCTTTTAAGAATGATGTGGCTTCTCTGGTGGATGTGGAAGTTAGGTTGTAGTCTCCTAGTACAATGAGGGGTTTGTGTTTTCTGTTGTGTGCACATATTGTTTCAAGTACTGTGGAGAGATGTTCGGTTGTGGTTCCAGATGGCTTGTAGGTGAGGGATATGCTTATGTGCTTGTTAGCTATGGTGAGTGTGTTGGATTCAATCGTATTAGAGGTAGTGATTGTCTTAAATCTGTATTCTTTTCTGGTAAGTATTAGAACACCTCCTCCTCTTTTTTGTGCTCTGATGCAGTTAAATGCAGTATAGCCTGTTGGTGTTGCTTGGTTTAGTATGACCTGGTCTGAGTCATCTAGCCAGGTCTCGGTGATGCATATTATATCCAACTTTTTGTCGGTGATGAGGTCAAGGATAGTGTTTAGTTTGTTCCTGATTGATCTGGCATTTAGTAATGCACACCTTATATTGGTTGATATGACTGGGTTAGTGTGTACATTATTTGTGTGATGAGTGGTCGTATTACGTATGTCATTATGTGGTTTGTGTGCTGCCTGTTCATTGGCTAGGTATGATCCTGGTGCCCATCTGGCTTGTGTGGTATGTAGGTGGATCAAGGGTATTTGGTCGTTAGGTCCGATGCCCTGTGTGCAGTATGCAAATATGTATAGAAGTGTGATGTAGGCCATGAGATAGTTGTGTATGGAGTACATTTTGTAATGCTTTTTTTTTTTTTTGTTCGGTCTTTCCTCTTTCTTCTCTTTTATAGCTCTATGCTAGGAATGGGGTTTTCACTCTGTGTTTTATGATGCTTTACATGCAGTAGGGTAGTGTATGAGCAATGGGGTGTTGGTGGAGTTGCTATTTTGTAGCGTAAGTTAGAGCAATGAGGTTTTAGTGAGGTAATAAAGAGTTAATAGTGGAAGTTGCAGGTTATGTGTTGTATTTTTATAGCAGTTTATGTATCATAAATTACAGCATATATTAAATTGCAGCATAATTATTTACAGCATGTGTTATTTGCGGCATTGCAGCATAAATTATCTATAAGCATATGTTATTTGCGGCATTTGCAGTATAACTTATCTGCAGTATATGTTATTTGTAGCATTCTATGCAGCTAGAACTAGTTATGTACAAAAACTCACTCCATCAGCAACACTGTAATCTGTTGAAAAATCTTTCAAAAAACTTGTTTATCAAACAAAAACAAGGTCTCAGCATATACGGGCAAATAGTGAAACAGGTCCCAGATGACTGGACCATTAACACACTAACAGGGCCCAATCACATCAATGACCTTGATATGTACTGCACGCAGCCAGCTTCAACCATATATCTGCACAAGAATATTTGAAGTGAAAAAATCACTTAGCTATGACAAAAACTGTAACACTAGTGCTTGGATCTGGATAGCCAGCTGCCGTCCCCGACGTTCTCACAAAGAGCCCTCAAACGTTTTGCGAGCAATCTCGCTTCCTCAGGGGATACTGCCAGCTAATCGTCAACAACGCTGTGCAGAAAATGCCGCCCATGATGGATGGAGGAAGCGAGATTGCTCGCGAAACGTTTGAGGGCTCTTTGTGAGAACGTCGGGGATGGCAGCTGGCTATCCAGATCCAAACACTAGTGTTACAGTTTTTGTCACAGCTAAGTGATTTTTTCACTTCAAATATTCTTGTGCAGATATATGGTTGAAGCTGGCTGCGTGCAGTACATATCAAGGTCATTGATGTGATTGGGCCCTGTTAGTGTGTTAATGGTCCAGTCATCTGGGACCTGTTTCACTATTTGCCCGTATATGCTGAGACCTTGTTTTTGTTTGATAAACAAGTTTTTTGAAAGATTTTTCAACAGATTACAGTGTTGCTGATGGAGTGAATTTTTGTATTTTGCTAGTTCCACTCTGATAGTTATGTAACATGAGTTATTTACAGCAGGCTCAGGCTATGCATATATCATCTACAGCATAAAGTAACTACAGCATGTTATTTGCAGCATTCTATGCAGTTAGAACATTCAATTTAGCTAGAGCTAGCTGTGTAACATGAGTTATACAGCAATCGTTATTTATATCAAGGTCAGACTATGTATAAGTAGCATGAGTTCTTTACAGCAGCATGAGTTATTTACAGCAAATGTTGTTTATATCAAGCTCAGGCTCTGCTTATGAAGTCTACAGCATTATCTATAGCATATGTTATTTGCAGCATTCTATATGGTTAGAACATTCTATATAGTTAGAGCAAGTTGTGTAGCATGAGTTATTTACAGTAAACATTATTTATATTATGCTCAAGCTATGCATATATTATTTACAGCAGGCTATACTTATGGAGTGTTTTAGGCTGATTTCTGTTCCTTTTTGTTTCTTTTGGTTAAGTGATCCTCTCTGTTGGTTATGTGTTTCCGAAATGGGTGGTCGGAGGAGACTTTTATAGAACTGCTCTATTCCGCTCGTGGAAGCGCATGGGAGCGTTGCAGTCCCCTTAGATTTGTGGCGCTGTGGCCTTGGTAATGGAGTTGTTGTGATATGGTTGTGTCTCCAGTGCCTCCGGTCCCAGCCTGAGGGCCACGCCAGAGGGCCCTCTGGCATGACCCTCAGGCGCGGGTCCACCAGACGCGGGTGTGCCTGGAATGCTGGGGTTTTAAAATTTCTTCAGCTTTTTCCGGCCAGTGTTTTCATGGCCCGATTGGCCCTGGTGCAGAGGAGCAGGGAGGAGCTTACCTTCCTGCTCCTTCTCGTTGCTGGTGATTGTCCTCTGCGGGCGTGCCTGGAACGCTGGGGTTTTCAAATTTCTTCAGCTTTTTCCCACCAGTGTTCTCATGGCCCGATTGGCCCTGGTGCAGAAGAGCAGGGAGGAGCTTACCTTCCTGCTCCTTCTCGTTTACGGTAATCGTCCTGTGCGGGCACGCCTGGAACTCTGTGCAGTTTTGTATTCTCCTGCCAGCTGCTACACCATGGCTTACTTGGGCACTTTTTCATAATTTTGATGTATCACTCATGCCTCTTCTGTGACTGATCTGCACGTCACCACTCCTGCTCCATCATCTTTTTGATGCACACATCATGACGATTCTGCCTCTGCCGGGGGACACTTCTCCATCCTATGTGACACACTGATATTTCAACATATTCTGTTGGCACCCAACAATGAATCGGTACACCTGCCTCCCACATGCTCATCCCACTTACTGACTGCCACAGTCCGGTCCATCAGCCCCTACCTTTAATTCCATCCATCAGCTTTATTTATTTGTGAATTTCTATACCGCTTTATCAGCTAAATCAAGGTGGTTTACATGGAACTATTAAATATACATGTATAGAACAAGGAACAAGGGTGCAGATAACATTAACCATGATAAAAACTTAATACAAGAGCCAAACAGCAGTATTGAGGAACATATTTACATGCTTTTTACATGAATTGTTCAATTAAATAACTACAGAGTAGATGGGATGTGTCTTAGGGGTATGTTTATTAAAGTGCGGTAAACGTGAATAACGCGCATTGTACGATGTTAACGATCATTAGTGCATTATAACACGCGTAATCATGCGCCAACGAGCATTAACATCATACTACACGCGTTAACCGTAGTTAACGATCGTAAACCCCCGCGGTGCGGTAAAACAATGCAGAAGGTGGAGAGAGGGCGGAGAGAAGGGGTCAATGGGCGGAGAGTGGGTGGGGAGAGGCTCCCCTCACACTAACGCGCTGAATTTCAGAGCTCAATTCCAACGCGAATGAAAACCTGCCGTTAAAGGCATATTAAAGGGGAGAGAAACCATTTAGGTGTCAGCAATGTACAGCCCAGGCAGGAAAACCAAAATAAAGTGATAAGTGTGATACATGTGCACAGAACAAAAGGGCACAGAAACACTGAAAATGACCCCAACAAACTGGATAAAAACAATAACCAAGCTGGTCAATAGTGGTATCAATGAGAAACATAACCCCCCCACGAGTAATCTCCATAGAACAGATATAAATTGTGGAAGGGTCTATACTCCGCCCCCATACAAGGTGAATGGGCCCACAGTGAAATAGCGCTGCTCAGGGTTTCCTCCACCACCAGACAGGGTGCCTATGGCATGCACATGTCCCACAACAGCAGGGTGGGCATGTTGGAACGGCAACTGGACAGATGCTGGAGAAGGGGATACAGAGGGCCGCAGGCGGCACATGTCAAGGTACCACCAGGGAATGCATCATCTCTGTGATAACATGGTGGTGCAATGCACAAAACCACTGTAATCAGAAGCAGAAGGTCACAGGTTCAAGTCCCAGCTGTGGTTTCCACCAACCCAGTCCTCATATTTTACCCACCACTATAAAGTCCTAATACAGACAGAACCTTATTTGCAGATGACGTAAACATGCCCAAAACACCTACATCCTACCCTACAGAGCACAGACACCATAAACATACCCATTACCTCCTAGAGCAAAGCACCCCAAATGCAGTCCTGGAGGGCCAAACACCCATTCCGGTTCCATGCTGACTCTGATAAAGATGCCTGTGCTGCATTTCTATGCGCCACCCCCATGGTATGCAGATGTATCTCATGCATATTCATGAGGGACAGCATGAAAACCCAAACAGTGTTTGGCACACCAGGACTGGAGTTGGGAAACACTGCCGTAAAGCAGCAGCCAACAGGGGCAGACACACCCGCACCCACAGGCCCCATCATCCAAAGCCACCTGGAGAGGCAGGACTTTGGGCTCTGCGTGCATCTCCCAATACTAGCACCTGCATACTTAGTAATGCCACCTTAAACCTGGGAATATGGTACACATTTATCAAAAGGTTGCTATGATTACTGGCAGATAGCAATTCCTAGCTTAAGTACTAGTTTTCTCTGAGTGAGCTGCAGCATAGCAACCTTTCTGATGTCTGTGGAGTGTGCTACAGGTCCTGTGTCTGACAGTGTTTACCAACCTGTGCAGTGACATCTACAGTTTTGCATACCATAGCCATTCCTGCACTGTGCCCCGCACCATTGTGTAATCATGGTGTGTCTAACGGAACTACAGACTACACACTGATGGGGGCCTGCAACATGGGGTATGTCAGTCATGAAAGGTGCTGTGGACCTGTTGCTGGCTACCCCACCTCAAACTCAGGGTGGTCACAGTACCCGCACAATGTGACTGTTTGTGGTTACTCTGTAGCAGTGCCACACATGGTCTGTTCCCCTTACCATGCCAAGGTGCTGTGGGGCTGCACATTGTCAGGACCCCCATCAGCCCTAGGTGATGGGGGGGGGGGCACACCTCAACATATGACCATCTGTACACTGCTGATTTGCATGTGCAGTGCATCATGGGTGTGACTGCTCCAATCCAACCCTGTGAACCCCTGCAGATGGACTGCGTGGTGAAATGAAGTCCCTCTGTCAAATACACACAAGCTCTCCATTGCTCCCAATGCCACCCCGACATATATCCAATCAGGGACTCCCTCTGTGCCGTTCTCACCACACACCCTCCTCAATCCCAACAAAAGGGGCATTAAAAATGTGTGATACATCTCCACATTGAGGACATATCTAGCCAAAGGAATGTGAATGTACCCTAATGTGAGATGTGTGCAGCAGAAGGTGTTATAAAACATGATGCCGACTCTGTAAAATGTAGCAGCAGTACTAAAAAGTGGGGGTTGTAAAGTCCAGCTCTTGCTGATAGGCAATAGGCCATCACAATCAGAGATAGTAGCATTAATGTTAGGTGCAATACACTCTCAAGGATATGTAATCTACAGTGCCCACGCCAAAACCAACGCACGTAGTTACGCCCACCCACGCTGGAACCAACACACGTATTTATGCCCGCAGCAACGCACGTATCCACGCGTGGTGTCACGCCCATACCAACATGTAGGTATGCACGTGGCTACACCCTCACCAACGCACGTGGTTACGCCCTCACTAACGCACGTGGCTACGCAGCACTGATACATTCAGAGCAAATGGCTGCCATGTCAGGGAAGCCAGCGTTTACCCAAAGAGACCTCTATCTCCTCACAGAGCTGTTCTGCCTCCGCCAGCAGCGCTATTTCCTGGCTCATCCAGGAGGCAGAACTTATCAAGGGTCAGGAGGGCCTGGGAGCGTCTGTCACACAGATATAACAGGAGCTCTGATTACCCACGTGAGGTAAGTGCATGGGGACAGGCACCCCAACTGAGGATGTGGGAAAAAACACCCTGTAACCAAAGCACAAAGAAACTATGCACTGCCAAGGAATGTCAGGTGTTGCCGCGTCCAGCTGGTAGCTAAGTCTGGCACACACCCAAAAACAGAACCCCCCAGCCCCAAGGGGGTAGCTGCAACCATGGCAGAGGTGCACTACAGACCACATTGGTATGGTATGCGGCGCTGTTGCAGCCCAAGGATGTGCCTTATCCACAGGAAACCACAGGCCCACCACTCAGGCCAAGAGACACACAGGGGTCTGTTACTTGCCCCTGTCAACTATCACAAGGCCCAAATACATCCCCGGATGCTGCAGGCCCCAAGAGAGGGCTCCATCCCCCATCCTGGTGCTATGGAAACAGGCCCTGTTCGTGATCACAAGAGACAAACCATTGCCACAGGATGCTGCAGGCCCCAAGAGAGGGCTCCATCCCCCATCCTGGTGCTATGGAAACAGGCCCTGTTTGTGATCACAAGAGACAAACGATAGCCCCAGGATGCTGCAGGCCCCAAGAGAGGGCTCCATCCCCCATCCTGGTGCTATGGAAACAGGCCCTGTTTGTGATACTGACCTTGGCCAACATACCCTTTTTTGGAGCACCGTGACAGATGGTTTGATAGGCCAGGGTTCCATCTGCACTGTCTTATCCATGTGTACCTCCTATTGCACTTAGCTTGTGGCTCCCTTCTAGACACCGTACTGGGCACCTTTTCAGGCTTCTTCTTGGGCACACTGTTGGCCTACTGTCTTTTGCTGCTCTATGGCAGTGGCGCACATATTCATTTCTCCCTTCTGGGCCAAGGAGCTGTGAGGGTGCCTACCCCCTCCTATGTTCATCTCTGGAGTGCTGATGTACATGTGCAGTGCACCATGGGTATGGCAGACGTTTTGGGTGGTGGGCGGACATCCTTCAGTGGCCGGCCAGGGATTTGCTGGTGGTTCTAGTGATTTGGCATACTGCCTATGAGGCAGCCATGAGGTCTGGCTGTAAGTAGCCCTTCCCCCAAGCCATGAGGTAATCGGCCTGCTAAGAGAAGGCATTGAGATTTCAGTAGACACCCTTCCCCCACTCCAGGTCTGAGCACAATAGCCCCTAGCCCAGAAATCAGCAGACCTGAGCATACCGGTTTGGACAGGTCACCCAGGTACCTTCCCCAGGGGCTGCTGATTGGTGGGCAGGAAATACCTGTGGCAAATGGGATTGTAGAATGAGTTTAAAACTGTACTGTATATAAGGCATTGTAGGCCGTCCCTCGGGGTTCAGACCCTTGTGGAGGTTGCTGGTATCTCTGTCTGATCCTGTGTGCACATTAAAGATCCTGATTGCATTCCAGCCTGTCTGTGAGTCTTCCTTCTGTGGATGAGTGATAGAATAAGAGCTTGTCTTTTTGTTTCCTGCCACATTTTTGGTGCATTGGCCAGGAAACATTAAAAGAAAAGCCTCTCTCATCACACCCACGGTGGGAAGACTTCTGCTTTTGCAGCGTCTGGGCCTCCACCAGTCAGGGACCGGCCTCCCCAGGTGATTAACGGTCCTTGGCGCCCCCGGGCCACTTTGTGCTCGGAAGGACACCTTGATTTGTCTGGAAAGTCGGTCCCTGCGGTTGAATCCCCGATTGAAAAACCAGCTGGATAGACTGGCATCCAAACTTCCTGTCTGATCAGAGTTCTGGTGAGTACTGCTACCTTACTGTTTGGGGCTAGTTCTGTACTCTATCTGTGAGTCCTGGTAATTTCTGGGAACCTGTAGCAGTCTGATCAACTGCACGAGCAGTCCTATTAGGGGCCTTAGTGGCCCTGAAGCCATTGCTCGTCCTGTATCTGAATACCGGTAAAAATATCTGAACTGCAGTAATCTGAGAAGAAAAAAAAAGTAACCAAACTATAGCACTTGATAAGCTCTCTAATGTGCTCCTATAGTGTTGGGGGCTTTTTGTGTTGCTGGGGGTCTCCTTTTGTGTTGCTGGGGGTTTCTTTTGTGTTGCCATGTGCTCCTATAGTGTTGGGGGCTTTTTGTGTTGCTGGGGGTCTCCTTTTGTGTTGCTGGGGGTTTCTTTTGTGTTGCCATGTGCTCCTATAGTGTTGGGGGCTTTTTGTGTTGCTGTGGGTCTCCTTTTGTGTTGCTGGGGGTTTCTTTTGTGTTGCCATGTGCTCCTGTGGCTCCATCTGGTGGACATTGGAGGAGTGGCTAGCTGTGTTTCTCGTTGCTATTATAAAAGTTAAATCCTATGCTAGTGTGTGTAATGTGTATTTGTAACGTATTCGCTGCTGAGACGTCTCTGTTTTCTGTTTTCCCTTTTTCTTTTTCCCTTTGTGGTCCTGTGTGTTTTGTGCAACCAAACTCTGCCTGTTGCCTGGATTATATTGCATATTGTATTCCCAGAAGTGGGATTGGAAAATTTACACTGAACATTGCATTCCTAGAATTGGGATTACAAGATTTGCACTGTAAATTGTGATTTTGCAAATTGTGATTAGAGCATGGGGTCCGGAGGCTAAATTGTGGTGGGGGAGTATCCGGACCAGCTTCCCTATATAGATTCATGGCTGGCCCATATAGTAAATGTGCTGTTATGTAAAAACCTTTAGTGTCTCTGTGTTTAGTTGTGACATTAGGGAAAGAAAATTTTTGTCCAGACATTAGGTCTTTATATTTCAGGATTGATTTTGTTACTCTATCAGTAAAAGGTGAAGTTATTAACAAATCGCCCCTGTGTCCCCAAACAGTGAAAAACACCAGGTCTACTGATTGCAGGGAAAGGGACAGTTTAGAAAGGGGTTGGGGTTTGCTGTGTGTGGACTGTAGTACTGGTATAGCATTAAAGGAAGACAATTGCTTTGTTTGATGCATATCCAGTTTCATTGCTATGTTTCATGCATGATCAGTGGTCAGGGAACCAGGTGTTTTGGTCACACCTCTCAGCAGTGAGTGGGGGGTGATTGAAACTGCTGAAATAGTTTGCATAGCTATAGAAAGATACTGGGAGGAGTTCCTTCTAGCAGATGAATGGAGGCCCATTAGAGAGGACAAAAGAAAAAAAAATCACCTAGGAGTCTTTTCTCCTAGAGGACAAAGAACCCCAATTCACCTAGCCACACCTAGCCTGCAAACAATCCTCTTGTCATCAATTTTAATTGTAGAGTATTCAGCTTCTAGAACCATGAGGTGCCTCCTTTGAGCATCCTCAAATGTCTGCTGGAAGCAAACAAAGGCTGAAGAAAATCCTTATAAGATTATGAAGAAATGAAGATTTTTTTACTTGTCTTTTTAAAGCCTGAATTTTATCTCTGGTACATATATTTGGTTTTGACTGCACATACAAAATTAAACAAGTAATACTTCTGCATAATATGACATTTTATTCTGCAGACAGTAAATGCTGTTTTGGTGATTGCATTCTTTCTGCTTAGTACATTAAACTGCCTTGATCAACTGTATTCATTTTTCTGATACTACAATGATACCTTAAAATGATTTTAGTACCAAATATACTGATAGCAGTACTTTAACTCATGATTTCTGATGAGAACATCTGGATTAGTTCTAGTATGCACTGTAGCTTGTTCTGATGTTCAGGTATGTTTTGGTTCAGGGTGAATACACTGATCATTGGCAATTTCAAAATAGAAAGATAAAATGCAGAATTAGCACTGCTGAAAGGCATATACTGTGCAGTACACCGTTCACACTAATTCACACTTGAAGTTAATAATGCACTGATAATGCTGCCCCACTCCTCGTGTGCACTGCCCTTTAGTACTGATTCACACAGATCCATACAGTGCACACTGCACAAATAATGCTGGTGTGTATAATAATCTCCATCATCCCTTGGCTTCGGTATGAAGTTAATTTCTGTCATAGTATGTACACAACTAACCCATTTAGGAACATTGCATGCTGAGTCACCCCTGGAGTGTGCACAATTTTGGTAACATTGAACAGTTGTTGATTTACTAACTGAGTTCAACCTAGGGATAAAAAACAAACAAACTGCTTTTCAGCTCGCAATGCAATGATGTAGGGGATCCCAATATGTCTGATGTCACATTCTTCCAGAGCATGAGAAATTCAGTATTTCAGCCGCATTGTCAGTCATATATTTAAGGTTTAGTCCAATACTGCCTGAGGCTGCCCTGGTGAACCCACAGGATATCCACAATTAATATGAATTTGTATATAATGGGTCAGCAATGTATGCTGACATATCATGCATTTTCATTCTGGATGACTTGAAAACTTGACTGGCTTGGGGTCACTGGGACAGCTTCATAAAGCCTGCCTGAACTATCATGGGAATCAGAAAATATTTATGTATCAATTCCCAAAAACACTAGGTACTTATGATTAGAGAACATCCATGATTTTTGAAGCTTTTATATTTTTAAAGCCAAAGATTGATTTGTTGATTAATTGATTGATTTGTTGATTAACTTTATTTAAAAGCCTCATGTCCATTAGCATACTGGAAGTGAACAATTTTTAAAAAATTGGTATAATTAAAAAAAAAGGACTTAGGTATATAGTTGGTGGAATGATGCAAGTGATGTATCTGGCTAATGAATATGTAAACAAAAAAAATGATGAGCACTTTATTCAACTATGCCATCTCCAGAATATTCAATTTAGGAATTCATCTAGGCCCCAACACATACTCAATAATTGGAAATGGACACCTGGAGACAGGCTAGGTGCACCCTGATGGGTTTTGGAGGACCTACACTGGCCATGCGGTACTTCCAGATCCTTTTTTGCCTCTGCATGTCCTGGCCAGGCATGCATGGGCAAAGGGGGAGCATGTAAAGGTCAGTCAAGGGCATAATGGAATGTTCACTACCAGCAAGCGAATCTCCAGTGACAGATAAACAAGAAGTTAATCAAACTGCCAGAAAAAAAATTGACACCATACGAGATAGTTACTGGAAGACCATTGAAAGTTTAAACAGCAATATTTGTAGGATGTGATCTTGGTAAATGTAAAGGAAGTTAAGTTTATCTCATTGTGAAATCTAATCTAGCATATTTAGTCTTTTCATTCAATATTGGTGCTGCTTTTCTGAATGAGGCCTGGAACCATGTCACCAATGGCAATCCAAAGAGTCCAGCAGAGGGAATTGGCCAGAGTCCAGATGGAACAGACCATCCCGAGAACTCAGAGCTGCCCACCGCTGAGATGTGTGAAGGAGTCCCTATCTGGATCAGTGTGTAACATCGAAAACGGGCCAGGGTGTCTGCCTATGAGAATGAGAGGTTCAAATTTTGAGAGAGACAGAACTTGAACTTCAGAGAAAGGTGAAGCACACTGCGAGGTCCTGGAGAACTGCTGGGAGGCAGGAAAAAGAACTGTTGGACTGACTGGGGGGGTTTTGGGGGCTTCTGTGAATGATTGTATTGTTATCCTTTTAATATTGTTTTCTTAGAAAGTAACGGAAATCTACAAGCCATTTCGGCTTCAGCAACTGCAATACCCACACCAGCTCAAGATTTTGCTGTACTATTCTCAGAGCTTTCTTTATCACATTATTAAGCACTGCTGCTTTTGACTACTTTCATGTTATGTGTTTTCAATATTATTGACCAGCTGCAAGAAAATGATATTACAATGTATGTTGTCTATAGGGAACAGTACCAGAAGCTGCTTTTCTGATGACTCCTATCTGTCTCAATATCTGTCTCAAATGGTTGCTTGTCCATTGCCCGTAGTGGGATTACCTTTCCCCCATAAAAAAAAAAAAAAAAAAAGAAAAGAAAAAGAAAAATTGGGACTGAAGGGAAATTGGCTGATAGGTATGTCTAGTATGGCTGCATCCTTGCCTGAGGCTGTAATACATTATGATGGCACGGAAAAAGCATGTGGGCTAAGAAAATGAGTACCCAGAGCCCAGCACAACAAGAGTAAAGCCAGGGGAACCATACTCTGAACAGAAGTGCACAGAGAATGAACCTAGCTAAGAAACAGGTCAGGCCTGAAAGTGCACAGAAAATGGACCCAGCACAAGAAAAGACATGCCAGGCCTGAACAGGTTAAAACAGGCCAAACAAAGCTGGTGATACAAAGTACTCATATGCCCTGAAGATTACAGTGCCAGTGATTAATGAAGCAAAGGGAATGGCAGGGTGCAGCCAGAATGACTCAACACTAGCAAGAATAAAAAGCCATTAATATGCTGATAAGGGTGGATCCCAGGGAAAGAGCCTTTGCCCCAAAGGAAAGAAGCCTCTGCAGACTTTTTACACACGGCCCTCCTTTGTCCCAAAGGGAAGAGGCCTCTGCAGGCCCTGCAACCTTTTACAGTCAGAACAGCAACTTTTGCACATGGAACGAAAACGTTGTGCAGGAGTTGCTATAGAGGGTATAGGGTATGTGTTGTTTTAAACTCACTGATGCAAGTGTTTCCATTGAACACCCTATCCAAGACCTAAGTGATCTAGTTACCTGTCCATGGGTCCTGGGTGGTTTATGAAGTGGTTCAGTTGGCCAGGGGGACTAAAAATCCCAGTGGTAGGGGTTCCTTTCATTTACTGCTATGTGCCATTCTGCCATGTTATATCCCTATTCTTTACTGCTTCTTGACCACCACCCTTGATACCCTGGTAGAACGCAAGGTGGTTACCACTGTCATGGCCCTGTCCCAAATACAGCCCTCAACCGCTTCTAGCGGTTGAGGTCCTACTTAAAAAGGGGGGAATGAGGCAGCCATGAGGTCTGGCTGTAAGTAGCCCTTCCCCCAAGCCATGAGGTAATCGGCCTGCTAAGAGAAGGCATTGAGATTTCAGTAGACACCCTTCCCCCACTCCAGGTCTGAGCACAATAGCCCCTAGCCCAGAAATCAGCAGACCTGAGCATACCGGTTTGGACAGGTCACCCAGGTACCTTCCCCAGGGGCTGCTGATTGGTGGGCAGGAAATACCTGTGGCAAATGGGATTGTAGAATGAGTTTAAAACTGTACTGTATATAAGGCATTGTAGGCCGTCCCTCGGGGTTCAGACCCTTGTGGAGGTTGCTGGTATCTCTGTCTGATCCTGTGTGCACATTAAAGATCCTGATTGCATTCCAGCCTGTCTGTGAGTCTTCCTTCTGTGGATGAGTGATAGAATAAGAGCTTGTCTTTTTGTTTCCTGCCACACCTACTGTGCTGCTGGTGGAGCCAGAGATCATGGATTGCAGCCCACAGTGTGGTTTCTGGGTTGGGCTGTCTGTGGCAGTTTTCTTTAATTAACATTGGTGCTACCAGCACCGCCACCCTCACAGTGCAGACTCCTCACGGTGCCTCATCGGGAGACCTATGACATGTCCTTTGGGACGCTCTGTAACACACCCTATAGGGTGCCCTGGCAGACAGTGCACATTAACCTGTACCCTCTGGTGTGCCTTGTAGGGTACACTATGCAGCTCCTTCGGGTTATAGCCCTGTGAGTGTATGTTTGCCAGCAGCACTTCGTACACGTACAAAACAAACTGCTTCCGACATCACTGAATTGGTGTGAGGGTAATGTCGCATACTCATCCAAAGATAACTCCGCCTGGCAGGCACACATTCACTTGATACCGGGCCCGGAGTTGGTACGAGAAATGCATGTCGTGGTGACATTTGCTGGTGGAGTACGATGGCGAGACAATTGAGTTCTTAACTGCCTTGGTTCCAGCACGGTTTGACGTTTTATTGCCTTCAGTAAATGATTTGTGGGTATATTTGACTTTGTAAATTTCTCTCACCCAGTTCTGGGTGTGGATTCACACTATTTTATCATTGTGAGGGCTGGGGCTCTCTAGAATAAAAGGGCCCTCCCAATAAGGGGAGGTGGGCATTTTCTCCCACCTCTCTGGTTGGTTGTGCCCGACAAAAATAGAGGGATATCTAATGTTTTACTGGAGTGGTGCCTGGTTATACAAATCAATGACTGCAGTTTGTGGGGGGTAATGTTGCAGGCAGCTTTTGTGCTTAGACCCACAGGGGGAATAGAACTCACAACCCTTGCACCATCTAACAATGTATTAACTATTGTGCTATGGCTCAAGCTGCCTTATGGGACACCTTTTCTAGCTCCTTATGGGGCACCCTGTTGGGCTACTGTCTGTTGCTACTCTGTGACAGTGCTGCACACAGTCATTTCACCCTACCGTGCCAGGGGGCTGTGTGGATACATACCCCTTCTTGTGTTCATCTCTGGACTGCTGATCTGCATGTGCAGTGCACCATGGGTATGGTTGCGTTGACCCAGATCCTGGCCAACACAGCAGGCGGTTTGGGTGGTGGCCTGATGCCCTTCAGTAGCCAGCCAGGGAGCTGTTCACAGCTATGGGGCTGCAGCCCAGTGGTTCCTTCAATGCCTGTGGGGCCAGTGGTCATGGGTTCAAGCCCACAGTGGGCTTATATTATAGGGCTGTCTGCAGCATTGTATAGTTTTAATGTACATTGGTGCTTCCAGCGACAACCCCTCAGCGTACTGTAACCTTACAGTGCCTCATAAGGCGCCCCATGCGGCACCTTATCTGACGCCCTGTAGGTTGCCTTATAGGGTGTTCTATAGGGGACATTATGGTGTGCCTCAGCGGACAGTGCACTTTATAATGTGGCCTATGGAGTGCGTTATGGGGTGCCTTCTGCGGCACCTTCGGTTACGCCACTGTGAGGGTGTGTTTGCTGGCAACACTACTGGAAAAAAATGTAAAATGCCTCCTCATTCACTACGTAATGTACAGGGTGATGCCTCAGACAGCCTTCTGCATTGGGCACACTGGGGAATCGATGCCATGATGCCTATATCAGCGGTCAGTGCAGTTACCATTATGCTACAGCTCTGTTTAAGTGATTTGTGTCTATGCGCCTTCTTATGATTAACACGCGGTAACGTGCCACGGCGCCCTGTAACGCTCGTTAGTTTTTGGAACGCGCGTTGGTGGTAACGATGTACCGCCCATGTCCTTATTTGGGGTTTCTGTTTCTACCGTGGCTCCTAACGCGAATCGCACTAAAGCAGTTTAGTAAACATACCCCTTAGTCTTGATGTCTGAGTATTTCCTTGAGGTGAATTCAGCTAATTATGTTAGCTTATGTAGGGTATATATTAGGTCCTGCAATCTTATTCTGATGATATTCTGTGAACAGATGTATTTTAATTTGTTTTCTGAAGGTGGATAGGTCATTTCTCCAGGAACAAGCATGAAGCCAGTCTTCACATATGGGTGATGTTGACGCCGATGGAGCCCTCATGGAAGCATCTCCCCAGCCTTCAAAGAAAGCCTTTGGGAGATGCCACCATTCATGTGTGGTCCCCTTCCCGCCTAAGGGTGCCATCTTGCTCAGTCTCCTTTTTTCCGTGGAACTCTACAGACGTTTGTCTCTCTGCCCCGGAAAAAAAGTTGATTTCCTCGTGCACTTCTGTGCATCATCCGATTAGCACCAGTCCTTTTCTTGCCTCTGAGCCCCGTCGCCCCAGCTTCAGGACTCAGAACCTATTAGTTTTTTTTACATCCAGTGCGTTTTCACTCCCTTTTCAAACACTGGCCGCATCGAAGGTCCTTGACCTCACTGGGGCCCTTTTTGCACCAATGGCCACTGGGTTTAAGAAGTGTGATTGGTGTTTTAAGAACATGTCCTTAACCGATACACATGACTGTTGCCTCAGGTATCTGGGTGTTGACTACGACCCAGAGGCATGCGCTTTGTGCAAAAAGATGTCCGCTAAGGCCATCCAGAGCTGCCAGCAGAAGCAAGAGGACATCTTCCACAGATCAGATTCAGCCCTGGTATTTCTGGTAGCCGTGCACTCTAAGGCCCCGCATGGATCCTTGGAGTTGCATAAAGCCCCCACGGTGCCTGTGTGAGCACGCAGGCACTCTGAGCAGGGTTCCCTGGAGTGAGAGAGTAAGAAAAAGAAGAATTCCTTGAGGGCCTCTTCCTGAAAAGCGGACACACATGGCAAGTCCTGTACGCGGTCCCACAGGCTCCAGAGGGTATCTGAGGAGTTGGAGCAGGAGTGGTCAGTGAAGGTACCCAGGACACATGCCGAGGCCTCCGGCAATAGACCTCGGAAGCCCGAGGCCCCATCAAGGACTCCCTCTCCTCCTCGACCACCAGACCCGGTCACCCCGGCATCGGTGTCGAAGACTGCAACCCCAGAGTGGGAAGCCAGAATGTTGGCATTGGAACACAGCATTTCTACATTTCTTGCCTCGCAGCAAGTGTTGATGCCTAGCCCTGCCGGCACATGTGATGAGACCGCAGGGACCTCGATGTTGAGGACTCTCCCCGGGCCACTGAAGAAATCCTCAAGACCTCCATGCCTCGAGCTGATCCTCGGTGAGGGTCTCAATCCTATTCCCGGTTCTTGAGAGCGAGGTCCTCCCTGGCTAGCACCTCTGGCTCCGGCCAAAACTCAGCCGTGGTTCACCAAAGGCTGGATCCAAGGATGCCTTTAGAGCTGTCGGGCCTCGCGTCTTCGATGGACTACTCGGACTGGGAGTCCAAAGTTAAGAGGTGAAAACCTTTTTGGCAAGCTGATGGAGGACATGGCGGCGGAGATTGAGACTGAATATGTCACCAGGACTTGACTCTCGAGGAAGACCGCCACTCTTCCCAAACAAAAACTATCAGGGAAAAGGCCTCACTTTCACTGGAAAGACCTACCTTTTCCTTGGTCAGGGCGGATCACCTCAGGGCCCTAGTGACTGAGGTACAGCACCATCGCACTGTGTCGGCACAGTCTATGCCCCATCTGCTAGTCCACATGGCTTCCACAGTCTATGTGGTCCCCAACACCCGCCTCCACATGTGGGTAGCTCAGTGGTGCCTCCACTCACAGTGGTCTCAGGCCACAGGCAGGCTCTGGGCCAGAATCTCGGTGTCCCGTCAACTAGCAGAGTCACTCAGCTGGTGGCAGGAGGCACAGCACCTACAGAAGGGCATGCTCTTTCAACACCTGAACCTCCAGAGGGTCCTCACTTTGGATGCCTCCCTACTGGGCTGGGGTGCCCACTGCGAGGAACTGCACACACAGGACAAATGGTCTCCAGAGGAGAGTCAGCAGCAGATCAACCTGCTGGAGCTCAGAGCCATCCAACACTACCTGCAGCACCAGTCAGTGCTGGTCCAAAGGGACAACCAAGTCACGATGTTCTACCCGAACAAACAAGGGGGCACAGGGTCTTGCCACCTCTGCCAGGAGACAGAGGCCCTCTGCTCATATGCGATCAGTCAGGGAATGCTCCTCAGGGCGGTATAACTTCTGGGCCAGGACAATGCCTTGCGGACAGGCTGAGCAGGGCCCTCCAGCCACATGATTGGTGCCTAGACCCCAGGGTGGCACAGCGCTATTTAGACTATAGGGAACCCGAAGTTTGGACCTCTTTGCCAGCCCAGCCAATGCTCAGCTGCCCTGCTTCTGCTGTCCCCAACCGCACCCATCCCGGATGGTGGCGGACGCCTTCCTCATCTCGTGGTCAGAGGGCCGTCTGCATGCCTTCCCTCCCACGCCTCTAATCACAGGGACCCTCTTCAAGGTCCAGCAGGACAAGGTTTCCATGATCCTGGTGGCCCCATGGTGGCCCAGATAGCCTTGGTTTCCTTTATTACTCTGCCTGTTGACAGAGCCCCTGTGCAGTTCCTCATTTCCCGATTCATACGGGGCTTGCTGCTCTCCAAGCCCCCCATTCGGCCACCTCTGGTGGAATGGATTTCAATGTGGTTCTGGCACAGCTCACTAAGCCACCCTTTGAACCTTTGGCTACCTGCCATTTGCGTTGTCTTTCTGGAGGGTTGTCTTTCTGGTGGCACTCACCTCTGCCCGCAAAGTCAACGAACTTCAGGCCTTGGTGGCCGAGCCACCCTACACTAAGTTCTACAAGAACAGGATCATTCTTCGCACCCACCCTAAATTCTTTCCGAAGGTGGTATCTGCTTTCCACCTAGACCAAGAAGTGGTGCTCCCTACCTTCTTTCCATGGCCTCATGCTGACAAGGCAGCATCCGTTCTCCATACTCTGGACTACAAAAGGGCCCTGCCCTTCTACCTGCAGCGCATTCAGTGCCACTACAAAGCCTCACAGCTTTTTGTTTCATATGACCCCAGTCGACTGGGGGAGGCTGTAACCAAGCGACTCTGTCCACCTGGGTGGCGGACTGCATTGCCTTTGCCCACGATCAGGCTAGGCTATCATTGGAGCGCTGGGTCATGACACAGAACGTCAGGGTCATGGCAACCTCATTTGCGAGCCTATGCTCTGTCCCTATGGCAAACATCTGCCAACTGGTCCTCAGTCCACACCTTCACAGCTCACTACTGCCTGGAGAGGGAGTCCTGATGGGACAGTGCCTTTGGCCAGGCCATACACTGTAATCTCTTTGGGGTTTAGGCATCTCCTGCCCTTTGACTCTTCTTGTTCAGGCTACTGGAGCCATGGTTCTCCCTGGACACTGGGGTTCCCAGAGTCTGACCTCAGATTCGCTTGCGATGACTCACAGCTGGGCTGTTTTTTCTACAGGTTCTTGGTAGCTTGTAGCTAGAGAGTCCCAGGTTCTTGGTAGCTTGTAGCTAGAGACTTCCTGCTTGTTCCTGGAGAAAGTGTAGTAACAGGTTTTCACCAGGGACAGCCCTCCCTCACAACCCTCCCTCCTCTCCTTTGAGTTGCTGTACAATTTTTGACCATCCTCTTGTCGGCTTTAGCTATGTCATCTGACTTAGCAAGATGGCACCCTTAGACAGGAAGAAGACCACACAAGTGTAGTGGCATCTCCCAAAGGCTTTCTTTGAAAGCTGGGGAGATGCTTCCGTGAGGGCTCCGTTGGTGTTGACGTCACCCATATGTGAGGACTGATTCCTTCTGTCCCTGGAGAACACCTGTTACACACCTTAGATATGCAGGGAGAGAGTTCCAAAAGACTGGGGAGTAGAAAATAAATGCTCTGTTTGTTGCATGATTGATTTTTCTTAAGTCTTTAGGGATTGATAACATGTTCTCTGTGCATCCTCTTTGTCTTGAGTCCAGAATCATTATTTGAACGTTATTTTCAATTAGCTATGAAATGGCCTGTAGGAATTTGGGCAACTTTTGTCTAGGCCCTAGGGAAATGTTTTTTTAAGATGGGGTGGATGATTGCTTTTTTAAGATTTCCTGGTATGTGACCTATTGGCTACCAATACAAAGCAGAATTCTATACAAAACACTAACAACAACCTTCAAGGCTCTAACAATATGGTCCCACCGACCCTAAAAAATCTCATATCTAAAGAATCAACCAATAATCAACACAGAAGAGACCAAACAAACAAATTAAGGACCCCAAAAGAATACATAAGAGCCAAAAAGACAACAAACAAAAAAGCATTTTCCCATGTGGCCCCCATTATCTGGAATGACCTCCCAGAGGAAATCAGATCAATAATCGAGATCAAAGAGATCCGTAAGAGTATAAAAACACATCTGTTTAAGGCACACTACGGGCTATCAACAAACTCCCTCTCCCAACAAGAAAACGGATAACAACACTGTTCGAAAGAGTGACACAAAATTGACATGACCTAGGACTGCTCACTGCAAAGATTTTTACACTGGTTTAGAAATGTATAAAGTCCTTATACGTCTTATGTAAGGCACTCATATCCCAATTTTGTATATAGTTCTCAAGATGTTGTTTGTAATTTCACAATTTTCCTTTGTTTTAAGACGTTCCTTGTAAAAGAATACTGACTGTTTTGTTGTACAATAGTTACACTGTTTCAGACGTTCATTGTAAAACAGACAACAGCCCGTTATATTGTTGTTAATTGTAAACCGCATCTGATCTCTGGAAGGTGTGGTATATAAGCGACTGTTAATTAAATTAAATTAAATTAGTGATAGGAAAAGGTTAATAATCTTGAGTATAGTGGGTGCCATTTCTGCTCTTGTCAGTTTAATCCAGTTTACCAGACATTGGTCTAGAAGAGATGTAGTTGTATTGATTGACATTATGATTTGGAGCAACTGCTCAGTATTTATCATTGAGAATGTTTGCCATGAGGTGATGTTACCATTATATGTGGGTGTAAACAACATAGAGTTTGTGGTTGGCTTCTTTAGTTTGTTCTTATAATGGCCAGCTATCATTTGATGGTCCAGAGTGGGGTTATTATCTCCTTGGTTTGGAGTTCGAACTAGAGATTTTACTATATCAAAGAGCTCCCTTGGTTGATTGAGGGAGTTCTTCAACATCTTTGTGTAATATTCCTTCTTGTGGTTATTAATACTAACTCTATAAACCTGGAGTGTGTCCAAATATATGGTTCTGTCCTCTTGGGATTTGGTAACTCTCCATTTTCTTTCCAGTTTTCGTAATTGCCTCTTTAATTACTTTAGCTCTTGGGAGTACCAAATCTGTGTCAATCTTGGTTTGGGTACTGATGATGCTGTACTTATGACCTTGTTCCAGTTCCTCAGTATCTCATCAATATCAGTGGAGTCTTCATTAAGATGTGGAAGGGTTTCTTTTAGGAATATCTCTTTATCAAATTGTTTAAAAGTGCATTGTATGTTCTCAGTACTCTTTTTTTTAATTCTTGGATAGTTTATGTTCTATGGAGAAATTAATTAGATGGCGGTCTGACCATGGAACAGGTTGCATCTGTATAGACGATTGTCGAGAGCTATTGTATATATCATTAGGTATGAATATTAAGTCTAGTGCATTACCTTTGTTATGTGTTGCTTTATTAACTATCTGTTGAAAACCCATGTCATCCATTGCATGAAGGAAGGCAGATGTATGGCTATTGTGTAGAGAAGTTAGATTGAAATCGCCTAGTACAATGAGATGTTTGTTACTGGATTTATCTGAGCAGGATGACTCCAGCAGCATGGCAATACTTTTAGTGTCAGATACAGGAGACCTATAAATTAGATTAAATGCAAGGTGAATATCAAGTCCAAACATGCTTATTGCTGACTTATGGGATGCCTTTAGTTCATCTTTACGTATTATGAGGACACCTCTCCCCTCTTATTTTGTCGTGGACTATGGTAAATGTTGTAGTGTGGTTGCTTCAATTGACTGAGTATCACTGTATCATTTTCTCAAAGCCAGGTTTCATTGATGAACATTATATCTGGCTTATTGTTGTGGATGTAGTCTATTATAATTGGTACTTTGTTTTTAATTGATCTCACATTTACCATGCAACACCTTATGGTTATAGTAGTATCCACTCGTAAGAACATAAGATATGCCATACTGGGTCAGACCAAGGTCCATCAAGTCCAGTATCCTGTTTCCAGCAGTGGCCAATCTAGGTCACAAATACCTAGCAGTTTCCCCAAAAGACACAGGCTCCACAATGCCTGTATTGGGGCAAGCAGTGGATATTCTGGGTCCCCTTTAATAATGGTTTATGAGCTTTTACTCCAGGAATTTGTTCAAACCTTTTTTTAAAACCGGCTACACTAACAGCTTTTACTACAGCCTCTGGTAACGAATTCCAGAGTTTGATTACACATTGAGTGAAAAAATATTTTCTCTTACTAGTCTTAAATAGGTTACCCTGTAGCTTCATTGCATGTCTCCTAATCTTTCTATATTTTGATGGCATAAACAATCGATCTACGTTTACCCATTCCATTCCATTCATTAATTTATTGACCTCTATCATATCTCCCTTCAGCCGTCTCTTTTCCAAGTTGAAGAGCCCTAACCATTTTAGCCTCTCTTCATAGGGGTATCCTTCCATCCCCTTTACCATTTTGGTGGCTCTTCTCTGTACCTTTTCTAATAGTGCTATATCCTTTTTTTTTTAAATTCAAAGGCAACAAACATTTACAACAGTCAATAACCGTACACCTGCACACGAAACACATGTACATGATAACAATGCAGACTCTGCAATCAAAAGGAATGCTACATCTAAGGCTTTTTTTCGTATGTTTCCCCCGTTTATAAGCACCAAACCATTTGACTACCCAAAAAAGCCCCTACCCGCTCCCCCTCCCCACTTCCTTTCCTGCAGCCCCCCTACCATCGCCCCAAATCCCCCCCACCCATCTTCCCTTACCTTCCCCCCTCCCCTATCCCACCCACCCTACTAACGCTGTCCAATATTATAGGAGGTGCTCCAACGGACCAGAGCACATGGGGAGGGAGAAACAGCCCATGCCCCCACAACAAGGAAGGACACATATCCAGAATCCCCAACAAAAGTATAAAGAACCCTATGGGTTATGATCCATATTTTAAAACAAAGGCTTCCCACACTTGCTCAAACTGGGATAGACGCAGTCGCCCAACCGCCACCCCACGTTCCATTATATATAAGTCCCACATCCACTCCAACCAGCTCGAGAGTGCTGGAGGCAATATCTGCTTCCAGGCAGTGGCCAAAGTCAGCCTAGCTGCATTCAGAACATGAGGAATCAAGGCCAACTGAGGAAGTCGGCCGCCAGGAACTTTCTTCCCAAACAGAAAAATGCCTGGATCCCAAGGAATGGTCAACCCAACCAGTTGCTTCAACCGATATTGTATCCCCCTCCAGAAAACTTGGACTCGAGGGCAAAGCCACCAGACATGCGCCAGAGTGCCCTTCTGCCCACAGTTCCGCCAACACCAATCTGAACCCCCCGAAAACGCTCGAGCCACCCGCACAGGCGTCATATACCATCTATAAAGTAGCTTATAGTTAGTTTCATGGGCATTAATCGCCACCGAGCTTCGCCAAAGCCGACCTGTTCCCACTGTTGCTCATCATAAGCAAAATGCAGCTCGCGGGACCACTGTTCTCTATGCTTGCTGCTGCCCTGCTGTTGGACTTGCAGGTGCGCATACAAGGCCACGATAAGACCCCTAGTTGATGTATGGTCCTCACATAAGTGTTCCACATTGGACAGATCCCACGCAACTTGTGGCCGAACAGCTTGACCTCTCCCCCAATGAGTCACCTGCGTATAGTGATAAGCATGACAATCAGGAATATCAAATCCCTCCTGAAGTGTGCTAAAAGAACGCAATACGCCATCCTCGAAGAGTTGACCAGCACGACTGAGTCCCCCATGCCCCCACATCCAAAAAGCCGGATCACTCATACCCGGAGGAAAGGAAATGTTATCCACTATTAGCGCCAAAGTGGATAACCCCACGGGGCCAGAAAAACCGGTCCCAACAATGTAGGGTATGCCCCATGTATGGATTAGTTAAACATAGACTTCCTCGTAGCTGGGAACCAAGCCACAATCGGTCCCCCAACCCAGCCCCCCCCAAAAGGTTCATTTCCATTTGTACCCAACGTTTTGTGCTATCAGGACACATCCATTCCACCCTGGCACGACACTGCACTGCCGCATAGTACCAATGAAGATTAGGTGCCCCATCCCCCCACGCCGCATGTGGGCATAAAGGATCCAACGGGCCAGACGGGGGCATTTAAACCGCCATATGAACTTCATAATCATCGTTTGCCATGCTTCCAAGGCCCCACGAGGCAAGGGTATAGGAAGCACCTGAAAAAGTTAGAGAAACCGTGGTACCACCACCATCTTTGCCACCGCTATTCGCCCAAACCAGGAAAGCAGCAGTCCGGCCCAGGACACCAGGTCTCGATTAACCTGTTGGGTTAATGGCCCATAATTTGCCTTAATGGCCCATAATTTGCCTATTAGACGTCCACGAGCTGCTGCCTTAAAAGTGTCCCAAACCACTGGCAGCAAAACCTCCCCAGTGTCATTGAGCTCGAAACATTCTTGTATGAAGCACCCGTGGTCATGGACAGCAGACTGCCGCCGAAAAAAGCGTCCATCTAACAGCCACAATTGCTGCTGCTCTCCACTTAGATCAGCAGGGAGATCAATCCAGCACGGAGCATGACCGACCACGTCAAAGTATCATGCCCAGCTCCCACTCCCCCATCCATCAAACGCTGGTCCAGCAAAAAGTAGTCAATACGGGTATACACCTGGTGAAAGGACGAGTAATAAGTATAACTTCGTTCCCCAGTATGAGTGTCCCTCCAAACATCGCGCAAACCCAGATCAAACATGAACTTCCTCAATGCCCAGCTTTTTCCTTTATTCCACCTCCCAATTCGACCCGTTGAATCCAAATGTGGCTCCATATGCGCATTACAGTCTCCTCCCAATACAACAGGGCCCTTCGCAAACTCTGCCAACAGGGCCTTCAGCCGTGCAAAAAAGGTCACCTGACCGTCATTAGGGGCATAGATATTGGCCAACATTAATAGATGGCCCTCTAAATGAACATTCATAAAAAGCCACCGCCCCAAAGTATCCCGCTTAACTTCTTCCACCTTCAAGGATAAGCTCTGATGGAACAACAGAGCCACTCCACACTTCCTCCTACCAGCCGAATCCGACGCTACCCAAACTTCAGAATAAGGCTTACCTTTTAGCTAACCTTGATTTCTATTGTGAAAATGCGTCTCCTGCAAGAACACAAATTTTCCCTTTCAGGGATCTCAACTCTTTAAACAGCAACAAATGCTTTCTAGGGGAATTAAGACCTTTTACATGAAAGGACACAACTCTCAACATCGGTAATCAACCTCCCTTCCACTACAGCCCTGCCGTGCCTCCCACCCCGTGTGGTTCAGCTCCCCTCCATTCCCCTCAGTCCATCTGCCCCTTGCAATAAAAGTACACAGTGAAACACCCAGCAGTCGCAACACTTCCGCACCCCCTGGAATTATGTTAAAATACACACCCAAATCTTTCCCCCCCCACCCCCAACCATATCTCACCCAAGTTCACCTCTCTCCCAGTATACCCACCCTCCCACCCCCTCCTTACCACCGGCCTGCCAAATGTGCAGGACATGGTAAAAGTGTACCCAGACTGACTCCGGCCGGTTCCCCCTGCGCATGACTTATGAGATCGCAGGATTGTGTTTTTATATATTGTGATAAAGAAGCTTATCATAGCTCAGGAAGGAGCTATAGAAAAGGTGAAGTGACTCTGAACAAGCAACCTGTCAGTTCTGGTAGAAATATGAAAACAGAATTTTGCCATAAAAGACTACCAGTCCCAGAATGCACCAGGTTTCCAACAGCCATTAGAGGAGCTGAAGTGAGGAAACGTGTGTTCAATCAGGAGGGCTATGAGGTAATCCCTAAGCACTCATCTCAAAGGGCAGGGCCTGATTCAGCACAGCTGTGCTGTGTTAGGGAGGATCACTCATCTAAGCAGAATAAGAGTAGAGTTTATTCTACAGATGACCAGCTTCATGATCACCTTGGATATCCAGAGAATTGTCCTCAGTATCCTGAGAATCAGCTTGAGTTTGATCATCAGTTTCATCTGAAGGATCATCAGAAGCAGAAGCCAAACCGGACGGACAGAGAGGGAAAGAGACCCTTTGGAAGAAGGAAGAGAAAAGCCTTTGAGAGGTCTAGAAGAGTCCAGAGCAGTACGTATACTGGGAGGTATTCCCAGGGCCAGCATACACCATTGGACTGGGGAAAGCCAGAGGAATGGTGCTGCAGAGCTAGGAATCACCAGAGGCTACCTGTGAGGGAGACGGCTGCACGTGGAAGGGACCCTAAGACCTGTGCCAGAAGGTATGTGAAGAGAGATCCAGTGTCCAGGGATCTGGATTGGAAGGCTGGACATAAGAACTGGACTACATACTGGCCAGGCTATATAGAGAGGAACTCTAGCAGCAATGGAAGCTCAGGTATGAACACTGATCTATGCCCTAGCTATAACCTTGAAAGACAGCAGGGAAACAAGTGTTCTCCTGAAAATGCTCCATTGAGAGATTCATCTGTGCCAATCCATGATATTGAACCCATGCTTGTTGAACAAGGGGGAATAATAGCAGATGAGGATCCTGTTTATATGGACTGCTCTCTATCTAAACTCCGTTGGTAACTTTCTGTTATAAAGTACAGCAACCATCACAAAGAAATACAAATTTGTTCTTTAATCTACTCAGAAAAGCTCCTGAAGCAGGATTTGACCCACACAGTGGAAGGCAAGCCAGCTAAGGGGTTTCAGCTGGTAGCTGCTAGCAATTAAGCCTTACCTAATTGCTTGTGAGCTAGGAGAGAATCACTTCTGTATCTATGTGGGAAGTAATCAGAAGTTAACCTGAAAAGAACAGTTTGTTTCTTGCTTTGTGGCTTTTCATTTGTTGTTTTCCTGATTTTGACTTTGTTTTTCCAAGTTAACACTGAAAGCAAGTAACCTAATTTATGTGCTACCAAGCATATCTGTGTTGGGAGAAAAAACCCCATAAATAAATATCTTATTGGCTTTACCCAAGAGCACAACTAAATTATTGTCAGCAGCTGTGTCTGGTGTGAATGAACTACATTGCCCACAATACCTTGCAAATCATATAGAAATATGCACTTGCCAAGAGTGTGAAGATTCTCACCCAGGCAGCCGTCTGACAAATGGCATAGTTGGCAGGATTGCTTTTGCACAAAAGAGATTTACTTGCTGAGGATTACAACTAAAGTTCAAGTTTAAAGCTGGAAAAAAGATTTTCCCTCAACTGCACTTTGGAGGAGAAGGGGTTGTTCCAGGAAAATATCCCAGGAGGAAAAGACCCTGTGCAGAGTTGGATTCATCACTGAGACAAGGTAATAAGTACCTGGGCATGTCTAGTGGTGGATGGGAGTAAGCACAGGGTAATTGAAAAAAAAAGTGTAGAAAAAACACCTGTTTGGAAGGTGGTGCACTGTGTTTTTTTTTCCTTTGTATTTCTTGCAGGAATCAAGATGGATTCAAGGGAACTAGCTGAGTGGATGGCAGCCCAGTTCAACAGGCAACAGGAGCTATCGCAGCAAGCACAGGACACTGCTATGAAAGCCTTAATGGACCAGCAGAAGCCAGTGCTTGATCTGGTGCAAGCCCTAGTTCAGCTGCAGAGCCAAAGTGGAACAGATGCAAGACCAGCAGTAAATACTGGTACACCACATGTGGACAGTGTGGGACTCAATCAAGGGATTGGGGCATTTAGTTTTGGGAAGCTAACTCCAGATGATAATGTTGATGATTTTCTAGAGTATTTTGAAAGAGTGGCACAGGCATTAGCATGGCCAGAGACCCAGTGGGCAGTAAGGCTGGCAGCCTCATTAACTGGAGAGGCGCTTGCAGATTATAGAGCAATACCAGCAGCCCAGGCTTTGAATTATAAGGATGTAAAGGCTGCTATAGAGATCGCCTAGGGTTGTCTATTTCAGAGTATAGGCGAAAGTTTAGAGCTACTACATTGAGAGTGGGTGAAACACCCAGGGCTCTGAGTCAGAGAATCAGAAGTTTAGCTGTAAAATGGTTGGAGCCTGAGCAAAAGACGGTAGAAATGTTATTAGACATTATAATGCTTGAACAGTTCATGTCTGCGGTCCCTAAAGATTTGCACACTTTCCTTATACAGCAAAATTGCGAAAATCTTGGAGAGGCAACCATGCTAGCAGAGAGATTCTTGGAAGCCACGCAGGCTTGCCATAGAATAGGTGGCCCTCTGAAGATTGGTGCTGAGGCTAGATGTGCTGTATCAGAAAAGAAAATAATTAAAAATGTTTCTGAAAATGAATGTACTGTATCAAACCAGATGACACAGTGGAATAGAAAGAAATGTTTCAAGTGTGGAAAATGGGGACATTTAAAAAAGAGATGCCAGACACACACTAGCTTAATGGGGGTGGATTTAAAACAGCCCAAAGAAGGATTTCTTTTGATGGTTGATGTGCAAGGAATTACCACGAATGCTTTGTTAGACTCTGGGGCAGACCAGAGTATGATGTCAAAAAGGCTTTGGAAGAGGATAGAGGCCCAAGAAGGATTTGTGCCTAGAACCCCTGAAAGCCAAGTTCACATCAGATGCATTCATGGTGCTGCAACACCATATCCCACCTATAGGCTAAAGGTTAAGTGCCTGGGGGGACAAGAGGAAGTCCTGTTAGCAGTGGTGCCTAGGCTACCCTTTGATTTGGTTCTAGGAAGAGACTGGCCAAGATTTAAGCAGGGTCTAGTGGAAGGACTAGAAAAGAAGGAGGGAGAAGGTTTAATGGTAATAGCTCCCGGGCCTTTATTTGGAAGTCCTCAGACCCCAGCTAAAAAGATGGTTAAGCGTCCAGAAGACCAAGCTACCCCAAAGCAGACATTCGTCCTAAAGTACCATAGGGTCACAGAAAAGGCCCAAGCTCCTAAGCGGGCAACCCCTCAAGCTGCTGGGTTTGACCTGTGCAGCATAGAAAATGTGACTGTACCTAGCCAAGGGAGAGCCCTGGTGGACACTGGTCTCCAAGTGGAAATACCTATTGGATGCTATGGGAGAGTAGCCCCAAAGTCCGGATTAGCCCTTAAACATTTCATCGATGTGGGTGCGGGAGTAATTGATCCCGATTACAGGGGCAATATTAAAGTTCTGTTATTTAATTTTGGACAGAATGATTATCACGTGAAGACAGGAGACAGAATTGCCCAATTGATCTGTGAGAGGCTGGGTTTTCCACCTGTGGAGGAGGTCACATCCCTGGAGAATTCTGAACGTGGAACCAAAGGCTTTGGTTCTACTGATGTCAAAGGGGTTAAAAGCCTAGCTGCCACCTGTGCCCGAGAGAGGGAGGTGAATGAAGAGGAAGATTTGGGACCCCAGGTATCTGATTGTAAAGAAAAATCAGAGCCCCAAATAGGTGAGGACCTGACAGTGGTACAACAGGAAGAAATTAGGAAATTGCTTAAAGAATTCCCAGATGTGTTGACACCCATACCTGGGGAGACACATTTGGTTGCCCATGAAATAATAACTCCACCTGGGAAATTAGTTCGTCAAAGGCCATATCGCTTGCCTGAAGCCAAGAGACAGGAAGTAGTGGCACAAGTCCAGGAGATGTTGGACATGGGAGTAATAGAGGAGTCAAAGAGTCCCTGGAATAGCCCCATAGTCCTGGTGCCGAAGCCTGATGGATCTTTAAGATTTTGTATTGACTTCCGGCAGGTAAACGTCATATCAGTTTTTGATGCATATCCAATGCCAAGAATTGAAGAGCTGTTGGACCAGCTGGGACAGGCTCAATACTTAACCACCCTTGATATGACAAAAGGATATTGGCAAATCCCTCTCACCAGGGAGTCGAAGCCGAAGACTGCGTTCAGCACCCCCGTTGGCCTTTTCCAGTTCAAGAGGATGCCTTTCGGACTGCATGGAGCAGCGGCTACCTGCCAAAGGATAGTGGATCAGGTACTTCGACCCCACCAAAATTATGCTTTTGCATATATGGATGATGTCATAATCCACAGTAACACCTGGGCGGAGCATCTGAAGAGGATCAGGGCAGTCTTGTGCTCCATGAAGCAAGCGGGAATCACTTTAAACCCGAAGAAGTGTGCCTTTGCAAATAGGGAGGTAAAATTCCTGGGCCACCTAGTGGGAAGAGGAAAAATTAAACCTCTAATGAGTAAAGTAGATAGCATCAGGAATTTTCCTCCTCCAACAACAAAGAAACAACTAAGAAGTTTCTTAGGACTTATTGGATACTACCGCAGGTTTATACCGCAATTCGCAGAGAAAAGTGCAATTTTCACGGATATGCTGCGGAAGAATTGTCCAAACCAGCTAAAGTGGACACCTGAAGCTGAAAAAGCGTTTTCAGTCTTAAAAGGAAAATTGTGTACAGGACCGGTACTGAAAGGGGTGGACTTCAAGAAACCCTTTCTGGTTCAAACCGATGCATCGGATGTAGGACTAGGAGCGGTTCTATCCCAGTGTCATGATGGGGAGGAGCATCCTGTGATGTACCTGAGCAGGAAGTTGTCACCGGCTGAACAAAAGTATTCCACAATAGAAAAAGAATGTTTAGCTATCAAGTGGTCAGTGGAGGCGTTAAGGTTTTACCTTACAGGGAGAAAGTTCCAGTTGGTCACGGACCATGCCCCACTTAAGTGGTTGCAGCAAATGAAGAACCACAATGCCAGGTTGACACGCTGGTACATGGCCTTACAGGCATTTGATTTTCAAGTTGAACATCGTGCTGGGAAGTTACACAAGAATGCGGATGCCCTTTCCCGTATTACGGACTGTAGAGAAGAAGTTTCACCAGTGACACCAGTCCGTAATAACTTAAGCAGGGGGTATGTGATAAAGAAGCTTATCATAGCTCAGGAAGGAGCTATAGAAAAGGTGAAGTGACTCTGAACAAGCAACCTGTCAGTTCTGGTAGAAATATGAAAACAGAATTTTGCCATAAAAGACTACCAGTCCCAGAATGCACCAGGTTTCCAACAGCCATTAGAGGAGCTGAAGTGAGGAAACATGTGTTCAATCAGGAGGGCTATGAGGTAATCCCTAAGCACTCATCTCAAAGGGCAGGGCCTGATTCAGCACAGCTGCGCTGTGTTAGGGAGGATCACTCATCTAAGCAGAATAAGAGTAGAGTTTATTCTACAGATGACCAGCTTCATGATCACCTTGGATATCCAGAGAATTGTCCTCAGTATCCTGAGAATCAGCTTGAGTTTGATCATCAGTTTCATCTGAAGGATCATCAGAAGCAGAAGCCAAACCGGACGGACAGAGAGGGAAAGAGACCCTTTGGAAGAAGGAAGAGAAAAGCCTTTGAGAGGTCTAGAAGAGTCCAAAGCAGTACGTATACTGGGAGGTATTCCCAGGGCCAGCATACACCATTGGACTGGGGAAAGCCAGAGGAATGGTGCTGCAGAGCTAGGAATCACCAGAGGCTACCTGTGAGGGAGACGGCTGCACGTGGAAGGGACCCTAAGACCTGTGCCAGAAGGTATGTGAAGAGAGATCCAGTGTCCAGGGATCTGGATTGGAAGGCTGGACATAAGAACTGGACTACATACTGGCCAGGCTATATAGAGAGGAACTCTAGCAGCAATGGAAGCTCAGGTATGAACACTGATCTATGCCCTAGCTATAACCTTGAAAGACAGCAGGGAAACAAGTATTCTCCTGAAAATGCTCCATTGAGAGATTCATCTGTGCCAATCCATGATATTGAACCCATGCTTGTTGAACAAGGGGGAATAATACCAGATGAGGATCCTGTTTATATGGACTGCTCTCTATCTAAACTCCGTTGGTAACTTTCTGTTATAAAGTACAGCAACCATCACAAAGAAATACAAATTTGTTCTTTAATCTACTCAGAAAAGCTCCTGAAGCAGGATTTGACCCACACAGTGGAAGGCAAGCCAGCTAAGGGGTTTCAGCTGGTAACTGCTAGCAATTAAGCCTTACCTAATTGCTTGTGAGCTAGGAGAGAATCACTTCTGTATCTATGTGGGAAGTAATCAGAAGTTAACCTGAAAAGAACAGTTTGTTTCTTGCTTTGTGGCTTTTCATTTGTTGTTTTCCTGATTTTGACTTTGTTTTTCCAAGTTAACACTGAAAGCAAGTAACCTAATTTATGTGCCACCAAGCATATCTGTGTTGGGAGAAATAACCCCATAAATAAATATCTTATTGGCTTTACCCAAGAGCACAACTAAATTATTGTCAGCAGCTGTGTCTGGTGTGAATGAACTACATTGCCCACAATACCTTGCAAATCATATAGAAATATGCACTTGCCAAGAGTGTGAAGATTCTCACCCAGGCAGCCGTCTGACAATATCTATATAAATTTTTTAAAATATAATTAATATATCCCCTCTAAATGTTTAAACTTGAAGCTATTTTCTGTAATGTTCTCCCCCTAAGTCTCCTCCGCAATCATCCCCCCCCCCCACACTGGGCAATAACAGCCCCAAACATTACCAACAGCAATAAATTCGGCAAAAAGAAGAATAAGAGCGAAAAACACATTAAGTGCAAGAAGGTCAAATAGCTAGCCAATACATTAGGTCCAAAATACAGCATATCTCCTAATAGAATTAACTCACTAACAGCGTCCCAAGTACAGATAGTCCTCAGCATGTTATCTGGAGAAGGTCAAGTAGCTCGCCCCACCCGTGTCCACTTCGAATGTTGCAGTTTAGGAACCGGTTTAACTGGTAACGCATGATCTTCCACAAGGCCATCTTGACGCAGCGCTCTCCAAGCTTCAGTGTGATCTTTCGCTGAAAGTTTTCTGCTGCCTAGCAGAAAGTTCATCCTAAAAGGAAAGGACCAGGAGTAACGGATCCCCTTTCTGTTCAGGACCTCTATGATTGGCTTCATCTCCCTCCGTCGGGACAGGGTAAACACCGAAAAATCTTGATACCATCGCTTCATGATACGGGATCGCCTTTTTCTCCTGACCTCTCCGCAAGAGCAGCTCCGCATCACTGTATCGGAGAAAACGGGCAATAACATCCCATGGCTGATTATTGGGGGGCTTTCCCAAAGCATGATGCACCCTTTCTATCTCCATAGCAGATCCGCGGGCTTCCAATTCCTCCGCTGTTAGTAGCCCAGCAGTCAACGTTTTGATCACCTCTGTTAAATTCTCCGCTCCCCCCCAGCCTCCGGGATACCCCGGAAGCATATGTTGTTTCTATGGGATCTATTTTCTATATCATCTAGCTTGTAAGTTAATTCCAATACTTGTGACTGCTGCCGGTCTGCTGTACATTGCATGTCCACCAGAGCTTCATTATGTTCCTCCACTTTAGTCTCGACCTCTTCTACTCAGGTGCCCAGCTCTTTAATATTGTCTCGAAGCTCCGCGATCGTACTCATCACCTCCTCTCGCATGGATCTGAATTCGCTAGCAAGTTCCTCAAAGCCCCTCTGCAGCTCATGTTGCAAAAGAGAGTGCGTAGATGGTGTCACACGACCCTGTTCCAACTCACTGAGTACTTCATCTCCGGATTCCTCTGACAGCAGCTTTCGCGGTGGACTGTCCTGGGTTCCAGTCTTATCCATCAATCTTTGGGAGGCCCGCGTTCTATCTTTGGCCTCGAGCCCTTTGGCTTTAGCAGCCATTTAAGTCCCAGATTCACTCCCACAGACCAGGCAGATATTACAGAACACTGTCAGTCTCCCAGTTTGCACCTTGGAAATCTCACAGACAGTTCAGCAATTTGCTAGCAGGCAGTCTTTTTGCTCATAAAAACTGGTCAGAAGCCAGTATAAGAGAAACTCCAACAGAGGTAGTTCCACCTCTACGCAGCAGATGGAACTCCAAACTTACTTTAAATCGCACCGTTGCCCAGGCATCTGAAATCTGAATTCAAAGGCAGTGTGGCATGTGCTGTTGATGAGAGCACTAATTGGATGTCCGCTCACGTCACCCTCCGCATTGGCTTCCTGCTTAAATTCCGTGGAACGCAAAGACAGGCATGCGTTCCACCACCTCGTGTCTATGGCCGCTGTACCCCAGGATCACTCTGTTATCTTCAGTCAGCAGCACGGCAGTATATCAGCACCATCTGGAGTATCTCACCGCTCCCCGCAGCAATCACTCATTCCAAGCCACTGCTCGCTGTTGGCCAGCCCACCCGGAGACTTAGCACTTGCTTGCCCCAGCATGATTTACTCCCGCACCTCCGATGTCAACTGGTGAGCAACCGGATGGCCAGGTAAGCAGTGCGCCCGATCCGATCCTCAAAAATTACAGCAGAGGGATGGCGATTCAAACGGGGACTCTCCCAGGGCACATCAAAGGTCGGAGCCACTAACAGATCCTTAGAAGCAGCCGCAGGGAAAGCCGTTCCAGCCGCAATTCCATGCGCCGGTCATTATTCACTCCAAGGTCTGCCGATCGTCTCCACAGAGTGACCAGAGGGACCCGCCACTATCAGCAATTAGCTATCAGGCAGACATAGGGGAATTTTAGCAGTGAATACCGCGAACCTCTGATAGTAGGGAGACACCGGGTCAGAGCTGATTTAAAAGGCAGCCATCACGCCTCGGCCTCACTAGCGCCCCCCCCCCCCGTGCTATATTCTTTTTAAGATACGGCGACCAGAATTGCACACAATATTCAAGGTGAGGTTGCACCATGGAACGATACAGACGTATTATAATATCCTTTGTTTTATTCTCCATTCCTTTCCTTATGATACCTAGCATTCTATTTGCTCTTTTGACTGCCGCTGCACATTGGGCAGAGGGTTTCAACATGTTATCCACAATGACGTCTAAATCTTTTTCTGGGTGGTGGTTCCTAATGTGGAACCTTGCATCGTGTAACCATAGTTTGGGTTGTTCTTTCCTAGGTGCATAACTTTGCACTTGTCCACATTAAATTTCATCTGCCATTTGGATGCCCAGTCTTCCAGTTTATCAAGGTCCTCTTGCAATTTTTCATAATCCTCATGGGTTTTAACAACTTTGAATAATTTTGTGTCATCTGCAAATTTGATTACCTCCTTGTTATTCCCATTTCCAGGTCATTTATGAATATGTCAAAAAGCAGCAGACCCAGTACAGATCCCTGGGGTACTCCACTATTCACCTTTTTCCATTGGGAAAATTGGCCATTTAGCCCTACCCTTTGCTTTCTATCTTTTAACCAGTTCCCGATCCACAATAAGAGGCATAGCTATTTTGATTCATAAAAGAGTCCCCGTCATAACATACATAAGGTTCATGATAATGTATTGTGGGATGCCGGGAAGGATGGCCCATCCAGGTTAAACTCCTTAGACACGGGAAGGATGGCCCATCTCCTCAGACTTACAAAAAGGAATTATATGGAGAGTGGGAATAGGGCGGGGAAGTTACTGGCATGGCAGTTGGAAGGAAGAGAACTGAGAGAGTGATAGTGGAGATAGTAAGGTCAGATGGGTCTAGAGTGGTGGCTAACATAGAGATCTGTGAAGAATTTAGGATGTGTTATGAACAGTATATCAAACGGAGGGAGTGGGTCCCTGGGAGGAAGTGAGCTCCTATATTCAGGGATTAGATCTTCCTAAACTAGATGAGGCGGCTTCATTTCTGGGGAAAGCCATAACCCATAAGAAGTCTCAAGAGCAATAAGGGCTCTCCCGAAGGGTAAAGCGTCAGGGAACGACGGTTTCCCTGTGGAGCTGCATCATGGACTTAGAGAAGAAGAGTCCCCTTTTTTGGCTAGAATTGTTTTCAGGATTTTTGGAGAGGAAGCCTATACCAGAATCCATGGCAAATGCCAATATAATCGTTCTTCCCAAGGAGGATCAACCTGGTGATCAATGTGGGAGTTATAGGCCAATCACTTTGTATGCCAGAGCTACTCAATTCCAGTCCTGGCGGCCCGCAACCCTGCAGGTTTTTGGGATATCCCTAATGATATGCATGAGATATATATGCATTAGAGATAGCCTGCCAACCTGACTGGTGTTTGGCCCTCCAGGGCTGGATTTGGAGACCCCTGCCTTACACCTCTGTCATTTAAGATTGTAAGTGGGCAAGGTGCAGATGTCCAAGACATCAAAAAGGTTAGAATTTGTCACATTCCTCCTTGCTTCTCACCACCACCAAAATATTGTCTATTAGACAACTTTTTGGTGGTGGTGAGAATCGAGGAGGAATGTGTCACATTCTATATACCCTTTCGATGTCTAGGACATCTGCACCTTGCCCACTCACAATCTTAAATGACAGAGGTGTAAGGCAGGGGTCTCCAAATCCAGCCCTGGAGGGCCACAAACCAGTCAGGATGGCAGGATATCTCTAATGCATATATATCTCATGCATAGTCATTAGGGATATCCCGAAAACCTGACTGGCCGGTGTGCCCCGTAGGACTGGGTTGGGAAACACTGGTCTAGAACATCTGTACCTTGCCCACTCACAATCTTAAATGACAGAGGTGTAAGGCAGGAGTCTCCAAATCCAGCCCTGGAGGGCCACAAACCAGTCAGGTTGGCAGGCTATCTCTAATGCATATATATCTCATGCATATCATTAGGGATATCCCAAAAAGCTGCAGGAAAAAGTTCTGCCAACACTCATACACCCGGATAAGATTGGATTTATAGGGGGGAGAATTATTTCTGATAATGTGAGGCATACCATTAATCTGATAAATTATATGGAAACCAGAGGGGAGCCCGCTAAATGCGTTGCAAATGCAGAAAAAGCATTTGACAGGGTGGAATGGGAATTCCTTTTTGCAATGATGGATAGGATGAGGATAGGGAAAGCTTTTATTCAAGGGATTCAGGCATTGTATTCAGCGCCAACAGCTTCTATTTTGGTGAACGGTCAGCACTAAAAACCATTCCAACTGTTAAGAGGCACATGACATGGAGACCCCTTATCGCCTATGCAGTTTGCAATAGTTATTGAAGCATTTGCGGCAAGGATTAGACAAAACCCGAAATTAGTCCCGATAGAGAAGGGGAAAGATGGGCATAAAATCTTGCTCTATGCAGATGATACTCTGCTCTTTCTCTCCCATCCGCAAGAAACGATTGACTTGCTATTAGGGGAAATTAAAGCCTTCTCACAAGTGTCAGGTTTTAAAGTTAATATAGGCAAAACCGAGACCTTGCTGTTGGGGGATTAAAGACTAGGGGGATGGTGAGGTTTACGTTCAAATGGGCAAGAGGGTCACTGAGGTATCTGGAGGTAAGGATTTCCCCATACTGCAGTGACTTGTATGCACTCAACGATGGCCCACTCATGATGGCAATTAATCAAGATCTGAAGCGCTGGGCTCGTCTTCATCTCAGTTGGATGGGAAGAGTGGCAGCCCTAAAATGAATGTTATCCCTACATTCATCTTTCTATTTTCGCAATTACCTATAAGGATTCCACAGGCGAAACTTAAGAAATGGGAGCAACACCTACAGTGCTTCGTATGGGGGGCCAAAAGGTGAGGATTAGTGTAGGGAAATTGAAATGAGCAAGAGAAGGGGGGGGGGGGTGCGCTTCCCGTCCCTGGAATGGTATTATAGAGGGGCGATGCTGACAGCACTTAGGGCTCATTATTTGCAGCCTCCCAAAGCTCAATGGATAGCTATAGAGAGAGAGGCCCTGGTGCTGTGGTTGCTTTTTGAGTGGCTAGAGATCCCCAAGGGTGGTCAAGAGCAGGGGGACCTGACATGTGGGCATCCCTTTTTAGTTCCACTCAGACAAGTGTATCAGAAGGGGGTAGGGGAGGAGAATTTCCCAAGCCATTTTCAAAATGGTCTAGATTGCAAGACTATACACTGTTCTCTGGTCAGGGATTTAGGTGACTGAAAGTAAGGGAGGGACACCCAACACAGGTGGAAGACTTAGTGGGGAATAGTCAGATTCCCTCAATGCGAGCAGTAGAAACTAGATGGGGGAGTTGAATCCTTTTTTATCAGTATTTTCAACTGTGGCATTTCCTGGAACAGCGTAGATCTCATCTAACACATCAAGCTAATGCTATGCTAGAACTATTTTATAAAGGTAAGGGGAGGAAGGGCTTTCTCGCCAAACTTTATCGGATACAGCTGGAGGCAGCGAGGGGGCACCCTCCACCTCCTCACTTAGGGTGGCACAGATGGCTGAAACAGGAAATAGAGGATAATCAGTGGGAGCAAATATATCGTAAAATATATTGGGCGACATCAGTTACCTCTTGGAGACAGACCCAACTCAAGATTGTGCCTAGGGCATATAATACACCTCATATCATAACCTATAAAATTATTTCACACTAAGAGACAAGAATACAACCAATGTTGGAGGGATTGTGGACAGGTTGGTACGTTTTATCATATGTGGTGGGATTGCTCAATTATACAAACATATTCGGAAGAGGTGGGACAGTCTTTCTCGGGGGAGGGAGAAGATACTGCAAGATGCTCCCCGGAAGAAGTGTTGCTTAGATTGAGTGGAAAGGAGTCAGGTAATAGGAACAGGGGCTTGTTACAGGCAAAACTAATATTAGCGGCCAAAATTGCCCTAGTGGCGCAATGGCGAGTGGCCACAGGCCCTAGGTGGAGGATTGGTTTCACAAGGTGGAGGAGGTAGTTAAGTATGATAGACTAACAAGCCAGCTAAAGGTGAAGGAATGGCTTTTCCATAAGATCTGGGATCCTTACCTAGACAGGGAGTAAAGGGACCCAGTGACTGCAATATCCCCCTTGGGGGTCGATCTCACATTTGAAGAGATCAAAGGCGTTGCCCCGGACTAAAGAAATCATACAAGAGGGGCGTCATGAACAGCCCAGGGGCCAGTAAGCACTGCACTGCATTGTTGAATATTGATGAGTATTGTTGAATATGGCTGAAATTTGTTAAAGTAATGAAAAGTTATGAAAAGGGTCAACATATGGCTGATGTTAAATGATTCTGCTGGCTAGAGAGTTTTTGCAAGCCACTGTGTTGGAGGACAAGCGATACAAGAAGTGGACATGGAGGAAATCATGGAAGAACAAGTGAGCTGCAACACCGCAGCAGCAGTGCATGAAGGAGAAAGACAGTTTGAATTATACGACAACTTGAACTATAAAGGGCCTGAATGCATGCATAATGGGAGGGTTAAAAGAAGGGAACTAGGGAAAATTGTGCAGAGTAGTTATTAGGTATATGATAAGATGATAATGTGTCAAGCCATGTGTTATGTATGCGGGGATGGATCTTATTGAAACGGTTATGTAAAACCCTCATCTTGCAAAAAATAAAATTCTGTTAAAAAAAAAAAGAAAAGTGGACCCAAGACCAATCCTTGGGGTACACCAACTGAGAGCAGGTTAGCGGTAGAGGAGGATCCACCAGAACAAACACTGAAAGAATGATGGGAGAGATAAGAAGAGAACCAGGATAGCACAGAGCCCTTAAAACCAAGTGAGGACAAGGTATCAAGGAGAAGGTTGTGGTCAACAGTGTCAAAAGCAGTAGAAAGGTCAAAAAGGATTAGGATCGAGTAAAGGCCTTTGGATTTTGCCAGGAACAGATTTTGGCAAGAGCCATTTTGATAGAATGTACAGGACGAAAGTCAGATTGTAGAGGATCCAGAAGGGCTTGCTGCCAGTCCATTCGCCTCTACAGGAATGGATTGGCAGCGTATTTCTGGTGCATGGCTTGCATAAAGATTTCCAAAAAAAGGAGTTATTTTCTAATTAATGGTTCCCAACTTCTGTTTGCTCCTAAGGTGGCTATGGTGAGAGAAAGAGGGATGTGACTTACTCCCACTCACTGAAAAGTAATGAAGTTAAAAGACTATTGGCCAATGTAATAAGGTGAACTAAACTTAATGCATCTTATTATTCATGTTGAAGGGCCTATATTAGTGAATTAAACTTTATTTGAACTTCAATAAAGGTTTTCTTGCTAACAATGCATGTTAGAGTCAAAGTCTCCAGTGACTTGTTCCTGGCTAAATCTAAAGGCCTTTACTCTGTCCTTATCCTCCTTGACCTTTCTGCTGCCTTTGACACTGTTGACCATGATCTTCTCCTTGACACTTTGTCTTCGCTTGGCTTTAGGGACTCTGTTCTCTCCTAGTTCTCCTCATAGCTCTCCCATCGCTCCTTTAGTGTATGTTCTGGTGGCTCCTCCTCCTCTGTTACTCCGCTCTCGGTTGGTGTCCCCCAGGGTTCTGTCTTGGGTCCTCTTCTTTTTTCTCTCTATACCCAATCCCTTGGTGCGCTTATTTCCTCTCATGGTTTTCAGTACCATCTCTATGCTGATGACTCCCAAATCTATCTCTCTACTCCTCATCTTTCTTCTGCTTTCCAGTCCCGGATCTCTTGCTTTCTCTCTGCCATTGCTGCCTGGATGTTCCATCATCACCTGAAATTGAAAATGGCCAAGACTGAACTTCTCATTTTTTCTCCTAAAATTTCCCCTTCTCCTTCTTCTTTTTCAGTCTCTGTTGATGGCTCTGTTCTCCAACCTGTTTCATCTGCTCGCAATTTGGGTGTTATTTTTGACTCTTCGCTCTCTTTCTCCTCTCATATCCAACTCATTGCTAAGACCTGTCGCTTCTTTCTCTTCAACATTGGCAAAATCCGCCCCTTTCTCTCTGAGCTCACTACTAAAACTCTCATCCATTCCCTAATCACCTCCCGCCTTGATTATTGTAACCTCCTTCTTGCAGGCCTCCCTCAGTCTCATCTCTTCCCTCTTCAGTCTATTCAGCACTCCGCTGCCCATTTGATTTTCCTTCAGCCTCGTTTTGCCCACATCACTCCTCTCCTCAGATCTCTTCACTGGCTCCCTATCTGTTTCCGTATTCACTTTAAGCTTCTCCTTCTGACCTATAAGTGTATTCACTCTGTGGCTCCTCAGTACCTTTCTTCTCTCATTTTTCCCTATTTCCCCCCTCTTCTTCCCAGTTGCTTCTTGCCATGCCCTTCTCCTCTATTGCCAACTCCAGATTCCACTCTTTTCACCTTGCTGCTCCTTACGCTTGGAATAAACTTCTTTTGTCTATACGTCAGGCATCTTCTTTGCCCCTCTTCAAACTCAAGATAAAAGCTCATCTTTTCGCCTCTGCCTTTGGCTCTTGATTTTGCTGTTCTCCTTCCTTCCCCTCGTATTTCACCTTTCTTTCTCCCTCTTACACTTGTTCTTACCTCTTTCCTTTGTCCTGTCTCTCCTGCTCTTGTCTCTTTCCCCTTGTTCTTATCTTTTTCTGCTCCTTTTCTTGCTTTTTCTTTTTAGATTGTAAGCTCTTTTGAGCAGGGACTGTTTTTTTGTGTTTTCATTGTACAGTGCTGCGTGCGCCTGGTAGTGCTTTATAAATGCTTAGTAGTAGTAGTAGCAGATGTATTATGACCTTTATCCCACAGAGTCAAAATGGAAAAAGTCCTTTAGTACATCTGACCCTAAAATGTGAGTAAAAATGTAAGCTAAAATTGGTCCACCTTCATTCAATAAAGGAAACTATTACTCTTATATGCAGGAAGGTGCACTAAGCCCTGAATGGCATACCCATCTCCTCACTAAAATGACTCCAACTAATCCAAAATGCAGCAGCTAGAATCTTTTTTTAAGCCCATAGTTACAATCATGTCTCTCCATTTCTAATTTGTCTACATTGGCTTTCAGTTACTTGTTCTGGCCCATAAGGCTCTTCATACTGGTTGGCCTAATTACCTTTCCAACCAGATCATCTCTATTCTTCTCCGTGTATTATGATCTTCCCAGAGCCACCTTCTCTATGTTGTTCCACCCACCAAGATTCATTTCAGAATTACATGTTGTACGTCCCCCCTGTTTATGGAATGCTTTGCCCATTTGTCTCAGATCAGAATCGTCCATTCCTAAATTCAGAAAAGGCTTAAAAGCCTAGTTTTTCTCGAAGACCTTTGAGGTAAACACAGGATCCTAGCTTTTCAGAAATACGGGCATTGGCTCCAGGGGTGGCTCAAAGCAATCTGCTGCCTGAAGTGAGAGATTAGCTGGTGCCCCTCCCCCACAGCAGCCAAAATGGAGGGACATCCTCAGAGCTCTATTCAGAGAACGGGGGTCCCCTCACTCAGAACACTGGTTAACTGTTTGCCCCAAGAAAAGAAAGCAACATATTCCCAGCCTATATAATTAAAAAAACAACAACTTTGCAATGATGTTCGTATGCAGCAAAATTGTAGCAGTTTAATGATGCAGCCTGGGAATCTAATATAAAACATACTGACTCATGACACTGTGCACAGCACAACTATGATATTAAATGTAAATATATATTCTGCACATATATATTGGAACATGGAACGTACGAAGCATGAACCAAGGGAAGTTGGAGGTGGTCAAGAATGAAATGGAACGTGTACAACTTGATCTGTTGGGTGTCAGTGAACTGAAATGGACTGGCATCGGGCACTTTGCATCAGATGATCACATGGTCTACTATGCTGGAAATGAAAGACAAAGAAGAAATGGTGTTGCAATTATAATAAAGAAGAAACTTGCAAGAACTGTAATGAAATACAATGCAGTCAGCGAACACTTAGGGGGATGTTTACTAAAGTGCGGTAATCGTGATTAACGCGCGTAAAGTACGTTTAACGATCGTTAGCACGTCCGAATGCGCGTTCTGATGTGCTAACGATCGTTAAACATACCTTACGCGCGTTAACCGCAGTTAACGATCATAAACCTCCGCGGCGTGTTAAAACAGCGCAGAAGGTGGAGAATGGGCGGAGAGAAGGGGTCAATGGGTGGAGAGTGGGCGGGGAGAGGCTCCCCTCATACTAACGCGCTGAATTTCTGAGCTCAATTCCAACGCGAATGAAAACCTGTCGTTAAAGGCATATTAAAGGGAAGAGAAACCATTTACGTCAGCAATGTACAGCAAAACCGGGGAAACCTACAAAACGTGAGCAGTGTGATACATGTGCAAAGACCAAAAGTTCACATTAAACCTTAAGAATGACCACAAGAAACATTGTAAAAAGCACAATTCAGCTGGGCAACAGTGATAGCAATGGGCAACAATGAACAACACTCCCTGGAAAGCACCAAAGAAAGAAATGATGTTTGGAAGGGTCTACGCTCCGTAGACCCTTTCAAAGATCATTTCATTGTGATGGAGCTTTCCTGGGAGTGGTGTATAATGTTACCCAATGATATTATTGTTGCCCAGCTTGGTTATGGGTGTTTGCCCCTTTTTTTGAGGTCTGTTTTGAGGTTTATGTGCACCTTTGTCTCCATACAAGGTAAATGAGCCCACAGTAAACCTGTGCAGAGCAGGGTTTCTGACTCATCAGGCCGCTTTAACTAACTCCAGGGACTGCACCATCTCCGTGGCCACAGTGTGGTGCAACAGACACAGCCAGTGCCTGTAAGACCAGAGGGTCACAGGTTCAAATCCCAGCTGGGGCTCCTGCCAACCCAGTCTCCATAGTTTTACCCACCACTAAACAGTGATAGTAAAGACACCCCTTTATTGCAGAGAACATACGCATGGTTAATACGCCTATATTATACCACACCAATCACAGACATCAGAAACAGGCACATTACCCAGAGCAGAGTCTCGCAATTGCAGTCCTGGAGGGTCCCACACCATTCAGGTTCCATGCTGCCTCTAATAAAGATGCCTGTGCTGCATATCTATGCACCACCCCCATGGTATGCAGATGTAGCTCATGCATATTTATGAGGGACACAAACCCGAACAGGCTAGGAACACCTGGAGTTGGGGAACTCTGCCGTAAAGCAGCAGCCAACAGGGCCAGACACACCCACAGGCCCCATTGGCCAATGCCTCCTGGAGAAGCAGGACATTGGGCCCTGCCTGTATCTCCCAATACTAGCAGTTGCATACCTTAGCAATGCCACCCTACACCTGGGTATATGGTACACAGCTATCAAACGTTTCCTGTGATAACTGGCAGATATCAATTCCTACATTAAGCACAGTTTGCTCAGTGAGCTCCACCATAACAATCATTCTGCTGTCTGTGGTGTGTGCTGCAGGTCTGGTCTCTGACAGTGCGTACCACCATGGGGAGTGACCCCCAACAGTCTTGCGTACAATATCCATGCCTGAACTGTGCCCAGGACTGGTGTGGTGGGTATGGCTGCTGAACACCTCTATAGTTGCACAATGCTGGCATAGGTGTGGGGGTGTCTGTCTGTCTATCCAGTGTGTGGTGGCTGCAAACACCTTCCACAGCCCACACTGCCAGCAATGTTGCCAGTATTGAGCTGCCAATGTGCATGAGGAGCAGGGTACCATGGGTATAGGCTGGACAGGGTGGCCTGGCCAGGGTGCATCTGCACAGGGCATAGGGCAGTGACAGGCACATTTTGGTGCCCGGCCACCACGTACACAGACAGGGTGACCTCAGTATGTCCTGCTGAGAGATCACTCTCACCCTGACTGTGCAGTGACCACAGCATGGCTAGGCACCCCCATAGTGCTATATAGTATTTCTCTCATGTGATAGATATGGGTTTCCTTTTGGGGCCCAGTCACTGATGTATCTGCTTGCTGTGTATGCTGACATCCCAGTTCTGGGTGCATGCATATCCACTGGGCACATGCATTATGGACTAACTAGCAGACTGTTTGCAGCTGGTATGTGTCTTGATGGAGTGGCTTGCAGGGTGCAGTGGCTGATGGCTTGCTGCAGGAGTATATCAGATGGTGGTGGGGTGCAGCTTGCCAGAACTGGGGTTGATGTTCTTCTCTGCTGCCACCTTTGCAGGGAGAAGGAGAATCTATTGTTAGGAGACCCCCTTTATCTTGCACATTAACACTGCTTTGGGCCTGTACCATGACCTCTTTCAGCCATGGATGGTGCTGGGCGCCTCACTGCACCCTCAGGGTGAGCACAGTACCAGCACAATGTGATGGTGTGTAGCTACTCTGTGCCAGTACAACACACGGTCAGTACCCCCTACCAGGCCGAGGTGCTGTGGGGGTGCACATGGTCACTTCCCCCTACCAGGCCGAGGTGCTGTGCGGGTGCATTCCCCATGGTGTGTATCTGTGGACAGCTGATTTGCATGTGCAGTGCATCATGGGTGTGACTGGCACGATCCAACCCTGGGAAGATCCAGCGCCTGCTCTCAGGCTCTGATAAACCACACATAGGCCATCACACGTACATCTGTTAGCATAGCCATAGTGCATAAGTGCAAGACACCCTAAAGCAGGGGTCTCCAACTCCAGTCCTTGAGGGCCGCAAACCAGTCAGGTTTTCAGGGTATCCCTAATGAATATGCATGAGATATATATGCATTAGAAATAGCCTGCCATACTGACTGGTTTGTGGCCCTCCAGTGCTGGATTTGGGGACCCCTGCCGTACACCTCTGTCATGTATGATTGTGAGTGGGCAAGGTACAGATGTCCTCGACATCAAAAGGTTAGATAGAATGTGTCACATCCCTCCTCGTTTCTCACCACCACCAAAACGTTGTCTAATAGACAATATTTTGGTGGTGGTGAGAAGCGAGGTATGTGACACATTCTATCTAGTCTTTTGATGTCGAGGACATCTGTACCTTGCCCACTCACAACCACAGACAACTTTTTGGTGGTGGTGAGAATCGAGGAGGAATGTGTCACATTCTATATACCCTTTCGATGTCTAGGACATCTGCACCTTGTCCACTCACAATCTTAAATGACAGAGGTGTAAGGCAGGGGTCTCCAAATCCAGCCCTGGAGGGCCACAAACCAGTCAGGTTGGCAGGATATCTCTAATGCATATATATCTCATGCATAGTCATTAGGGATATCCCGAAAACCTGACTGGCCGGTGTGCCCCGTAGGACTGGGTTGGGAAACACTGCTATAAGGTGCCCACATTGGTAAAAACACACGTACCCACGCACGATTGTACGCACGTACCAACGCACGGGGCTATGCCCGTAACAACGCATGCAGCCACGCACGTACCAACGTACATGGCTATGCGCACTGCGAGAGTGTGTTTCACTAACAACTACTGAATGTAAAGAAAAACATGCCTCCTCATTCCCTATGTAATGTACAGGGTGCTGCCTGGGACAGCATTCTGTGTTAGGCACACTGGGGACTCGAACCCATGCTGCCTGTACCAGCGGTGAGTACACTAACCATTGTGCTACAGCTCTGTTTCAATGATTTGTGTCTGTACGCCCTCATATGATTAACGCGCCACGGCGCCCTGTAACGCTCGTTAGTTTTTGGAACGCGCGTTAGTCGTTATGATGTCCCGCCCATGTCCTTTTATGGCTTTCATTTCACTAACGCGGCTCCTAACGCGATTTGCACTAATGCAGTTTAGTAAACATACCCCTTAATCTCTATTCGTCTATGAGGAATGCCTATCAACACAACTATAATTCAAGTATATGCCCCAACAACAGCTGCAGAAGAGAATGAAATTGAAGAGTTCTATGAACAAGTATAAGCTGAAATTGACAGAACATGCAAACAGGATATCCTAATAGTCATGGGTGACTGGAACGCAAACGTTGGCAACAAAGAAGAAGGCAAAGTAGTTGGAAAATATGGACTTGGCAACAGAAATGAAGCTGGAGAAAGACTGATAGAATTCTGCAAGACCAACTATCTATTCATCTCAAACACCTTCTTCCATCAACACAAGCGGCGACTGTACACATGGACGTCACCCAATGGATTGTATAAAAATCAAATTGACTACATCTGTGGAAGTCAACGATGGAAAAGTTCTATAACATCAACAAAGACAAAACCTGGAGCTGACTGTGGTACAGATCATCAACTACTAGTATGCAAACTCAAGCTAAAATTGAAAAAAAGCAAACCACTCATGAATGCAGCAAAATATGACCTTGAGAATATACCACTGGAATTTAAAGACTGCCTGCAAAATCAATTTGCTGCTTTAGATACAAATGACAGAGCTCTAGAAGAGTTATGGAATGACATCAAGAAGATTGTGTTGGAAGAAAGCGAGAAGTCTCTACAAAAGGTGAAAAAGCAAAAATGGCCAAAATGGATGACAGAAGAAACTCTGAAAATTGCCCAGAAACGCAGAGAAGCTAAAGCCAGAGGAGAAAGAAAGACAATAACAGAACTCAACAGAGATTTCCAACGTGCAGCAAGACAGGACAAGGAAAAGTACTACAACGACACATGCAAGGAAATAGAAGCACAAACTATTAGAGGAAGAACAAGATCGGCTTTCCTAAAGCTACGAGAGTTAAAGAAAAAGTTCCAGCCTCGAATTGGAATGTTACAAGATGCTCAAGGTTCTATGTTGAATGATGCTGAGAAGATCAAGAAAAGGTGGAAGGAATATACAGAGTTTTTATATGTTAAAGATCAAGTGGACCAACAGCCGTTTCAACCTGTACCTTATGATCGGGAACCATTGGTGATGAAAGAAGAAGTTGAAGCAGCATTGAAAGCCTTATCAAAGAACAAAGCACCAGGCATTGATAGCATTTCCATAGAAGTATTACAGCAATCTGATGCAGCTGTTACCGTACTTACAAGGCTCTGTCAAGAAATATGGAAGACAACATCATGGCCAACTGACTGGAAAAGATCTGTGTTTATACCAATACTAAAGAAAGGTGATCCAACTGACTGGAAATTATTGCACGATCGCTCTGATCCCACATGCCAGCAAGATTCTACTGAAGATTATTCAAAAGAGACTACAACCATACCTGGAACAAGAACTCCCTGAAGTGCAAGCAGGGTTCAGGAAAGGGCGAGGAACGAGAGACATCATTGCAGATGTGAGATGGATCCTTGAAAAGACTAAAGAATACCAAAAGGATATCTATTTGTGCTTTATCGACTATAGCAAGGCTTTTGACTGTGTAAACCATGAGAAACTCTGGACCACATTAAGAAGTATGGGTATACCAGAACACCTGATCGTACTCTTGCACAATCTGTACATTGATCAAGAAGCAACAGTTCGAACGGAACAAGGAGAAACAGAATGGTTTAAAATAAGCAAAGGTGTAAGACAAGGCTGCATACTTTCCCCCTACCAGTTTAATTTATATGCAGAACAAATCATCAGAGAAGCAGGATTGTATGAAGACAACAGAGGTGTGAAGATTGTTGGAAAACTCATCAACAACCTTCGCTATGCTGATGATACCACATTACTGGCTGAAAGTGAAGATGATCTGAAACATTTGCTTCTCACAATCAAAGAACATAGTCTCAAAATGGGCCTGCACCTTAATGTAAAGAAGACAAAGATCATGACAACTGGCATAATCAACAGGTTCATCGTTGAAGGAGAAGAATTGAAATCGTGAACAACTTTAACCTACTTGGATCAACTATCAATAAAGAAGCAACAAGCAGTGAAGAAATCAGACGACGCATTGCTCTTGGCAGAATGACTATGAAAGACCTAGATAAGATTCTCAAGAGCAGAGATGTCTCTCTCCATACAAAGATTCGACTTGTTCAAGCCATGGTATTTTCAATAACATCATATGGATGTGAAAGCTGGACAGTGAAAAAGATAGACAGGAAGAAAATTGATGCCTTTGAATTAAGAACATAAGAACATAAGATATGCCATACTGGGTCAGATCAAGGTCCATCAAGCCCAGTATCCTGTTTCCAACAGTGGCCAATCTAGGTCATACGTACCTAGCAGTTTCCCCAAAAGACAGGTTCTGCAATGCTTGTACTAGGTCAAGCATTGATATCCTGGGTCCCTTCTTAATAATGGTTTATGGACCTTTCCTCCAGGAACTTGTCCAAACCTTTTTTAAACCCAGCTACACTAACAGCCTTTACTACATCCTCCGGTAACAAATTCCAGAGTTTGATTACATGTTGAGTGAAAAAATATTTTCTTTTATTAGTCTTAAATAGTTTACCCTGTAGCTTCATTGCATGTCCCCTAGTGAAGTCTTCCTATATTCTGATAACGTAAACAGTAGATCTACGTTTACCCGTTCCACTCCGTTCATTAATTTATAGACTTCTATCAATTATGGTGCTGGCGGCGAATACTGTGTATACCATGGACTGCCCGAAGAACAAACCAGTCAGTACTAGAGGAGATCAAACCTAAGCTTTCTTTAGAAGCTCAGATGACAAGACTTCGACTTTCACACTTTGGACACATCATGCGAAGAAAGAGATCATTAGAGAAAGACATCATGCTTGGCAAGATAGAAGGTCAACGCAAAAGAGGAAGGCCAGCAATGAGATGGATCGATACAATAACAGCAGCTACAGGTACCAGTCTGTCAACAATGAGCTGCCTGACTCAAGACCGAACACAATTTAGGATAGCTATCCAGAGGGGCGTCATGAGTCGACTCCGACTCGATGGCACTTCACAACAACAACATATTCTGCAAAAGATAAAGGAGATACAAGCTGGTCACACACCAAAGGAATAAAAACATGAAGAGCCACAGCAGTTTACAACATTAAAATAAAATTGGTTAAAATGATTTTATTTTGATATTTTAAACTGTTCTGTGCTTCTTGCTTTTTCTTTTTGAACATATATTCCACATCCAAATAAGCTCTTCCAATGATGGATGCAGACACAGATCTAGGATATTTCTTACAGAATTCAACACACCAAAAATGTCTAATTCTACTGTCATTTCATAACAGCAATATAAACCCTTACCAATACTGGGCATATTGTGAAGTAATACAAAACCTTACAAAAATGATTCAAGATCTAGAGCAGTGACTCTCACAAAGTGTGCAGCACTGTCCTCCGAGGGGTGTTGCAAGACAAGGTGGTGACATGGTGGCATTGGAGAAATAAGCACAACATGAACAACTAAGAAGCAAGAAAGCATGCACATTGTGCAATATAAATTGTATATTAAATGAGCATATGTTTACATTATCGTGAGAGAACCAACGGTGCATATGTTTACACTACATGATTACCCAGGGAGGTTTCACTAGCATATTTGGTGGGAATAAGCAGTAAATTGCGTCCAGTATGCCACATTTGTATGCGCAAACAAAATATACCAAAAGCAAAATGCAATAAACTTGTAAAACAGCCATTGGCCAGACTTGGATGATAGGAAAAAATAATCTGTGGTGGGAATGACATTAATGATTTGTTTTGAACAATAGCTTCATTGGGTGAGAGAAGTTGTAATAAATTTGGGGGAGACAGACAGAAAATGTTTGGAACGGATCCAGAGAGAAAAGTCTTTTACATCACAACAGCATAAACAAAACAAAACAAAGATCCTCTCTTACATGAAACTACAACGCTTTTTCAAACCACACTGATAAAATCTAACAAGCAACTTATGAAAACCACAAATACAACTATTTTTAAACCGAAATGTTCAGGGGAAAGCGCGAACGCAGTCCCCCACTACCAGAAATTATGCAGTCGACTTTCCCGCATTTGGGGAAATCGCAGGGGTCAACCCAACCGAAGTGCAATGGTTGAGCCTCACCCTGGGAGAACCACCTTCCTGATCATGGTATCTCCCCTGCCAGGTAAGTATGAGTAGTTTTGTAGAAGCCTGCCATGTCCCCTCTCAGCTAGCACTGTACACACAGAGGAGATAATTCTACGTCTGATAAAAATCAACTTAGTCAAAGAAGAATTAATACTTAGAATTGTACTTACAATGTAAAACAATATTATCTTCATTTGAAGAATCATAAAAGGATTTAAAGTGTACCCTGATAACCTGTGCCATTTCCCAGAGTCCCTTGCTATTTAAGTATTTGCATGTTGTGACGTGTGCCTCTATGCCTGAAAGAAGACACCGGTCTTTAGTGTATTGTATGTGAAACTCTAGCTAAGATAGTTACACGATTTTGCTTTTCTTAAACTACAGTTTGTTTTCTATGACCATTGGAGTATTAGTTTCTCTTCTATTTAAGAAAGAAGCTTTAATAACAAAAACAAATCCCTCTGGGCATTTGACACGTTTGTGAAAGTCCTTGGTAGCTAATGTGCAGTACACTGAAGACAGGATGAGTGGTCTTATTGCAGTAGTAGGGTAGAGGGGAAGAGGAAGGGGAAGGAACTGGAGCAGGAGCAGGAGGCATTTTTATTCTTAAGAAGCCATGGAAGAATTGAGCCCCAGAAATCTCCATTTTTACCGAAGTGGAATTATTAGCTTGTTATTGCAAAATAGATAGGAGATGAAAAAAAAAGTATTTTGGACTACTCTAAATGTCTGACCAGCTGTGAGGGTCATTGTGTTCATGGCACCCAGTCTACTACAATGGTGTAGCTGTGGTAAGGACTGCATATTTCTGTACAGCGGTATATCGTATTTTAAATTAACTAAACTAAGCCACACAAATGGTTTCCAGGAGGCATCTACCTACAGTGCCAAATTCTGAAATCACCAAATATTCAGCCCATTGAGGAATTTGCTCCCACTTACTTTAGGGCCATATATATTTGCTGCTTCAAAGGGGCAACACTGTGGCCTTCAGCTGCCCCTTTTGATGCTCCAATTTTTTGAATCTCTAATACTCTTTCCCCCTTTCTCTAGAATATTTTGTCCACCCTTGTCTATGGACACCAAAATCTTAACACACACTCTAGCCAATTCCTCTGACCTTGCTTTGAGCGTGGTATACCAATGATGCGGTTGAGTGACTGCAGCAAAGACAGTGGCTCTGTTCCTGCTCCTTTATGCCACTTATGGGCTTAAAAATGACAGTAGCAATACAATGCATCAGGCCATTTCCTCTTACTTGGCTTCCAAATGTCATGCATTGAACAAAGTTTCTACAGTCTATATTTGAATGAATTTTACTTTCTAGTTGCAATACAGAGCCTTTACATAAGTCACTGATATATACTCTGTGAAACATCGACCAACAGTAGTGATTTGTGATTTACAAAAATGCATTGAACATGTACAAAGAACACAGCATTCAGGCTGTAGGAAGTAGAGAAGGACATGGCCTCCAAGCTTTGAACCATGGGGAGGACAGGGTTAATGGTGGTGTCTGGAAGGAGATTTGATGGCAGAAGTGGAGGGTGAGGGTGAAGAAAATAAAAGGGGGAAAATGTGGTGCTGGAGATGTTGAAGGAGGGTGTCAGGGAAGCAGAGAGTGAAGAGATTATAGGGTGACGTAGAAAGTGATTGAGAAAATAAAAAGAAGGGCAAGGCCACCACAACGGTGCAGAGAGCAGTGCAAAGATAAAAAGTTATAGCCTGATGAACAAGACTGATGGAGATACATGAGTTTGGAATCAAACAACCAGGTCTGTGTAATACAGAGGACATCAAAGGGGGAGACTGCAAAGAGATCATTAACAAAATGGATTTTACGTCTTGTAAAGCAGATGTTCAGAAAGGCAAACAAGAGCGAGCAGCTGGAGGAATTCGAGGGGGTGCGGAACAGATGGGGATGAATGGACAAGGACAGAAGGAAAAACAGGGAGAAGGTACCTTGGCTGACTGGCAGATGAGTGAGAGGAAAAAGACAAATGGTGGCTTACACCAGCTTCAATTAATCCAGCATATTACATCATGGATTTTGGAGGACTGCAACGACCACATCACACATCATGCAAAATCTGCATTGGCTTTCAGTTTGACAAGGGCAAATTTAAGGTTCTGACTCTGTGTCCTAAGTGGTAATGGACCAGAGTACTTAAAATACCAGTTGTCCATGTATACCTACATCCACATGTCCAAGATCCTTCCAAGGTACCTCACTCTCACTAAAGAAAAGCAAACACCCAGGCCTTACAGGGTTAGTCCCTGGAGCTGTCTTCCAGATGCTTTTCTTAAGCTTACCCTCACTTTCAAAAGCAAGTGGCTCTTCTGCCAGGCTTTTTAATCGACTACACCTAAGATCAAAGGGACTCTGCTCTACTTGATCAGCCAGACAGTGTCATGCTGGAGTAACAGACTGTATTGTTTACAGTTTCATTCTCTGGGACCAAGCAGGAAATAGTCCTCACTTATGGGTGACATCACTGATGGAGCCCGTATGGGAACGATTCCCAGCTTCAATAGGAAGCTTTTGGAACATGCACCACGCATGTGTCTCTGCATTCTTGCCCGAAGGAGCCATCTTACTGCAGTGTTCGTTTTTCCGCGAAGCCCAATGGATGCTGACACCTTGGAAAAAGTTCTTTTTTCTCCAGTGCACATGACTTGGAAAGTCTTCCCGTTGGTGCCCATGAGCGCCTGTGCCTTGGCACCGTGTTTTTCTTTGGGTTTTTCTTTCTTTTTCTTTTGTGGCATGAGGGTCTTCTCTCTTGTGCCCCCTGGTCAGCTGGGTATTGGATTCTTTTGATCTACAGAAGCCATCTTCCAACATGTCCAAGCCAGTCATTCGCTTTAAAAGATGCACCCAGTGTGAGCGGACTATTTTGATCACCATCCCCCACAGCTGGTGTTTGCAGTGCCTTGGGCCCGTCCATCAGCCCTCATCGTGTGCTCTTTGCCTTCAGATGGTGCGCAAAGGGCTCCAGAACTTAGAGAAGCAGGAGGAGTCGCTCTTCAGTTCCTCTGAGTTGTCAAAGTCAGCACTGGTGTCGACATCGGCATTGATGTCTTCGAGGGCCTCTGCAGGGTTTTCAACTTCATGCAGAGGCCGGGTTCACTCTGAGCCAAAGGGTTGCGGAATTCTGGATTGCGGCTTTCCTTTATGAAGGAGCACCCCCAGAAGGACTCACCTTGTCTGGAGCAGGCATCAAAAGGTGACTCCGGTAGCCAGTCGAAGTCCCATTTGCACCTGCACCAAAGCCCTCAACAGGATTCCAACAGCGAGGGCTGAGATGGACTTCCTAAGGTCCGCCAGCAGGAGGAGCTGCTCCAGAGGCTCAGAAGGGCAGGCAGGAATCTCCCAGTGGCATGACCATCGTGGAGTCCTCGCCGAAGGCTCTGGCATTGGTGCCGAGCTCTGCGGCGCTGGCTCCAGCCTCATCAGAAACCGTGCTCCTTGCCCAGCTGGAGCATAGCCTCTTGGCATTCCTCGCCCAGCAGACAGACATTGAGGGACTCGGGGTCCTTGGGTTCCTTGGCACAGGCAACTGGTCTGCCTACAACATCGGCTTTGCCAGAGGAGTTGTGGCCCATCCTAAAGGCCCATGACCTCCCCCGAAGGGACAGTGCCTTGGAGCACCACTCGAAGTCCCTATCCTTCCATTGCTTTTCGACACAGAGTGCCTCCGGTTCAGAATGCAGGCAGGCCTGGACCCTGTCCATCCCTCTGGATCAGAGGCAGCATCAAGAGGAGTCACGCTACTATTTTGACTTCCTCTCAAAGTCAGAATTCGAGGGCTGGGAGATTGAGGAGGAGCCTCTTGAGACCGCACAACACTAAAACGTGCCCTTGGATCCCACTCCCCTGCACAACCATCTCAAGTCTCCACCGAAAGACCTTTTCTTCCTTGATTTAATGCGGGACATGGGATCAGCCCTCCCCTTCTCCATTGAGGCTGAGGAGGAACCCCAGGCAGAAGAATTGGAGATCCTCCAGTACCCTTCACCTCCGAGGAAGAGAGTCATAGTGCACATCTACCGTATCCTGCAGAAACTCCTGTTTAGAATGTAGGAGGCCCCTCTCTCAGTGCCCATTGTCAGCAGGCACATCAATTCGAAATACCCGGTGAGCAGAATCCTGGTCTTCAAGAAAGCACAACTTCCCAACAATTCAATGGTAGTCCAGTTGGTCATGAGGCGAATTAAGAGCCAGAAAAAACACTCCTTGGTGCCCCTGAGGCAGGAGGTCCAGATGATGGATGCCTTCAGGCAGTGAGTACTTGTATATCGTGATAACCTGCTGTTCCCTTTCCTTCTCCTTCCCTTATCTTTTTAACTATTTCTGTTCTCTATTCTGTTCTATCTCGTAAATGGCGTTCTTTTCATATTTTCTTAAATGATATAGTATTGTAAACCGCTCTAATGCTTCGGCCTGAGCGGTATATCAAATGTAATAAACCATAAACCATAAAGTGTTACCAGGGCTCCATGTTGGTGGCCAGGATCCAGGCCTACCAACTTTATATGGGGATGTTCTTGCAGGAACTGTCTGGGGACCTGGCTAAGTTATCCAATGAGCTCACTGAGGAACACCTAAAGACATTCAAATCCCTGGTGTCCAAAACCCAGGAATGCTTGAAGCATGTCACTCAGGTGGCCTATGATGCCTTTGAAATGGTGGCCTGGGTTGCAGCTGTGGGCATCGGGTCTGCCGCTTTGCCTGTTTCTAGACATTGAACCTAGAGCAGTGGGTCCAAGACAAACTGGTGGACGTCCCCTGCATGGGTGCAAACCTTTTGAGGCTCCCATGAGGGACATGGCAGATGAGCTGGAACAGGATCAGCTCACCATGACCCACCTGTCCCGTAAGATCTCGGACCTGTCCAAGCGGAGGCCACTGGGGAAAAAGCATTTCTTTCCTAAGAAGAAAAAAGGCCTATGGCTCTTATGCCCAGTACCAATCCTACCCGGCCTTCCAGCCTCCTCAGCAGCAGAAGAGTCAGGGCTCCCACACGCTCTAGTGCCCTAAGCAGCAGAAGCCTGCCCCAGCTCCCCAGCTACAACTCAGGGCTGGTTTTTGACAGTTTCACCAAAGCCATGGCCAGTCTCCCCCTCCCCAGTGATATTCCGCCTCACTTCAGAGAAAGAGACTCCTCCTTTTTGCCCACCACTGTGCTGTCATCACCTCAGACACCTGGGTGCTGTAGATAGTCCGGGAGGGGTATCTTCCCCATTTCCAGCAACTTCCTCCCACATATTTTCCTGGAGAGTTTCCCCTAGATCCTCTTCATCACCCTCTCCTGCAGCTCGACGTCCAAAACCTTCTGTGCAACTGGGTGGTGGAGCCAGTGCTTCCATCTCAGGAGGGACAGGGGTTCTATTCCCAGTACTTCCTGATCCCCAAGAAGACCGGGGGCTTTCACCTGATCCTGGAGATCAGGAACCTCAACTGCTTCCTTATCAAGGAAAAGTTCAAGATGGTCTTGTTGGGGACTCTCTTGCTCTACCTCCAGAAGTGGGACTGGCTATGCTCATTGGACCTCAAAGACACCTATGCGCACATTCTGATTCACTTGCACCACCTGCAGTTTCTCCGCTTCATCATCAGTGAAGTCCACTATCAGTACAGGGTTCTACCTTCTGGCCATGCCTTTGCTCCTTGAATCTTCACAAAATACCTGGCGTTGGTTGCAGGATTTCTCCGCCTCAGGGGAATCTTTGTGTTCCCCTACCTCAAAAACTGACTGATCAAGGCAGACACCCCAAATATAGTCCGGACAGCATCTAGCCACACCATACAGGTTCTGGAGAGTCTGGGATTTCTCATCAACTACCTCAAGTCTCACCTGGACCCCACCCAATGCCTAGAATTAATTGGGGCGCTACTCAGTACCACCCAGGCCAAAGCCTACCTGCTATTGGACCGGGCTTACCACCTGATAGACCTGACCTAGCAGCTCTAGTCCTCCCCTGCAGTCTCTGCCCACCTCATGCTTCAGCTTATGGGCCATATTGCCTCCATGGTCCATGTTGTGCCGATGGCGCATCTCCACAAGTGTCAAGCGCAGTTGTCTCTCTGTACCCAGTGGCGACAGGCAACAGTCAACTATGGGACTTTGTATAGATCACACCCCCTCTCCGGGAATCTTTTGACTGTGGTGGACACCTTCCAACCTGATGCTGGGCCTACTCTTTCAGGCCCCACTGTATCAGTGCATCCTAACTACAGATGTATCCAAACTGGGATGGGATCTCACCTCAATGGACTCTGGATGCAGGGCCTCTGAACGCCCCGCAAGAGCCTTCACCAGATCAACTTTCTGGAGCTCTGAGCCATCACCAATGTCTCCGTGTCTTCTAACATCAGCTTGCTCACCGGGTGGTTCTCATCAAGATAGAACATGGTGACCTGATTGTCCATGTCAACAAGCAGGGTGGCACGGGCTCCAACCTCCTTTGCTGGGAGGCGGTGAGGCTCTGGAAATTTGCACTCTCCCAGAGCATGCTCCTAACAACCGTTTATCTCCCGGGAGAAGTCAATGTTCTGGCAGACCAGCTCAGCAGAGTCCTTCAACCACACAAATGGATGCTCAACTAGCAGGTGGTCGAGAGCAACTTTCGGGAGTGAGACATGCCGTCAATAGATCTCTTTGCCATGCCGTCCAGTGCCCTGCTGCCGCACTTCTGCTCCTTACTTCCCTCCCAGGATTGAGTGGCAGTGGATGCTTTTCTGCTGGATTGGAGCAGAGCTCTTCTCTATGCCTAGCCACCAACTCCGCTGGTGGAAAAGACCCTCTTCAAGGTATGGGCAGATCGAGCCTCCAATATTCTCATCACTCTTCACTGGCCCCAGCAACTGTGGCTCCCCTTGCTGCTTCAGTTAGCGTATCATCTGCCCCGCAGGCTAGGTTGTGCTCCGGATCTAATCTCACAGGACAAGATATTCTTGTACCCCCATCTTCCATCACTAGCCCTCACGGCCTGGATGCTAAAAGGATGACCTTGGCTGCCTTCCAGCTCTCTCCGGACACACCCCAAATTTCTGCCAAAGGTAGTCTCTGACTTCCATCTTAAACAGTCGGTGGTACTTCCCACCTTCTTCCCGAAGCCTCACATCAGCAGAGTAGAGGTGAACCTGCATACTCTCGACTGCAAGCGAGCGCTCGCTTTCTACCTGGAGAGGACAAAGACTCATCATCGCTCTTCTCAGTTGTTCATCTCCTTTGACCGCAATAACTTGGGTGTAGCTGTGTCCAAGCACACCCTCTCCATCGGAGTGATGGATTGCATCTCCTTCACTTATGCACAAGCTGGGCTTTCCCTGGAATGTCATGTCATGGTGCACAATGTGAGGGCTATGGCTGCCTTAGTGGCCAACCTGCGCTCCCTCTCCATGGTGGAAATCTGCAGGGCAGCGACGTGGTCAATCGGTCTACACCTTCATGGCCCACTACTGTCTGGATCAGGATTCCCCAAATGACAGCAACATAAGCCAAGCAGTTCTCCAGCACCTTCCCACCTGCCCTTCTGTCCATCCAGGCTACTATGGAGTCCTGCTGATGTAGGTGTCCTAGCTGGATGTCGACTCTTGGAACCTTGAGCGACTACTTATAGTGCTATTCTTGGTTCACTTTTTATGGTTGCCCTATTGGGCATTTTCCAGGTTTTTTTCGGTAGCCTGTAAATATGGGAGTCCCATAAGTGAGGATTGTTTCCTGCTTGGTCCTGGAGAAAGCGTGGTTACTCACCTGAAACAGGTGTTCTCCGGGAGCAGCAGGAATCAGTCCTCTCTGCCTTCTCACCTCCCCGTCAGTTGTATCTATTTTTATGCTGGATTAAACTATGTTATCTTACTGGGCTAAGATGGCTCCTTCAGGCGGGAAGACAGGTGTGCATGCATGGTGCATATTCCAAAAGCTTGTTATGGAAGCTGGGGATTGTTCCCATGTAGGCTCTATTGATGATGTTACTCATAAGTGAGGACTGGTTCCTGCTGCTCTTGGAGAACACATGTTACAGGTGAGTAGCTACGCTTTCTGGTCCGGGGGGGGGGCAGGAGTGCAAGGCCAGCCCTACCACAAAGTTGATGAGGTACCCACATAGTGCAGCAGAATAACAGAGCAACGGGACTTAAGACTGCTATGAGCACATGCAGGACCTTTCAGCACATGCCCATGCAGCAGCGCTCAAGCCCAACCGTGTTCTACCCCTTAAGAGAGAAAGTTTGCATCAGAGGGGAGAGGGTCACAGCAGAACTAAGGGGTATGTTTACTAAACCATCCTAATGTTATTGGCTTTAGTTGCAGCGTTAACATGAGGAATGCCATATAAGGAAGTGGGCTTTCCGGCATCAAGGTACTAATGGCTGGGTATCGCGTGATAGAGGGCACCTTGGTGTTATCGTGCGATAGTGTGCGCTGTGGCACATTAGCGCGCGGTAACCTTAATTACGTAGAAGCGCTGTGATACTAGCTACAGAGGTGTAGCACACTGGTTAATACAATGGCTGCTGAAACAGCAGTCATGAGTTTGGTTCCTCAGTGGGCTCATATAATAAGGCTGTCCAAGGCAATTCCTTTTAATGCGTGTAACAGACACATCTCAACAATCTGTGCTCCGAACCAAAAAACCCTCGCTGCAGTGCAGTAACCTAATGCACCCACCCTGAGGCGCCGTAGGTTGGCACCCTCCAAGGCACCATATAAGGTGCCCCATAAGCTGCCGGAACCTAAGGTACCATTAAAGATGGCCGAAGGACGTTAAGGTGACTCATGAAATGGTGCCCAAGGGCAGTAAGGTGCCCCAAGTTGACAAGCATGAAATGTATGGCCCAAACACAGATGTAACCCTAACACTGCACAGAGCACCAAGGAAAGGCAATGAACAAGTGATGGAAAGAAGAAGATGGCGGAGCTGATGGACCTGCCAAATCTGCGTGCAGCCCATGTGGCAGCTGGTAAAGTGGACAGACATATTGGAGGCAGCTGTACCGATGCACAGGGTGATGGTAATATAAAGTGCAACAATGACAGTGTGTGGCAGAGGATGGGAATACGTGTCCACCAGAGCAGGTAGAGGTGGCAGGATAAGTGCAATGACAGGAGGACAGAGGAGTAGCAGTGCCATGCAGAGCAGACACAGGAGAGGCAAGCATGAAGAGCCGCAATGCAGAGAAGGATACCAGTGCAGGACATGGGGTAGTAGCCTGCACATTAGGGCAGGATGCCACACAGCTGCCAGACACAGATAGATGGACAGAAAGATGGTTGGCAACTGTGATGAGGGTATAATGTGGTGGCACACAGATCTGCACAGATATGACTGTTACAGGAAGGAAAAGTAGTTGTGTAGGACAGGCATAAAACAAGGAGAAGAGAGAGGAATTGAACCCATGATCACTGGCTGGGAAGTCATTGTATTAACCAGTGTGCTATGCCTCTATGGCTTTGATCATAGCAATGGCTGGCTACACATCACCTGCAGGTCACCGCACATTCTGTTGTGCTTACCGGGATAGGGTAAAACCACAGCTAAGGCACTTTACAGGGCACCTTAGGTTAGGCAAATGAGGTGAGGGTGTTTTGGGGTGGAAACACTGATTTCAGAAATATGTCTGACTGTTACAGGCATAAAAGGGATTTGCTTCGGACAGTCTTACTAAAGGAAGCCCATTGTGGGATTGAACCCATAATATCTGCCACATAAGTAATTTGGAATAACCATCGTGCTACATCAATATGGGGTTTATCATACCAATGGCTGCCTACAGAAAGAGTGCAGGTCACCGAACAAACTGTCTGCTGTGGTAACCAGGGTAGGATAGAACCAACAGTACCCATAATGCAATTCACATGTATAACAGCAATCTACATCTGCTCACCAGATGGGGTATGCACCTCTACAACACGTCAGCTTGGTAGGGGGAACTGACTATGCGTATTCCTGCCACAGAGTATCTACAGGCCATGCCATTGTGCATGTTCTGTGCTTACCCTGAGGGTGAGGTGGGGTGGCCAGCACCAGGTCCGCCGTACTTGAGTCAGCTGAGGTAGGTTTTGCTGTAGGTTTCCATCAGTGCTATTGTGTGATAGGTATTCTTTGCAGCTTGTTCCGGGTCTCGCTGCTTCTTAAGTAACACCTCCATCAGTTCCATGAGAGGTTTCTGCTGTGCATGAATGGCAGCGGCAGTCTGTTCCTGAGTGTGATGTGTCATCTCCAACTGTTTTTCCCATTGGACCGACATCCACCGTAACAGCTCTTGGGGGTCCATCTTGGAGCCTGCTGTTCCTGCAGAAACAAGGAAACAAAAGAGCACACCAAGTGCGGCACAAAAAAAAACAAACCTTTTTTTTTTTTTTCAATGGCTGTCTACTGCAGCAGAGCAATAACTCCCTTTCTCTTTGGTTATCCCTCTACACCCGTGTCCAGCTACCGTTACCTCGGCACAGTGCAGAGTCAGGCACTGAGAAAGTAGCTCCAATCCTTCTGACGGATTTGTCAGCCAATTCAGGATCACCTTCTGCTCACCGGATAACAGCTTTCTTTTCTCTTGTGAAGTGATGTTTTTTCCTTTAAAATGTCCTTGTAATCCAAGTAAAAATCTGTAAAACTACGCCAACCTGTAACATGCTAGCTACCCTACAGCCTGGGCATGCAGGGTTAAGCGGCCTGATATCCTTTCTTCAGATAGTATAGCAGAGTTTTTGAGGAGGCAATGCCTCATGGGAGTTGTAGTACTTTTACTATCCAAATAAAGAGTAGTTGAGCACGAATGGTTTCAGGCAAAAATAACAGGATTTTAATTCCCCTCCGGGCGGATTCAAACAAAGGAAACAAAGGGCAAATAGCCATACATCTCTGGCAGGAAAAATAATATAAGAACTAACAAAAATAGCTTCTTAAATCAGCATGAACATTTGCTTCACAGCAATCAAACTTAAACAAACACTTCTCAGCTCAAAACGTTTGTGCTTTCTTCCTGCTGACTCATGCAGCTCTCTGAACAGCCTGGCATTAGCACAAAGAGATTATGTTATCTGAAATAGACAATATACAGTCCATTTGTTCTTCTGGCATATACTCTACAACCGGTTCTGTCTCCATTGCTTTATAATGGCTATCAGTTGGGAATGTTTGAAACTTGCTACACAGCGTTTCTAAACACACACCTAGTTTCTCTGCTCGAGGCTTTTCCTTGCAGCACTCTACCAGACACGGTTGAGAATTACCATATATATTGTATTTAGTGTGAGGAGAGTCCCACCCTTCTGGATTAGCATAAGACCAATTCTTAAAAACAGTTTTGTCTCTGAGCCAATCACTCAGCCTACCTTTTGGCTTTCTTACAGGAGAATTCCTCCATACTGCAGGGTCAGCTAAGGATCCAAACCTTGGAGTTTGTGAGTGCTCCCAAATCAGCCTTCCTGGTATTCTTTCCCTTTGGCTGCCTTTCAGACACGGCACCAAACCTGGGTTGTTTCTACCTGGCTTCTTGGCACTGGTTCTCCAATTGTTTCTCTTGCTGGTTTCCCTCTCAGAATTAAACCTCAGAGAATCCTCTCTCAATGTCAGCTCCTCTGAGTTCTCATTCCCAAGCAGTTCTTCCTCTGCTTCTGAACTTGACTCCTGTTCTGGCTCTGGTCTTCCTCTCCGTTCTCCATCTTGTTCTAAGCTCCCTTCTGAGTTCTCTCCTTGTGGTTCTTCACCTTGTTCTAACTTTCTCTCTAATGAGCATTTTTTATATCCCTGCCTTCTAGAGTTTAACTTAACCCCTCCTCCCAGCAGGTGTTCTGCCTCAACTCCTGACTGTGGAGATAAACTGCAGCAGGTGCGTGTTTTCCTCGTGACTCATTCTGCTTGTGGTTTCCCTGGAAACCATGAGCCATGTGCTTTTGTTGTCTGTCAGCTACTGAAGCCAACTCTTCTGCTTTACCTATCTCTAAGGGATCAGAGGGCCCTTCTACACCACAGGGTGCATATCCCATCTTGTGATCAGCTGTAGACTGCTGATCTGCATGTGCAGTGCATCATGGGTACAGGTGGGTTTACCCTATCCTGGTAACCACAGCAGACAGTTTGTGTGGTGACCTGCAGTCTTTCTGTAGCCAGCCAGAGGTGTGTTAGCAGCTATAGAGATGTAGCCCACTGGTTACTTCAATGACTGTAGACTCGAGGCAGCAGTCATGGGTTTGATCCCACAGTGGTGTTATTTAATAAGGCTCTCTGAGGCTTTCCCTTTAAATTTAAAGCAGTGCTGCCAGCAAAATGCACCCTCACAGTGCTGTAAACTTAAGGTGCTTCATAAGGCGCCCTATAGGGCACATTAGACGGCGCCTTGGCGGACAGGACACTTTATAATGTGCACTATGGAGCGCCTTATGCGGCACCTTATGTTACGGCACTATGAGGGTGTTTTTGCTGACAGCACTGATTTAACTTAAAAAAGGAAATGCCTCAGACAGCACTGATTTAGATGAAAAGGAATTGCCTCAGACAGCCTTCTTACATAACACCACTGCAGGATCAAACCCAAGACCTCTGCCTCCACAGTCATTGCAGTAACCAGTGGGCTACATCTTTATAGCTTTTAACACTGCACTGGCATGAACGTAGGGTTAACGCATGTTAACATGCCACGGCGCCCACTATCGCGTGATACAGATTCTTGCTATCTTGCCGCCGGAACGCCCACTCCTTATATGGTATTCTTCACATTATCGCTGCAACTAGCGCCGGTAACATTAAGACGGTTTAGTAAACATACCCCATGGACACTCTTGTTTCAATGGACAGTTTCGATATGTCAGTGTTTTTGGAGTCGTCATTGGCGGGGCCAGCCCCAGTGCCGATAGAAGGTATTGAAGCAGCGGGTTACAAATGTACACTAAAAAATTGAGCACCCTAGGCAAACCTTCAGTCATACACCCCCTCTCGCCTTCTGAGATTTTGATAATTAAACTCAGTCATGATCATCTGAACACTACCCTTCCAACAATAAATCTGCAGTAATGCAGAATTGGATATCCTATTTTTACATACAAAGCAAATGTTTAACATTTAAATGTTCTCACACTCTCCTTACAGGTAAACAAATGTGCTGATTACTCTGAGATTGTGGAGCTGTCAAAAATAGAAATTACACTTACCTGGTAATTGTTGTTCCTTGAGGAACTCCAGTTCAGTCCTCCACCTCTGGGTAGTGTACCTCCTCCTGCATCTTGGAGACTAGGCATGTCAAAACTGTGACATCACTGGATGTAGCCTGCTGGTCTCTCCCATCAGCCCCCCATGAACTATTGACAAAGCAGACTCAAAGGAGCAACAAATAAGTAGCTATCATATAACTTTCAACTTTTACACTCAACATTAACTTATAACTAATAACTAACTTATAACTGACCCTCTTCCAGGAAGAAGGAGACTGCTTCTCGCACTTCACGTCCCCCCCCCAAGCCAAGCCAGAGAAAGGGAAGGTAAAGAAGGGACAGAAAGAAAGAATCAGAGCGATCCTGAGTCTATTAAGGGTTTTACCCACTGGGCGTTTTGCACTTCCCCCCAACTGATAACCAACTCCAGAAGCATCAATCCCAGGGCAGGAATGAGGACTGAACTGGAGTTCCTCAAGGAACAACAATTACCAGGTAAATGTAATTTCTATTTCCTTATCATTCCTCCAGTTCAGTTCTCCACCTCTGGGATGTAGCAGAGCAGTAATCATTGGGAGGGACCTTTCCTCCCGGATCGCAACACCGCCGACCTGAAACATGCATCGCTCGCTGCCAGAACATCCACACGGTAGTGCTTACTGAAGAAATGAAGAGACGACCAAGTGGCCGCTCTACAAATTTCCATTTGTGGAACCAAACTGTGCTCCGCCCAGGATGTCGCTTGCGCTCTAGTAGTGAGCCCGTAAGCCCACTGGTACTGGACGACCTTGCAAAATATACACCGACACAATTGCTTCTCAAATCCATCTGGAAATTGAAGCTTTCGGTGCCACTTCCCCTTTACGTGGATCTACGAACAGCACGAACAGACATTCAGACTTGCGAAAGGTTTCTGAAACCTTTAAATACTGCCACAGCACTCTCTTTATGTCCAAGCGGCGTAAACTACGGTCTGAGACGTTTCCCTCCGCAGATCCCAGTACTGGTAGGGAAACCAATTGATTTAGGTGGAACGGAGAAACTACCTTTGGCAAAAATGACAGGACTGGTCGCAACACCACCTTTTCCCTAGAAAATGACAAAAACGGCTCTCCACAAGACAAGGCCTGCAACTCCGAAACTTGTCAAACCGAACATATGACCACCAAAAACACTGTCTTTAAAGTTAAGTCTTTAACGGATGCTTGGTGTAATCTTTATCTTTATCTTTATCTTTATTTGCATTATTTGATGAACCGCCCAGGCCGAAGCATCAGGGCGGTGTACAGTACAACAAACGGGCTACTGAAAATAAAGCTAGAAAAGGAACGCCAAATTCAATAGGACAGGACAGGGTAGAAAGAAAGTCGGAAGGGGGAAAAGAGCCCAGAAGGGCAGGGAAGGCGAAGGGCAGGGGGCGGAAAGAGGAAAAGGGAAATGGAAGTGGAACAGACAGGGAAGGGAGGTTTATGGAGGTTGGGGGGGACGACCAGAGGACGAGGCACCATCGTCAGAGAAAGGGAGATCAAAGGCTTGACAGAATAGATGTGTTTTAAGGAGAGTTTTAAAGCGGGGATAGGAAAGTTCCAGACGAAGGCAGGAAGGGAGTGAGTTCCATAAAGCTGGACCTAGGAAAAAGAAAGCTGAGTGACGGGTGAGCTCTAAGCGGGCCTGGGCAGGTGAAGGAAGGAAAAGACGGTTGCCGAAAGAAGATCGGAGAAGGCGAGGAGAGGGTTGGAGGTGAATGACATCGGACAGGTATTGGGGAGTGCTGGAATGGAGGGCTTTGTGCGTGAGGATAAGAACCTTGTAGATAAAGCGAAACCTAACCGGGAGCCAGTGCAAGGCAAGGAGAGAGGGTGACACATGAGAGCGGGCTGGGGAACCGGTAATGAGGCGAGCGGCAGCTCAAAGGGCTCCCTAGCCAAAGACCCTAAAACCAAGTTGAGATTCCAGGGCGGCACTACTACTCTACGGGAGGGACGAAGCCTAGATACTGCTTTAAGAAAGCGCACTATATCTACATGAGCGCCTAAGGCTACTCCTTGAACCTTACCTCTATAGCAAGCCAGAGCTGCCAGCTGGACCCTTAAAGAACTAGCTGCCAGACCTTTGTCAAAACCATCTTGTAGGAAACTTAACACCACAGGAGCGGATACCGTGGAAGCACGGACCTGTCGCCGAGAGCACCAGTCCTCAAAGATATGCCAAATTCACACATAAGCTAGGGAGGTGGATCTCTTCCTGGAGCGAAGCAAGGTCGAGATGACCACCCCAGAATAACCTTTTTTCCTTAGCCTCACCCTTTCAATGGCCAAGCTGTAAGCGAGAACTGATACACCTGATGCATTTGAAGCGGACCATGAATCAACAGATTCTCCGTTATTGGCAATCTCCAAGGCTCCCCGTTGAGGAGCCGGACTAGATCGGCATACCACGGATATCTTGGCCAATCTGGCGCCACCAAGAGAACTCTCCCTCGATGAGCCTCGATGCGCTGCACTACTCGCCCTATGAGTGCCCATGGGGGAAAGACATAGAGGAGGCCTGCCGATGGCCAATGTTGTATCAAAGCATCGATCCCGTCCAACATCCTCTCTCGTCTTCTGCTGTAAAAGCGACTCGTCTTTGCTGACTGGAAGGTCGCCATGAGATCCATAATCAGTGGCCCCCATCTGCGGGCTATTTGGGCAAAGATCTCCGGATGAAGCTCCCATTCCCCAGCATCCACCTAGACTCTGCTGAGAAAATCTGCCATCACATTGTCCTTTTCTGCAATGTGAGCCGTCAAAATCGCTTGTAGCCGAGGTTCTACCCAGGGAACAACGCCTCTGCTTCCTGTTCCATGGCTGCGCTTCCCGTTCCGCCTTGCCGATTGATGTAAGCCACCATCGCGGAGTTGTCAGAGAGCACCCTTACTGCCCGACCTTTTATAGTGACTTCGAACTTCTGTAGTGCTAGAAACACTCCTCGTAGCTCCAGGCGGTTGATTGACCATTGGACCTCCTGGCCGTTCCACGTACCTTGCGCGAAGAGATCCCCGCAGTGTGCTCCCCATCCCGCAAGACTCACGTCTGTCAACAGCAGGAGCCACTGTGGCTGCTCCAGTGGCAATCCCGCCGCCAGATTTCCTGGGCAAAGACACCAGAGAAGAGACTGCCTTATCCGAAGCGGACAGGGGAGCCGTTTGTTCAGAGAATCATTCTGGTGGGACCATCGTCAGAGCAGTGCCCTCTGCAACGGTTGCATGTGAGCTCTGGCCCACGGAACTACCTCCAGGGTCGCCGCCATTGTTCCTAATACCCGAAGATAGCTCCACGCAGAAGGCGCCGGAGTTGACAGGAAGCTGCGTATCACATGACGAAGGCCTTGAGCTTGACGATCCGGCAAAAGCTCAGCTCCTTTCTCTGTGTCGAAGCGGACCCCCAAGTACTCCCAGTACTTGGGACAGGACTAATCGACTCTTGGCTGGATTGACTACCCAACCGAGACCCTGCAGGAACTTTACCACTCTGTCCGTAACCTGCATGCTCTTGGTCCTGGACTTTGCCCGAATCAACCAATCGTTGAGATAAGGATGAACTAGAATACCTTCTTTTCGCAACGTCGCCACTGCCACTACCAAGACGACTTTGGTGAAGGTGCGCGGAGCCATCGCCAGACCGAAGGGCAATGCCTGAAACTGGTAATGTCCCTACAGAAGGGCGAACCTGAGGAACTTTTGATGGGCTGCTCTGATTGGAATATGTAAGTACGCTTCGGTGAGATCGAGGGAGGTCAAGAACTCTCCTTGCCGTACTGCCACTATTACCGAACACAAGGTTTCCATCCTGAAATGAGGAACCCGGAGACAGCGATTTACCCCTTTTAGATCCAGGATGGGCCAGAGTGACTCGTCTTTCTTTGGAACCACAAAATAAATGCAGTAACAGCCTTTGCCATAGGCTGCTGATGGAACGGGCACTACTGCTCCCAGTTGTAAGAGCCGATCCAACGTCTGTCGCACTGCAAGCGTTTTCCGCCGACCCTTGCAAGGCAAAAGTGCAAACGAGTCCAGGACTGGATAGGCCAATTCTAGCGCATAACCTTCGCGTATTATCTCCAACACCCATTGGTCAGATGTTATGTGGACCCAGGCAGGAAGAAATTCCCGAAGCTGCCCTCCAATCGGTTGAATTCCTACCTGGGTCCGCCTCGCTTCATTGCTGTTTTCGACCCTGCGCAGCGGAGGCAGCTGCAAAACCTCTACCTGCTCCCCGAAACCCACGAAACCCCTGGGCTCTAGAAGCAAATCTTCCTCTTTGGAATCCTCCCAATCGAGAGGAATGAAATCTCCTTAAGTCTCTAAACTGGCCCCGCGAGGCCGGCATGGGCTTACCCTGCTTAGGCTTGTCTTCCGGGAGTCTACCACCTTTGGACTCTCCCAAATCCTTCACCAATTTGTCTAGGTCTTCCCCAAACAATAACTTATCCTTAAATGGTAGCTTACTCAGACGCGACTTGGAAGAGCCATCTGCCGCCCAATTTCTGAGCCACAGATAACGGTGAGCAGCTACCAAAGATGACATACTATTCGCCAATGCTCTTATCAAATCGTAGTGGACATCTGCTAAATATGCCTAACCCGATTCTAGCCGCGTCACCTCCATTAATTCCAGTTGATTGGGTTGTTGCAAGCATTGGGACCACCTAAGGCACGCCCTCGCAACCCAAGCTCCACAGATAGAAGCTTGCAAAGAGAGAGCATTTGCCTCAAAGGCCTGTTTCAGCAAACCGACTATCTTCCTATCCTGCGCATCCTTCAAAGCTGCACTGCCTTCTACTGGAATAGTCGTCTTCTTTGTGACTGCTGACACCGCCGCATCAATCCGCAGGGAACGAAACCTTTCCTGTCCTTGTCCGCTAAGGGATAGAGCCTGTTCATGGTCCTGACACCCTTCAGTCCCGCTTCCTGCAGGTCCCATTCAGCTTGGATCATCCAGTAAACTACCTGGTGAACGGGAAACACCACCTGAGATTCCCTCACCGTTTGAATGAGAGGGTCCTCCAGACCCTCTTCCTCTGCCGGTTGCACCGCAGCTAGATTGAGTGCCTGAAGGGCTTCTGTAATGAGTGCTGTAAGTTCCTCTTTTCGGAATACCCTAATGATTCTCGCCTGATCCTCCGGTTCCAGTAATTCGCCTTCTTCAAGTTCCTCCATTCCAGACTCAAGATCTAACTCCGGACCTTCCGTCTCAGGCCACTTGGTATCTGAGAGTGGGAGATCTAGCGTCCGTGCCCTTTTAAGCGGTCTTACCACTGTGTGACTGAGGTCTTCCATCCTGGACTGTCTCACTGGAGAAGCCAGTGGCATAGGCTCCGGTAGCCTCCCCTGCTGCCGTAAGCAATAAGCCTGATGCATTAATAAAACAAACCCCGGGGAAAAATGTACCAGAGGAGGCCCTGGAGCCATCAAAGGCATGGCACTAGATGGACCCGCGGGCATCTTCTGCAAAGTCAGCGACTGTGCCTCCATCCGCAACTCCCCTTCGGGTCTAGGCTGAGTGACTCCTGAACCACCTTATCTTCCATATGCTGCGCCATACTATTTGAAGTTGCAACACAGCCCCGGCAAACTCCAGTGTCCGAGACAGTGCCCCTGCGCGTGCCACACACCAGACACTGGGGACGAGAAGGCATTAGCTATTAATACTAAACAGCTTTTGAAGAAGTAGTATTGTCCCCTTGTTATTATATCTATATATGTATATATATTTTTTAATCAATTTAAAGGAGACACCCTTCTGCAACAAAAATAAAAGTAATTTAACCTAACTTTTCTGAGTGAGAAGTGCTTTCCCTTCAGCCCAGCAGAGAATCCCCCACTGAAAAAGCTCCACGCGGCTGCAGGGAGCTGGAAAATGGTGCGAATGCAGTCGGGCCCTTCTTGGCGCGAAAATCCCAATGTCGCTCAACACAATTTTCAGAAGCACGCTGCGCGGCCGCGGAGCATGCTCCTGCCCCCCAAAAATAAAGGAACCGAACGGAGTGATCTTTTTCCCGGCCCGATGCTCCATTTATCCACCCACAGTGTCGCTCAACACTGGAGAGCTGCCGGCGGTCTGAGCTGTCTGACCCGAAGACTCGTGGCTTTTCTGAGCCGGAGGGCAGCCGGCTTTTGAGTCGCAGAGCTCTCCCCCATGCCGTCCAAGAGGAGAGAGCTGCTGATCCGCTCAGGGAGAGAAGGTAAGAGGAGACAGACAGAGGATCGGCTCAGACCCAGTTTGCTTTTTTTTTTTTTTAAAGAAACAGCTATAGGAAAATAAATTAATGAAATAATACCAAATAAATTCCAAAACTGATCTAAGCTGATCTAAACTACACTGCTCCTATCTGTTCCTCAAGTGAGCCCAGCACCTAGGCTCACTACGTCCTCCTGCTGCATGGAGACTGAACACACTGGGGGCTGATGGAAGAGATGAGCAGGCTACATCCAGTGATGTCACAGTTTTTACATGCCCAGTCTCCAAGCTGCAGGAGGAGGTACACTACCCAGAAGGTGGAGGACTGAACTGGAGGAACGATAAGGAATCTATTGTTTTGCTTTGATTGCTGCGGCTCTTTGCTGCCCCAACAACCACCTAACGGTATGTTTTCTAAAGGGCATTAAGGGAGCAAGTGTGCCATTAACACCTGTTATGGCACACTTGTGTCTTTAATGCTGCAAAAAAGCTGCATTAACGAGCGTTATAGGCTCCTGCAACATTAAGGGAATAGTAGGTGGAGAGTGGATGTTAACGGGGCAGAGAGTGGGTGTTAACAGCGGGTGCTCCATTAACGTCTGTTGCGTTAGCATCCTTTAACGCTGGGAACCCTAATGCCAAGTAAAATCTCGTGGAAAGAGGTTATTTTGAGGGGAGAGAGCCTATTTAAACATCTGCAATGTGATCCACAGACAGATGAGCCCAAGATAGTGATAATAGTGCTCCATTAGCAGCAACAGCAAAGGGCCCCAATATGAATGGGCACTATGTTGATGGTGCAAATTGGACAAAGGGGTTGGCATGTGGGTCATGCAGTGAGGGTTGCTGGTATGCAAGACAGACAAGGAAGTTGCCCAGGTTGCACATCTATGTTGTCCACCATGATGCCATAGTGACAGTAGATCTCAAATTAGTTGCTACAAAATCAGACGTCACTGTGGCTGGGATTCCGTTGTATCCAGCTGTATGGAGGGAAATGTGTGATCAATCCCATGAGGACATTCAGCTGTGCGAAAGAGGAAGACGCCAAGGACGTGAATGTGCCGGTTTAGCTGGCAGCTTCAACAGGGAATAAACGTCTTCTGATGGTGATGAATTCTTATCCAGATAAGTGACTTTTGGTGGTTTTTACCTATATAAAAGTGAGTTAATCGGTTGGTATTGAGGGGTTACTGTCCCCTTGAAACTATGGTAGGGTTGCGTCCCTAACAGTTTAAATAGAATAAAAAGGAACATTACACCACGAGAGGGAGTTTTCCTTCACGGTGTACCTTCCAACAAAAAAATTATGTTTATATGTTTCTCTGGTTGTTTGTGGATTGTGACAGTAGAAGCACACAAACATGCTGCTGCTGTGAAAAGGTGATGCACAACATGGGGTCCCAAGTGTCCCTGGCACCCTAGGAGAGACCCTGGCTAGCCCCCCACTGCTGCTGCTGATGCCAGCTCCAGAGGAAGAGGCCGGTAGTGCTAGCAGCTGTAGCACTACAGGGGAGTGCAAAAAGCAGCCACCCAGGGAATTACCACTGCTGCGGCTGTCTACCTCCTCCCGGATATACCTACAGCTGGCAGGGATGGGGTTATGCTGGTGGCAGTTGTTTGGGGGGGGCAGCATGGCCGTCTATGTGTGCCTATGCCCCCCTATCCAGAACCGGGGCCTTAGGCACATGCCTAAGCCATATGGTGGATGGGTCAAGACTGCACCCCACCCCCACTGACAATATGCTGTTATATCAGCATGGTGTGAGGGTGTTAGCGGCAGGTGCAGCATCTGCCATCAGCAGCATACAGAGCCATGGTGACATATAGACCGGACAACATGTCTCCCTCCAACACACCTTGTCAGACAGGTATGACTCAGGGCATACAGAGATCACAGCAGACATAGGAAGACCCATACTCATGCCCGCATTCATCCTGTCAATGACCACAGTTCCACACAGGGACTGCTGAATCCATATGGCAGCTCTGTGGCACAACACAAAGCCAGTGTGTATATGAGCAGAGGTTCAAGACCTGGCTGTGGATCATGTCTTGCATGTCCCTATGCATAAACTTTAGTCTACAATGCAGGTACAGCACCAGCATGTGCAACCCCCAATGAATCGACCAGCGAGGGACCAAACATCCATCAGCTACATAGACAGGCTCCACTATCCACAGCTGGATGGAAAGGCAGACTGCACACTGAGTGGGCATTAATAACACAGGTACACTACCAAAAAACTGCCTCCAGTTTTGCAACTGATTCCTATAGATTTTGGGGTGCTGAATCCAGGAAAAATAGCCAAAATGTTCCATCACGTCACGTTTTCTTGCAAAATTAGATTTCTTACCCATATAAGGAATGTTCACATAATTTCTTTTTAGCCGACTGCAGTTTATTTTCTTGGCCCAAAATAGAGGTTGTAATGGTTAACTAACTAGAAACACTCCCTCATGATATTTTAGAGTGTTTTGTATTCATTTTATACATTAACAGGACAATTGGGAGGCGGGGGCTAAATCCAGTACTCGCGCTGGCGCATGTTCTTTCCTGTTCGCCTCGCCTCGTTCGCTCGCTCAAACACGGTGGTTGCGACATGAACGTTCCTGTCAAATTTCAGTTTCTTGCAAGTTCATTATTACCTTTTGTTTGCTCAGTCGTAATCCAGCTTTATTCCGAAGTGGTTCACTACAGTTGTAGTTTGCAGTGCTGTGTATTTGTGATGGCTCACAGAGCCAGAGGTTGCGTCAACTCTCCGGACAGTTTTTGTTTTATTTGTGGGGAATATACCGTGAAAAAGCGGCAGAGGAACATTTCTGCATTTATTAAAAAAGTATATTTCGCCTATTTCGGTTTGAAGTTAGGCGATCAAGACAAACCGTGGGCTCCTCACAAAGTGTGCAAGACATGTGAGGAAGATCTACGCTTATGGATGAAAGGTAAAAAACAAGCATTTAGTTTCGGAATACCTATGATGTGGCGTGAACATAGAGACCACAGCAGTGACTGCTATTTTTGCTCTTGCATTGTGAAGGGATACAACTTAAAAAATAAGAACTTAATAAGTTACCCCAACCTTCCCTCAGCAATTAGGCCTATGCCTCATAGCAACGAAGTACCTGTGCCTGAACCACCAAAATCTTTGGATCATATTTGTGTGGACGGTTCTGATCATGATGAGACTCATCAGATGGCTTTTCCCGATGAGTCCAGTACTTCCGAGTTTGAAACTGAACCAGATCCGAAACCTGAACTTTTCTCTCAAGCTGAATTGAATGATTTAGTCCGGGATTTAGGACTCCCAAAAGATGCTGCCCAACTGCTAGGTTCTCGGCTTAAACAGAAAAATCTATTGTCACCAGGAACAACTTTTTATTGGTACCGCAACCGCGAGACACAATTTTTGAAGTATTTCAGCAAAGAGGAAGATTTGGTATTTTGCAACGATATATACGGAGTGATGGAAAAGTTTAAACTCAAGTATGATCCTGCTGAATGGCGGCTGTTCATTGATTCGTCAAAAGACAGCATAAAAGGTGGTGTTCTTCATAATGGCAACACATTCGCTTCAGTTCCTATTGCTCACTCTGTTATTCTCCAAGAAAAATACGAAAATTTGGCCCTGATTCTTCAGAAGATTCGTTATGATGAGCATAAGTGGATGATTTGTGGAGACTTTAAAATTCTATCCATACTATTAGGGCAGCAATCCGGTTTCACCAAATATCCCTGCTTCCTTTGCTTGTGGGATAGCCGGGCCCGCGACCTACACTGGGGGAAAAAAGACTGGCCAATTCGGGAGTATTTGAGACCCGGTGAGAAAAATGTTCTTCATGAGAGCTTGGTACCTCGTGATAAAATTCTATTACCACCTCTCCACATTAAGTTGGGTCTCATTAAGCAATTCATCAAGTCCCTTCCAAAAGATGGTGAGTGCTTTCGGTACCTTTGCTCAAAGTTCCCCCGACTTTCTGAAGCAAAGCTAAAGGAAGGAGTGTTTGTTGGCCCTGATATAAGGAAACTCATTTCAGATGGAGCATTCGCTGAAACGATGTCTGAGAAGGAAAAAGAAGCCTGGGATTCCTTCAAGGATGTTGTTCTCAAATTCTTGGGGAACAGGCGGGATGAGAACTATAAGGATATTGTTGCCAGGATGCTCAATGCCTTCAAAGAACAAGGCTGTAACATGAGCCTGAAAGTCCATTTCTTGCACTCCCATGTGAACTACTTTCCCGAAAACTTGGGGGCGTACAGTGAAGAACAAGGTGAAAGGTTTCACCAGGACATCAAGGACGCAGAGAGAAGGTACCAAGGAAGATGGAACACCACTATGATGGCTGATTTCTGCTGCGGGAAACCCCAGATGAAAAATACGCCAAGCAGCGCACCAAGAGATGCATTCGGGGGAAGAAGAAACGGGCCCACCAGGAGATTGATTGACCCAAGAATGACTTTAAAATCTAAACTGTGTTGACAAATATCTGGATTTGGAGACCCCTGCCTTAAACCTCTGTCATTTAAGATTGTGAGTGGACAAGATACAGATGTCCTAGACATCTAATAGACAACATTTTGGTGGTGGTGAGAAGCGAGGAGGAATGTGACAAATTCTATCTACCCTTTTGATGTCTAGGACATCTGTACCTTGTCCACTCACAATCTTAAATGACAGAGGTCTAAGGCAGGGGTCTCCAAATCCAGTCCTGGAGGGCCACAAACCAGTCAGGTTGGCAGGATATCTATAATGCATATATATCTCATGCATATTCATTAGGGCTATCCCAAAAACCTGCCAGGATTGCGGCCCTCCAGGACAGGGTTGGACACCCCTGGCCTAAGCTGTTCCCAGCATTAGTCTGCAAATGTGCATGATGAGCAGCACAGGATTGTGGGTATGACCTGAAACAGAGTGGTTTGCTCAGGATGTGTCTGCATTGGAGGTTGGGTCAATGGCTGAGACTTCGTAGTACCCATCTGCCTTGTGCATGGCCTGTATGGCCACAGCAGTTCACACTATGAGGGCACTCTCACTCTTACCAAGTTGTGACCATGGCACGGCTATGCAGCCACATAGTGCTGTATAATGTCTAGTCCTAGTAATGTGGGTGCTCTCCTTGTCTTGGGAGTCCAAATGCTGGATGCCCATGCTGTTTGCCCTAAGCTGGGGTGGAAATGGTTGCTCTGTGCACATACATTGTGTGCTGAGTGACCACAGGTAGTATGTGTATGACTGAAACAGCCCTGTGATGGGCAGTAGATGGAATCTGACTGTGTTGGCTGTGGTGAATTGGTATTTTCACATGATTGGGCCAGAGGCTGGCCATGGTAAGATCAACAGGATGGTAGCAGCAGCCCTATGCAAGTCTAGAAACCTCCACTGCATTTGGTATCCATGGCATCGGCTACTGCAACACTGGGCACCAACATGCATTGTTCTAGGAGGGACCCTATCCAACAGGGGCAGGATTGAGGGACCAGATATGACAAGCACCTATGCATAGGCAGCTCTATAATGAGGCCAAGTGAGGCAGTGGCTTCAGGCGGCAACCTTTTGTGTTTTTTGGGGGCGGCAAAATTGCCCCCAAAAAGACCGCCGTCACCGCCTCACTCGGCCTTCAAAATTAAAAAAAACCCTAACTCTGGTGTAAGAAGCAGCTGCCGCTGCTGCTCCAGTGGCGGCAGTGGCAGAATGAGGAGTCCCGCGGCCAACCGCCCACCCCCCCGGAGAGCCTGCTGGTTTCCCCTGGTTTTGCCGGCTCCGCTTTGCAGAGCTACGGTGAAGGGACAGTGTTTCCCTTAATTACGGCTCTGTTAAAGCTGAGCCCAAGGCACTGATGGGAAACAGGAAATCCTGTTTCCCATCAGCACCTCGGGCTCAGATTTAACAGAGCCGCGCGAAAGGGAAACACTGTCCCTTCGCCGCGGCTCTGCAAAGCGGAGCCGGGGAAACCAGCAGGCTCTCCGGGGGGGGGGGGCGGGCGGCCGCGGGGCTCCTCATTCTGCCGCTGCCGCCGCTGGAGCAGCAGCAGCAGTTGCTTCTTAGGCAGGAGGTTTATTATTTTTTCAATTTCCCTGGGTTGGGGGGAGGGTCTAGGACTGGAACTGGGCTGATGGGGGGTGTAGGACAGGAACTGGGCTGATTTGGGGTTTAGAACTAGAAATGGACTGATCAGGAGGGGGGCTAGGACTGGTAATGGGCTATTGGGGGGGGTTAGAACTGGAAATGGGCTGATGGGGGGTTAGGACTGGTAATGGGTTATGGGGGGTTAGAACTGGAAATGGACTGATGGGGGGTTAGCACTGGAAATGGGCTGATCGGGAGGGGGCTAGGACTGGAAATGGGCTGCTGGGGGTTAGGACTGAAAATCGACGGATCAGGAGGGGGGTTAGGACTGGTAATGGGCTATCGGGAGGGGGGTAGAACTGGAAATGGGCTGATCGGAGGGGGCTAGGACTGGAAATGGACTGATGGGGGTTTAGAACTGGAAATGGGCTGATGGGGGTTAGGACTTGTAATGGGCTATGGGGGAGACTAGGACAGGAAATGGGCTGATTGGGGTGCTAGGACTGAAAATGGACTTATTGGAGGGTTACGACTGGTAATGGGCTGATTGGGGGGCTAGCACTGGGGTGGGCTGATAAAGAGGATAGGACTAGAAATGGGCTGGGACAGGAAATGGGCTAATAGGGGAGGGGAGGAGAGTGCTGCTGTCCCTGGAAGAAAACATAAGAACATAAGAACATAAGATATGCCATACTGGGTCAGACCAAGGTCCATCAAGCCCAGTATCCTGTTTCCAACAGTGGCCAATCCAGGTCATACGTACCTAGCAGTTTCCCCAAAAGACACCGGTTCCGCAATGCTTGTACTGGGTCAAGCATTGATATCGTGGGTCCTTTCTTAATAATGGTTTATGGACCTTTCCTCCAGGAACTTGTCCAAACCTTTTTTAAACCCAGCTACACTAACAGCCCTTACTACATCCTCCGGTAACAAATTCCAGAGTTTGATTACACGTTGAGTGAAGAAATATTTTCTTTTATTAGTTTTAAATAGTTTACCCTGTAGCTTCATTGCATGTCCCCTAGTCTTTCTATATTCTGATAACGTAAACAATCGATCTACGTTTACCCGTTCCACTCCATTCATTAATTTATAGACTTCTATCATATCTCCTCTCAGCCGTCTCTTTTCTAGGTTAAAGAGCCCTAACCTTTTTAGCCTTTCTTCATAGGAATATCCTTCAATCCCCTTTACCATTTTGGTGGCTCTTCTCTGAACCTTTTCTAATAACGCTATATCTTTTTTAAGATATGGCAACCAGAATTGCACACAATATTCAAGGTGTGGTCTCACCATGGAACGATATAGAGGCATTATAATATCTTTTGTTTTATTTTCCATTCCTTTCCTTATGATACCTAGCATTCTATTTGCTCTCTTGGCTGCCGCTGCACACTGGACCGAGGGTTTTAACATGCTATCCACAATGACGCCTAAATCTTTTTCCTGAGTGGTGGTTCCTAATGTGGAACCTTGCATCGTGTAACCATAGTTTGGGTTGTTCTTCCCTAGGTGCAAAACTAGGGGCTACAAATGGGTTGATGCAGGAGGATGGTAGAATAGGACTGGAAGGGAGCAGATACTGAGAGGGTCTGCCAGGGGAAGGATGGGGCAGGAAGGGAAGGAGGGGGCTGGAAAGGAGCTAATACCTGGAATGTACCGAAGGGGGACTGGAAGGGAGCTGACACTTGGGGATGGGAGTGGTAGGTAGCTGGGTAATAGGGAGAAGGCTGGAAGGGAGCTGACATGTGAATGGCACTGGAAGAGAGATAGACAGAGGGTAGGGTGGCTGGAAGGGAGCTGACTGGGGAGTGGCACTGAGAGTGAACCTGAGCTGATACCTGGGATGGTATTTGGACTAGAAGGGGCTGGACAGTGGGAAAGGTGGGGGACTGGAAGGGAATGGACACAAGTGGCAGTCATGGGAATGCAAGGTGGTTGACACTGGAAGGTACTGGGAGGGGAGGACTGGAAAGGGGACTGATACTGGGGAGGGTTACTGAAACTGGAAATGGGCTGTTGGAAGGAAGTGAAGAAAACAAAAGAAGAGATAAGAAATGGCAGATGGACCAGGGACCATAGACCACAGAAAGAGAGCTAAGAGAAGACAGGAAAGCAGAAGCCTCAGATCGGGACCAGCATGATCAGAGAATAAAATGGTCAGACAACAAAGGTAGAAAAAATAATTTCATTTAATTTTGGTGATTGGACTTTGTGCTATTTTTATATTTTACAGAATATTGGGGAACTGCATCTCTTATTTATCTGATGTTGCACTGCATGTGGATTCTGGCTTCTTGGGGTTTCAGTTTAAATTTTGTCTACATATTTTTATTTTTACTTTAGATTGTGGTTACTTATTCTGTACTTGGTGAGGGTCGATGTGCGTGTGTGACTGAGGTCAGGTGTTCTGTTAACATGCAGTTTGTATATAAAGATCTATAGTATACTGTAGTAATTTGGCTTGTTCAGCTTTTCAAATAGATGTATGGATGTTCCAGGGCCCACTGTAGTATTTACAGTGATGCTTTTTTTGGATGGGCTCCTTATGTGACTTTTGGAAATTTGTGCTGGTATGGTATGGTAGGTTTGCTTTTTGTTGTAGAGTTTTTTATTAGTTCACAATATGCCTGGTACTGGAGAACAGTGGTTGTTGTTGTTAGTGAGATGATCAGAATCAGATTTTTTTTTTAAATACTGAGTTCTGTGGGTGAATGTCCTGGTTCTGCTCTGCACCTACTGTGGATGCAAAATATATGTTGAAAAAGAAAAAGGGAGAACCATAATGCAGTTTATAACAAAATAAAAATGGGTTATAATTTATTTTTATAAACTGTGCTATTGATTCTTGCTGTCTTTTAGTTCCTTGGTGTGCAAACAGGACCGTACCTAGCCCTGTGCAGCCGCACAGGGCTTAAAGGCTTGGGGGGTGCATTTCGGCTCTCTGCTGTTGCCCTGCTGCCGCTGGCAGGATAGCAGGCAGTTAAAATGCGCCCAAAGCCTTTTCACAGCACTTTAAGCAGGTCTGGTCCCTCCCTCCTCTGACACGATGTCAGAACAGGGAGGGACAGATCTGCTTAGAGTGCCGGCACCTTTCAGATTGGGTACATGCCTCCTCTCCTCCTCCCCATACCTCCGTGCAGTGCTGCCTGCTCTTTCCCTGCTGCCGGCGCCGCTGTGAAAAAAACAGAGGGCAGCAGCAGCAGGGAAAGAGCAGGCAGCGCTGGATGGAGGTATGGGGGGAGAGGGGGGCATGCGCCCGAGTTGCAAGTCGCACAAGGTGCAATTGCAGTTCAATACGGCCCTGTGTGCAAACATATTGCATTTCCTCCATATAATCGACTCGGCTTTTTGATATGGTTCAGTCTCTGATTGGATTTCTGAAAAAGTCTCTCCCCCCTCTAAGGTGGTGGGGGGCGCCATCTCATTTTTCGCCTTAGGCAGCAGACTGCCTTGAGCCACCCCTGCACCTATGGCATGCTACAATTGTGCAGGAACAAGGTAAGGCACTGCAGACAATATCTGCCATACACTGTCAGTGATGTGGATCTACAGCATGGCCGGCACGAACCATCTCTACCACTGCAACCTCTGGGGACCAGGTGCTGAGTGCCTATCCTCACCCTCAGGGTGACCACTGAAACTGCTCGGTAGCATGGTTTTTAGCTGTTCTGTGCTTGTAGCACACACTGTCAGTATGTCTTACTGAGGTGATGTCTCCATTTGGTGATCAGCTGTAGACTGTTGATCCGCATTTGCAATGCCTCATGGATACTGGAAGGGCTAATCTATATTGGCACACACAGCAGACATTTTAGGCAGTGACTTGCAGTCTCTTTGAATCCAGACATTGCCATATAGAGAGGTGTGGAAGTGTAGCCTACTGATTAGTGCAATGTCTCCATAAGCAGGAGGCAAGGGTTTGAGTCCCACTTGTTCATTTTGGGCCTTTATGCTGTAGCAGCTGATAAGCATGCAATAAATAAAACCAGGAGTCTGTTCAAAGATCCAAACCAATTTATTGTGCACATGGCTCAGTTAGTCAAAGCTTTAAAAGGAACTGAGAAAAGTTTTTACAGAGACATACTCATTTATACCTCTTTTTCAGTTTGATACATGAGAACTTTCTATTGGTTCCAGCTTGATACATGCAAACTTCCTATTGGTTCCAACGTCCCCTGCACCTGTCCAATCAGAGATCCCTCCTGGGCCTAGCACCCAGCTCCCTCCCTTAGGACTGTCCTAACAATGGTTCAGTTTCTAGGTTTGATACTTCTCTACTGCAAGGTCGTCTCTAGCTCCAGGAATGCATGTATTGAAACATTTCTTTCTTTTGCACACAAGAGAATAATGAAAGACTTATGAATTCATGTAAAACCTTTAAGCAGTTTAAAACAATTTTCTCATTTTTCACAGATTTTTGGTTATTTTCTAGCTATAATGGGGGTTGGGATCCAGGCCTAACTTACAGGCCTTTCATATTTGCAGACTACTCTAGGCCATAGCCTGCCACATTCCCCCCTTTGATTATTCTCACCCGCAAGTGAGAAAGGGTGAGAATTAAGTCACATATTATACTTGCGTAAAAGCATCATTTTGGGGTATAGGGTAATATTGTCACATAGCTAAAACTTTTGTAGCTGCCTTCCGTTCTACAGTGCTATCAATGGCTGCTGACTTTATTCGACTGTGATGAATCCAGGGTTCGAGTTCTGCAACTTTAACTGCTGTTGGGGTTAACAAGATGACAACATAAGGTCCCTTCCAATGCGGTGCCAATGGTGTCTTTCTCCACTCTTTGATCCACACCGAGACTCCAGGCTTGAGAGGATGCAGGGGTTCTGTTAGATGGATGGGCAGCTGGTCTTGTACCCACGTATGAAGACTCTGCAAAACAGAACTTAAAACCAATAGTTCTTGTCTAGTAATTTCAGATCTAATCTGTTCCATATCTCCCTTTATTTCCTATACAACAGGTGGGGGTCACCCATACAGAATCTCAAAAGGGGAAACTCCTAAAGACTTAGCAGGGGCTAAGTATATCCTAAGAAGGGCTATAGGAAGAACCTGGGGCCACTTCAGGTGAACCTCTTGGCAAAGTTTGGACAACTGAGATTTCAGGGTTCTATTCGTACATTCTACTTTTCCTAAATTCTGAAATCTGTAGGCAGTATGCATCTGATAATGTCAATATCTCGGGGCCATACTTAATGGACTTGCTTCCTGAGGTTATCCACCCTCATTCTTTGTACAGGGCCCCATGTGCATGCAAGGTTGTGAAAGCATACTTGGAATCTGGGTACACATTTAGACAGAGCCCTTTTCCTATTGTTAGTGCTCTAGTGAGGGCTATCAGTTCAGCTTTCTGTGCTGAAGTTCCTGGGGCCAGGGCTGAGGACTCAACTACCAGATCAAGGGTCACCACTTCATATCTGGCACAACAATGTCCATTGATGATGAAACTGCTTCCATCCACAAAGAAAGTCCGTCCAAGGTTCTCCAAAGGAACATCAGTCAAATCAGGGTGACTTGAGAATACAGTGTCCATAATTTCTAAACAGTCATGATCAGGGGAGGGGCTCAAGACCAACTGGTAACAACGTAGCAGGATTCCAAGCTTGACTGACCTTCAATTGTATCTGGGGATTTTCACACAACATACTCTGATACTTCAACATTCGTGAATTTGTTAGCCAGAAGTTTCCTTTGTGTTTCATAATGGTCAAAACAGAGTGTGGTACAGTAACTTGAAGATTCTGTCTCAAAGTGAGCTTGTCAGCTTTGCTCACTAGGAGGGCTGTGGCTGCAACAGCTCTCAAACAAGGGGGCCAGCCTTTTGCAACTACATCTGATTTTTTTGACAAATGGGCTACTGGCCGTTGCCAAGATCCAAGAGATTGAGTCAACACTCCTAGAACATTTCCTTGTGACTCATGAACATAGAGACTGAAAGGTTTTCTGGACATCTGGTAGACCCAGAGCTGGTGATAACATCAGAGCGGTTTTCAAAGATCAAAAGGCTGCATCCTGTTCAAGTCCCAATTCCAATGGAGACTTTTCCATTCCTTTGGTAGCTTGATACAATGGTTTTGCTAGCAGCGCAAAATTGGGGATCCATATACGACAGTACTCTGCGGCACCCAAGAAGGCTCTCACTTGCCTCCTGGTGGTTGGAGTAGGAATACTGCATACAGCTTCTTTGCGTTCTGGTCCCAGGTGTCGAATTCCACTGGACAACTGGAATCCTAGGTATTTAACTTGTTTGACATAATTGTGCTTTGGCTCTTGAGACTTTGTATCCAGCCTCTTTTAGAAGGTATAAAAGTTCACTAGTAGCTTGTAGACATTCACTTTCTGAGTTGGTGGCTATGAGCAAGTTGTCCACATACTGGAGAAGAACCCTTTCTCCTGGGTTCACATAGTAGCTTGAAAGATCCTGATTTAAAGCAGCACTGAAGAGAGTAGGTGAATTCTTAAATCCTTGAGGTAATCTAGTCCAGGTGAGTTGGCCCCGCCTTCCTGTTGTGGGGTCTTGCCATTCAAAAGCGAACAAAAGTTGACTGGTGGGGGCTAGGCGTATGCAGAAAAAAGGCATCTTTCAGGTCCAGGGCAGTGAAATGAGTAGCCTCAGCGGGGATCAGTCCCAAGAGAATATAAGGATTTGGTACCACTGGGTGTATAGTTTCAGCTGCATCATTCACTCGCCTCAGATCTTGTACTGGGCGGTAATCCCCTGTCTCAGGTTTCTTAACTGGGAGAAGGGGGGTGTTCCAAGTTGACTGGCACTCCTTGAGAAGTCCATACTTCAATAGTTTCATTAGCTGGTCGGGGAAGAGGATACTGCTTCACATGCACTGGTTCCGCTCCTGGCTTGAGGGTGACAATGACAGGGGCTATGTTCTTCGCTAGGCCAGGTGGATTATCTTCTGCCCATACTTCAGGTGGGGCTATAAGGTTGGTGGGTATACAGGAACTAGCTGGCTTGATTGGAGATGCGCTATAGAACCGCTACTCTTCTTCTCGGGGAACAGTCAGCACCATCAATCCAGCAGGCTTTGGGTTCACAGTCATTTTCATTTCTCCCCTTCAGCAAAGGATATTTGTGCCTGGAGCTTTGCAAGCAGATCTCGGCCCAAAAGTGGAATAGGGCACTCAGGCATATACAGGAACTGGTGCGTTATTTTCTGTCCCCCTAGTTCACACATGCGGTTCTGCAGGAAAGGCCTTGTGGCCTTAGCCCCAGTAGCTCTGACAATGGTGATGCATCGAGAAAACAAAGGGGCTACTGGCTTTAGTATTCTGCTCCTGTATCCCCCATAAAGTCCATATATTGGTCCCCTATTTTCAGACTGACCATAGGCTCCTGGGGACCCAGGGAAACTTGGAGCCCGGTCTGGCCTAGTCTTCATCCATGCTGTAGCCCTCTTCGGCTGCCACTCACTCTATAGCTGCTTCCCTCTCTTGCTGGAACACTGTCTCGGTTTATTCTTTCATGACTCTAAAATCCACCTCCTGTTCTTCAAGTGCTCCCTCCTCCCTTCCTGGGGGTGGAGTCAAGATGCGGGTATTCACTTCTCTAATGTCCTTCTTCTCTGCAATGGGCGCACTGATTCGTACCCAGTGGCGGCCGATCATTTTCACGACCCCTTTCACTTCCTCTGCTCTTTCGATTAGGAAAACCTCCTCCACATCATTCAACTAAACGTATCAGCAAGAAGATCTGCTTTCTTCTTTATCTTACATTCACTTTCTCTGTCATATTCATTTTCACAATTCACAAAAACTTTCTGAGCAACTTCCATTAACTGTGCTGTATTCATACCCGCAAATCCATCCAGTTTCTGCAATTTCCGTTTTATATCTCTCTGGGACTGACTGACAAAAACTGCATCTACCATACACAAATTCTCCTGGGCTGCTGGATCGCATGGGGTATATAGTGAGGGCTGCCTGCACTATTTGGATCCCACTTGGGGTTATCAAGGCTGATGGGTCTGCATAATACTGTTCATTAGTTCAATCAAATCCTAAGGTTTCTCAGTGTAGGAGGCATAATGCAGCTTTCAGTTCAGTAAATCAATGGCAGAAACAAGGCTGGTCAGCTGGCTTTCGGTATTAAGGGTGGGTAGGCCCTGGACCTGGCGTAATGGGATAACGTGACCCTCCCTTTTACTGGTAGTTGTACTTCTGAAGGCATACGGCAATCGGGACTGTCTGGGTTCCACTTCATGTTCTTGGGCACTGGCTGTGAGTGACCCTGAACTGGCAAATGAATCCCTGCTTGTAGTGTCATCGGTGGACTGTGGCCCACTTGGAGTACTTTAAACTGTGCCGGGGCTTTCGGTCAAGAGGGGGTGTATGTCCTCCTGCTGCGGAGGTGGCTGGTGAACTACTTGGGGTACATCTGCAAGGAGGTGTCCCCCCCCCCTGCCCTAGGCTCTGCCCGGGGTGGTGGCAGAGCTGAGGGAACTGGCCTATAAAGATAATAAACGGGCAGGTTTTTTTTTTTTTCTTTTTTCAAACTTCCGGGCCCCCCTCCCTTGTGTTTGCTACTAATCTCCTACATTGTTTCTCATAGCAACGCTTTATCCAGGAGGGTTTTTTCTCACAAACATTTAACCAGTAATCTACGTAGGGGAACTGATCAGGGAACGTTTTTGCACAATCTGATGAACACGGGAAACTACAGGGCCATGAAGTAGCTAACACTGGCCACCCCCTTTCACAGAGCATTTCTAATAGGGACGGAGACATTTTAAGTCTGTAGTCTCCAGCAAAGCCCTTGCTAAAATTCCTAGTCATACATTTCAACAAAATCTGCATGGACTCTGACCCCCCCCATAGTGACGTATTTGACAACAGACAGAGGGGGCGGGCAGTCAGGCTGCATTTTCTTATGGACTAAACATAATGGATGTGTGTGCTCATTCTAAATAGGAACAGTTTAGATAAAGTCCTTAAAATATAAAACTATTATTTTGCAACATGTTATAACAACAATCCCAACAGAAAGAACTATGGCTCCTAACATGATGCGCAGCGTTTCTATGTGTGCATACAGAAGCCATTGTCCCTGGCTAAGTCACTGCCCACATGCAAGAACATCTGCTTCTCCGGTGCATATCTATAGCTGGTTCTACTGGCCTTGGACACTTGTACCTATGCCCAGAAAACTACATACTGTTTCCTTTGCATGACTTCTTACTATGGATCCTTTGTCTGCAAGAAGTTGCCCATCATCTACCTCCTGATTCGCTGAGAACACTTCTGACTGTCTTGTACCAACCAATCACCGGACCTATGATGGAGAATCCTCACAAAGAATAATACAATCTGCGCAGGAGAACTTACACAAAACACACTACACAGATTTTTCACTGTTTGTGCACTGCTTACCAGGTTTCTGCTACCTGATCTGTCTGCAAGACAGCCACACTACGTGTGGGCAAGGCCGTTCTCCTAAGGTCTGAGATAAGACTTTCACAGATACCTCCGGTTCTGTGTTCTACCGCGGCTTGCCTCCGGAAAGGGCTGTAGCCTGCGTTATCTAGCTTAGCTGCCTCTTTGGATGTGCTGCTACAGAGTCTCCGGACATCAGCCCCGAGTGACAGACGAAGCTAAGGTACCGACTTATCTCTCTCCTCCTCCGGATGGGCAAGGGTAGTTAGAAACTTATTCCATAACTTTTCTCAGTGCAGAGAGAATCAGTGACGTCTGGTTACTAATTAGTGATTTATTGCTTTGTCCAATTGTAATTCTGTCTCGTAACAAATTTCTACCTCATGTTTCTAATTATATATCTTTAGCTATATATGTTTGTATATTTTTCTACCTGGCTGTCCATAATAAAATCTAATATATATATCTACAGACCAGACTTACTTTTGTGGCTCATTGCCAGAATAACTCACAGAACTTTGGGCTGGGTATCAGTAGTCAATTTCCCCTAGACATAACGGAGAGCCTAACTAACTAACTTATTTTTGTGCTACTAATAATTCCTACATCATGGAATCTCGTCCTAAGGATGAGTATTTCTGAATGAGCTACGTCTCTCAGAATTTGTGTAATAATTCTGAATTGTCCTATTGTGGTCCAAACAGCTGTTTATGCTGAGGTTTGTGGCTAGAGAATTATTGTCTGTTGAGACGGGTTTGGAACCCACATTACGGGATCTCTGAATGAGTTACGTCTTAGAGAATTAGAGTAATTCTTCAGCAGCTATTCCTGTGTTTGTTCTTACAGACAGTCTCAGCTATTGATTAATGATGGTTCACACAAAAGACTTAGTAGATCAGGTTTCCGCTCTCAGGAAGCGGAACGATCAGGATCAAAAGGAATTGCAATTTCTAACAGTTTGTAGAACTGAACTGGCCGACCAGACCAGGAAACTAAAAAATGAAGCTGCTCTCTATGAGCAACGAGAAAGTGCTCTGATAGCTCAGTTAAATGCAGCAGAGACTGCTCTAAATGCAGCGAAACAGCGAACTGCTGGCCTCCTGAGGGAGGTAACTGCTGCACGTCAGGAATGTGGGCAGGAAATAGAGAGTTAACCAAGAAATTCAGAAATTAAGAGCTGATTGTTTTGAGTTGGCCTATGAGTTTAACTTGCAGAGTAATGAGGCAGAGTACAGAGATAATTCAGTCTCTCTAGGCTTCTCAAATTCCCAAAGGGTAGATGACGGCAGTTTGCCACTGGAAACCCTGCCAGTGTAGAAAGGCAGCTCTTCCAGGACAAAGTCAGTTCTCCTAGGACAAGCAGGATGAGTCAGCCACACTTGGTGACGTCATCCGACGGCGCCGAGGACGGAAGTACTCTCCATAGCTCAGAAGGGCTTTTGCCCTTCTGAGCATGGGCCAACTGGCCCTGCCCCCTGGCCCGCCCCTAGCTAGCCAGTTTCACTTCTTCCGCCTTGCCAGCAAGACGGACTTTCTACTCTCCAAACATTTTTTAACTAGAGAATCTTAATCCACCTAAATCGTATGTATATAACAGTTTTCTACTATGTTCAGAGCCTTCCTCCGGATATGGCTCAGTCGAACTTATATCCCTGTGGGCCATGTGCTCCCAGTCTCTTCCTATGAAATATTCTTCTGTTCGTTCAGTTTAAACTTGCGTTTCTCACTTGCATGTATATTGCTAGCCATCTTGCATTCTACTTGTCTGAGCCTGTCTCAGATTGCTAGGTTTAATGTTCCAAGCTCCTTGGAAATCTTCCTGTTTGCGTTCTTATTCTTACCAGTATATATATTGCAGTATTGCAGTTAAACTTGCACTAACTCTCTGTCAAGCTTCTCTCTGTTTGCTATGGCTACGCTTATGCTCCTTACCAGGCGCTCTCAGCGGACGGCGTAACATCTGCTCCCCATCTAGGCCGCAGCTCAAGGTGTGCCTAAGTGCCTCCACCCCAGCCGCAGGCTTGAAGATCCTCCGGGTGAAAAATCCATCACGGCTGCCGCTCAGGTTGTGCCTCAGGGCCTCCAACCCCAGCCGCAGGCCTGTAGATCCTCCGGGTGAAAAAGCCCTCGCGGCTGCCGCTCCGGTTGTGCCCAAGGGCCTCCAACCCCAGCCGCAGGCCTGAAGATCTTCCGGCGTGGGTGATCCATCGGGGCTCAAAGTGCCTCCGGTCTTGTTCCTGAGATCCTCCCCTCCGGCCGGCCACGAGGGTCCCATGGCGGCGGCCATATTGCCTTACATCACAGGCCAGGCCCCTCCCCCTGAGGCGCCATTGGTCAGCGATGATCCTGGCATTTGGGAGGGGAGCTTCGCGCCGACGGACTGTTCAGCGCTGATGTCGGCTCTGACCTAAGCATCTCGCCGTGCTCCGGAGGAGGAGCCTGCGCCGACGGACTGCCTGCCGCTGACGTCGGTGCTTACATCACAGGCCCGGCCCCTCCCCCTGAGGCGCCATTGGTCGGCGCTGATCCTGGCAATTGGGAGGAGGAGCCTCGCGCCGACGGACTGTTCGGCGCTGATGTCGGCTCTGTCCCAAGCATCTCGCCGTGCTCCGGAGGAGGAGCCTGCGCCGACGGACTGCCTGGCGCTGACGTCGGTGCTTACATCACAGGCCAGGCCCCTCCCCCTGAGGCGCCATTGGTCGGCGCTGATCCCGGCAATTGGGAGGAGGAGCCTCGCGCCGACGGACTGTTCGGCGCTGATGTGGGCTCTGACCCAAGCATCTCGGCGTGCTCCGGAGGAGGAGCCTGAGCCAACGGACTGCCTGGCACTGACGTCGGCGCTGATACAAGCATCTTCGCGTGCTCCGGAGGAGAAGCTGTGCGCCGAAGGACTGCCCGGCGATGATGGCGCTGATCCAAACATCTTGCCGTGCTCCGGACGAGGAGCCATGCGCTGACGGACTGCCCGCTAATGTATCAACAGGGTCGGCGTGTAGGCTTCGCAAGGACAGCGCCGACACACTGGGCCACAGCATAACTCAGCGCACAGACAGAATCTTCACCTTAAGGTCTCTCCGACGGTACAGCAACGGCATGGAGCAGGCTGCTCCCCGTGCAAGGAAATCAGAGTGTTTGCTGTCTCTGCTGTAAGCCCGACAGACGCCTCTGCGCCGGCTCAATCACCCGCTCCGCGCTGGTCACTACACTAAAGCTGTCACATGTGGTGCAACCTTCCCTAACACAAGGAAATCATGAGCACTATGTCTCGTCACCTCTGATGCTGCAGGGGCCATGACTTCGTTTCCCGAGCGGACACATTTATATCATACTAAACCCTGAGCGCTATGTCAGCATCTCCATGCTTGCCATACTGGTCAGACCAAGGCCCATCAGGCCCAGTATTCTGTTCCAACAGTGGCCTATCCAGGTCATATGTACCTAGCAGTTCCCCAAGGGGCACAGGTTCCACAATGCGTGTATTGGTTCAAGCATTGATATCCTGGGGCCCTTCTTAATGGCTTAGGGACCTCCTCCAGGAACTTGTCCTAACCTACACTACAGCCTTTACCACATCCTCCGGTAACAAATTCCAGAGTTGATTACACGTTGTCTATCCACTGCTGTGTGATCCCAGGCTAGCAGGAATCAGCAGTGGCCTGTGATAGTGCCCTCGCTATCCATGGGGCCTGCTCTCCCCTACGGCGAGCAGGTCTTCTGAAACAGCAGTGTAACATATGGTTAAGCCACTGACTGATGGTGCAGGGGACATGGGTTCAGTCCCCCACGGTGCCTGCTGCAGAAGGCTGGCTGAGGCAGTACTTATCAACCTCACACTTCACCGAGGCCCTCAAAGGATGCAAAGACACTACGTCAGCCTGAACAGAACTACAGCACAATGTTCAAGATACTGACCAATGGTGCAAGAATCAGGGTTTCATCCCCCACCGTGCCCAATGAAGAAGGCTCACTGAGGCAGTGTGTATTATGGGAATGAGTGCTGCATGGGGAAAATTTATTTTGGAGTAGCCTAAGGCTTAAGGTCACGGACCTAGCAACCCTGAGGCGGGCACAGTGTGGTGCGGTGAACACAGGCAGTGTGCTCTGGATCCAAAAGTGAGCAGTTCAAATCCGAGCTGCCCCTTCCCCCTACATCAGATGGCATACGAAACCAGCCTCTGCTCCTGGGGGTGAGGCTACTGACTTCGTCCAAGGAGAAGGTCACCAATCCGCAAATTGGGCGTTTCTGTTGGGCCAGCCACAATCTTATCGCACCCAACAGCACTCCTGACTCGGCAGCTTGCCCATACTGCCAAGGCCAACCGCCAAACAGAGCCACAGCACAATGGTTAAGCCACGACTGATGTGCAGAGTCATGGGTTCAATCCCCACTGTGCATAATGAGAAAGGCTGGCTGAGGCAGTACCTGCTCCTACAGGTTGACCTGCATCTTGCGCCCTTATACTCCTCTGCCAGGACTACCTCACATCCTCGCTTACAGCTCAGGGACAATCAGATGGTCCATGACGCATGCTTCACAGCGTGTGGTGGCAGCAGTCCCCTGTGCCAGATACTGGTCTCGCCATCTTGGTAATAAGCCAGCCCCTGCCTTGCCATCGCGAGGCCACTTCACAGCGTGTGGTGGCAGCAGTCCCCTGTGCCAGATACTGGTATCGCCATCTTGGTAATAAGCCAGCCCCTGCCTTGCCATCGCGAGGCCACTTCAACGAACCATGCCTGCATGGTTGGAGTGAACATAAGCACCAACTGCACACTACAGCACCCAAGGCAATCCGCAGGGATGCATCATCATCATCATTATTCGGGAGGCCTCCCCGAACCCGATAGGACTACAGTGCAAGACACTACACACCCACTTGTCTCGAAGGGAGGTTCACAGATCCAGGTCTCTTGCGGACCTCGTAGAACATGTCTCGGCAATCCCCTGAATATCATGGCCTAGAAATGTCACAAAGGCCGCTGGCAGTACCATGATCCGCAACTCCTGGGTGCCTCAGTGGCTACGCTCAGTCCTCCAGGGACAGGAACATTTGACTCCACCTGGTGCCCAGAAAGAGGAGCAAATCATGCTATAGGAGCAAAAGAAAACCATCATACTACCCTTACAGAGGGAATCCTGCACCGCACAGCCCACCAGCGAGAGCTGTGGCACTGAACACAAGAGCTCTCTGGCACCAAACCCAGGTTGATGTGGTCCTTGTGCAAGGTAGCAGATCAGCATTGTACAAAGGTCACAAAGGCAGACATTGTTACAAAGGTCGCATATTCATGGGGATGCGAGCGCACGTCTAGGGCCAGACAAGCACACAGCAAGGTGGCTGTAGTCCCGCACCTGCACAGAAGGGGAACAGGTTCCCACTTCTCTACAAGAAGAACTCAAAACCATCCTTCCAATCCTTCCAGGCGGGCTATTCCCGACTCGACTGCCAGACTACCTGCAGGTAGCAACTCACAATCCTTGGCCATCAGCTTCCTTCTCCCATCAGTGGGTCTGAACACAAAGCGACCTGCCCACCTCGTGGTGAGCAGGAAGGGCATCTGTGTAAAGACAGTCAGAGCCAGGTCATCAGATGACAACAGTGTGGTGCAGTACACACAGACAGTGTGTTCAAGAGCAGAAGATCACAGGTTCAAGTCCCTTAACCGGTGCAGTTTTTCCCTAAACGTATGGCCCTAGGACTCCTGGATTCTTCTTCCTCCCACCAAGTGCGGGTGGACAAGGAGTAACTCGGAGTAACTCGAGAGGCTTACATGTTTGGCAACTGCCAATTCAGAACTGACTTGTCTCCTAATCTGATATGAATGAAAGTCAATCCTGCAGGCCTACACAAGCATCTGGAACCAGGCAAGCCGGTCGCGACCCCCGGTGACTGCGCCCAGCAGCCTTGCGGTCACTTGCAGGCAAAACTGCCAGTCCAATGGCATATTGGTTAGCGATCCATGGCGTACCTACCACACACGTAATGCTATCACGGCCCCAGACGCACCGCACGCTCTAGGCATCATCACACCCCTACGCAGCTGCATGCCCAGGAACAGCAAGGGACCCAACTCTTCTTCGCATGTGACCCTTCATGCCTAGGACATACACGGGGCACCACATCAACAACAAGGGATCAAACCCTTCTTCGCATGTGACCTTAATAAACCTGGCCAACCGGTCCCAGCGGACTCCACCTCTAGAAATTCTTCATGCGCCACCATCAACGGGAACGGTCAGGAGCACACGCAGAGGCATGCTCGGGACTAGCTGTGACAATTGATCCATCGACAGCCTGCCGAAGGATCATCGACAGGACACCTACAAAGACTACATACCACAGACGCATCGCCTAGCAGTCTTTGGGTCTAGGCTGAGACCTCCTGCCTGGCAGGTCCTTAACTTTGTCATGGCCCATACCCTCGCAACGTTACTGCTCTAATTAAATCACTCTTGTAGTACTGTCAATATGGCTGCTGGTCCTAGCCCGGCCTGCCGCGACCTCATCGCCATGGCGGCACTAAGGCTTCAATCTTGCACCACTCCGGTCACGCTTCCTGCATTGATACCGTGGCTATCCCTGCTCGCAGTGGATAACTCAGCTTTCGGCATGACTCCCTCTGCTGCCGCATCTCTGCCTATTAGACCATTCTCGGCAGCTGCACATTGAGGCAGTATACTCGCACAACCACCGCTTCCGCTTCGGCGCGAAGTGAGTCTGCACGTCTACACGTTCTGTATTACTACACGCTCACCTCAAAATGAGCGCATACTCATTAGCACTACACTCTGCATATCGTACTGGTGCGTGCACATTGCAGGTTGGCACATGGCGCGTTGACGCCGCCACCAGGTACCCAGGGCACATCTAAACATCCAGCCCTGATAACGTGTCACCTGAACCTGACCTCAGCCTTCCCCCCTTCCACCGCAGCGCTTTACAGCTTGGGAGGCACCAAGTGTGGCTGACTCATCCTGCTTGTCCTAGGAGAAAACAGAGTTACTTACCTGTAACGGAGTTCTCCGTGGACAGCAGGATAAGTCAGCCACACATACCCGCCCTCCTCCCCTGGGAAGGGGCTCGGCCCGGATCAGTGCCCGCCTCCTAGCGGCTAAGGCTCAGCTAGTGACGAACTGGCTAGCTAGGGGCGGGCCAGGGGGCAGGGCCAGTTGGCCCATGCTCAGAAGGGCAAAAGCCCTTCTGAGCTATGGAGAGTACTTCCGTCCTCGGCGCCGTCGGATGACGTCACCAAGTGTGGCTGACTTATCCTGCTGTCCACGGAGAACTCCGTTACAGGTAAGTAACTCTGTTTTCTCTCCCATCAGCGCATGAGCAAAGGAGAGAAACAGGGTGGAGTGAAACACCCTACTCTCGACCCCTCCCCATACAGGGATAGGTGAAGGGGGGGGGGTGAGAAGTCCCCCTAGTGATGGAAAACTGTACCAGCAGTGACCACCAGAGGGAGCTGAAGGCAAACAAAATCCTCCATGCTCCGGGGTCCTGCAGGAGGAAAAGAATGATAGTACCTCTGTGGCCCAACTGCAAATTATTAAAACTTTGCAGAGTATGGTCACACCTTTTGAGAAAAATGGTCGTGCCACCATAAATGAACATTTAGCTGCAGTCAAAAACGCCTTCCGGGCTCTGAAAATTACCAGGGGGGAGGACATGGTTCTGTATCTTCCATGGTCCTTTGATGTACCCTGTCAGCAGTTTATCCGGGCCATGGCAGACGATGAAAAGAATAATATCGTCATCTTTGAACAGGCACTAAAGAAACATTATGGGCCATATCCTGCAAGACAGGCAGCATATAATATGACCTATGGGGAAGATGAAACACCCCGAGAGTTTGCCTACAGACTTAGGCAGACCTTATTCCAGAGTGATCCTCCCTGGGAAACGATAGAACACCATCAGGAGCTTCATAATCTTTTCTGTTAGTTGCTCCTTCCATCTGTTAAGGCTTATATGTCTGACAAGCGTCACAAACCCCTGTCACGTGTGATAGAACACACTGAGTGGATTTTTGAAGCTGTTCCTAACATGAGGGCTAGCAATGGCAGCAAAGTAAAGGCTCCAAGCAAAGCCAAGGAACCAAGAAAGAGTGTTAGTGCTGTAAAATCTACTCTTTCTTTGGAAAGTAACTCTTCTCCTTCTGCTTCACAGAATCCTCCCAGGCCACCCCAGAATAACCAGTCATCTGGGTTTAAGCAGCACTCTGGGAATCAGCGTTTCACTCAGCAGAACCGGAACTGGAAAAGGAAGCCAGGGTTTAACAAGTACCAGGAGCTGGAAAAGAAAATAAGCGAGTTGGCAGATATGATGAAGGCTACCATTGCATTCAGCTCCTCAAAGGAGGCTTCTGCCAGTAGCGAGCCATCTAAGCCACGAGCGAAGCCCAGTGGGCCAAAGAACAGTCTTAAGCCTCATAAGCCAGAGGAGGAACTGGTTGACTCCTCTTCCCCTTCTAATGAGACTGAATTTTATTTATTTATTTATTTACATTCTCTTATATACCGCGCTATTCTGCATCAGTGCGGTTTACATTGAACAAACTGAAATTACATTGAACAGGGCATTATAACTTGGAGATAACTATTTTACAGGGAACATGAATGACTAACCGACTTTGTTTCTGTCCCACAGGTCACTATTGCACAGGTGCAGCCAGTTCAGATATCCAGACCAGCTGGAAATGCCACCCCATGGACATAAAGTGACAGTCCTGCAGTGGATAGTGAGGGTCCAGCCTTCGACGCCATCAGGAAGCACAAGTATTTTCTGGGTAAACTCAAGCCAAAAGGACAGAGGTACACTGTTCCTGTTACAATTCAGCAGGCATTTCTCTGTGAGGGCCTGATAGATTCAGCCTCTGAGGCTACCCTGATTACCTCGAGTCTCTTCGATAGGCTCACTGCTTCCTTGTGGGGTCAGAGGACCCTACACATCACACCCAGTGATTTGTCACTCACAGCTTATGGGAATCAGTCCATAGAGTTGATGGGTCAGGTCTGACTTAACCTCCAAATTGGAAAATTACAGGTGAAACATCCTGTCATCATTACTAAGTGCCCTGGGGAAGAACTCTTGATTGGCAATGAGCTCCTGAAAAGGTTACGCCCCATTCTGGACTACGTCCAGGAAGTGATCTGGACACAGGTCACACACCCCATACCTTATGCTAAGGTAAAATATGACAGCAGGGTCAGCGGTCCTTGTTCTGTGGAATGTAAGGACATGTCCATCAGGATTAATTTCCAGAGGTCAGCTGATCCCGAAATCCTACAGCTCCAGTATGAAAGGGCTGGAGATGAGGATCAGGGAAGTAGCGATGTGGTTGCAATTGAAGCGGGTTCGGTAGCAAACATTGTCCTTGATACTGACTGCCTGCAGATATTTCTGAAGGAACCTGTGGAAGGTTGTGAGGTACAAACCCCTCCTCCATCCAATCCATGCCTAGGTCACCCTAGGAGACTGACAGACATATTCTCTGCTGAGACAGGTCCCTTTATATATGTGCAGGTGGGCATGCCACAGAAGGAAAAGGCCTACTTATTACCCCCACTGTGACCACTCCCTCATCAGTGAGACTCTTTTCTATCGGCTCAAACAACAGATCACCCTTGATTGGGTAATGGGAGCGAAAACTTTGTTCCAAGTGCCTGGGGAAGGACTCAAGACATTAGTGGGCTACTGCGATCTCCCCTTGCAAGTTGGGGTCAAAGGTTTTCAGCACACCTTCTCCATCATCAGAGGGCTTGAGGTGCCCCTCTACATAGGCTGAGATTGCCTTATTAGACTAGGAACTGTGATAAGGAAGCTTATCAAAGCTCAGGGAGTAATGACAAAAGAGGAGAATTTACTCTGATTAAGGGACCTATGCTGGCAGGTTATAGAAATAAGACAGCTTGTTTCCCTAGAAGACTACATGTTCCAGAATGCACCTGTATGCAGAAAATCCCTAGGGGAGCTAGAGTGGAAAAGCATGAGTCTAATCAGAGAAAGCATTATGTCATCCCTAATCCAACAGCCTCTAGGACAGGGGTCTCAAACTCAAATTGCTTTGAGGGCCAAATGAGGACTTGTAAAGTAACCCGGGGGCCGCACAAGACGCAGGCCTAATTTGCATAAGGGACCTCATTTGCATAAATATTTGCATAATGTTACCATAAACTAACTTTTAGTAAACATGCCTCTTAATGAGCGTATGGATAAAGAAAGACTAAAAGATTTCTACATTACTATAATCCAGTGCCAACCGCCAGGCACATTAGGAACTACTACAAACACTACCCATTTAGAACCCATAGCAAACCCACCGTATCGTAACAGCACTACCAGGACTCACAAAGCACCATACCCTAACTATCAAAAGGCAACACTGCAAATATTAAACCAATACATTTCAGAGAATAACAATACATGACCTACTGGGGAAAGAGAACAAGTGGCAATGTCAAATAGGAATTACATAAACAGAATACCTCAGCTCAGTTACACATGCAGAACATACACCATCACCAAACAAGGAATCAAAATTTAGAAACAGGAAGACAATAATTAAACTGGGAACCCCAAAAGCCAAACTTGGAATGTACAACAACACTGTAGAAATAAAACTATAAATTAATTTCCTCTTGTATTAAATAAAGCACAGACGTTAATGATGCACATTTCCCAGAGCTGACATATTCCAGTTAATTCAAAATAAAGAGATATTTTTCTACCTTTTGTGCATTTTTTTTTTCAGTTGCAATTGTGCCAGCCACTTTCTTCTGGTTTCTTGGTGTCTTCTGCTAACTCTCCATGGTCTGCTGTCCATTTGTACTTTCTTCTCTCTTCTAGTTTTTTTTTCCTTTCTCTCTCTGCATCTGCTTTAACATACTAATCTTTTTCCTTTTGCTCTTTCCTCATTCCTATTTCATCCACTCAAATTTTACCCCTCCATTCTCAATCCACACTTACTCACCCAGTACCTGGCCAATTGTAGATTTTTCTTCCCTCCCACACAAAATATTTTTTCCCCTCTCCATTTTACTCTCCCAGCCCTATCCCATTCTAATCCTCCCCCAACATCAGCTCCCTTGTAGTTTCAGCCCCACCCAGCATCTGCTCCCTTCTAGTCCCCGCATCATCAGCCCATTCCAGTCCTATTCTAGCCCCACCATCAGCCCATTTCCTGTCCTTGCTCCCCCCAACTAAGCCCATTTCCAGTCCTAGCTCCCTCCCCTCACAGCCCATTTCCTTTCTAAGCCCCCTCCCCATCAGCCCATTTCCATTCCAAGCCCCCCTCCCCATCAGCCCATTTCCATTCCAAGCCCCCTTCCACTCAGCCCATTTCCATTCCAAAACCCCGTCCCCATCAGTTATTTGCAGTTCAAGCCCCCCCTTCTACTCAGCCCATTTCCAGTCCTAGCAACCCCCCCAGTCCATTACCAGTTCTAGCCCCCCCATAGCCCATTACCAGTCCTAAGCCCCCCAACAGCCCACTTCCAGTCCTAACCCTCCCATCACCCCATTTTCATTCTTAGCCCCCCCATAACCCCATTTTCAGTCTTAGCCCCCCCCCAATCAGACCACCTCCAGTCCTAACCCCATCTGCCCATTTCCAGTCCTCGCCCCCCCATAGCCCATTACCATTCCTAAGCCCCCCAACAGCCCACTTCCAGTCCTAACCCTCCCATCACCCCATTTTCATTCTTAGCCCCCCCATCACCCCATTTTTAGTCTTAGCCCCCCCCAATCAGACCACCTCCAGTCCTAACCCCATCTGCCCATTTCCAGTCCTCGCCCCCCCATAGCCCATTACCATTCCTAAGCCCCCCAACAGCCCACTTCCAGTCCTAACCCTCCCATCACCCCATTTTCATTCTTAGCCCCCCCCCCCATAACCCCATTTTTAGTCTTAGCCCCCCCCCCCAATCAGACCACCTCCAGTCCTAACCCCATCTGCCCATTTCCAGTCCTAACCCCCCCCCCAATCAGGCCAAGTAAATAAACTAAAAACAAAACCCTGTCGTCTGCTGCTGCTGCTGCTGCTGCCGCCGCCGCCGCCGTGGTAGCAGCACAATCCGCTGTTCGCGGTCCCTTCTCCTATGCCCGGAAGAGCCCCGAGTCTGCTCCTTTAGCGGTGAGCTTTTCAAGCCGCGAAGAGAGTATTTTCCTCTCGCGCGGCTTGACAAGCCGCGCGAGAGGGAAATATTCTCTTTGCATCTTGAAAAGCCCGCCGCTAAAGGAGCAGACTCGGGGCTCTTCCGGGCTGAGGAGAAGGGACCGCGAACAGCTGATTGTGCTGCTACCACGGCGGCAGCAGCAGCAGCAGAAGACAGGGTTTGTGTTTTTTTTTTTCCTCCGTCGCGGGCCGCACAAAGTTCGGTTGCGGGCCGCATGCGGCCCGCGGGCCGCGTGTTTGAGACCCCGGCTCTAGGAGAAAGCTTAATCCACAACACCTGAAGAATGCAAGGGAGGAGTTGCAATCTAAGCCCTTTAAAACTAGAGGGGAATCTTCAGGAAGACAGACAGAGAAGGGGAATCAGAAGAACAGAGGGGGCGAGAACCAGAACAGAAGGAAGAACAACCGGAACCTGAAGGAACAAGTACAAGGAAGCAGACGGTCCAAGAGAGGAGCTCAAAGCAGTACGTATGCCTGGAGAGATACCTGGGGGAAAGAACCTTCAGAGGACTGGAGAAAACTTGAGGTCTGGAGATCCACAGCCAGGGACCCTCAAGCAACACCTAGGAAGAGGTCTGTTGCAGCTAAGGAGAAAAGGAGCCCAAATACCTCTTGGAGGACGTCTGGAGAAAAGATCCTGAGGTCCAGAGATACCAACTGGAGGACAGGACACAGAAGCTCTATTGCATACTGGCCAGAATACCAGAAGAAGCAGCCTGACGCTTGCCTGGATTCAGGTATGAACTGTGAACGTTTCTCTAGCTTTGAGCAATGCAAACAGCAGGGAAACCGTTTCTCTCTGTATAGAGGTCAGTTCCTAAAGCCCTCTGAGTCAGACGGAGAAACTGAATCTATGCAATTTCAGGAGCAAGGTTTAATATCTGATGCAGAGGATATTTATATGGACTGTTCTTTGAGTAGGTTGTTATATTAGGAAAATCCTAAATATAAGAGCAAACATCAAAAGGAAACATTCTAAATATTGGCTTCCCATAAAGTTTTGTTGAAAAGAAAAAGCTTTTGGGAAAGTTTGCACTTGTGCTGAAATCAAGCTACTGATTGCAGTTAATTGTCACCTGTTGGTAGGGGAGAGCCCAGCACAAGCCGTGCACATGTGGGATTTAAAAGTTCTTTTCTGTATGGAGAAAGTGAGCTATGTTTTTGTATATAGAAGTTTTCCTCTTTGATTTGTTTACACCTCAGCACTGCTAAGGAGTTTATTAGCAATGGCTGTGAGAAAGCCTTTCTGTTCCATAAAGGACTTTGATACTTATTTGCATAAGCTTTTCAGTTGCCTTATTTCTGTTGAATAAACCCTGGAGAAGTTATCTGGATGGTGTTACCAAGCATATCTGTGTGGAATAATCACCCCATAAATAAACTCTAATTTTGCCTTACACTCGACCAACTACAAGAGTTTTCATTTATTTAAAAAGGCAAGCTTTGTGTGAATGGACTTCAATAACCACAATCCTTTGCAAGACAGTTAATTTACATACGGTACTTGCCAAGATGGTGGTACCTTCATAACAAGCACCCCCTTTTACAGAACTTATGTGGATTTCGTGAACAACATCCTCTGGAGTAGGATGGAAGGAAAGCCGGTGGAGTTCTCTGGTGCCGGCCCATCACTACGGGCTGGTCAGATGATTCCTCAAGTTTGTGAAGTGGTCAGTGCAGAAGACATCCAAATACCTGGGAGGGTACAGAATTGTCCCCTGCAGATACAGGTGACCCGAGGACAGGTGGTCTCAGACAATCTGGTCTTCTTCAGTCCTAACTCCCGCTTTGAGGAGCTGGGCCTAGCCATGGGTCCCATACCCTGCATGGAGGCCACAGCTCCCTCACTACATTTATTGCTCACCAATCCAAACCTAGATCACATTCATTTTGTGAAAGGCGAACCCCTGGGATTCCTAGTGGGAGAATCGTTCCCAAGTGTGGAATTGAGTCTCCAGATTATTGGAGAAGCCCCTGCTTCCTGGAACCTCTGTGAAGGGGGGGAACCCCTGGGTGTATAAGATCCTCACCCCGAGGCCTCCTCACCTTACAGTTTGTCTGGCCACATAGTGCTGTGACCTCTCAAGTGGACCTAGAGTCTGACCATCTGATTTTGTCAAGTAAACTCGATGAGGCTGTTAGTTCCCTCACCCACCAGGGGGTGGAGCCCCATGCTGTCCAAGCCATCGAGGTCTCCTCTCTCCAAGATGAGATTGAGGAGAAGGTTGAAATACCCCCAAACAAACCTGTTCTGGGATTTGACAAAATGGTTGCATGAAAACTTGCTGAAGCAGACGCCTGCACTGATGAGTCAGAAAGGGCCCAATTAAAAGAACTGCTGTACCGACATAAGGACCTGTTTGCCACTGACACCTATGAATGTGGTCTCACCGACCTACATGTCACCCGTATTCCTACGGATCCAAACAGTAAACCCGTCTTTGTGAGACAGTATAAAATCCCATTGGCCTCCTATGAATCTGTTCAGGAAATCATCAATTCCCTAGAACAAAAGGGAATTATACGCCAATGCAACAGTACTTACAATGCCACGCTGTGGCCTGTCATCAAGAAAGACTCCAGCTGGCGCTTTAGCTTTGGACTATCGCCAGCTCAATAAAAAGGTACCTCTATCCAGATGGCCTATGGCACATCTGGAACAGAACTTAGCCACCATCAAGGGTGCAAAGTACTTTACAAGCCTGGATCTGGCCTCAGGATTTTGGACTATACCTGTCCATCCAGAAGACCAACATAAACTTGCTTTTACCTTTGGTAGGCGACAATATACTTGGAATCGGACACCGTTTGGTTATCTGACTGCACCGGCAGACTTCAATATTTTCCTGCATAAGGCTTTGCCTGATGCTGAGACTAGAGGCACCCTCGTCTATGTAGACGACATTCTGGTGAAGAGCACCAGTTTTACTGACCATTTGCAAGAAATAGAGCATGTTTTCCAGCAACTGAAAGCTGCGGGAGCAAAGCTGTCCTTGTCAAAGGGCCAATGGTGCCAGAAATCCCTCAATTATTTGGGTTACGAAGTTTCTGCTGATGGACTGCGGCCTCAAAGGAAAAGAATTGCAGCCTGCAACAACTCAAACGTCCAACCAACCTGAGTGAGCTGCGCTCATTCTTGGGTATTTGCAATTATTCCTGCCAATTTGTGGACCAATATGCGGAGATTTCCCAACCCCTGGTTAAACTCCTCAAAAGAGATGAACCTTGGGCATGGAATCCCGACCGAGAGGCAGCTCTAAAAGAGCTGAAGGCTGCTTTGAATCAAGCTCCCTGTCTTGCCTATCCAGAGAGTGGCAGAGAATTCTTTGTGGAACTAGGTTTCACTATCACTCTATGAGTGCTATTCTGTACCAGATGCATGACACAGATAGGAAAGTTATTGCCTATGCCAGCAAGGCTTTAACGGAAGTGGAGAAGAAATGCTCTGACTGTGAGAAGTCCTTGTTGTCCACAGTCTGGGCCCTCCAATATTTCCGCAGTTAAATCCAAGGTGAGAGGTTGGTTGTTGAGACCCATCACCAACCTATCAAGTTCCTAGGCAGTGATCGGATTAAATCAGGACAAGTGTCAAACATCCACATTGTTTCCTGGACCTTAGCTCTTCAGGGATGGCCCCTAGAGGTAAGGTATGCTCAAAACCGCAAGGATGCAGCCGCCCAGGGCCTGGCTGAATTGCACGATTGCACTGCCAGAGAACCAATAGTGGGTAATTTAGACACCGAAATGGAGTCATTTACACCTGAGCCTTCTCGTCATCATCCTTATGATGAGAACCTCTGTAAAGGCTACCTCAGTATATGTGGACGGTTGTGCTTATCATCGAGAGCCTGATCCATGAACTGATAGCAGGTACAGGTGTAGTTTGGAATCAGAACTACCCTTGTGAACCCTTGAAGTACCTTCTGGTACCAAGACTAATCAGTATGCTGAGCTAGCTGCAGCACTGGCAGCTCTCCAGTCTGCTGCTCAGGGAGGGGTTCGCACCCTAACCATCTGTACAGACTCAGACTATGTCCGACAGAATTTTGTTTCCCACTTACCCATTTGGAAATCTAATAATAAGCTGAATTCCAAAGGGAAACCTGTCAAACATGCCAAATTAATTCTGGCCTTGGACAAGGTAACTCATGAAAATGACATGACCATCTACTGGAAGAAAGTGAAAGGTCATTCCCGTGTTGACAATCCTGACAAGATTGGAAATGATCTTGCTGATCAGCTTGCCAAGGAGGGTGCTATCTCTGGAGACCTCTGGCAGTTGGAGGCCCCTGAGGCCAAAGGGCTCCGAACTGTAAAGGCGGTTACCAGGCGACAAGCCCAACTATCCACCATGCCCCCTGTGGTTCAATGGTGTAGCGAGATCACAGATCTTGACCTCGTGCAAGCCCAGAAACAAGATCCTACTCTTGGACATTTCTACTCTTTTCTGCAAAACCCCCAGGAACACCCATTAACTCTGGAGGATTGTCAGGACAATGAGGAACTGAGGATCCTCTACATCTCCAAGGACATGTTCCACCTCCAGAAAGATCTACTGATTCGGACAAGCAAGCATGGTATTGTGCAATGGGTGGTACCTCGGGCCTTCCATGGAGTTATGCTGCAACACGCTCATGATGAGCCTTGTGCCGGTCATAGAGGTGACAGAGTAACCTATGACATGTTGAAACAAGTGACCTACTAGCCCCACATGTACCAAGATGTCCAATTGTATACTAAAGGTTGTCTGACCTGTTGCAGATTTCAACCTGCAGCTCCTTTTCATAGAGCACCTTTGAGAAACAAAGGTCTGACCATGCCTTGGTCTGATCTCCAAATTAATTGGATCAGCCCCGTGCCCCGAACCTCTTGAGGCAACAGATATATGTTGACTGTTACCTGCTTATTTACCAAGTGGGTCGAGTGCATCCCAGCACCCAACTGTACCGCCGAGACCACGGCCACCTTGTTGTTAAACCATGTTTTCAGCAGGTGGGGCCTACCCATGCGAGTGGAATCCGACCAGGGTTCCCACTTCACGGGACAAGTCATCAAGCATCTGTGGAAGTTACTGGGAGTGAAAGCCAAAGTCCACATTGCTTATTGTCCACAATCCTCTGGGCAGGTGGAGAGAGCAAACAAAACTATCATCAGTATCTTGAAGAAATATGTCTCTTCCTCTGGGAAGGACTGGGACATCAAGCTGCCCTTGATCCTGATGGCTATCAGAGCCACTCGTCATCATGCTATTGGTGTGTCCCCTTTTGAGATGATGACAGGTAGGGACATGGTTTTACCCCTTCATCTTCTTTACAGAACTAATGATGTGAATCTTGCGTCTGCTACAACTGCTCATGAATATGTTGCCCATTTAAGACAACACTTGCAAAGTGCCTTTGTCTTTGCCCAAAAGAATTTGGACACTGCTGTTAGGGGTAGGAAAGCCTACTATGATTTGAGGACTACCTCTAAGAATACCAGATTGGCGATAAGGTATTCTACTACAATTTTGGTAAGAATAAGGTCAAAGACTGTAAATTTCTACCTAGCTGGAACGATCCATTTCCTATTGTGGATAAAGCCTCCCCTGTTGCTTATCAAATTCAAATGAGGACAGCTACTAAGAGGGAAGGCTCCCTTAAATGGGTCCACATTAATCAGCTTAGACCGTGTCATCCCAGTAAGCTCCTTCCTGAAGAACCTCTTGATGAAGTGAGGATATTAACCTTGAGGCAGGACAGCCTATTTGTTCTATTTTACAGATGGAAAACCGAACTTTGAAGGTCCTGTTCCTGATTTTGATGTTAGCGGGATCCGAAGTTGCCAGATTGATTGAGCCTGGCCCACCTTCTGGTGTCGTGCTACAGGATACGCCTGGTTTCTTGATCATACAGTCTCAGACTGTCACACAGAAAGTCTTTGTGTCACTGGATCCCTGACATGTTTTACAGAAACATTTTAATATTTCTTTCCACACACAATTAACACACAACAGTGGTTAAAACCATAGCAGAATTGTCTATGCTTAGAGATCTTTTGAATGATGAACCTACTTTCATGCAACCAAACGTGATCTTACTTATGATTTGTTTAGAGAACTAGACAATAGCATCAGTAACTTAATTCAAGGACAGATTCCTTCATATTTGGTATCTACAGACCTTATTACAGAAGCTTTTGCTAAAATAACCTGAACTCACATTGAGCCACTCCCGATCCAGATGTTGGATGTGTTTCGAGGTCATGAGATTAACTTCACTGAAGCCTTGAACTATCTTCTGGACTATAAGGATTCTCACACAGTTGAACTGTCTATTGACCAAGAAAAACATTGCAATTGCTGATTACAACTTTGATTCACGCGATGTGGACATTTTACAAACTGATTTTATGTCACATGCCATTGTGCCTGGTATTTTCTTTCTGTTGGTGCTCCAGTTCCTTATTTCTTTGTATCAACAGAGACAGATTCTTACTCTTCGTTGCTCTATGCGTCCTGCACCTCTGTTACCTGCCATGCGTCTGCAGGATTTACTGGAACGTCACACTTTTGAATAGTGTCGCCATTTTCTTTTCAAGTTATCCATTACTCTTAATTGAGTTGTCTCATTTCTCATAGATAGCATGTGTTTATTTTACTTACACATTTACACATTGCTTATCATTACATTTGAGTGTTCACTTTGGTGTTACACTAACACATTATATTGCATTACCGATATACCTTTTCGGTTAAGGTACACTATATACTCTTGAGTTTGAAGTTAACACACATTATATTGATTGCATTGACTTGATTGTACCTATGTCATTTTATTTTAACTTATTTTATTGCTTGAGTGTATTCACAGTATTATTCCTCATGCAGTATTGCTTTCATGCATCTAGTGTGCTTGAAGTATTATCCACGTATCATGCTTTAGTCAACCATTTGTCATTTGGTTCTGACCTACACGGTAGTACTGCTAGTTAGGTTTTGTACAACGGAGTGTACTCCCTTGTAGAATACTCCGTCTTACAAGGGGGAAGAGATGTAGGGCTGGTACCCCTGCAAGTCTACACCTGCAGTTCTCTGGCCTGCTCAGCAGCTCAAGCCTGAACCAAGCTGAACAGACAAGATGGATTCCTCACTACACTTTTGCTGTGTTCAGCTACAGACTTTACCTCCAAGCAACTGCTTGCGCAGCGTTTCTATGTGTGCATACAGAAGCCATTGTCTCTGGCTAAGTTACTGCCCACATGCAAGAACATCTGCTTCTCCGGTGCATATCTATAGCTGGCTCTACTGGCCTTGGACACTTGTATTTATGCCCAGAAAACTACATACTGTTTCCTTTGCATGACGTCTTACTATGGATCCTTTGTCTGCAAGAAGATGCCCATCATCTACCTACTGATTCGCTGAGAATACCTCTGACTGTCTTGTGCCAACCAATCACCGGACCTATGATGGAGAATCCTCACAAAGAATAATACAATCTGCGCAGTAGAACTTACACAGAACACACTACACAGATTTTTCACTGTTTGTGCACTGCTTACCAGGTTTCTGCTACCTGATCTGTCTGCAAGACAGCCACACTACGTGTGGGCAAGGCTGTTCTCCTAAGGTCTGAGATAAGACTTTCACAGATACCTCCGGTTCTGTGTTCTACTGCAGCTTGCCTCCGGAAAGGGCTGTAGCCTGCATTATCTAGCTTAGCTGCCTCCTTGGATGTGCTGCTCCAGAGTCTCCGGACATCCGCCCCGAGTGACAGACGAAGCTAAGGTACCGACTTATCTCTCTCCTCCTCCGGATGGGCAAGGGTAGTTAGAAACTTATTCCATAACTTTTCTCAGTGCAGAGTGAATCAGTGACGTCTGGTTACTAATCAGTGATTTATTACTTTGTCCAATTGTAATTCTGTGTTGTAACAAATTTCTACCTCATGTTTCTAATTATATATATTTAGCTATATATGTTTCTATATTTTTCTACCTGGCTGTCCATAATAAAATCTAATATATATATTTACAGACCAGACTTACTTTTGTGGCTCATTGCCAGAATGACTCACAGAACTTCGGGCTGGGTATCAGTAGCCAATTTCCCCTAGACATAACGGAGAGCCTAACTAACTTATTTTTGTGCTACTAATAATCCCTACATTTTAGAATGTGTTATTGTCTCATTTTATGTCTGCCACAACCTTCATGGACTGACAACACCTCCTTGTAACCTTGAACAGGTCACTTAACCCACCAGTGGCTCAGCTGACTGCAGGTCCATACAATTCCCGTTTATCATCCGACATTAACAATTCGTCAGTAAGATGTACCTCAAAATGACTGCACTGATACAGCGGTATACTAATAGGCAGCTACATGCATACAGCTGTAACCTACATGTGAGACACGAGTCATGTATGACATCATGACTGTGACTGTACAGCTTTGGCGCCATCACATCTCTGCAGTACATGCGGACACATCCTACCCCTTGGATAGCCACCTGCAGGTTTCACCTCATGTCTATACATGCCCTATTTACCCAGTTTGGATGACACCTGTCCAGTTGTTATCTGCACATTTGTCTGGGGTGTTGTATGGTGGTTGTATGGCTGGGACAGGTGTAAGAACCACATGTCTGGAATCAGGCCTTCCAAGTGACACTGACACACATTTTCCCACACAGCATTTGTACAAATATGTTGGAGGTGGCACCTACAGCATATAAGTGCTGCCAGCCCATACCATCCTCTCCTCTGCTGTCATCTTTCCTTCAGCCCATCCATCCGCCTCTGTTGGCTGTGTGTAGTCATGTCTTCTAGTGTAAGCTGCTACACCATGACCTACATAGGTACTCTTTCCTGCATTTCAGATCTTCATGCACACCTCTCCTGTGCCTGATCTGCACGTCACCACTCCTGCTCCATCCTCCTTTTGCTGCACACATCCTGCCACTTCTAACTTTGCTGGGGGACACGTCTTCCCCATCCTATGCCACACATTGCCATTGCGCTGTTTTACATTGGCACCCCCCAGTGCATTGGTACAGCTGCCTCCGACATGCTTGCAAAATTACTGGCTGCCATGTAGGGTGCCCACGGAACGCGCAGGTCCATCAGCTCCCACCAGTCCTTCTATCCATCAACTTTACATTGACTTTCCTTGATGCTCCCTTATCCAGCATTAGGGTGACAGGCATTTTTGGACATTAAGGTGCTTGCTTGATACCCGATGTTCTGCTAACGCACGTTAAATGAGCCTTTGCGCCAGAACGCTTCCTATCCGCCCAGTGCCCTTTACGCATGCAAAACCCCTTATCGCTGCTGTTAACGCCTGCTACCTTAACGCCCTTTAGTAAATATACCCCTAGCCTTGCCTCGTGGTTTGGCCAAGCATGATCATTGGATAATAATTTATTTTATTTATATAAAAGATTTGTTTACATCATTTAAAAAATGGATGAAGTCCAATGCAGTAACAAAGTACAAAAACACAGGACTGATTAGCTTTATTCCCTGCCTCAAAAGTGTGCAATTTAAGTGAGTACCTGCTCCCTCAAACTATTGCTCTAACCCCTAGGCCCCAACAGCAGAACCCAAAAATAATACAGGGTCCTGCTATTACTAATTTATAAAGCACTACCAACTGTGCTGTACATACGTCTGTAAGAAAAACAAAGCAGTCTCTACTCCATAGAGCTTACAATCTAGTCAAAAACAAAACAAACAAAAAAATAACAACAACCTTAGAGTCATTTCTGAAATTCTCAGCTCAGTATGCAGGGGCAATCAGTGATCTGGAATTAGGAATGAGTAAGGCAATTACATTTGCACAATAATGTAGCAGCAGATAAGCATGCAATAAATAAATCCAGGAGTCTTTTCAAGGATCCAAGCCAGTTTAATGTGCACATGGCTCAAGCAATAAGCAATTTCAAAATGGCTGAGCAATGGCTTCTAGTAAAACAACAACTTTTATAGCTTTCTTGTCCATTCTAAGCATAGGCAAACTTTTCATTGGTCCCAGTACCCCTCTCACCCATCTATTGGTCCCGGTACTGATATGGCTACCCAATCGGGACTCTGGTCTGGGCCCAGCACCTGGTTGCCCCCCTTCTAGTCCCAATTACAATGGTCAGTGTCTCCAACTTGTTACTTCTCTCCTCCAAGGTCGCTGAGCTTGTTAAAACATATGGGAAGCAGAGGCACTGTGACCTTGCTCTCTGCAGAGTTAATTAATTCCATAGAAGCTGTGCTCTCTTATCAGTACCAATTAGAGCTGTTTTCTGTCTTTTATAAGTTTCGTTTCTGCTTAGCTATGTTCAGTTAAACTGAGTTAAGTTTCAATTCTATGGTGTCATCATTCAGGGGGGTTTTCATTCCTCTGGGCCTAACTACAGGCTTCAGTTACAGGTCAAGCTGCTCAGGCCTGTCTGCTTAGTTCAATTAGCATGGATCATAGGCCGTCGCCTACCACATTCCCCCCTTTGATTATTCTCACCCGCATGTTAATAAGGTGTGAGAATCAAATCACATAATACTAGGTAAAGGTATCACTCTGTGGTATAGGGTAGTAAGTTCACATAGCTAATATCTTTGTAGCTGTCTTACGCTCTACAGTGTTATTAATAACTGAAGTTATCATTTGCAAGCAAAATGGCAAGAAACAAGGGAGCAACAGGCAGATAGTCAAAGTCCATAGTTTGGCAAGAGTGGGAAAAAGAACTAAAGGATTAGAAGGTTCAGTTGCATCTTTGTTGTGCTGTCGTAAAGCTTCTGATTTAGACAGACCAGCTGTCCATCCTTCGTAGTAGATTGTGGTCCAGTCCGAACAAAACACAAACTGTCAACAATGGGGTGGGCCAATACCCACTCACTAGTAGTATTATGTAAATCAGTCTGATTGTATAGGATAGAATAGTTCAGTTCTTGCGTCTCCCAGGGCCACTGATCTCCCATCTTAGTTCCTCCACAACAGAAACAGTCAGAAGTGTGGAGACTAGATGCTATTGCTCCAGTAAGTTCAAGAAACAAGTTCTGGTGGTGGTATGAGGAATTGCAACGGTGGCTTGCATAGCCTTGTAGAAAGTCAAGATCTAGAACAACTTTTGGATTGGAGAGTATACCAATGCAAGTATAGGAAGAATGATAAAACAAGGTCTGAGTGACCTTCGGTCCAGTTCATGTTGTACTTATACGGGCTGCCCAGGGAGATAAGGCAAAAGTCATTTCAAAGCACTCCACGGCTGCTGCCAAAATAAAGCAATAATAATAATTCATAATGGGCATAGTCTCTGGAAAATTGGTGGAACTGTCGACTTCCACAACAGATAACAGATGTAGGGTTGATTGTAGATCCTCAAGCTTCTGCCGTACGTAGACCTACCAGCTTTTTGGCAGGAGTAGGGCTGTAGATTCCAAAGTATCACTGTCCTCTGGGATGTCTCAATTTCTTAAAATATCATAGCATAGTCTCTTAGGCTATTATTGCTTCCTTAGAGCAGTTCACTCTTTAGGAGATCAAAACAGTCTTTTCAGAGTATTTAAACACAGTCTCTTAGAAGATTCAATTTCTTAACACAACACAGTCTCTTTCTGATGATTGCAGGTTTTTTCAGATGCGAGGCTTACCTTCAGATAAACAAACAGTCTTGAAATAGTGCAGTTTCTGAGGGACCAATAAGTCTTAGGTCCGTGGTTGTTGTTGTAGGGTGAGGTGCAATGGAGTCTCAGGATGCTGTACAGTAGTCCAGTGATCAGGTTCAAGAGCAGCTGCTGGCTTCATTTGATTATGATGGGTCCAAGGTTCAAATTCTGCGACTTTTACTGCAGTTGGAGTTGACAGGATGACGACATAGGGTCCTCTCCAATGCAGGGCTAACAGTATCTTTCTCCACTCTTTGATCCACACCGAGACTCCAGGCTTGAAAGGATGCAGGGGTGCAGGCAAATTGATGAGTAATCGATTTTGTACTCAGGTATGAAGACTCCTGCAAAACAGAACTTAAAACCAATAGTTCATGTCTAATAATTTCAGATCCTATCTGTCTCATATCTCCTTTTATTTCCTATACAATAGGCAGGGGTTGCCCATACAGAATCTCAAAAGGGGAAACTCCTAAAGACTTAGTAGGGGCTAAGTATATCCTAAGAAGGGCTATGGGAAGAACCTGGGGCCACTTCAGGTAAACCTCTTGGCAAAGTTTAGACAACTGAGATTTCAGGGTTCTATTCACACATTCTTCTTTTCCTAAATTCTGAGATCTATAGGCAGTATGTATCTATTAATATCAATATCTTGGGGCTATACTTAATGGACTTGCTTCCTAAGGTTATCCACCCTCATTCTTTGTACAGGGCCCCATATGCATGCAAGGTTGTAAGGGTATACTTGAAATCTGGGTACACATTTAGACAGGGCTCTTTTCCTATTGTTAGTGCTCTAGTGAGGACTATCAGTTCAGCTTTCTGTGGTGAAGTTTCTGGGGCCAGGGCTGAGGACTCAACTACCAAATCAGGGGTCATCACTGCATATCTAGCACAACAATGTCCATTGATGATGAAACTGCCTTCAGCCACAAAGAAAGTCTGTTCAGGGTTCTCCAGAGGGACATCAGTCAAATCCAGGTGGCTTGAGAATACAGTGTCCATAATTTCTAAACAGTCATGATCAGGGGATCAAGACTAACTGATAACATAGCAGGATGGAAAGCTTGACTGACCCTTCAGTTGTATCTGGGGTTTTCACACAACATACTCTAATACTTCAACATTCATAGATTTGTTAGCTAGTAGTTTCCTTTGTATTTCATATTGGTTAGAACAGAGTGTGGTACAGTAACTTGAAGATTCTGTCTCAAAGTGAGCTTGTCAGCTTTGCTCACTAGGAGGGCTGTAGCTTGCAACAGCTCTCAAATAAGGGGCCAGCCTTTTGCAACTACATCCAATTGTTTGACAAATAGGCTACTGGTTGTTGCCAAGGTCCAAGAGATTGAGTCAACACTCCTAGAACATTTCCTTGCGACTCATGAACATAGAGACTGTAAGGTTTTCTGGACATCTGGTAGACCCAGAATTGGTGACAACATCAGAGTGTTTTTTTCAAAGATCAAAAGACTGCATCCTGTTCAAGTCCCCATTCCTCTGGAGACTTTTCCATTCCTTTGATAGCTTGATACAATGTTTTTTTTTTTTTGGTTTTTTTTCTCTAGCAGCGCAAAATTGGGGATCCATATACAACATACTCTGTGGCACCCAAGAAGGCTCTCACTTGCCTCCTGGTGATTGGAGTAGGAATACTGCATACAGCTGCTTTGCGTTCTGGTAAGGGTTCCAGGCGTCGAATTCCGCTGGACAACTGGAATCCTAGGTATTTAACTTGTTTGACATAATTATGCTTTGGCTCTTGAGACTTTGTATCCAGCCTCATTAAAAAGGTGCAAGAGTTCACTGGTGGCTGGTGGACATTCACTTTCTGAGTTGGTGGTTATGAGCAAGTTGTCCACATATTGAAGTAGAATTTTTTCTTTTTTTTTTTTTTCTTGAGTTTCTGGATAACTTGTCAAATCTTTTGCTGAGTGAGGCGAGTTCTTGAATTCTTGAGGTAATCTTGTCCAGATGAGTTGGCCCCGCCTCCTTGTAGTGGGGTCTTGGGCTAAGCGTATTCAGAAAAAGGCATCTTTTTAAGTCCAGAATGATGAAATGTATAGCTTCAGCAGAGATCAGTTCCAAGAGAATATAAGGATTTTGGTACCACTGGTTGTATAGTTTTCAGCTGCATCATTCATTCTTTCTTAGATCCTGCACTGGGCGGTAATCACCTGTCCCAGGCTTCTTGACTGGCTTGAGGGTGACAATGGCAGGGGCTATGTTCTTCGCTAGGCCAGGTAGATTATCTTCTGCCCATCCTCCAGGTGGGGCTATGAGGTTGGTAAGTGTACAGCTTGTTGCTTTGGATGCAGGTGAATAGAACCGCCATTCTTCTTCTTGGGGACAGTTAACACCATCAGGCCAGCAGATTTTGAGTTTCATTTTTTTTCCCCTTCAACAAAGGATATCTGTGCTTGAAGCTTTGCAAGCAGGTCTCGGCCCAAAAATGGAATAGGGCATTCAGGCATATACAGGAACTGGTACATTATTATTATTTTTTTCTAGTTCACACATATGGTTCTGCAGAAAAGGCTTTGCGAGAAAAACACAGGGGCTACTGGCTTTAGTATTCTGCTCCTGTATCCCCCATAAAAGTCCATATATTGGTCCCCTATTTTTCAGACTGACTCCTGGGGACCCAGGGAAACTGGAGAGTCCGGTCTGGCCTAGTCTTCATCCATGCTGTAGCCCTCTCAGGCTGCCACTCACGCTATAGCTGCTCCACTCTCGTGCTGAAACACTGTGCTTGGTTTTATTCTGTCTATGACTTTGCAATCAAGTACTCCCCTCCTGGGGAGGAGTCAAGATACGGGCATTCACTTCTCTAATGTCCTTCTTTTTCTATAATGGGCGTACTCACACCCAGTTTTTCACTTCCTCTGTTCCTTCGATTAGGATAACCTCACATCATTCAACTAAAATATCATTCACTTTCTCGGTTACATTTATTTTCACAATTCACACACCCTCTGATTAACTTTCATTTAACCATTATGCCCGCAAATTCATCCAGTTCTCTGCAATTTCCGTTCATTAGTTCAATCAAGTCCTAAAACTTCTCAGTGCAGTTGTTTTTTTTCAGTTCTAAACAAGTCTGGTCAGCTGACTTTCACTTCTAGTCCGGAGGGGGTGGACATTCCCCTGTTGCAGAGGTGGCTAGCAAACTACTTGGGAATCTGTAGTCCCCCCCCCCCCTCTCCTGGATTCTGTTTCTCCTAGCAATGCTCTATCCCGGAGGTTGATTTTTTTTTTTTTTTTTTAAGGATCCACTTCTCTGCTGTGGGCACATTAGTTCACGCCCACTGGGGGGGGGGGTTTGACATCATCGGTGGACTGGGCTCCATCCCCCCCTTAAGCACTCTGAACTGAACTACTTACAGAGAGAGAGAGAGAGACGAGACAGGATATCTAGAAATTCTGGGGCAAAATCCTGATTGGGACAGAGACATTTCATAATCTTCAGTAAATCCCTTACTGAAATTCTTGATCATACTTGAAAAGACACTTATTATTTCTGTAAACATAGGGCAGGCAGGAAACACTTAGATTGAGCACATACATCCATTATGCTTCTTATAGAGAGAACTATAGCTATCTGTCAGCATGTCTCTGCAAAAGAAATTATTTTTTTAGTTCAGGAAGCAAATATTTAAAAGACATTCCGGATATTTTTCATAAAATACAGTACACCTTTCCCTTTTTTTTTTAAATACAGAAAAGCTAACTGATTTGTTCATTAGTAACCAGCACAGAGGGGAAGCATGCATTCAAATGACTTATACTCATTCATAAAAAGATAAACTTTGTTTTTAAAACTTTTGGTTAAACAGAGCTAGTGAAACCAGAGAAAAAACTAATTATAAATTCATCACGCTTCGATTAAATGAAGAGACTTTTCAAATCGGCAGTCCCTTTTCATTCCTAGGAGAAATCTCCTGCAGTCTCCAGCTGTCTCTCCAGAACCTTTTTTTTTTTTTTTTTTTTAAGGATATGTGGAAGCCACACCCCTCTGCTCGCGGGGAAACAATTGAACTGTGCTCATAAAAAGAGACTTCTCATTCACATGGACAGAGATGCCAGAAAAAAACAATTTAAATCAATGTTAAGTCGTGATCTAATTACTTTGTAGATCAAAGGAAAAACAAAAACAGTTCTTTATCATTTCCTATTTAAACTGTTTCAGTGCTTACTGAAAATTTGAACATACAGCCGACAGAAATTCCTCTCACTTGGTCCGCAACCCATAAGGGATTAATACAAACTTAATCCTTTTCAGGCTAAACCCAAAACTATCGGGACCCACAATCCTGACTAAACATTCTTATTAAATGATAAATAAATGATATATATTATATAACCACAGCAGAAGGAACAAAAACATATTAAATAAAACAGGTACAATTTGCCTGAAATAAGCACAAACTACCAGCATTGAGGTTTAAGCCTGCACAAGATTAGAAAGACGACACTAGACATTCTTTCCTTCAGACACGCCCCCTGTCAGTTTTTCACACTGCAGTAGAAAAACTAACTGGGTCAGACCAGCTTTTTGATTTCTAAAAATGACTGTAGGTGTTTTGGGTCTTCATTCTGCTCTATTAATACAATTTCTTAATCAGTGAACTGTCACAAATTACTCAACAGAATAATCTCACATATATAACAAAAGGGAAACTCGCAGTTTCAACAGATAGCAAAAATCAATACACAGGACGGACAATACACCAAACGCTTCATCCGTTTCGCGACCTAGACGCAGTCACCCGACTAGGAACTGCGCTAGTCCAGAGTCCACTCTGCTTGGTCCGTGCTGCCAGACCTCTCATTCACACTTCATTCACACAATCATGCTAGCAACGTATCTTAGAATGCATTCCTTTCTATCTATTCTGACTAGTCTTTTTCCCAATTACAAAAAGGATGAGGGTTTCACCCGGCGAATTCCCATGCGGGGTTACTCGGCCCTTCCTTGAGAGCTCTCTTACCAATTCCCAATATCTCGAGATTACAAATTCCAAGTTCCACTGGCAGTACTGCTCTTTCTATTTCTGTCTAGACATACCAAAAACCCAGTCCTGTCTGCTCTGACCAGGCTGAATCATGATCCTCTATAACAGCTGTACCTAGCGAATACTCATGCAAGGATTTTCAAACAAAGACTTAAGTCTTACCAAAGTTTTCAAACTGCAGTTCTAACTCATCTGTCTAGACAGGTTTTCAAAACTATACTTACCAGATCTGGTTCCCAAGCTTCTGAGTTGGATCCTGGACTCCCCCGGGTCGGAAGTGTTAGCCAGCTGGACTCAGTGCCTGCCGAGGCCAGGCAGAACTCCCTCCGATACAAGAGGATCGGTGGGCCCAGGGAGATTCCCCTGCGTCGGATTGGCATGGTTCCAACTGGACCAAACCTCAAGGCGAATTACGTGGATTTATTCACTTGAACACTATCCACCACTCGCACTTCTCGGCCAACGCACCAAGAATGTAGCAGCAGATAAGCATGCAATAAATAAATCCAGGAGTCTTTTCAAGGATCCAAGCCAGTTTAATGTGCACATGGCTCAAGCAATAAGCAATTTCAAAATGGCTGAGCAATGGCTTCTAGTAAAACAACAACTTTTATAGCTTTCTTGTCCATTCTAAGCATAGGCAAACTTTTCATTGGTCCCAGTACCCCTCTCACCCATCTATTGGTCCCGGTACTGATATGGCTACCCAATCGGGACTCTGGTCTGGGCCCAGCACCTGGTTGCCCCCCTTCTAGTCCCAATTACAATGGTCAGTGTCTCCAACTTGTTACTTCTCTCCTCCAAGGTCGCTGAGCTTGTTAAAACATATGGGAAGCAGAGGCACTGTGACCTTGCTCTCTGCAGAGTTAATTAATTCCATAGAAGCTGTGCTCTCTTATCAGTACCAATTAGAGCTGTTTTCTGTCTTTTATAAGTTTCGTTTCTGCTTAGCTATGTTCAGTTAAACTGAGTTAAGTTTCAATTCTATGGTGTCATCATTCAGGGGGGTTTTCATTCCTCTGGGCCTAACTACAGGCTTCAGTTACAGGTCAAGCTGCTCAGGCCTGTCTGCTTAGTTCAATTAGCATGGATCATAGGCCGTCGCCTACCACAATAAAAGGTAGCATGTTTCATCTACCAAAAACAACACTAATAACAGAAAAAGACTGAGATCACGATCATCACAGAACCATGGAAAATTAAGAAGCTGTGCTCACATGGTATATTCCCATTCCCACAGATTATAAAAGCTTGGTGCAAGAAAACCAAACATTGTGGTAAAGGAGAGAAAAAAAACACATGGATATCATTTATAGAATTGTTGATTCCAAGTGACTATCCTGTGCTATGTATGGAGAAGTAGAAGACCCTTAAGTCCCGAGAAATGCAATAAGAAACCAAGAACATGTGGCAGAAAGATTCAGAAGTACTCAGTTTTACTGAATGCTAAGAATTTTTAGGTATGCCTTGATAAATTGCCTGTAAATTAGGCCTTTGCTATAATTCAAGTGTTAAAATGAGAATTACCAGTACATCTGAGATGGACATAATCTCTGGTGAACCCTGATTTAAAAGTGAGATTAATTCTTTTGGTTATAAAATACATAATGCTAACCAGGCCATTTAAGACATTAACCTGGAAGGTAAGAAGCCACCAGCAGGGCCAGATTAAGTGCCCTGGGCCTAGGCAAACTTCAGCCTTACAGCCTGCCCATCCTTTCTTGAGATCGTTTATGCTTGTTTATCAAAAACAGCAGCCCTTCTACAATCCTGTAAAAAGGCATAACTAGATGTCATAATTTCAACATTAATAACGTATGTATGTGTGCCTACTCTCCCTGGAGGTAAAAATGTGGCAATGGCTCTTCAAGTTTGTGTGACTGTCAAGATCTATTGTGGTTTGACTGTTGTTGTGCTATTAAAGGCAACTGCTTAGCTTTGCCTAATGGTTAGCTGGCCCTGGCTATCAGCCATCCTGTCCACCCCTAAATACATTTTTTCATCTGGACTGTATTTCTAGAGTCAGCATTGGCATATCAGGGGTAAGGGGAACATCAGTAGAAAAGTGTGGGAAGGAGGTAGTTCTAGGCTGAAGGGGAGGGAAGGAGGAAAATACATTTTAGGGAGGAAGAAAGGGGGAAGTCTGGCATGATGGGGGAAGGGCAAAGTGCTGCGGCTTCCCTTCCCTAGACCTGATACCAACTTCACCCTCCCCTTGCTAGTTCACATGAATTTGATAGGGGAGGGGGGACCTCTCCCCTCCCAATCTCTTCTCCCAACCCTTTAACCCCCCTCTCCAGATAGGTTAACTGCCTCTATGTGGTAAACCTACTCCCAGCAGCAGTTAGAACCCTAATTTCCTTAATGGGCAGACCACCACACAGGCCACGTGTCTTCTTAATTTCGCTACTATGTTTGTCCAGCATCAGGATGTCTTGTGCTCTTCCACTCCTTCCTCCCCAAGTCTTATACATTCCATTTCTACCAGGTTTTTTGGGTACCCTGCCCCAGTTCTCCAGAAGGTTCTAACAAATGTATGGTAGTACAGATGAACTTGGAAAGCAAAGCTGCCAGCCAGCCAGCCAGCCTAATTTGAAGTATCACAGGCATCAAGGAAGAAAGAAAATAAGTTTACTTTCTCTCCTCTCATAGACTCTTGCCTTATACCGCTTAGCTCAGCCTCTGTATTCACCTTCAAAATAGTTCACAGCTACAGGTTAGGTACAGCATCCTCCCTCCTTCAGTTCTGCCACGAGAAGCTGATGTGTCTGCCTTAAGCATTCCTTTTTTGCCACACACACCATTACCATAGACGAGAGAAAAGGCTGTTCTCAACCCACCCCCCCTACAACGAAAGGACAGCAAAAATGAGCAATCATCCCCAACTCTCCCCTGGCTACTATGCTACTGTAATGTCTGAAATTAAAGAGCAAAATCTAGCTGATGTTCATCAGCACCATCTATGAATTGTGAACACTCTGTTCCCACTTGTCTCCTTAAATTTAATCCTGCATGCCAGAAGCTGTGCTGTATAGTGTACTTAGTTTCTCAGAGTGGCTCCAGTCTACGGCACAAGATGCAATGTATTTTTTTTCTCTCATTCAGTTTATACTGCTGATAGATATGAACAAACATTTTTACTAAGGAGTATGTTTACTAAAGGGAGCAAGTGTTCTGTTAACGCATGTTATCGGTGCCCTTGAGCGGTTAACGCCGCAGAAAGCTTTGATAACACCGCATTAATGATTGTTAGAGGGGCCCACAGCATTAAGGGAAAAGGAGGTGGAGAGTGGGCGGTGACAGTGTTTGCTCCCATACCGCCAGGTTGTGCAATCGCATGTTAGAGGCCTCAGCACTGGGGACCCTAACGACATCTGAAACCTAGCTGAAATGGGTATTTTTAAGGAGAAAGAGTCTAAGAGGCATGTTTACTAAAACCCCGCAAATGTGCGAGGTGCGGTAGTGTGCGGATGCCATATAAGGAGTGGGCGTTCCAGTCTAGAAAAAGAAAAAACCGGGAGTAAGCGATCGCACATGTGCGTGGCGTGCTAAAGTGCGCTGTGCACATTAGCGCGTGAGAAGGCTAAGTGGCACGCTGATGTGCAAGCACAGGAGCAGAAGCACAGCACAATGGTTAAGACACTGACCAATGGTGAAGGGATCATGGGTTCAGTCTCCCACTGTGCCCAAAGAAGAAGGCTGGCTGAGGCATTACCTGTTATGGGTAATAGTGCTTTAGGAGGCATTTTATTTTCAGCGGCATAAGACGGCGCGCTGATGTGAAGCACAGGAACTTATTTTCGGCGGCATAAGGCGGCGCGCTGATGTGAAGCACAGGAATTTATTTTCAGCGGCATAAGGCGGCGTGCTGATGTGCAAGCACAGGAACTTATTTTCGGCGGCATAACGTGGCGTGCTGATGTGAAGCACAGGAACTTATTTTCGGTGGCATAAGGCGGCGCGCTGATGTACAAGCACAGAAACAGAACCACAGCACAATGGTTAAGACACTGACCAAAGGTGTAGGGATCATGGGTTCAATCCCCCACTGAGCCCAATGAATAAGGCTGGCTGAGGCATTACCTATTATGGGGAATATTGCTTTAGGAGGCATTTTATTTTTATTTTAATTACTACTGCTAGCAAATGCACTCTCAAAGCACTGTAATATAAGGTGCTGCATAAGGCGCCCCATAAGGTACCCCAGAGGGCACATTTTAAAGTGCACTGTCCACCAAGGCACCCTACAATGTTGCTTATAGGGCGCTTTATAGGGTGCCGTATGAGGCAGGGTAAGGTCAGAGCACTGTTTTTGATGGCAGCACTGTGCATTTTAACGCATGAAAATCCTAAGTAGGTGCGCTGACACATAAGGAGAAACAGCAGGGTAGCACAATGGTTAAGACACTGACTGATGGTGCAGAGGTCATGGGTTCAATCCCCCACTGTGCCCAATGAATAAGGCTGGCTGAGGCGCTACCTGTTAGGTGTAATATTGCTTTCTGAGGCATTTTAATTTTATTTTAATTACTGCTACTAGCAAATGCACTCTCAAAGCACTAACATAAGGCGCCCGATAAGGTACCCCAGAGGGCACATTTTAAAGTGCAGTGTCCGCCATGGCACCCTACAATGTTGCTTAAAGGGTGGCCCATAGGGCGCCATATAGGGTGCCCTATGAGGCAGGGCAAGGTCAGAGCACTGTTTCTGATGGCAGCACTGTGCATTGTAACGCATGAAAATCTTAAGTAGGTGTGCTGACATGCAAGGAGGAACAGCAGTGTAGCACAATGAGCCCGCAGCGTGATGGCCGCATTTTGCTAGAGCTCCGTCCTCACAACCCCAAAGTCATAGCAAACATGCGCTAACTTTAGCAAATTGCCCCCCTCTACCTACCCTGGGTCGGCGTGAGTAGGTGGTCCCCCTCTGAGCCGGGTTCGGCGGCTTGGCGGGCTCCCTGGAGACTGGATAATCGTGGGGGTCATCCCTGGAGCGAGGCCTGCTGAATGCCTCCACCCGACGACGGATCCGAGCCTGCCTGCAACCGCGGCTAACGGAGGAGCCCTACGCGAGTTTAAATAATTCTGGAGCGGAGCCCTGCACGATCGAGCGGCTGCTTCTTGGGCGCTGCACTGTGGAACGTGCGGCGGCCCGTTGGTCGGGGGAGGCAACTGCTCCAAACACTGAGGCCTCTGCGTGTGCTGTTGCAACTTTGCCTACGAGGCCTGCAGAACCGGCATGGAGACCGCGTGGCAACTGCCGGCGTGTGATTTCATCCTATGCTATAACGAATCGCCCCGAGGGGGGTAAGTCCGAGCGTCCACTTCCCTCCTTCTTGCACTTTGGCTTACATCTGCAGCGGGTGACAAGGGCCATTTATTAACAGCTTGGAGCCCCGCCGAAGCCTATGTCCCCTCTGAGTGGAACTTGGGGGCCCTGTTAAATACTTGTTGCCCTGGGAGGGCTGGGGCAGCTTTCTCCAAATTTTTTCTTCTCTGCTGTCTCGCTGACTACCCAGTGCCCTATGCCTTGCTGACATTGCTTATACCACTCTCCTGACACTGTGTGGTGGTAACTGCGCTGAGGATTGGTGAGAGCCTGGACGCTGCCGTCTCCTTGGGGTCCCAAATTTTTTTTTTTTTTTTTGCTGACATTGGATACATCTCTCTCCTACCACTGTGAGCCTTTGGTGACTTTGTGAGATGGCTGCCAAAGCTAAAAGCTCTGAAACTCGGGAGGGGATGCGCTCCTCCCAGCGCCTGCAGAGCAAGTCCGGAGCCCCCAGTAGCCCACACGAACAACCCCTCCCATCAGGTTCTGATGATGAGACTGTCAGCGAGGAGGACTTGGATCCGCACAAGCAACTCTCCTCGGCTCAACTCAAACAAGAACTCCGTAGGGGCTTTGCGGAACTAGCTAATGAGTTTCGCGCACTACGAGAGGACCTGATGAAAGATGTCGCCGAACTCAGGACTGACGTCAAGGAGCTGGGAGCTCGAGTGGAAGACGTGGAGACCAAGATGGTAGAACAAGATGGGATGCTGATGGATTTACAATGTGCTTTAGACCGACAGCATGCGCAAGCAATGGAACTGACTTATAAAATTGATGACATTGAAAACCGCTCCTGCCGCAACAATGTGCGTTTCCGTGGAATTCCAGAGGCGGTAGGGGGTGGAGAAGATCTACCAACTGTACTTAAATTGCTGATATGGAAATTGAACGAGTTCACCGCGCTCTGGGGAAACCCCCTAACAACCAACCCCACAATGTTATTGTGAGATTTCTGCGCTATTCTGATGCTGTGCTCCTTATCCGGCGAGGCCGGGAGAAAAAGACGGTCCGATTTCAGGATGCGACAGTATCTGTTTATCAGGACCTCTCGACATTCACTCTGGCGCAGCGGAGAGAGATGAAGCCGGTCTCCGAGGTCCTGAACAGCAAGGGGATTCGCTATTCCTGGTCCTTCCCATTTAGGATGAACTTTCTCTTGGGCAACAAAAAGATCTCTGCAAAAGATTACACTGAAGCTTGGCGAGCCCTGCGCCAGGCGGGCTTAGTAGCTGACAATGCTCAGCCTCATCCGCCGCCCCCTAAATCCCAGCACTCCAGGTGAACTCGGGTGGGCAAGCCCACTTGAATTCTTTTTGTGGTCTTGAGGAGCTCCTCTTATTTTTTCTCTTTTAGGGAGTCTCATTCTGTGGGTCCCCCGATTTTTTGGATACCTGGTGGTGGGAAATAGATTGGGGTCCCCACTCTTTTTTCTTTTTGATACACGGGGGGCAGCGGATGATCTGCAAACGTTTTGTTGATGTTATTGCTTTGATAGAGGGGCATGATGAGCTTGATGATCCGGGGGAGGTGGAGGAGTAGTGGGGGGTATGTTTATCTCTGTTCTTCACTGTTTAGGCTAAGTTTTTGCCTTAAGGGGTTCTGGGGGGTTCGGGGTTTGTGGTCAATTTACCGTGTCCTGTAATAATTTAAACAGGCAGGTGGTATTGACGGGAAGGGGGGGGGGGAGATGGGTGGGGGGGGGGCTTTTTCTTAACATGGAAATGGGGGGTGTGCTTGGGCTTGGGAGGAGGGACTATGGCTCCTGTTCTTGGAAAGTGGAATGGGTGGGTCCGGCTAACTAATTCCCTGGGTTTGAGGGGGGAGAGCTACCATTGGGACCTTCTGGATAGCGGGCGGCAGCAAGGGAGTGGATTGTAATTGCTAATGGTGCGCTTTATCTCCTTGAATGTTAAGGGCCTTAATTCCCCGAGGAAGAGATCCCTACTGTTCTCCGAATTGCGCACTTTGCAGGGGGACATTGTTTACCTACAGGAGACCCATCTTCAGAACTGTAAGCAGGGCTGGCTAAGGAGGTCCCCGTATACTGAGGTGCGGGTGGCCTCAGATGCACAGGGACGGAAGAAGCGGGGAGTGGCCTTACTGTTTCACCAGAGCCTCTCTCTACAGAAAGAGGAGATAAAGCAAGATACTTTGGGGAGGTGGCTTTTCTTGAATATCCGTCTAGAAGGGCACCTGCTCACCTTGGCTAATGTTTACGCTCCTAATACAGGTCAAGGGGCCTTCTTTGCACGATTGAAAGCCTTATTGGCGGATTTTGCAAGGGGTCCTATTGTTCTGGGGGGGGATTGTAACACGCACCTGGTGCCCCACCTGGATTCCACAAGTCGTGCTGGGGGGCAAGTGGGGGGACCGGCAAGAGCCCTGCAAAGTTTTATGCTTGACTTAGGTCTGAGGGATGTCTGGAGGGATACCCATGGGGGGGAAAGAGGCTATACGTACTACTACTCTCCGGTCCATCAGGTTCACACTCGCATTGATTATTTTCTATTGGATCAGCGCCTGATGGACGGGAGAGTGAAGGCTGGACATGGAGCGCTGACCTGGTCAGATCATGCCCCGTGCTGGCTTGCTCTTCCGGCCGGATTGTACAGTGAGCACCAGCGGCTTTGGCGCCTAGACGTGAGGTTCCTACGGCGGCAGGGTGCAGTGCAGGATCATGTCCGTTTTATGACGGAATTCTTTGAGCTTAACAACTCTGGGGATGTTCCTCTCCCCACGGTGTGGGATGCTTATAAGACTATGGCTCGCGGTCAACTCATGGCGGAGGCGGCCTGCACGCGCAAAAAGTGGACGCTTGATCGCGACCAGTTGGTGGCGGAGGCTACCCGCCTAGGTTCGGAACACGCCCGCACTGGTTCATAAGAACTTAAGAACATAAGATATGCCATACTGGGTCAGACCAAGGTCCATCAAGCCCAGTATTCTGTTTACAACAGTGGCCAATCTAGGTCATATGTACCTAGCAGTTTCCCCAAGGGACACAGGTTCCACAATGCTTGTATTGGTTCAAGCATTGATATCCTGGGTCCCTTCTTAATAATGGCTTATGGACCTTTCCTCCAGGAACTTGTCCAAACCTTTTTTAAACCCAGCTACACTAACAGCCTTTACTACATCCTCCGGTAACAAATTCCAGAGTTTGATTACACGTTGAGTGAAAAAATATTTTCTTTTATTAGTCTTAAATAGTTTACCCTGTAGCTTCATTGCATGTCCCCTAGTCTTTCTATATTCTGATAAGGTAAACAATCGATCTACGTTTACCCGTTCCACTCCGCTCATTAATTTATAGACTTCTATCATATCTCCCCTCAGCCGTCTCTTTTCCAGGTTAAAGAGCCCTAACCTTTTTAGCCTTTCTTCATAGGAGTATCCTTCCATCCCCTTTACCATTTTGGTGGCTCTTCTCTGAACCTTTTCTAATAACTCTATATCCTTTTTAAGATACGGCGACCGGAATTGCACACAATATTCAAGGTGCGGTCTCACCATGGAACGATATAGAGGCATTATAATATCCTTTGTTTTATTTTCCATTCCTTTCCTTATCATACCTAGCATTCTATTTGCTCTCTTGGCCGCCGCTGCACACTGGGCCGAGGGTTTTAACATGGTATCCACAATGACGCCTAAATCTTTTTCCTGGGTGGTGGTTCCTAATGTGGAACCTTGCATCGTGTAACCATAGTTTGGGTTGTTCTTCCCTAGGTGCATAACCTTGCACTTGTCCACATTAAATTTCATCTGCCATTTTGATGCCCAGTCTTCCAATTTATCAAGATCCTCTTGCAATTTTCCACAATCCTCTTGGGTTTTAACAACTTTAAATAGTTTTGTGTCATCTGCAAATTTGATAACCTCACTCGTTATTCCACTTTCCAGGTCATTTATGAATATGTCAAAAAGCAGCGGACGCAGCACAGATCCCTGGGGTACACCACTATTCACCTTTCTCCATTGGGAAAATTGGCCATTTAGCCCTACCCTCTGCTTTCTATCTTTTAACCAGTTCCTGATCCACAATAGTACACTGCCTCCTATCCCATGACTCTTTAGTTTTGCCAAAAGTCTCTCATGAGGGACCTTGTCAAAGGCTTTCTGAAAGTCCAGATACACAATATCAACCGACTCACCTTTGTCCACCTGATTATTCACTCCTTCAAAAAAACATAACAGATTAGTAAGACAAGATCTTCCTTGTCTAAAGCCATGTTGGCTGTCTCTCATTAGTTCATGACTATCTACATGCTGAGTAATTTTATTCTTTATGATGGTTTCTATCATTTTTCCCGGTATTGACGTCAGTCTCACCGGTCTGTAGTTTCCAGGATCACCCCTGGAACCCTTTTTAAAAATTGGTGTTACATTGGCGATCCTCCAATCTTCAGGTATTAGAGATGATTTTAATGATAGTTCACAGATTACTAATAGCAGGTCTGCAATCTCATATTTCAGTTCTTTCAATACCCTTGGATGTATACCATCCGGCCCAGGTGATTTGCTACTCTTCAGCTTATCTAATAGTTGTAATACATCTTCTCGATGTATCGATATTTCCTTCAATTCTTCTGCACCTTTAAATACCACTTCAGTCATGGGTAACATCCCTACATCTTCCTCAGTAAAGACTGAAGCAAAGAATTCGTTCAGTCTCTCCGCTATCGCCTTGTCGCCTCTTAGTGCTCCTTTAACCCCTTTATCATCTAATGGACCAACTGACTCTCTCACAGGTTTTTTGCTACGAATGTACTTGAAAAGGTCTTTACTTCGCGTTTTTGCTTCTGCAGCAAGCTTCTTCTCAAATTCTCCCTTTGCCTGCCTTATCAATGCCTTGCATTTGACTTGCCAGTGCTTGTGCTGTTTCCAGGTTTCGTCGTTTGGCTCTTTTTTCCATTTCCTGAAAGATGTTCGCGACAGGTCCTGCGCCAGTGGCGGACTGCTCGAGCCAACTTGGATGCGTGTTTGCAGAAAGAATTAGATAATAAGCGCCGGAAGTTACGACAAACGTTTTATGAGCATGGGAATAAAACAGGCCGCTTCCTAGCCTTGCGTCTTCGCCAACAACAATCTGTGCGAGTGGTACGCGAATTGCGTGACACTGGGGGACAGAAGAGGGTTATCTCCCGGGAGATACGTGATCTTTTTGCTGACTTTCTGGAGCAGCTCTATAAGGCGGAGCCCTTTGAGCGGGATCGTGTACAGGACTATTTGCGGGGGATTGGTCTGCCGCATCTTTCCGACCCTGATCGGGCTCAGCTAGATTCTGAATTAATGGTAGATAAAGTGGAAACCGCAATCCGGCGACTGAAAACTGGGAGTGCGCCAGGTAGTGATGGCTTCCCAGCAGAATATTATAAGAAGTTTCGGATACAATTGGCGCCCCCCTTGACTATCTTGTTCAATGAGATCCTGGGAGGGGCCTCCTTACCACCGTCCCAGCGCGAGGCATTGATCGTGATGATACCCAAGCCTGGTAAACCATTGCACGACGTGGCGTCGTACCGCCCCATCTCTCTGTTAAATGTTGACGTTAAAATATTTGCCTCTGTACTGGCGGCGCGCCTGAATCGGGTCCTTCCGGGCTTGGTCCATCCAGATCAGGTGGGCTTCGTGCCAGGTCGCCAGGCGGCAGACAACATTAGGCGTATGTTGCAGGTCATTCACGTAGCCCAACGGGACCCACAACCAGCCCTGCTGGTGGGGATTGACGCAGAAAAAGCCTTTGATCGGGTTGACTGGGAATACTTATGGTGTGTTCTGGAGAAAATGGGCTTCGGCTCTAATTATATCTGTTGGGTTCGTAGTCTCTATCAGATGCCCCAGGCATGCGTTCGGATCAATGGGGGACACTCGAGACGCTTTCTGCTGGAACGGGGCACGCGACAGGGTTGCCCTCTTTCGCCCCTACTCTTTGCACTTGCGATGGAACCCCTGGCCCAGAGCTTCCGAGAACATCTAGGCCTGAGGGGGGTTTATATTGGCCCTGCGGATTATAGGATTGCGCTTTTTGCGGATGACATCATACTGTCCCTGGTGGATCCGTCCACTTCCCTTCCAGTTGCGATGCAGCTGTTCGATAACTCTGCGCGAGTATCCGGTTTTAAAATTAATTACACTAAATCGGAGATTCTGAATGTTGGGGTCCCCGGGGCGGTTTGTGCAGAGCTCCAGGCGGCTTATCCTCTTCGCTGGGTGTCCGGAACTTTACGTTATCTAGGGGTGCAGTTGACCGTGGAGCAGGCGGACCTTTTTAAGGCCAACTATGATCCCTTGCTTCGTCAGGTTCGGCGGGACCTAGAAGTATGGAATGGCCTGCTCCTTTCCTGGTTCGGGCGTATAGCCATAGTCAAAATGGTGATTGTTCCCCGCTTTCTTTACTTTTTTCAGGTTCTGCCGCTTCCCATCGCGCGGGCCACTTTGGCGACCTGGCAGCAGTTGCTTATGAAATTCATTTGGCATTATCGTCGCCCACGCTTGGCGCGACAGGTTCTTTATGCCCGTACGCACTCTGGAGGTATGGGCATGCCCAATTTATATTGGTACTATGTGGCGGCGCAATGTCGGGCAGGGGTGGAGTGGATGATTGCTGATAGCACTAAGCGATGGGTGCAACTGGAAATGAACTTGGCGGGGGGAGCCGGCTTGGGAGACTGGCTGTGGCTTGGTCCAAAACTCTGACGTGGTAAGCGCACTAGCAATCCCTATATTCTTCACACCCTCCGTTGTTGGGACCGGCACTTTCGATCTCGCGACATGGACTTAATCCCTTTAGCTCCTATAGTAGATAATGCTTCTTTCCCGCCGGGGTTAAGTGATGCAGTTTTTCGGCAGTGGGGACATCACGGCCTTAGTCGGGTCGGACAGCTTTTTGATGATGGTCAACTACAATCCTTTCGTGCGTTACAAGATGAATTTGACATTCCGGCCAGGCAGCATTATCAATATATGCAAGTGACACACTGGGTTGGATCCAAGCTTGTTCGGCCCCACGTTGCCCGGGCCCTGACCGATTTGGAATGTTACTGTGAGGAGTGCACTATCACTAAGGGACTCGTGGTGACCCTGTATGCTCACTTGCAGGGCTCTCAATCGTGTTCTACAAGACACAGGGAACTTTGGAACTCCGACTTGAACCTCTCCTATACTGAGCAGCAGTGGGAGAGGGCGGAAACTCACTTGTGGAAAAGTGCGGTAGCGATTAATGCCCGTGAAACGAATTATAAAATATTGTACCGTTGGTACATGACTCCGGCGCGGATTGCGCGCATATATCCTGGGGCGGTGGACCTCTGCTGGCATAATTGTGGGCATCGGGGTACCCTAGGGCACATTTGGTGGGACTGCCCCCGCATTCGCGCCTATTGGAGGGGTATACAATTTCGGATGCAATTGCTTTTGGGAGTGAGTGTCCCTTGGGATCCGGGGATTTTCCTGTTTGGGGCCGCGGTGCTGGGTGCACGAGCTCTACAGCTTGCTTTACTTCGCCATGGCCTGAATGCAGCTAGATTATCCCTTGCAGCAACCTGGAAGTGTGCCTTGGCCCCCTCCTTTCAGACTTGGCTGGAACGGATGTGGGATATGTACACCATGGAACGAGGGGTAGCGGTCAGTAGGATGCGCCTGGCGCGCTTTGAGTTGGTGTGGGCACCCTTTGTCTCTCGTTACGGTGTGACTGTGCTGGATAAGAGGGGGGGAACATGCAAACTTTAAAGGGAGCTCGCCCCTTGAGTGTATCTGTTGCTCATCACCTTCCCGTATTTGAACGTTAGCAAGCCACAGAGGGGGGGACTGGGAGGTTGGGTGGGAGGGGGGTCCTGGGCTAGGGAGGTTTCGGGGGGGGGAGGAAGGGAGGTTGGGGGGTTACTGTTCTCCGTTTCCTTATTTTAAAACTGCAAAAATGAAGGCATATTGTTGAATGCCGTTGTGATCTGGTGTTATGTTATTACTGTTGCTTCTTCTTTGAAGATCTTTGTGGTTTATGATTTTATGTATTCTTTGGAAGCCTTTCAATAAAAAAAAAAAAAAAAAAAAAAGGTTTGCACAAGTTCCTGGAGGAAAGGTCCATAAACCATTATTAAGAAGTGACCGAAGATATCAATGCTTGACCCAGTACAAGCATTGTGGAACTTGTGTCTCTTGGGGAAACTGCTAGGTACATATGACCTAGATTGGCCACTGTTGTAAACAGAATACTGGGCTTGATGGACCTTGGTCTGACCCAGTATGGCATATCTTATGTTCTTATGTTCTTAGGGCTTATCCTCTCAGACAGTGCCAACTTCCACTTGCATTCGGCAGGAGCCTAATGAGAATCCCAAGCCACAGCAAAATAACCCAGAGAAGGGTACTGGTCCTAGGGAAGCCCTAGTTTCTACGCGGTCACATGGCCAAGATGCTGAAAAGCCCTCGTGTTCGGGAGAAACTTCCTTAGGAGACCTTCCTTCACATGAGGAACTAATAGGTGATCCCCTGAGGAGGGACCGAAAATCCAAAGCAGAGCGGAGGAGAGAAAGAACGTGCCGTTCTCAGGGCAGAGCGGAGTTGGAAACTGGAAGAGGGATGCCATGGGTGCCTGCGGACTTAATGGAGAGGTTCCCCTCTTTCAAAATGGAGCAAAGAGCAGACCCTGCACTAGCCCGTGCATTTGAGCATGCGCAGGAAAGAAAGGATTCTTTCCCCAGGTTCATCACGGAAGAGGACATACTTTATCGGGAGACTAAGGACCCTCGTACCGAAAATATCCGGAAACAGTTGGTGGTCCCGAATACCTTTAAATCCCTGGTTTTGCGGCTGGCCCACGACCATCCAGTAGGGGGCCATAAGGGAGCACAGGGCACCCTTGAACAGATTTTAGCCCGATTTTACTGGCCAGGAGTCTTCCGGGAAACATCTCGCTTTTGCAAATCTTGCGCATCATGTCAAAGAGTCACTCCTCATCTACCACCTGAAGTACCGCTGGTTCCGATGCCCATAATCTCGGATCCGGTAAGGAGACTGGCCATGGACATAGTTGGACCCCTCATCAAAATGCCCAGAGGATTCCAGTATATCCTGGTGATTATCGACCAAGCTACCCGCTTCCCATGGGCGGTTCCCTGAGAAACATTTCAGCAAAGTCAATTGCCATAGAATTAGTCAAGTTATTCTGCGAGGTAGGGTTCCCGCAGGAGGTCTTGACAGACAGAGGTAGTAACTTCTTGTCAAAATACCTCGCTCAAGTTTGGGACGCTTTTGGCATCCATCATGTGAAGACAGCCGCCTACCACCCCCAATGCAATGGTCTGGTGGAGCGATTAAACCAGAGCATAAAACAAATGCTCCGTCGAGCATTGGGTGGCCAAATGACGGAGTGGGACACCATGTTGCCATTTATCCTGTATGCCTGTCGGGAAAGAAAACAGAATTCCTTGGGTACCTCGCCTTACGAACTCATGTATGGACGACCACCCCGAGGTATATTGGATGTCCTAAGAGAACAATGGATTGAACCCGTGGAGACAGAAATAGGTGTACCTTTATTCTTAAAGAACTTAAGAACCCGCCTGGAAAGAAACTCCCGGTTCGCAGGCGAAAGTCTACAGGAGAGTCAACAAAAACAAAAACGATACTATGATAGGCATGCCAAACCCCGGCAATTAAAGGTCAGAGAGAAGGTGATGGTCTTGATATCGGGCGCCACTCCTAAGTTTGAAGCCCGGTGGAAGGGACCTCATACAGTAGTTAAGCCTATAGGAGCAACCTCCTACTTGGTCCAGGATGAAAAAGGACATACACAAGTATATCATGTCAATATTCTTCGGCCCTGGCATGAGCGGTCAGTTTTGCTGGCTTCTGCTGGGAACATATTCCACCCTGAACTGATACCGGTGGGCAACCGACGAGGGAAGTGCAGGACCGGTCAGCTGCGGAAGAGCGCAGTATCACGTATTACGTGCTGTGTAAAAGAAACTTCACCAGCCCGTAATATTTTAAGAAGGGGGATGTGTGATGCAGCAGACCAGCGGGGAATAGGAGAAAATGTTTTAAACACGAAAAAAGGCATGCACAAGCTGCAGTATTCTCAGGAACCTGATAGGGGGAGCAAGAGGGACCTCCGGAGGACTGAGGATCCACGCCCTACAGGGTGTGACCTAAAGCCAGCCAGCCTCCAATCCAGAAAGGCAGGAACTCCTTTTAAAGAAAGTCTGGAAGACTGTAGAGGGAGAAGCGGCGGTAAAGAGGAAGGTGGCTGTAGAGGCAGAAGTGTCTGTAAAGCCAGAAGCAGCAGAGAAGGCAGCAGAGAAGTTGCAGAGCCTTCAGAAGCTGGAGAAGTAGCAGAAACTGCAGATGCTGGAGAAACTGCAGAAGCTACAGACGCTGCTGGAGTGCAGGAAAGAGGTACAGGCCAGAGAGACCTGAAAGGACAGAGAATACAGAAGGGTCCAGGAGATTCAGGAATGCCAAAGCCGTACTGTGACTTCTGTGTGAAAAACCCAAGCCATATTGCAGGAGCAAGGCAGGATCTCACCAGGAGCAGGCCTCAAGCCTCGTCCCAAGGAAAGAAGCCGGAGTTACCAGGTAACCCATACTTTGTTGGAAACAGCCTTCAGAGGGCTAGTGTATGGAGAGGACAAGAAAAAGAAGCTCCCTGTCCATGTCACACATCTGAGGAGACAAGGTATGAAAAGTTTTTATCAAATAAGAAACTTTTAACTAAGCAAGGTTTGCAGGAAGCGAATGTAAAACCTTTGAAGAGAGAAGGATATTCACACTATAGAACAGCTTATGACCGACGCCCCACGCTGAACCCCAAGCACTGGGAGCTCATACAGCATTTGTGTGAAAAGCCTGATTATAACTTGCCAGGAACCATTAACTCTGGTTCAGATACGCTTGAGCAAGAACCGATGCAAGTGGAAGTGGTAGAGTCCCTTTCAGAGGAAGAAATGGATTGTAGCTATTGTACCACTGGAAGCTTGGAATCCCTGTGTAGCAAGTGAGCAGCAAACTTGTGAAATTAGAAACGCTTGTTTTTGTATCCTCTGTGAAGAAAACAGTTTTTGCTTTTGAACCTGAGTTGTACCTTTTCTTTCTAACCTGATGTAAGGACATTTCTTTTGTTGTTTGAATCTGATCCGTTTTGAACCTTTTGCAATACAAGGGAAATAAAGCCTTATTTTTCCCTCCACTCGAAGACCTCTGTTCTCTGGGTATTTGGTAATAAGGACGCTACCAAGGCTATACATCCCTGGGCCCTAGAAAATACATACCAAATCCAACCTTATTTATATTTATGTCCGACCTGCCTTGGCGCCCCTTAACCACCAGGGTGGCGTTGTGACAGCTTCCACAGGGATATAAGGATTCCCCCTCAATATTTCATAAATACATGCAGGAAGCCCTGTCACTATTGTCTTGCAGAGATAATATAATTCAGTATGTAGATGACATTCGGATTCAGTCTGAGAATGAAGCTGTACACTGGAATCATGTAAGAGAAGTTTTAAAAGCCCTCTTACAAGCTGATCTTAAAGTTAATCCTGCCAAGGCTCAACTGTGCAAATCACAGGTTTCCTTTTTAGGGGCTACTATTGGCCAGGATGGTAAATCTGTAGATTCTCAGAGGATAGAGCTGATACAGAAACTTCCACTTCCTACAGATCAGAAATCACTCCAGTCATTTCTAGGGCTCACTGGTTTCTGTCGTGACTTCATGCACAATTATGCTGAAGTGGCAGCTCCACTTTACTCCCTGCTAAAAAGTAAAAGTTATGTTTGGGAGGAAGAACATACAGAAGTTGTAACTAAATTAAAGCACATTCTGACTTCTGCTCCTGTTCTTGCACACCCAGATCACACACAACATTTTTTCCTGTACTCTGTAGTTGGAGAGAACAGTATAGGTGCAGCTCTAACACAACGCCTAGGAGGAGTAGATCGCCCTACTGCCTTCTGTTCCAGAGTTCTCACTTCTGAACTCAAAATGGGAAACTGCAAAAAACATGTACTGGCTTCCTATGCGGCTATGCAGAAACTTACATACATCATTGGTGCTTAAACCACATACATATGCAGCCATCACACCCCCCTCAAATTCACTGTAGAGGGAAAGTTAGCATGTAGCAAGATTAGGACTGAGAGAATAGCCCAGTGGACTCTCATGTTGCAAGCACAGAATGTAAAGTTTGAATTGTTGAAAGAACCTAACGTGCAAGTGGCTGGAATTTTGCTGGAGGGGCAACCTCATGACTGTCAGTCCTCACCCAGTGCCCCCAATCACATGATCTTTAGGGAACTGGGACTAGACAAAATTTCACCTTTTTTTCCTACAGTATATATTGATGGTAGTAGCCAATGTGAAGGAGGCAGGCGACTAGCAAGTTTTGCAATTGTACAATTGGACCCAAATAACCAAGTGGTACTGCAGAGACAGTATTCCTGTGGGTCAGCGTCAGCACAGTACTGTGAGCTGGCTGCTTTTGTGGCTTGTATGCAACAATATCAGGATTCACACCCAGAGATACAAATCATTTTAGATTCTGATTATGTCTTTAAAAGTGCCATTGCCCTGTTACCCTGATGGCTGGCAAATAAATTTAAATCTACGGATGGGTCCACAGTGAAAAATTCATCACTGTGGACTATGGCACAAGAACTGAGTGAGAGGTTTCAGAGAGTACATTTAGTTAAAGTAAAGGCACATAGGAAGAAAGGCCCTTTAGTGAAAGGAAACACATTAGCAGACTCACTAGCCAAGGAAGAATGCCATGTAGGCCTCATATGGCCCTGGTATGAGCAGACACGCATGGTTGCTATTGCTACACGTTCCACAGATTATGATCAGATAATACCACCAGATTACTTCGTAGCACTGCAAAGGACCCTGAGCTTTCCAATTTGAGGAAGCTTGTGCAGGACGCCCCAGATAACCTATATCAGCACACACCCTTTCTCACACTCGCTATAGAGAAAGACATTCTATGTGCAAAAAGAGAGGAAGGCTTGGTTATAGCTATCCCTAGAGCTCGAGGTAAAGAATGGATGCATTGGGTTCATGGTGCAGGTCCTATGGGACACCCTAAAGCAGAAGAAATGCAGACTATCCTTAATAGGTTGGTATGGTGGCCAGAAATGAAACATGATATACAGGATCATGTTTCCTCCTGTGTAATCTGTGCTTCATTTGGGAGGCAACCTAAAAAGAGAAGGGGACAGTTAATGAGAGCACCTCCTCGTGGCCCATTTGAGAGAGTGCAAATAGATCATGTGGGCCCTCTTCCGTTAACAGCTAGGAAAAATAGATTTTTGCTCACTGTTGTTGATTCCTTTTCTCATTGGGTAGAAGCATTCCCTGTCCCAGATCAAACTGCTCAAACCACTGCAGAAATCCTAACTATGCAATTTTTTACACACTGGGGCATTCCCAAGACTATTGATTCTGATAATGGTCCTGCATTTGTTTCTCAGCGGATCAAGGAATTGTTTGATTTTCTAGGCATAGAACAACAACTCCACATTCCGTACCATCCACAGGCAGCAGGGCAGGTAGAAAGAATGAATCAAACAATTAAGGCCCACCTCAGCCCTATGCTTAATCTGACCGGGGAAAAATTGGGATCTGGTGCTCCCTTTAGTCCTTATGCGTATCAGAGCTAATGTCTGTAAATCCACAGGTTTTGCACCTATGAAGCCTTAATGGGAAGGCCAATGCAACGGTGGGAAAATATGCTGAGTCCTTTTCTTCCAGAGGACCAGACCGTAATTCTCACCAATGAGTGGATGAAATCCCTGCAAGAACATCTAAAAGAAATTCAGACCACTGTGCTAGCTAACACAGAAAAAGCTAGAGATTATTTGCAGGAGGTACATGCAAAAGGTTCTGATTTAAGGCCCCTCAAGGTTGGAAGTAAAGTGATGATTCTGAGACCTAGACCAAACCTCCCCTTTGGAACTGCAAAGTGGGAAGGACCGTACATAGTTACTGATACCTTAGGACCAAGCCTATACCAGATCCTAATGACCGACAACCAGCAGTATTGGAAACACATCACCCAGTTGAAACCATATGGGTAATACGTGTTTTATCAGTCTTTGCTTTCAGATACCACCTGAAGACAGCACAGACAGCTGCTTTCTAAAGACAGCACGGACAACTGCTTTCTAAACAAAAGTCGCTTGAGGATGGTAACTATTTACTTCTGCTGTATAGTTGATGTGTCCTATATAATGGACATGTGTCTAATAGTTATGTAAATAAGTAGTAAACATTATTTCTGTTGTTACATAGTATAAGTGGGGAGCACTAGTTTACTCCCTAGTAGAGTGAAACAAGTTAGCTTTTATTATGTCTCGGTTTCCTGTTGTTCTTGTATCTGCTCTCGTCTACCCCAGTCTCATTACAGGAACTATCATCTGAATATGCATGATTGGCTGGGCTAACTCCACAGGTGGGGCATATCACTATCAAGAAATACCCCCACCTTTCCCGGAAGGAAAGGATCTGGTCATCCTGAGTTTCTGTTCCGTACAGGACAAGCCAGTATTCTACTCATTAAACATCACTCAAGTACAGTGGGTGCCACCAGTTTCCACTTCTCTAGAAAGGACACAAGAATTGAGGGCACCTCCAGAACATTACTTTCTAGGTCCTCCTGCCTTGATTTTGTACAATATTTCCTGTCAGGACAGAGGTACCTGGAAAATAACTTATACATGGGTTGTGAGTGATCAACAGCACATCACTGAGACTTCATTCTTTTTGGATGTATCTTGTTTACCTACTACCCCTCATCCCACCCCTCCCACCACTTTTGCTCCTCCTGTACTCTACCTTTCTGATATCCACCCATTTCAGGAAGGACATCCCTTTCAGATTAAATATGATGCACCACACGATGTTTTAAATGATGTAGAATACCATTTTCTTACTTGGCATCTATTTCCCAAATTGTTTCTAGTTACTCACAAATATCCAAATTGCTCTCAGTTTGTTGCCAACCACATACAAATGCTCAATACTTGGTTTGATATGCAGTCAGTAACACCCCGAGCCAAGCAATTTCGACACAAGCGTGAATTAATTGATACAATTTTAGGTGGCACAGGGACTGCACTGGGTGCCCTTAATATAATTGATATAGAGGTGCTCCGTAATAAAATGGGATCCCCACTGCTCAGCATGCTGCTGATAGTTTTACCTCACAACATATTATTAATGAAGCTTCCTCTAAACTGTCCAATGTAGTTGTAGATACCTTTGCTCTTATATCTCCCATTATAGAACAGAAAATTGTTACCTTAGCACATGCAGAATATAGATTGGGAAAGAATATTTCCTGGGCTCTTGCCTGTGATCAAGTACAGATCAAGCTTATTACTATACTAAAGGAAATTCTGATCACTGCTAAGTTAGGACACTGGCCACCATCTCTCGTCCATATGGCTAGTACCAAAATACTTGAATTTGCTATAGCTCACCTTGATTGGTGGACAGTTAGTGTTCCCATTTGTTCACCACAAGGCTGCTCTATCTGTACTTTGATCCCATGGTCAAGACAACACACAGTTATTTATCCTATTGTTAATATTGGGGTGCAGTTTGATAATATGCTTATGTATCCTGTGGACCATCTCACATGGGTGCAGCCACTGGACGACACCTGGACTTCATTCAAGCCGATGGACCCCAGTTTGTGTAAGCAGACTACATTTCAGTTCAAGTGTCAACCTCACCAGTTTAAAGAGGCTGACACCTCCTGCTGGAACAATTCCTCCTCTTGCTCCCTGACTGTTAAGCTCTTATATTCCCTGACCACCTCACACAGTTTGTATTACCTTGGAGCTGGACACTTTTGTTTTCATCTGTTCTTTCCACAGAATGTTTCTTTTTCGATTGCTCCCAGAATGCATGACATTCGCCTTCCCAAGAACACTTTGTTGTACAGTTCAAACTATTTACCAAACAATACCTGGTGCAGTCATACACCACTGGTCTCCATCACCATTAACGGGACAACTTATTCCACACCGCTGGTTACCAATGACTCTATGGACATTCCAGACTTTATCTCATATGCTGTGCATCCATTACATTTGGCAGGGGAGAAGAGACACTACATAAACTGCTCAACTTTACAGAACTCCATGCCTATATTGATCACCTTAGAACAACATCCACTGAAGTGAATCACACCATCACTTATGAGAATGGACACACTTGCTACAAGATGCTCATGTGTCTGTGTGGGAATTGTTATTTGGTTACTCACCTACTGCTGATCATGTCTTTAATGTTTTTATTCACCCTATTATTATTTTAACTGCTGTACAAATATTGCTATGCATTATCATAATTTTCCTGTGTTGTAAAATGAAACAAATGTACATGTCCTTGTAGCGCATGTCCTACAGAACAACATTTTAAGGTAGTTACACTGAATTTCTCCAGCATCTACCCCTACATCCAGGCTCATTTGGCCTGCTAATTTGGCTAATTTGGCATTTCCTATTACATTGAATACCAGAGTCAGCTGCAGTCTAGTATTGCTTCCTATCCTCACTCATAGCATCCTGGTACTTTTCGGCTTTAACCTCCTCAAAGATTCCTGCAGCTCTTATGCACTGTTCACTCTCTCTAAGACGGGCACTGAGGTAGCATATTGGGTTCCCCCCCCCAGTAGTGGCTGCCCTACCTAAGACACGAGATTTGGACTCATAAGGGGACTTGTTTATCTCTAGAACACTAGAGACAGTACTGTGCAGGACAGGGGACCTGCTAGACATAGCAAGGTATTTAATACAGGAGGTATTAGACAAGCTGCCTACTATCATGTAATGGCAGCTGGGACAGGTACCACAGGTTTGCTTCCACCATTTCCAGGCACAAATAATAAATTTTAAAAAAAAGGTGTGGGAGATGTCAGCATACACCAGCAGGACATCATGCCTAGCATAGGTGTCAGGGCTGTTCCCAGACCTTGGATTTCAAGCAGTTTTGTTACTCTGGTGATATCAGTCTCCAAACTTAATGAGGGTAGTTTACAAGATGAGATTAACTCTGATCCCCTGGTGATGTCAGTCTCCAGGCCTGATGAGATTGGTCTGCAGCCCCTCCTTGCTAAATCAAGAATAGCAGACCTCAAAGGGAGGTGACTGGAAACAATAGCAGACCTCAAAGAGAGGTGCTAGAGAAAATTCACTATAAAGGACAGAAATACTTCCTCTTTCTCTCTCTCTTCCTATTTTCATCGGACACACCTTGCCATGAGGCTCTGACACCCACTTCTCTCCCCTCCCCCTTGTTCTCTCTTTCTCTCCCTATTCTTCTTACTATGAGGCTCTGACCCACATTTTCTTACCTCTCTCTCTCTCACACACACACACACACAGATTCATTGAAGTAAACTGAAGCAGCTTTCTAACAACCTCCTACCTCTGTTCTGTAACTTTGTAATAAGCCTATTTCTATATAAAACCTTTTTTCCAAGCCACACCTGTTTGCAGGGCCGGATTTACCTATACGCCATGTATGCCATGGCGTAGGGCCCACAGCTGGCAAGGGCCCACAAAAAGCTGCCGCGGCAGCATGGACGTTCCCGCGGCAGCATGGACGGTCCCGCGGCAGCATGGACGGTCCCGCGGCAGCATGGACGGTCCCGCGGGGCCCCCTCTGCCCTGCCGAATCCCCGGCTGAGCCCCTCCGTGCCGGCTTTGAGAGGCGCGAAGGGAGAGTGTCTCCCTCACGTCTCTGTTAAGCCCGCAGGGGCTGATTGGAAATTTCCCATCAGCCCCTGCGGGCTTAACAGAGACGCAAGGGAGACACTCTCCCTTCGCGCTTCTCAAAGCTGTCGCAGAGGGAGGGATTCGGCAGGGCAGAGGGGGCCCCGCGGGACCGTCCATGCTGCCGCGGCCTTGGCAGCAGCCAGCGGTTTTGCTTTTTTAAAATTTAATTTTACTTGAGCCGATGGGGGGGGGGGGTAGGACTGGAAATGGGCTGGGGGGGTTAGGACTGGTAATGGGCTATGGGGGGGGGTTAAGACTGATAATGGGCTGTGGGCTGATGGGGCTGTTTGGTAATGGGCTATGGGTGGGGCTAGGACTGGAAATGGGCTGGGGGGGTTAAGACTGGAGGTGGGCTGATGGGGTTAGGACTGGTAATGGGCTGTGGGCTGTTGGGGGTGTTAGAACTGGTAATGGGCTTTGGGGGGGTTAAGACTGATAATGGGCTGTGGGCTGTTGGGGGGGTTAGAACTGGTAATGGGCTATGAGGGGGGGTTAAGACTGATAATGGGCTGTGGGCTGATGGGGGCTGTCTGGTAATGGGCTATGGGGGGGGCTAGGACTGGAAATGGGCTGGGGGGGTTAAGACTGGAGGTGGGCTGATGGGGTTAGGACTGGTAATGGGCTGTGGGCTGTTGGGGGGGTTAGAACTGGTAATGGGCTATGGGGGGGTTAAGACAGATAATGGGCTGTGGGCTGTTGGGGGGGGTAGAACTGGTAATGGGATATGAGGGGGGGTTAAGACTGATAATGGGCTGTGGGCTGATGGGGGCTGTCTGGTAATGGGCTATGGGGGGGCTGGGACTGGAAATGGGCTGGGGCGTTAAGACTGGAGGTGGGCTGATGGGGTTAGGACTGGTAATGGGCTGTGGGCTGTTGGGGGGTGTTAGAACTGGTAATGGGCTTTGGGGGGTTAAGACTGATAATGGGCTGTGGGCTGTTGGGGGGTTAGAACTGGTAATGGGCTATGAGGGGGGGTTAAGACTGATAATGGGCTGTGGGCTGATGGGGGCTGTCTGGTAATGGGCTATGGGGGGTCTAGGACTGGAAATGGGCTGGGGGGGTTAAGACTGGAGGTGGGCTGATGGGGTAGGACTGGTAATGGGCTTTGGGCTGTTGGGGGGGTTAGAACTGGTAATGGGCTATGGGGGGGTTAAGACTGATAATGGGCTGTGGGCTGATGGGGGCTGTCTGGTAATGGGCTATGGGGGGGCTAGGACTGGAAATGGGCTGGGGGGGTTAAGACTGGAGGTGGGCTAATGGGGTTAGGACTGGAAGTGGGCTGATGGGGGGTTAGGACTGGTAATGGGTTATAGGGGGGGCTTAAACTGAAAATGGGGTGATGGGGGGTTAGGACTGGAAGTGGGTTGATGGGGGGCTAGGATTGGTATTGGGTTGGGGGGTTGCTAGGACTGGAAATGGGCTGATGGGTGGCTAGGACTGGAAATGGGCTGATGCAGGGACTAGAAGGGAATGGATGCTGGGTGAGGCTGGAACTAGAAGGGAGCTGATGTTGGGGGAGGATTAGAATGGGATGGGACTGGAAGAGTAAAATGGAGAAGGGAAAAATATTTTGTGTGGGAGGGATAAAAAATCTACAATTGGCCGGGTATTGGGAGAGTAAGTGGGGATTGAGGATGGAGGGGTAAAATTTGAGTGGATGAAATAGGAATGAGGAAAGAGCAAAAGGAGAAAGATTAGTATGTTAAAGCAGATGTAGAGAGAGAATGGAAAAAAAACTAGAAGAGAGAAGAAAGGACAAATGGACAGCAGACGATGGAGAGTTAGCAGAAGACACGAAGAAACCAGAAGAAAGTGGCTGGAGCAATTGCAGCTGAAAAAAAATGCACAAAAGGTAGAAAAATATCTCTTTATTTTGAATTTATTAATTGGAATATGTCAGCTCTGGTAAATGTGCATCATTAACGTCTGTGCTTTGTTTAGTACAAGAGCAAATTAATGTATAGTTTTATTTCTACAGTGTTGTACATTCCAAGTTTGGCTTTTGGGATTCACACTTTAATTATTGTCTTCCTGTTTCTAAATTGTGATTACTTGTTTGGTGATGGTCTATGTTCTGCATGTGTAACTGAGCTGAGGTGTTCTGTTTATATAATTTCTATTTGACATTGCCACTTGTTCTCTTTCCCCAGTAGGTCATGTATTGTTGTTCTCTGAAATGTATTGGTTTAATATTTGCAGTGTTGCCTTTTGATTGGTAGAGTATGGTGCTTTGTGAGTCCTGGTAGTGCTGTTAGGATACGGCGGGTTTGCTTTGGGTTGGCACTGGATTATAGTAATGTAGAAATCTTTTAGTCTTTCTTTATCCATACACTCATTAAGAGGCACGTTTACTAAAAGTTAGTATATGGTAACATTATACAAATATTTATGCAAATGAGGCCCCTTATGCAAATGAGGCCCCGCACCCCCCTTGGGCCGCCCCTGCTGGGGGCCCACAATTTTTGTTGGCGTAGGGCCTCACTCAAGGTAAATCCGGCCCTGCCTGTTTGGTTGTCTTATTTATGCTGCTTACCCTACTGTCTCTGTGAAATGAACCCAGGACCAAACGGAGAGTAGACCAGAAGAATACATATTCAGAAGATTACACAAAGTATTGTGGGTATGGCCCGAACAGGGCAGATTGGCCAGGATGTGTCTGCATCGGGGGTAGGGCAATGACTGGGACATCGTAGTGCCCGACTGTCACCTGCATAGAGTGGGTGGCCACATCATGTCATGCTGGGAGGGCACTCTCACTCTGATCAAGCAGTGACCATGGCATGGCTATGTATCCACATAGTGCTATATAGTATCTGATTCTTTTGATATGGATGTGCTTCTTGACCTGGGGGCCTGATCACTGAAACAACTGCTGGGTGTCCATGGTTGCTCTGTGCACATGTAATGCATACTGGCCAACGGACTGTCTGCAGTTAGTATGTGCATGGCTGGTACACCCAGTTGTGGGCAGCAGGTACTTACTGCAAGTGAATGTTGGACCTAGGCAGGTGGGAAGTGAGGTGTTCCAGGTCTACTCCCAGTACTACTGGAAGGACCAGCCAGGACCCTAGTAACAACCCCATGGACATCTAGCAGCCCTTCCCCTATGCTAGTTGGCAGCCATGGCATCAGCATCATAATTCTGGGTATTGCAATGCATTGTTCTAGGTGGGTCAGGATCCATCAGAGCCAGATTTAACTGGCACATACAGCAGGACACAGGGTGACTAGCATAACCACACTGCAGACAATACCTGCCACATACTGGTGGCAATAGATATCTGCAGCAGAGTCCATCTCTGGCACTGCAGATGCATAGGTACAGGGGACCTGGTGCTGGGCGCCCATCCTCATTCTCAGGGTGACCACAGAAACTGTTCAGTAGCACGGTTTGTTGCTGCTCTGTGCTTGTCCTTTCCTCTTACTGAGCTGAGGTGATGGATACCTGCATTCTCCATTCGGTGATCAGCTGTAAATTGCTGTTCTGCATGTGCACTTCATCATGGATATTGGTGGGGCTACCCTATACTGGCACACACAAATAGAAATTACACTTACCTGGTAATTGTCGTTCCTTGAGTGACGACAGTTTAGTCCTCCACCTCTGGGTTGTGCACCTCCTCCTGCAGCTTGGAGACTGGGCATGTCAAAGTCGTGACATCACTAGATATAGCCTGCTGGTATCTCCCATCAACCTCCAGTGTACTATTGACAAAGCAAACTCAAAGGAACAACAAATAAGTAACTATACCATAGCTTTAAATAACTCTCCATTCCTCAACTTGAGGAACCTTTTTAACCTTATCAGTCTTATATATATATTTTTTTAACTTTACATTCACGTCCCCCCTATGCAAACACGTTTCCTATACCATCCCCTCGTTTAAATAAGAGAGAAAGAAGAAACAACAGAGAGGGATACTCACTGCGATCTAGAATCTGAAAGGATCTGTCTATTCCTTGAGATTGATGCTCCACTCCGCCTGAAAATAAACTCTGAAGAAATCACACCCCTGGGCGGGAATGAGGACTAAACTGACGTCACTCAAGGAACGACAATTACCAGGTAAGTGTAATTTCTATTTCCTTATCGTTCCTCCAGTTTAGTCTTCCACCTCTGGGATGTAACAGAGCAGTAATCATTGGGAGGGACCTATCCAACCAACTCACCACACCGTCGACCCGGAAAAGGCATCCTTTACTGCCAGAACATTTAGACAGTAGTTGCTACTGAGGGAATGAAGAGACGACCTGGAAGCTGCTCTAACAATCCCCCCTGGTGGAATGACTCAGTGATCCACCCATGAAGCTGCTTGCGCTCTGGTAGCATGAGTCAGAAAGCCCCCCCGGAATCGTACAACCTCGCCACCAGAATGCTGAGGCAACCACCGCCTTAACCCAGTGCGAAATGGCCGCCTTCGCTGCTGCTTCCCCTTCACGGGGACCTCCAACCAACACACAAAAACAAAGAAATGAACGCTGCACCCTGCATTTTATGTTTCCTATTGGCGTAAGCTACGAATAACAACCCCCCTTCCAGAAAAACCGAGAACTGGAAGAGAAACCAATAGGCTCAGGAGAAAAATCAGATACCACCTTTTGGAAGGACGACGGGACTGGTCGCAAACACCACCCTCTATCCAGAAAGGGTGAAAATGGCTCATTGCATGACAACGCCTGAAACTCCGAAACGCGTCGCGCCGAACAAAGAGCTATCAAAGCCACTGTCTATAACAGCAAATCCTTTACCGACGCCTGGAGTAAAGAATCAAAGGGCTCTTTAGTTAACGCCTCTAAGGCCCAATCGGGATCCCACGGCGGCACCCGAACTCTCCTTGAGGAGCGCAGTCGGTTCCCAACTTAAGGAAATGCCACACATCGATCCGAACACCTAGCGCTATTCCCTCCACAGAACCTCTACAACCGGAAATAGTCGCCAGCTGGACCCTCTAAGGAACTGGCCGCTAGTTCCTTCAGACACTGTCCTGCAGAGAACTCAGACCAAGGATACAGACACCTTTGTCGCCTGGACTTGCCGCCGTGAACAGCAGCCTTCAAAAAGGCGCTAAGCACGGACCTATATACCAGACGCAGCCTGCCTCCTTGCTCTCAACAAGGTGGCGAAGACTGCCGCAGAATAATCCTTCTTCTTCAGCCCCGCCCATTCAAAGACCAAACTCTAGACGGACACCGATCCACCTGAGACATTCGTCGCGGACCTAGCCGCAGCAGAACGTCCGCTACCGGCAACCTCTAGGAAATGCCTGTCGAGTAGGCGAATGAGATCAGCCTAGTACGGCCGTCTCGTCCAACCGGACACTATCAAGAGTACCTTTCCCCGAAAGTCTCGATACGCTAACTACTTGCCCTATGAGAGCCCACGGGGAAAGGACAAGACAAAGACTTTTAACTGGGAGCTTACTAAGCCTCGACTTGGATGAACCATCAGCCGCCCCATTCCTCCACCAGAGAGACCTCTGGGTGAACCCCAAGGAAGCCAATAATATTAGCTAGTGCTCGAATTAAACCATAATGCACATTTGCCACATAAAGCAAATCAGGCTCTAGTCGATTCAACTCCCTGATCCTTTCCTGTTCTAGGCGAGTAGACTGCCGTAAACACTGCAACCACCTGAAGCATGCTCTCGCCCCCCCAGGCTCAACAAATGGGAGCTTGTAAGGACAGAGCATTGCCCCCAACGATCGCTTCAGTGAACCATCTACTTTCCTATCTTGCGCTAAAGAAGATTGCTAGGGCTCTCTTCCATACAGTGAGTCCACACCCCCTGGTAGTGCAAGGTGTGCACCCACCCACGTAGTACCCAGGCTTGCCCCTGCTTAGCCTCAAAATGTCAATCAAGAAGAGGTGAATTCAGGACAGCTGAATACCTGAATACCTTTTTTTTTTTTTTTTTAGAAAGACATCTCTTAACCAAAAATTCCTTCAGCATATGTTAAGAGAAGCTCTTTCCGTGCCAACAATATGAAGTAGAAAGAACTCCCCATCACAGGCATACTAATCCACGGCCTTCCTGCTAGAGCAGTGGTTCTCAACCTTTTTTGTACCGTGACCCCTTTTACCGTTGGTCAACTTGTGGTGACCCCCAATGATAAAATCAAATGCGTCTCTCTTCCTTTACCGTTAACGCATTGTCGCTGTAATCATTTGTTGAATTATTAATATATTATAGGCCTTTGCAATATGTTTTTATTTATAAAATACTTATTTAAATAATCAAAACAACAAGTAACAATATTTGATTTCAAAATTATGATGATTTTGTAGTCAAATCACTAATATGAAATAAAATTATTTTTTCTACCTTTGTTGTCTGACCAATTTATTCTCTGATCATGCTGGTCCCGATCTGAGGCTTCTGCTTTCCTGTCTTCTCTTAGCTCTCTTTCTGTGGTCTATGGTCCATCTGCCAGTTCTTATCTCTTTTGTTTTCTTCACTTCTTTCCATCAGCCTATTTCCAGTCCCAGTAACCCTCCCCAGTATCAGCCCCTTTCCAGTCCTCACTCCCAGTACCTTCCAATGTCAACTTGCATTCCCATGACTGCCACTGGTGTCCATTCCCTTCCAGTCCCCCTCCTTCCCCACTGATCAGTCCCTTCTAGTACAAATACCATGGCAGCCCCTCTCAGATCCACTCCCTTTCAGTTCCATGCTCCCATCCCCTTGTATCAGCCCACTTGTAGCCTTAGCCCCCAGTTTTCTTCCAGGGTCAGCAGCTCTATCCTCCCCTCCCCACAATCAGCCCATTCCCAGTCAAAGCCCCCTAATCAGCTCACTTCTAGTGCTAATCCCCCTCAACCCCATTACCAGTCCTACCCCCCCCCCTAATCAGCCCAATACCAGTCCTACCCCCCATCAGCTCATTTCCAGTGCTAGTCCCCCCCCTCAACCCCATTACCAGTGCTAGGCTCCCCTAATCAGCCCATTTCCAGTCCTAACCTCACTGATCAGCTCATTTCCAATGCTAGACCCTCATCAGTCCATTACCAGTCCTACCCCCCCTTGATAAGTCCATTCCCAGTCCTAGCCTTCCCTAATCAACCCATTACCATTCGTAGCCCCCCATCTGCCCATTACCAGTGCTAGCACCCCCATCAGCCCATTATAATCCTAACCCGCACTGTCTCTCGCCTCTGTCCAGCATTTATCCCGTCTGTCCAGTATGTCCCCATGTCTCTCCCCTTTGTCCATGCCAGCCTACTCCCTCCATGTCAGCCCCCGCCCGCCAGCCATCCATATCAGCCCCCTCCCTCCCTCCCTCCCTCCATGTCAGCCCCCATCCTTCCATCCGTCCATGTCAGCCCCCTCCCTCCATCCATCCCTCCATGTCAGCCCCCATCCTTCCATCCGTCCATGTCAGCCCCCTCCCTCCCTCCCTCCATCCATCCATATCAGGCCGCATCCCTCCCTCCCTCCCTGTCAGCCCCCTCCCTCCCTCCCTCCCTCCCTCCATCCATCCATATCAGCCCCATCCCTCCCTCCCTCCCTCCCTGTCAGCCCCCTCCCTCCCTCCCTCCCTGTCAGCCCCCCTCCCTCCATCCATCCCTCCATGTCAGCCCCCATCCTTCCATCCGTCCATGTCAGCCCCCATCCCTCCCTCCCTCCCTCCATCCATCCTTATCAGCCCCCATCCCTCCCTCCCTCCCTGTCAGCCCCCTCCCTCCCTCCCTCCATCCATCCATATCAGCCCCCATCCCTCCCTCCCTCCCTCCCTGTCAGCCCCCTCCCTCCCTCCCTCCCTGTCAGCCCCCATCCTTCCATCTGTCCATGTCAGCCCCCTCCCTCCATCCATCCATATCAGCCCCCTCCCTCCCTCCCTCCCTCCATGTCAGCCCCATCCTTCCATCTGTCCATGTCAGCCCCCTCCCTCCCTCCCTCCATGTCAGCCCCATCCTTCCATCTGTCCATGTAAGCCCCCTCCCTCCATCCATCCATATCAGCACCCTCCCTCCATGTCAGCCCCCATCCTTCCATCTGTCCATGTCAGCCCCCTCCCTCCATCCCTCCCTCCCTCCCTCCCTCCCTCCATGTCAGCCCCATCCTTCCATCTGTCCATGTCAGCCCCCTCCCTCCATGTCAGCCCCCCTCTGTCGATGTCAGCCGTGTTGCAGGTTGTCTGCCTCCCTTCTAATGCAGCCGCGGCTCTCTGCCTCTTAGGGAACCGTGGCTGTACCTGTAAAATCATTGCGGAGCCCTTCCTGTCTCGATGGGCTCCATGCAGCATTGTCCCGCCTCCAAAGGAAGTTGTTTACCACTTCCTTTGGAGGCGGGACAATGCTGCACGGAGCCCGTCGAGACAGGAAGGGCTCCGCAACGATTTTACAAGTACAGCCGCGGTTCCCTAAGAGGCAGGGAGCCGCGGCTGCAGAAGAAGGCGGTGAGTTTGCCGGAGTTTGCTGCTGCCGAGAAGCGGACTCGGCAGCAACTTGTGCACATCTTAATTTTTTTTTTTAAACTTGGTGGAGGCTAAGCGACCCCCGCTAAATCCTGTGGCGACCCCCGTTGGGGTCGCGACCCACAGGTTGAGAACCGCTGTGCTAGAGTAATGCCCCAGTTCGTCTGACTGCCCAAAGATGGACTTTATATTTTAAGTTCAACTAGCACCTGGTGTTAGGAAATACAGCTTTCTCATTCTGCAGTGGCAATTGAGTCAGCAGTGAAGAAGCCGAGAAACTGCAGACAAGTTCCCATTATACCACCTGGTAAAGACTCCACTTTTAGACCACTGAAGCAAAAAAGCATGTGAGAGTGCATTGTGTCCTGCCAGTAGCTGATCGAATTTAAGTGATTCAGTGTATGCAGGGCATTTTCCAGAGAACGCAGGGTCCCTCATCCAGGCTGCCTCCACATTCACAGTCTAAACCGGCAGCCATCTTGGCTGATGCCAATCAGCGTGGAAGCCATCTTGTAAGCCCAGCATATGATGTATGCCTACTAGAATCTGAGCTGCTGATATTGCTGCTAGAGAACTAGCCTGGCTGCGTGCTTCTGGCCCCCATTTAGGCATCCGCTGAACACTAGCAGATACTCTCCGTACTGGAGAACCTCTGATAAATGGAATGGGAGCATAAATAGCTTCAAAGGCCAGAGTTCTATTTTGCAACCTCTCTCCACTGAGCTGCCTTTTCCATATGTAAAATTAAACCACATATAGCCAAAATTAAGACATTACAAATCGACCGTAAAATCTTATAATTTGGGCAAAGCCAAACTAAACGGGAATATTTTCCAATAAGAAACCACACAACTATAAAACCCCTCTCATGACATAATGCTTATGGCAGAGCATTCCACATCTGTGGACTGGCCATGGTGCTCACCAAAGCACCTGTTACAACTGTCCAAGAGAGTTATCACCATAATTCCTTTTGACTTGAATGTTTACAGCGGATCATAGTGCTATATCACAGCAGCTAAGCCAAAATATTACCCTGCCATATAAACCGACTTTAACGCTTTATAGGACCTTCTATGGATAGCGGAAGGAGATTCTTGTAAATCAACATAGCTATGCCCTTTTTTTTTTTTTTTAAAGTATAGGACTCCAAAAACCAAGTTTCCGCCAACTCCAATGAAATCAAAGCAGATCAGCTAAAATTACCCGAACTGCTCCTATAGCTTTGCAAGAAGCTACCAGCTCCCGCTGCACCCAGCTTTCCTTCCCCCCTTATCCTGAGGGATTCAGTGTTGCAGGACGCGTTGCGCACCCCCTGCCAGCCTGCTGCGCCTGCCAGGGAGCTGAAGAGCGAAATAGAGAGTAGAACCCCTGGAAGCAAACAGTGTCCCGACCTTGGGGTTCAGGACGCAAAAGGCCACCGAATAAATCAACAGTGTTAGCTAAAAATGAACAAGGCTATCTCTCACTAAAGAGAGTTTCTTTTTCTTTTTGAAATCCCACTGAAGTCCGTGGGACCCAAGCGTCGAACACAGCTCCTTAACGCTGTGCATTAACTATAACCAGAGAAATGAAATGAAATTCTGCTCTAGAGATAGATGAGAATTTCCTGGGAAGGGCATGCTAAGTGGAGCTATGAAACACACAGGCACCCCCCCCCCCCGGCCTTCCTGCAGTCAGAGAAATAGCAGTGGGATACACCGACAACCTTGCAAATTGATGTCTTAGAGGTTGCTGCCTGTGTGAACCTGAAGAGTAATATGATTTTGTATTTTACCACCCCCCCCCCCCAGGGATGGGGGCACTGAATACTATATGTGCTTCATGAGCAGCGCTGCCATCCGGTGGCCTTTAGGGCACCAGAGCCCAACAAACGATACAGAAGTTAAGAGCTTTAATTAACCCTTTGAAGGCCTACTTTAAGTTTTTAATCCACATTCTGCAGCTGGGTTAATTTTTGCATATTTCAGGAAAATTGTACCCGTCTTATTCAATATGTTCTAATAGTGATTTTCCTTCTGCTATGGTCATGTATTATATACCATTTGATAGGAATATTTAGTCAGCTGCTTGTTTAGTCACTAACCCCTGAGAGCCCATGAGGTGGCCCTGTGGTTATTTCTTCCCTGACTTGCAAAGAATGATCAATCTGATATGGCTACATACACACGGTCACAGAAAGGCACTATTGAGTGTACCAGCTGCCCTCTGGTGGCCATAGACCGTAGCAAGGCACTTCTTGGTTGACAGTTAACTGTTATATACTTTTTTATATCCTAAGGTTTCCTAAACCTGTCCCTGTGAAACCACAGGCATTTGGGCAACTTTCACTATAGAATACAGAAAGGCACACTTCCAGCCTGTCCCTGCTTCCAACTGCAAGTTAGGGCTCTGCTCTTGAACCTAAAAGTTGGCATTTTGCCTAATATCCTGGGACTTAACAGATGCTCCTCAGAGACATGATTAGGAGAGAAAGAACATGTGGTATCAGAGATCAATGCCAAAACTGCTGTTCTATAAAACTAAGAATAAACTTAAAAATAAAGAGGACTGACAACAGCCCCCTTAAGGCTGAGGAACCCCCCCCCCCGAGCCTCAAAAAACCTACAAACGAAAGAAACACTAGGCCCAAAAACCTAGGCATTCTGCCTGCTGTCTTCCTCACACAGGCAGCTCCCTGCAACTCTCGCCATGCGGTCCAAATACCTAGAGAGAAAATGGCCGCCCCTTCGGCAATGAATTTTGGCGCCAAGAACAACAGCCGCTGCAAAAAGGAGGCCTCAGCAGACTGACAGAGCCTGCAGGCCTTACCTGCAGGGCCAAAAACCATGCAGCCTGCTCCTACTGCCTTGAATTCCTCCGATCCTCAAGCCGCGCTGATGCGCCTGGCAGCCGCGGTGAGGACCGCTCAGGCGGTTCCACAGAGTAAAATTAAAATCCCGCAGCAACGGAGAGGCTCCGTCTCACACAGCTTCAGTGTGGCTGTACAGGTCCCGGAGCTCTCTCCCGTACTGTCCAGGGAGAGAGATCCGCACTGGCGAATGCCTGCAGCAAGTGAAAATAAATGACGAGGGAAGGCGAGAGCTGCTACTAATTTAAACAGCCAGGCTCAAATTTAAAATGACTGTAAATATAAGGAAATTTGTTCCTAATAACTAAAGGGAACTAATCCCTGATTGCCATTTAACTGAATTAAAAGTAAAAATCAAAAGTAAAATCAGAATAGAATTTGTCACACTAAATGCTCCTTATCTGTTCCCCCCAAGTGAGCCCAGAAGCTAGGCTCACTATGTCCTCCTGCTGCATGGAGACTGGACACACTGGAGGCTGATGGGAGATACCAGTGATGTCATGACTTTGACATGCCCAGTCTCCAAGCTGCAGGAGGAGGTGCACAACCCAGAGGTGGAGGACTAAACTGGAGGAACGATAAGGAACAGGCATTTTAGGCGGTGACCTGCAGTCTCTTTGTATCCAGCCATTGCTGTGCAGAGAGGTGTAGAAATATAGCCTATTATGATTAGTTCAAGAGTTCTGTAAGCAGGGGACAAGGGTTCGATTCCTACCTGTTCTTTTTGTGACTGTGCTACTCAGATCATTTTCGTGCCTGTAACAGTCAGGGCTCTGCAGATCTGTGCTGCCAACCCATACCACCCTCTCCTCAGCCACCATCTGTCCTTCAGCCCATCTATCTGCCTCTGTCGGCTGTGTACAGTCCTTGTGCAGGCTGCTACTCCATGACCTACACTGGTACTCTTTTCTGCATTTCAGGTCTTCATGCTCGCCTCTCCTGTGCCTGATCTGCATGTAACCACTACTACTTTGCCCTTATGTCATTGCAAACATTCTGCCACTTCTGCCTCCGCTGGGTGACAAGTCTTTCCCCATCGTATGTCACACACTGTCACTGCAGCACTTTACATTGGCACCACCCTGTTCATCAGTACAGCTCCCTCCCACATGCTCGTCCACTTTACTGGCTGTCACATAGGGTGCCCACCAATCTTGCAGGTCCATCAACTCCCACCATCTTGACCCACAGGAATTTGCAGACTACATGAAAACAAAAAACACCACTCAGACCTGCTCCATCACACTACAGACAGATGACCAAGATATGAATGAGCAACTTTAGCATACCATCAGCATACCAAGTAGAGGAAATAATACATGGACTCAACACAACAACCTCACTATCAGACCCATGCCCAGTGTCTTGGATAAAACTCACAAGAAGCCAGCTCTCCCATTACACTCACAAAATCGTCAAAGATTCACTCCAACAAGGATACATGCCGCAATCACTCAAGCATGCCATGATACGACTGATACTTAAAAGCAACAACCTAAGCCCATCTGAACCAAAATCATACCGTCCCATCTCCAGCCTTCCATTCCTTGCGAAAATTGTTGAAAAGACAGTGCAAAGGCAGCTTCAGGACCATATTGACATGTATGTCCAAATGGACATCCATCAGCATGGCTTTAAACCACAGCATGGTGTGGAAATGCTACTCACTTCCCTCTTTGACAACCTCTTAAGAGGCTTAGATAACATAAAGAATGGATTCCTACTAGTGTTCATAGACATCTCAGCAGCCTTTGACACAGTGTCCCACACCAGATTACTGCAACGCCTGCAACAGATATGGCTACGCAAGAACACCCTGAAATGGTTCACCTCCTACCTGGAAAATCGAACCCAACAAGTCAAATGCGACCAAAAGAAATCATTGCAATTCCCTGTCACACAGGGAATACCACAAGGTTCTGCCCTGTCATCAATGCTCTCTAATATATACATCCAGCCCATATGCAACATCATCAAACGACACACATATATCGTCACATATATGCTGACGACATCATGGTGTATGCCCCAATCAACCTACTAGCACTTAACACCATAACAATAACAAAATGCCTTGAAGACATGAATGCCTGGCTCACAACCAATAACTTGACAGTCAACTACGATAAAACCAAGGCAATGTTCGTCACCAGGAACCCCAACTTCATCCCACCACAGACTATCAGCATTCTAAACAAACTTATAGTAGTCAAGGATGAAGTTAAGTACCTGAGCATCACAATGGACAGAGCACTGAACTTGAAATCTCATCTCACCATAACTGCGAGCAAGGCCTATCAACGTTTGAGGACCATAAGAAAGATCAAGCCACTACTCCACCAAGATCACTTCTGCACAGTGTGCCAAGCACTCATTACACCTCTACTTGATTACAGAAACTTGTTATATCAAGGCCTCCCTCAGCAGACCCTACACCCACTCCAAATGGTGCAAAACACTGCAGCACGCATCATTACTGACACTCCAAGAGCTGAGCACATCACCCCCATCTTACAGCAGCTACACTGGCTCCCAATGGTAGCCAGAGCAAAATTTAAAACAATCCTGATCATCTTCAAAATCATTCACCATCTCTCAGCAAATGTACTCCAAGATATCATAACAAGAGATATCAGTAATAGAAGGACTAGTAATGACAACATGATCGGCACGCCTGCAGGTTACCACAAGACTAAGAAAAATACCTCAAGAACAGCTCCATCACTAATGGCATCCACACTATGGAACTCCCTCCCAACGAGCCTGAGGGCACTAGAAGACATCACAGACTTCCACAAGGCCCTTAAAACACTGCTCTTTACAGAAACATGTGAGCAAACAGATAACACAAACGGCACTGCAACTACCCCCTCCAACTCAATACCTAATCATCCCAACCAGACTTAGGAACTCAGTGTATAGTGTTGTGAAGCACCCTCATGCTAAATGTAACCCTCCATAGTGTTGTTAGGTACCCTCATGCAAATTGTAACCCACCAATTGTGCTGTCTAAATGTTGCTAAATACCCTCATGTTAAATGTTGTAAAGTACCCACATGTTAAATGTAACCCTCCAATGTGATGTAACCACTTTGATTATAGGATAAGGTGGTATACAAATCTGTCTAAATAAATAAATAAACTCCCACCTGACCTTCCTTCCATCACCTTTACATTGACATTCCTTGGTGCTCTGTCCAGCATTTGACTTACAGCCGTGGTCCTGCTTTAAGGTGCATGCTTTCCACCTTAGGGCACCTTGTCTCTGCTAAGGATGCCTTATCTCATGTTAGGGCACCTTACCACATCTTGAGACACCTTATCTCTTGTTAGGACACCTTATCACATCTTAAGGTGCCTTGAGGCACCTTATCTCCTGTTAAGGCGCCTTATCATATCCTGTCTCTTCTTAGGTCGTCTTGTCACCTTACCGCACTTGGTCCTGTTAACTCACGTTATATGGCACAAGGCACCCTAACGCTGGCACGCCCCCTACCCGCCCACTGCCTTATATGGCTTCAGACACCTTAATGCTGCCCTTGCCGCAAGTGAAACATACCCCTATATGTTCAGTAATTTTGTTCTTTTAAAATGGTTTCTATCATTTTGCACAGCACTGACGTCAAGCTCACCGGTCTGTAATTTCCATTGCATTGCTGGTCTTCCTCTTTTGCGTTAACCTTCAGCCTTGCCGAATATGATGTCTTTTTCTAATATTCTTTCTCGTCACATGACACGTCCAAACTATGAAAGTTGTAGTCTTGTCATTTGAGCGTCTAAGGAAAGCATAGGTTTGATCTCCTCTAGTACCAATTGATTTGTTCTTTGGGCAGACCATGGTATTTAAATTTATAAATAAATATTGATTTATGAACATGGAAACATTCTGTTAATATGGTATTAGGATTTAGTCAGGCTTGTAAATCATTGTACTGTTTTTAAAATATTCGTTATGCTGTCTGTACTTGTTATACTGAAAATTAAAAGCAATTCTGAAATAACTAACAGTTTATTTATGTTATGTCTTTATGTTTTTATTTATGTCAATAAATATTGATATTTTGCCAATCTGAATGTCTTGCTCTTGGCAAATCATAGATTTTCTTTTTCAAATTTTCAAATTTTAAATTTTAAAAACACTTACAAATTCACACAGCAAAAGTTGTACAAACCAATAGGAAGAATAACCAACATAAGGTCCATCAACTATATGAGACCCCCACTCTATCATCCATCTAACTATGCTCTCCCCTCTCCTATAGCCCCACCCTTCCCACCAGTTTCAGTAAAGAGTCCAAGTCGATTCCATCTGATCTTTTCTCCCACTCCACAGAGCTGCCATTCTCTTCCATATTCATGATAGATTTCTCCCACAACTCACCCACACTGGGGCACAGCCACCACATATGATACAGTGTTAACTCTCTGCCCACAGACCCTCCAGCAGAGGTCAGATCCTCCCCTATACTTTTACTTTAACTTGCTGGGGTCAAATGCCAGCGGTATAAGAGTTTCAATCCATTTTCCACAACATCTGACACAATGGATAGCTTGTGAATATTAATAAACATTTTTTTGCCACTCTCCAGTGTCTCTCCCAACTCCCTATCCCAGAGCAATTAAGTACGCTGGGGCTGTCTGGTGTCCACTCCCCAATGCCTTATAAAGTTTGAAGATGATCCCTCTATCCCCCATCTCCCCTCACATAGTACGTCTAAAAATGTCTTCCCCTTCTCCATATCTACCCCAGCCCTCCCTGTCAGCAGATAATGCCTGATCTGGAAGTAGTAAAACCAGTCACCCCAGGCCAGGTCCCAAGTGCCTGTCAGGTTTCCAAACGTATGCAGATTCCCTGCTCCTTGTCCCAGAGGTAAGCTATGGATTTCCCCCAGTCCACTTTAATAATGGTTTATGGCTTTTTCCATCTAAACCTCTTTTAAACCCATCTAGAATAACACAATAACAGTTTTTACTACATGCTCCTGTAATGAATTCCAGAGTTTGACTACTTGTTGAGTAAAAAAAATATTTTCTCTTGTTAGTCTTAAATGGGCTAGTCTTTTCTACTTTTTAAAGGAGTAAACAACTGATCTGTGTTTAGCATTCCACCCCATTCATCATTTTATAGACTTATATCATATCTCTCCTCAGCCCTCTCTTTTCCAAGTTGAAGAGTCCTAATCTTTTAAGCCTTTCCTCACAGGGATATCTTTCCATTTCCTTTACCATTTTGTATGTTCTTCTGTGCCTTTTTTAAAATTTATTTACATTCTCTTATATACCACGCTATTCTGCATCAGTGCAGTTTACATTGAACAAACTGAAATTACATTGAACAGGGCATTATAACTTGGAGATAACTATTTTACAGGGAACATGGGCTATGGAGGGTTAAGTGACTTGCCCAAGGAGCACCTGTGGGACTAGAAACCCCAGTCCTTCTGGCCCAAGGTTGCTGTCCTCTAGTCTAATGGGATTTGAATCCCTGACCTTCCGGCCTGAAGTACCTTGCCCCAACCACTAGGCTACTCCTTGACTTTTCCAATTCTGCTATATCCTTTTTAAGATATGGCGACCAAAAATGCACACAATATTCAAGCTGCGGTCCCTTTCCGAGGCAACTCTCCTCGCCCTCCCCTCAGCAACCCCCACATGACTTCACTCATGCCTTTGATGCAGCTTATTGGCTGACGTGCATCCATCTTTATTGCCATATTCATACTAGACCTACTGCACCTCCCAATAGTCCCACTCCACCTTATCCATAAGTTCTGCCTTGAGTTTTCCCCCTTAATTCCTGTAACCTATTCTGAGTTGGGTCTACTTTGAACCCGCTTATTGGTCTGTTTTACTACTACTACTACTACTAATCATTTATAAAGTGCTACAAGGCATATGCAGCCAAATTTTTGTTTGAGATCCTAAATCGTATTGCCCTCTCCTGCTTTTTCTAGGCCCTCCTTCTCACCAGCTGACCCCTTACCACTGCTTTGAAAATGTCCGACACTCCTGCTTCTGTGACCTCCCCATTGATATTAAACTCAAAGTACTCTTTAATACAACCCTCTACATACTGAACTACCTTTTCATCCCTCAAAAGATTATCATTCATACACCAGAACCATCGCCAGCACCCTCCTCCAGCCACCACAGCTTCAAACACACAGGGAGGGGTGGTCTGACCAAGTCAAATAGTCAATCTCTACCCTCCCCAGAGCTGATCTGGGAAGGTAAAAGAAATCAATATGAGAACAAGTACCATGGGTATTCGAGAAGAAGGTATAGGGTCCGATATTCTGTTGGGCGGGCTATGCACCGTTTTTGCACATAGCCCTGCCCGCTGACTTCTAAACTCGTATATTCAATGCCGCGGCGACTGTGGAGTCAGCCGCAGAGACTAACCGGATAGTGGTGATATTGGACCGCTACCCATTTAGCAGCCATGGCTAGAACTAGGCCAGTCAAAAGCTCACCTGATTTTAGCCATAGAGGGCTAACCGGGTAGCAGTCCAATATCACTGCTATCCGGTTATCGGGACTCTCCTCCTCCGCTCCGCCCTAGAATGCCCCCAACATGCCCCAATGCTACCTGGATAGCATCGAGACGCATAAGGGATAAAGTCGGGAATATTCAACGGCACTAAACATGTAGGTGCTGTTGAATATTCCTGGTTAAGGAATTTACATGGTTTACTGGCCCTGTAAACCATGTAAATGCCTTTTGAATATCAGGACCATAGTCCCTTCTTAGAAGGTGCAACACATGCCAGACACTCTTTAAGTCTCAGGCTTTCAGAAACCCCTTCACCTTCCTCCTACCCTGTGCCTTTCCCCCTACACCCTTCTGTGCTATCTAAACCCGATTCTAAAGTAATATTGAAGTCACTAGCCAACTAAAAGGATTATACTCCACATGTCTACCAGCTTATCCCCCATTTCCCTAAAGAGGTGCCCATGAACCCCACTGGGTGCATAAATGTTGACCACAATAAATTCCTCTCAAGCTATCTGTACTTTAGACATTATATACTTCCCTCTCCACCTGCACCCCCAACTTCCAAGCAACCGAAATACCCACCCCACCAGTTTTCTTTCCCCTAGCATTTGAAGCAAGAGTTCCTCACTAAACCCTTCTCACATGTTTTCAGGTAAATCTCTTGTATTAGCCCTATATCCACATCATCCCTAGCCAATTCTTTCAACATCTTGCCTTTATAGGGCAAGTTAAGCCTTTCACATTAAAAGTCATGAATTTCAATTCCCTCCCTATCACCCCCTTCCCAACCCTTGCTTCCATACTCCCCTAATTCCAATACCCTCCCCCCCCCACCAAATGTATTTGCCACTCTTGTGACTAGGGAGAAAATGGTCACTGGGCAAATCAGCACCCCACACGATCATTCCACTTTGCAATCATATATCTCACTCACTCCATCTCACCATTCAACCCTCAAACTAAGCCCCTCCAATGCCCCCTCCTACCAACCGATAGGGAGAAAAGTCCTTTATGTCACTGCATCCTCTCCGTCCCCTCTCAAGTTAGTCCACTGTTTTCAGCATCTGCCATGTCCCTCTCTTTGACCACTGCTCCAGCACCAAGTGATGACCGCTTAGGATGCGTCCCTCCTGCTGCACGTTGCCACAGCACTCCTCCTTTGGCTGTAGTTTCCGTGCCAATTCTGGCAGCAACTTAGCTTCTGCCTCCAGCAGGGCTTGCCAAGCCTCCTCCACTGTAGTAATTCTCATCGAGACCAATTTAAAGAAGATCTGTAAGGCAAAGGGGAATTGAGGGCTGAATCCTTCAGATATCGCTGTCAACTATTGGGTAACTTCCTGCATATCACGTTGTCGTAGCAAAGTTATAACCACCATCCTGGAAAAATTTCAGCTGGTTCTCTTGCCATTTGAAGCGCAGCCCCTTTTTCCACACTGCCTGCATAACCAGTTCTTTTACTTTGAAATCATGAAAGCAGGCCACCACGTCCATCGGCTAGTTTGCTCTGCACAGTTCTAGGCTGCGATGCGCCTGCTCAACTTTAATCCTGTCAGCCTCTTTCATGGTTTCCTTGTCCTCACTCAACAGCATGCTGTTGATAGTCTGGACGCCCACCAGCACATTATTGTACACCTCAGTCTCGGGAAGGCCGTGTATCCGTATATTATTTTGACGTGATCTGTTTTCCATATCCTCTAGCCTAGTTTATCGATGCATTCTCTTTGATACTCATTTAACAGATGTACCTATTTTTTTTAAATCTTGGCGACTCTCCAGTTCATCCCGCTCTGCCAAACCTTTCCCCATATCGCCAACCTCCTGCTGTAAGGCTGTTAGTGCCCCCAAGAGCTCAATTTTCACCGCTCTCAACTCTAAGGAAGTCGTGATTCAGTGCAAGGAACCAGCTCACTCCACCCACTTCTATCTCGTGCTCCTCACTTTCAGACTCCGGAATGCGAGTCATCATGTTGCTCCCACGTGGCTCTCGTCATCCGGAGCCCGAGCCTCATAGCACTGGATCACTCACAAACTTAAATTTGTCTGACATCTTAAGTGCCGACATTTGTGCACCACTACCAGTCACCATGATCTAAGTGGAAGGAGGTTAAGTGCACAATTTAGTTATTTTATCTTTGGCCTGACATGGAGCTCAGCGCTCAAGCAACCATTTACCATGTTACTTCTCCTCCAGAGAATCAGTTTAAGCATAAAATACAAAACATACAGATATACAAGTGGGGTGAACAATTAATAATGATAACATAGTAACATAACAAATCATGAGAAATAAAGATCAGCATGGCCCATCTAGTGTGCCCAGCAAAGTTATCACCACTGCATTTTTTTTTATTTCGGATTGTAACTGCTATTCTGTGCAGATTACCCCCACTATGTGCTTTTTTGAACTATGAAAGTTATTTAAGTCTTGCTTGGAGCAAGAATTCTCCTCTCCCTATATGGGGAGCTTCTGATCCAAAACATTATACTGCAAGGCAACAAATACCAAGAAATCCTGATTATCTAACAAATTTTGTAAAATCACACCAAAAGCTTGCATAAAAAATATAAACTTTCACTTTTTTCAAAATGTTAGCTCTCCTCTAGGCAAGTCTAAATACAAGGCATTGCAAAGAACAGGATCTGCAGTTGAAAAAACTTTGGAACATGTATGATCTTAGGAAGTGGCGGTATATAAAAGATTTGCAAATAAATAAATAAATGTATCTGTCAAATACCATGATTTCAGAGGAAAGAGATACAAGAACAGAGAAAACGAATGGGTATACACTTGAGCTGTTTCAGAATAACTTTAAATACCATTTGTCACAATTTTAAATTTAATTGGCCAAGTAAGTGATATATTGCCAAGAAAAACCGGTCGCCAGGAATTAGCACGGACTTGAGGGCACTAAAAAAAAAGGTACTTTCGGTTGCATCTTGTCAAGAAAACCCAGGGGCCAGTTCATCGGGAGTTCTCATTCACTCCTCCGTGCACAGTCATCAACAACAAGGAGAAAGCAAGTAACCAGTATCCAAATTTAAAAGAAGAAAAAAAAAAAAAAAAAGACAGAGCTAGCTGTAGCCAGTAGTCACTAGCCTGCATCAGTTTTCATGCATAAAAGGCAAGGGGGCAAGTCATTGGGCTGGCAGGCATTACGTCATACTATGCAAATACTAAGTTTGTACAGCACTCTGGGAAATGACTTGCAGTTTCTGGGGTACAGTTTAATTGATTTCAGAGATTCTATACATGAGAGTAACCATTTATTTCCTAGTGAACATATCTTGGAGTGGTTGTTCTGTTTGAAGAAGTTGATTTTTATTAGACTAAAGAATTACCTCTCCTGTGTGTAATGAGCTGGCTGAGAGAGGACTTGGCCTATGTTTATTAAACAGCTCATACTTACCTGGCAGGGGAGATACCATGATCAGGAAGGTGGTTCTCCCAGGGTGAGGCTTATCCATTGCACTTCGGTTGGGTTGACCCCTGCGATTTCCCCAAATGCGGGAAACTCGACTGCATAATTTCTGGTAGTGGGGGACTGCGTTCGCGCTTTCCCCTGAAAAATGTGTTTCAATAAAAGATTTGCTTTTTTTAATTTGGTGTTATCATGAGTTATTAATATCCATACTAATTTGAGTGCATTTACATAGTTTATGCTTAGTTTAATCATAGTTTTGTATTATAGCATGAAAGAGAAGAAGGAGTGGTTCAGTAATTGGGGCAAGTTGTCTCAGGCTAGAGAGCTGGGGTCTCAAATCCTGCTGGAGGATTGCAACTTTAGGCTAGAGTTAAAATTGTTTGACAGAGCTTTTCGGGACACAATACCGTACCTGAATGTACACCAGTTTGACCGAATGAAAAGCAGTATATAAGCATTGCTAAATAAAATAAAACCAATAGCACATTAAAAAAATGCACAAATGTTGCACCACTTTATCAGTCCAAAGTCCCTTTTCTCTGTTTCTGTTTCTCCTTAAACCTTTTTCACCCTCAGTGTTTCATTTGCCCATAATTGTCCTCATTTATTTGTACCTCTTATTTCCCAGACTCATTCAGCTGTGCTATCTTTGCTTCTGCATCGGGCAACTGGGGGGTTTATATATTCCAAAATATCAAATTGTATTTTATGAAATATCTCAAATTTCTATCGATACATTTTTGATTAACAAGCATAATGCATACCATAAAGTTTTGTATTAAACATCAGTATGTTATTGGATGCTGTTTATAATGTGATTTTAAAGTCACATTTTGAAAGTGAAACAAATACACATTGGAGTCATTTTGGAAGCCAGAAACGGGCATAGAGACATTTAAAGCGCAGAGACATCTCCAGAGCTATTTTAGAAGCTGAGTCTGGGGACCTCACCAGTGTGAGGATGTCCAAGTCTGGCGTGATGGAAGCATTCCCAGGAATCTGGACATCTCACCTGATCTCTGAAACATCCTGGATGTCCATATCTGCATCTAAGTTTAGATCTGTTCCAGGCATGAATAGGCATCTGAAAAGTGGTCATTTTTATTGAAAAACATCCAGAGTGTGTAGCGGTGAAAGCACTCATCATCCCCAACACTCAGCACAATTTTAATAATAGCAACAGTGGGATTTGAACCCTATCTTCTCTGTTTGTAGCCCACTTCTCTAACCATTTAAGCTATTCCTAGACGTCTAGGTTCCAGAATGCTATTCTAGGAATTTCTATGTAAATGTCCCCACAGATGTCCCTATCATGCAGGTCCGTGTTTGTGAAATCATGTCTGCACCTGGACACACCTGCTTTTTTTTTCCAGACATTCTGACTCAGATAACCCAGATTGCTTTTGGATTTCCTGTCCAGCATCCCCCTCATTGAGTCTTACATAAAGTGAGATGTTCCAATGCTCTGCAGTTGAACTACCAGGAAGTGAAATTACTCATGAAGGGATTTTACTTACAGTACATCATACCAGTAATATGTACCTTCCAGAAACATCTATATGCTGGCAACCTATCAGCGATACACTGGAAGCCGCATGCACTGTGGTATGGCAGAAAATCTAATTCAAAAGACAGACAAACACAGAGACATTGCTTTCATGAACATACAGGGCAATCAGACCTCAGGGCATTCATGTACATGAGGGATCTTTGTAGAGTTTGGCATTATTCACTGTAGAAGAAACTCCTTCCATCTGGCATAGGAGTGCCCTTTTGCAGACACAGTTAGACACACAGCATACTCTGCTTTATTTTTTTTTCCTAATGAACAGCATCTTTTATTGATACTGCAGTTCATTTCCCTCAAGGGCAGCTTTCGTCAATATATTGACCCACAAACTGTTAAATGGGCATGCAGATAGCCAACAGATGGCACTGCTGGGTACATGGAATGAGGTTTCTTATGTGATGAAAAACAACTTTGTGTAAATTTAGTTTTTTAATAGCATGTGCAAAATAGGAGAGCTATTCTGGTTCAGAGTGAAACACATTTTTGTGTTTGGTATTTAGTTTCTTTGGCATGAGGTCTCTGGAGGTATTGTCCTTTCAAAAGAGAACGAAGTATTTGAACTACAAAAAAGTTGAATGTATTCTTTTGAGGCTTAAAAGTTTTATTGTGTTTGCATCTCTGAAGTAGCAAAACGGGGAAAAAACATATTTTGTTATGTATAAGAGCCATAGAATTAGGCAAACTATATGACATCACAATGGATTTCACATAGGTGAATAAGTGCAGTGCACAATTCCTGATTTTACAAAGGGATGCAAGTATGCTATACAAATTGGCAAAAACAGCAAGTGAGATTTAGGGGGATGTTTACTAAAGTGCGGTAATCGTGATTAACGCGCGTAAAGTACGTTTAACGATCGTTAGCACGTCCGAATGCGCGTTCTGACGTGCTAACGATCGTTAAACGTACCTTACGCGCGTTAACCGCAGTTAATGATCGTAAACCTCTGCGACGCGTTAAAACAGCGCAGAAGGTGGAGAGTGGGCAGAGAGAAGGGGTCAATGGGCGGAGAGTGGGCGGGGAGAGGCTCCCCTCATACTAACGCGCTGAATTTCTGAGCTCAATTCCAACGCGAATGAAAACCTGTCGTTAAAGGCATTTAAAGGGAAGAGAAACCATTTCCGTCAGCAATGTACAGAAAAACCGGGGAAACCCACAAAATGTGAGCAGTGTGATACATGTGCACAGAACAAAACGTCACATAAAACGTTAAAAATTACCACAAGAAACATTTTAAAAAGCATAAGTCAGCTGGGCAACAGTGATAGCAATGGGCAACAAGGAACAACACTCCCTGGAAAGCACCAAATAAAAAAGAGATGATGTGTGGAAGGGTCTACGCTCCGCAGACCCTTTCGAAGATCATTTCATTGTAATGGAGCTGTCCTAGGAGTGTTGTGTAATGTTGCCCAATGATATCATTGTTGCCCAGCTTGGTTATGGGTGTGTGCCCCTTTTCTGAGGTTTATATGCACCTTTGTCTGCATACAAGGTAAATGAGGCCACAGTAAACCTGTTGCAGAGCAGGGTTTCTGACTCGTCAGGCCGGTTTAACTAACTCCAGGGACTGCACTGTCTCTGTGACCACAGTGTGGTGCAACAGACACAGCCAGTGCCTGTAAGACCAGAGGGTCACAGGTTCAAATCCCAGCTGGGGCTCCTGCCAACCCAGTCCCCATAGTTTTACCCACCACTAAACAGCGATAGTAAAGACACTCCCTCATTGCAGAGAACATACGCATGGCCTATATTTTACTACACCAAACACAGACACCAGAAACAGGCACATTACCTAAAGCAGAGTCCCGCAAATGCAGTCCTGGAGGGCCCCACACCATTCCGGCTTCATGCTGCCTCTAATAAAGATGCCTGTGCTGCATAGCTATGCACCACCCCCATGGTATGCAGATATAGCTCATGCATATTTATGAGGGACAGCATGAAAACCCGAACAGTGTTTGGAACACCAGGACTGGAGTTGGGGAACTCTGCCATAAAGCAGCAGTCAACAGGGCCACATACCCACCCACAGGCCCCATTGGCCAATGCCTCCTGGAGAGGCAAGACATTGGGCCCTGCCTGTATCTCCCAATACTAGCAGTTGCATACCTTAGCAATGCCACCCTACACCTGGGTATATGGTACAGAGCTATCAAACGTTCCCTATGATAACTGGCAGATATCAATTCCTACGTTAAGCACATTTTGCTCATTGAGCTCCACCATAACAATCATTCTGATGTCTGCGGTGTGTGCTGCAGGTCTGGTCTCTGACAGTGTTCACCACCCTGGGGAGTGACCCCCCAACAGCCTTGTGTACCATATCCATGCCTGTACTATGCCCATGACTGGTGTGGTGGGTATGGCTGCTGACCACCTCTATAGTAGCACAATGCTGGCATAGATGTGGGGGTGGCTGTCTGTCTACTGATCTATCCAGTGTGTGGTGGCTGCAAACACCTTCCACAGTCCACACTGCCAGCAATGTTGCCAGTATTGGGCTGCCAATGTGCATAATGAGGAGCAAGGTACTATGGGTATAGGCCGGACAGGGTGGCCTGGCCAGGGTGCATCTGCACAGGGCATAGGGCAGTGACAGGCACATTGTAGTGCCTGGCCACCACCTACACAGACAGGGTGACCTCAGTATATCCTGCTGGGAGATCACTCTCACCCTGACTGTGCAGTGACCACAGCATGGCTAGGCACTCCCATGGTGCTCTCCAGTATTTCTCTCATGTGATAAATATGGGTTTCCTTTTGGGGCCCAGTCACTGATGTATCTGTTTGCTGACATCCCAGTTCTGGGTGCAGGCATCTCCACTGGGCACTAGCAGACTGTTTGCAGCTGGTAGGTGTTGTGATGGAGTGGCTTGCACCAGGGGAATATCAGATAGTGGTGGGGTGCAGTATACCATATTCAGGCCTATTGTCTGTTGTGTTATGTCTGTGTACAGAGCTGCATTGACTGCCCTGTGGGGTGTCTGTTCCTCAGCAGGACTAGGGTTAATGTTCCACTCTACTGCCACCTTTGCAGGGAGGTAGACTGTGGATCTTTTGATAGGAGACCCTGTTTGCCACCCTCAGCCCTGGGGGAGGGGGGTGGTGGTGCATGGGAGCTACACCTGACTGATACAGACAGAGATATCCAAGGTGGTCCTGCAGAACCTACCTATCTCACACAGTAACACTGCTTTGGACCTGCACCATGGCCTCTTTCCAACATGGACGGTGCTGGGCGCCTCACTGCACCCTCAGGGTGAGCACAGTACCCGCACAATGTGACGGTGTGTAGCTACTCTGTGCCAGTACAACACACGGTCAGTACCCCCTACCAGGCCGAGGTGCTGTGGGGGTGCACATGGTCACTTCCCCCTACCAGGCCGAGGTGCTGTGGGGGTGCATTCCCCATGGTGTGTGTCTGTGGACAGCTGATTTGCATGTGCAGGGCATGTGATTTGCATGTGCAGGGCATCATGGGTGTGACTGGCACAATCCAACCCTGTGAAACCCCAGCACCTGCTCACAGGCTCTGATAAACCATAGGCCATCACACGTACATCTGCTAGCATAATGCATAGGTGCAAGACACCCTACACAGAGTCTGTAATATAAGATGCCCACACTGGTAAAAACACATGTACCCACGCACGATTGTACGTGCGCAGCTACGCACATACCAATGCACGCAACCTCGCACGCACCAACGTACGTGTCTAGGCACACTCCGAGGGTGTTTTTCTGACACCAATACTCAGCATAACGAAAAACATGCCTCCTCTTTCCCTCTGTAATGTACAGGGTGATGTCTGGGACAGCTTTCTGCATTAGGTACACTGGGGACTCGAACCCATGCTGCCTGTAACAGCGGTCAGTACCGTAACCATTGTGCTGTAGCTTCTGGTTCCCACAATGGTTGCCCAAAATATCACCAATCAGAGAATTACTTAGACGGCAGTTACTATAAGAACTTTTATTTCAGCATAACAAAATAGCAGTGTCATACAGAACAGCAAAAGCCCGTCTATAGAAATGGCAGACAGTACTTCCTTCTCTGTGAAAGGGAAGAAAATACTGCCCACCCTTACATGAAGAATAATTGCCTTATATACATTTCTCTTGTCTCAAATGTCTGTTCAGTAATCCATCATTCATTCTTAAGTGTCAGCAGGAGGACCTCAGGGTTCTGCAACACGTTTCCCAGGGGAGAATCTCCTTACATGTGTACATCTGGACCTGCACTTAGACTTGCTTATCTATACATGGCCTATGACCTCTATACATCTGGAAATGCTTAGGAATGCTTTTAGGTCTATTTATCTATGTATGGCTTGTGACCTCTGACCCTTCCTGTGTATTTTCTTCTTCTGGCACTAATTGAAACCAGGCAGAGAGCAGGCAGAGAGTATTTTGTGCTCATTTGTTTGAATTCTTTGCTTGACCTGTAACCTCATGCCAGGCCCATTATTCTAGCATACTCCTATGCAGAATATGGTTACCCAGAATTCTCCATAACAGGCCGCATCCATATTCTTATGGCAAGCATATACTCTCATATAGCTATTGTCTTCTTGTCTGTCTTCTTGTCTTCTGTGCCATCCATCCTCCTGTGTAGTTTCACCAGGCAAGAGTTCAGTCATATAAAGCCAATATATACATATATAAGCAGACCCAAGGCAGACTTTAAGTCAGATTTCCCTACATTCGCCACTTTTTTTTCTTTTTTTTTTTTGTTGGGGGGATAATTAAAATAATCCCACTAAGGGGCGTGAATAACAACCATTTGAGACAAAGATGGATCATTCAAAGGCAATCGTTGGTACTGTTCCCTTGACACAATATACATGGTTTTAGTGCTTTGCGATATCATTCGTTTACAACAGGCAAGTAAAATGAATAAGGTACAACAAGCAATGATTGCAAAACAAGCTATACTTAAAAGCGTAATAAAGAAGGCTTTAAGTCCTACACCTAAACTAGCAAACCATGAAGCAATACTACCCCAAATATTATTAAGTTGAAGTCCCCCTTTAAAATCATCAATATGCAAATCAGAAAGATGCTTTATCTTATTCATGGCATCTAACACAAACACCGTGTGGTTAGCGATTACAGTACAACAGTTCGTAGCATTAATGAAAGTGCATGTTCCGCCTTCAGCGGCCAAAAGCAAATCCAAAGCTTGCCTATTCTGCAGAGTCATTTGTGTATTTTGTTCAAGGGACTCGGCTAGGCGTGATATGGATTCAGTAACAGCTTTCATTTGAATATGCAACAAACATTGCAAACGGCGTACAGCCATACCAAGCTCAGCAGTAAGGGCGGGGGTGGCAAAGGGAATCCAGGCCGTTGCGCTAAGGGCATCCAAACGAGTTTTAGTCATGGGATAAGTGGAATTGATATACTCAAATGAGGCCTGAATGGCATCATCCTCGGCTATAGAGGAATCCCAGGGGCTAGCATAAGCTGAGGAGCTACGTTTTAATCTATGCAGGGTGGAGCGAGAAGCAGAATGATGGGTAACATTAAGAGGTATCAAGACAGAAAAAGAAGAAACTTTAACCAAAGCACAGGGTAATAGGGAGAGGTTAATTACCTGATACAGAGTTTCCCCACACAACCAATAATGACCCATTACAGCAAAGAGGTTTGTAGCAGGTGTCCATATGCGACTCATATGATGCCCATCAAACCACTTAACAAAAGATTTTCCCGTGGTAGCTGAGGTAAGATCCCTCCTGAAACTGGACATTGGGAGATAGCAAGAAGTATATGGAGATTCATTCTGAGAAACCCGTTGTCAGCACAGCTGAACCATCGTGATAAATGGGACCAACCCCCACATACCAGCGGAAGTCAGATCCACTAAACACTACCGGGCTCCTTGTAATATTTCTCCAATCATATTTCATATTGGAGGGGTCCATATTACCGGATTGATTATACCACTTTATCATGACAGAATTACTAGCAAAATGAAAGGATCCATTAATAACATTATACGACAGGTTACACCTGTCTGAAAAAGCAATGGATACATTTGTTATTAAACATAGATCAAATATCATATTCGGGTCAGCATATACACGCAAAGGGTCATGTATCATATTCATTGCATGCCACGTCTGGGAACAATTAAAAGTCTCATAACAACTGGCAGAAAAGTTATTATTATCTACACAAGCAAGCTGTCCTGCATACTCATTTAAGGGAACCTTTGAAACATGTACTGGAGCATATGATACACCCTTTGGTAAAGGGGTACAAATAATGCAGTCTGTAATGTTCATCAGGGAAACAATGTGTAATACTGATTGCTTCCACAAGTTCAGAGAGCCTTCAGGTAAAGCTCGGGGTGCTCGAGATATCGTCTGGTTAGTCTGGTTCCATCCATGAAGAAACAAAGCTAGCTGTCCATCTGGATGTAAACACTCAATAAGGAGGACGATTATGACAGAGATTCCCAGAAAAAAGCACAAGGACGCCCATGGAGTAGGCTTGACAGCGATCATCTTTGGTACTAATAACATAGCACTGTTGTGAGAACACTGAGTTCTGTAGGAAAATAAAACTGATTAATCAGATGGGACAGCTGGAGACGCTTTTAGATGGCTGACATGCACCCAAGTATCAGTATCATTCAGTCTGGCAGCAAAAGGGGAAGCAGCAGTGACAACGTGGGGTCCTGAAAAGGTTGGGCAGTCCCAGGATGCACGAACACAATTTCTTTTATAGACAGTGGACCCTACAGGGAAACAAGGTAATAAGGATGGACTGGACACAGACTGTGTGGCTGCTACACGGTCAGCAATTTCTTGAAGCGCAATCCGGAGTCCTGCAAGGTAAGCAGAAAGACTATCATGAATCGGAACCTGGGACTGCGATAAATTAGTTGTGCGCATACGCCGGCCAGTGGCCATTTCATGAGGTGTCAGATGTAATCGCTTGATCGGGCTATTACGCAGCTGAAATAAGCACATTGGTAATGCTTGTAGCCAGGTCATATGACCAGAAGCACAAATTTTTCTGAGTTGAGTTTTCAAAATGCCATTACATCGTTCAACAAGACCATTGGAAGTAGGTTTATACACAGAAACATACTTCCACTGAACAGGAAGATGCTGGGTGAGTGCAGTTACAAGAGCATTACGAAAGTGAGAGCCATTGTCAGAATATATGACTTTAGGAATGCCAAATCGGGGAATTATTTGTGTTAACAAAACCTCTACTACTTCTTCAGCAGTCTCTCTATTGCAGGGGAAGGCCTCAATCCATTTAGACCAAGGGCAAACCCACACTAAAAGATACCGCTTCTGAGCACATCTGTGGATCATGTCAGTAAAATCTACATACCAGGATTCAAAAGGACCACTTAGAACCGGGAGATGACCTTTGGCTATGGGTTTTCCTCCTGGCTGAGAATTCAGGATACACACAGGACATTTAGCTACTAGTTCCTGAATGCGATTTTTCATGTGTGGACACCAAAAAATGTCCTCAAGCATGCTGTAGACATTTGCAGTACTAGAATGATAGATATCGTGTATGAGATCTGTAAGGCGTTTTAGTGCCACATAACAGATACAAAGTTTTCCTGATGGATGTACCCACATTTTCTTAATTTGGGAACAACCTAGTCTCTCCCAATTTCCTATCTCATGAGAAACAGCATCTTTCTGATAATCAGCAAGGTCAGGTACTAAATAGATCTGTGATCTGGTGACAGGTAAAGTCAGGGAAGCATTACTAGTTACTTCTTTGGCTAACTGATCTGCCAGGGCATTGCCCATCTGGCGGAAAGAGTCTCCCTGTGTATGTCCAGGAACCCATTCACAGCACAGAAACAGATTGTTGATTCTGCGTTTCTCTAAACACTCATAAATTTGATGTATCTCGTCAAGATGTGAAATTGAGCTGGCTGAGGAAGTGATAAAACCTCTTTGTGACCATTTCTGGTGAAGTGCTGTCAGTACTTGTGCTGCATTGGGAGTCAGTGAATATAATAATGTTCTGTCTCTCCTGATGCAGTAAGACTGCCAAAATTGCACAGAGTTCTGCACCTTGAGCACTATAAACACTCGGCAACTGATATTGCAATACATCTAGAATGTCTCCAGAAGGAGATATTTGTACTGCACTGAAACCAGAACATAGTGACGTCTCAGAACCGTCAGTGAACCAGACTTTAGAATTGACAGGCATTTCGTGAAGAGACAGAATATTATCTGCAAAAGAAAAAATGGGGATCTTATCTTCTTCCTCTCCACTAATAACAGAAACTAAATTTTGTAGGTAGCCAAAAGGGTGACTTGCAGGGAATGGCTTAATGAGAATGTGACTCCGTAGCAGAGTAGCACAAAGCTGGTGCACCCGATATGGGGTAAAGTGGAGAGTATTACTGCATAACAATGCCTCTACATCACCGGAGCAATACACAGTGAGTCGCAAGGGATGAAAGGTGTTATAGGTCTTCCTGACTGCCTCACCAGTGGCTACTAACCCTCTCTCAACATCAGGCAAAAACTATTTCTGTAACAGAAAAAGATCCTGACAAGTAGGACACAATTTTACCATCATCCTGATAAATCACAGCTGCCCACGTGTGATGTCCGTGAAAGCTAATGAGAAACATCTCCTTTGAATAGTCAGGAAGACAAATACTTGGTGTGTACGAGACATCAGTCAAAAGAGATTGAAGCAAAATCTGGTCAGGAGCTGACAGGCTGATAACAGTCGACCCCTTAGCCCCCCCTTTTAAATATTTGCGAAAGGGATGTGTGCGCTGACTATGACCCGGGATCCAATTCCGGCAGAAATTTATCATGCCGAGCAGAGATCGCAATTGCTTTACAGTGGTAGGCATCTGTAATTGCAAGCAGTGTTGTTTAGTTTTCTCTGTCAGAGACAGCATTCCATCTCCTACTAGGAAACCCAGAAAAGTGACTTCAGTTTGGCAGATCTGTGCCTTGGCCATGTTAATCTGGTATCCACTTTCCAAAAGATAACAAACAAGTTTATCTGTGAGGGCCAGATTTGTTGCAGCCTCAGCTGTGGAAAGCAGTAAGTCATCTACATACTGTAACAAAGACACATTGCTGGGCAGCTCTGCCCTGAATAATTGCAAATCAGCAACTAGTGCTTGAGAGAATATGGAAGGACTTTCCACATATCCTTGGGGTAACCTGGTCCACTGATAATGCTGACCCTCAAAAATAAATGCCAGAAACTGCCGGGATGTGGATTCAACTTCTATCCCAAAAAAGGCATGGGAAAGGTCCAGAACAGTATGATATTTGTACAGAGTAGTCGTTGTCAGCAATGTGGCAGGGTTTGAGACTACTGGAAACTGTGGTTCAATAACACTGTTAAGTGCACGTAAGTCATGAACTATTCTCCACTTCCCATTAGGCTTTTTCACAGGGAATAGTGGGGTGTTATATGGGGAATTACTGAGTTCAATAATTCCATGCTGTAACAGCTCCTGAATCTCCTGGCGAGATCCCTGCAGGGCCTCCGGTTGGAGGGGATACTGCGGAATCTTTGGTGGTTTACAGCCAGGCTTAATACGAATGGTTACAGGCAGATGTGATTTAACTCGGCCATAAGGGCTGAGTAGCAGTGACCGCTCAGGGCCTTTTTCTCCCAGCGGACCATAGGTGAATTCAACCTGTAATTTCACCAGTAAGTCCCTACCCATCAAATTTACTGGGCAATATGGGGCAAACAGAAAAGAATGAGAAATCTGCTGATCTCCTATTCTTAAACAAATGGGTGTAGTTAGATAAGATGTAAGGGGTCTACCATCAAAACCAGTGGTAGTCATTTTCTTTCTACTAAGCTGGCATCTCTGTGGTAAAGCAGTTAATACAGAGGACGTGGCTCCTGTATCAAGTAACATTTCTGTGGGCTCATCATTAAGATATACTGTGATCAGAGGTTCCTGATATGTGAGCCTCGCCTGTAAGATATAGATTCCCAGTCATTGTTGGGGTGGGTCCAGAATTCCGGGGAGGTGTCCACAAGGGAAAACGCCTCCTATCAAAGTTCTCATTTCTGCGCTGAGCACGGCATGAGCGCTGAAAATGACCGTAACCACCACAGTTCCAACACTGTGGGGCAGGAGTGCGGTTATTTTGTTGGTAAGAGGGACCTCGACGCTGTGGCTGAGGATAACGGGGTCGTTGGGCTCCGTTATAGTAAATGCACTCCTTATCTCTATCCCATACCTCATCACAGGGGTCTGGAACATCATCCTCATAAGGATCCAAATATTCCATGTCATCAATTTTCTCCTGCTGTTCCCTAATTTTTTGTTTTAGTTGTCTAATAAGTTCATTATTAGATTTATCAAGATGTAATTTGGTGGTGGATTGGAGATCTTTAATTTCTTGTAACCCTTTAAGTTGAAGGTGTAACAAGCGTGCTTGGGCCTGTTTCAAATCCTTCTCAGGTTTCAAAGTGTCCTCCTCTAAAGATCGAATATAATGCAAAATATGGGCCTGTTGTTTAGGCCATGGCTCAGACTCCAAGGCTACTATAGACTTTAATTTTGCAGTTACGGATGGGGGTAATGTATTACACAAAGTCTGGAAAAATACAGGTCTCATACAAACATCATCGTATGGTACCCCCATTTGTGCTTCCCATAAATCTTGAAATCGTACAAGGTATGCACTGATATCCTCACCTATTTGGAATCTCATAGTAGTGAGAGGAGCCAAACTGCGCTGAGTAGGGTACATCTCCCTGAGGGAGTCCCAAATACGAGGACGAAACTCGTTGAAGGAAGAACCATCATAAGTGTTAACTGTGACCTTCACCTGGCCTAAATCGGCATTGGCGAACACTTGATTTGTCGCACTATTTCCCAGAATTTTGGCCAATAAAGCTTTGATATCTCCCAAAGCCAAATGATATCCAGCCGTAATTCTTTCAAATTTTTGAATCCATGTCTCTCCTCCTCTACTAAGTGGAGGGAGACTACTGGCTATATTAGTCATATCAGTAAAACTCCATGGGATATATTTAGATTTGCCTTCATTTGTATAGATTACTGGAAACAGAAGCTGTTTATTAGCGTCCTGATTCTCATACTTCTCCCAAACCCTCAGACCTGCCTCCATATAGGCAGAATCCCAGTTAGGGTCTCCCGCTCCTCCGCGAATGCAGAGTCGGGCGGTGTTAAGGTGTACAGTTTCTAGTGATCCATTAGGGGGCCACTGTAACATCTGAGGCTGGTTGGCTCTTGTCCAACCGTACATGTTGGAGGACCATCGGTAAACATAATAACCATTGCCATCCTCCTGCTCTGTAATAAAAGTAAGGATACAGGGTTGTGGAGCTCGAAGAGCTTTACCACCTTTCACGACTCCACAAATCACTGTAAGTGCACTTTTTGTCTTTTCGTCATCTACTTCCTCCTCTACCTTCTCCTCTTCTTCCTCTTCTATAATCGTCTTAAGACGTTTTTTCCCTATCTGTCAGGTCTAACTCCCATCTTCTAAGATTCTCAGTAATTTTTCCCTCAGATTGCTTTAAAGCTTGAGCCTGACTTTCTAAATCTTCATGTTCTGCTGTTAATTGCTGTTTCAACTCTTCTAATCTTGCCTGTGCCTCAGCATATGCACTGGGATCTGGGGCAGGGGTGGCTTTTAAGTTAACATGACCCTCAATCTTTGCCCAAGCTCCCTCAGTGTCCAAGAGTTTATGCAGGACCTGTTCTGGGGGTATAGAGGCTGCTGGGTGAGAAGTCGGTTCTGACTTGGGCTGGAAAACAGGGTCGGAATAGCCTATGGCTGCCATAGCTTTACTTTCGGCTGCCCAATAAGAAGGTGGGGGCACAGGGGCAGATGGCGAAAGCTCTGGACCAGCTTGCATCCACAGGGAAATATGTCGCAAATGTTCCAATTGGGCTTTGCCACATTTGTTAAATAAAATATGATCCCTAATTTTGGTCAAAATGAGCGGATCAAACGACCCCCCTGCTGGCCAGGCAAGAGAGGGTGTTTTTTTCGTCCATTTTTCCCATTGTTTAGAACAATTTTTTATTGAAGCCTCCAATAGGGGGTTCTGTTTAACAAGGCTATCTATGGGATTAGGACCGGGCTCAGTTCCTTTCTCAGTATTTTCTTCCTGTTTAGATTTTCTTTTAAACATTTCCCTAGCTGTCCCTTCTCTATAGGCTATGTAGACCTGGTGTTTTCACTGTTCAGGGACAGGGGCAATTAACGTCGCCTTTTACCAATAGCAAATTGAACCTCCTTATATACAGAGGCGTGCGCAATTTCGCTTTTAGGTAGCAATCCAAACCTCGTAATTAACAGAGGAGCGAAATTAAAAAATCCAGGATTTATACACACTTACAATACTTATGCTTCATCTAAATCCAGCCAATCTCCTCGCGGAGGTATGAAAACGTGGATAAAGACACACATTCGCTTCATATCAATGATATGTACAGTCTCAAGCGTACATCAATCAATCCTGGAAAGACAGAGACCTAATGTCTGGGCAAAACTTTCAAACTTTCTTTCCCTACCATTACAATTAAATGCAAAGACAATCTAACAATTTGCTACATAACAAAACATGAAACACATAAAATACATATGCATATGTGTAAATTTGGTACTCACCCACCAATTGAACCTGGGTAAATCTTCCGTCTTTGTTTGTAGACAGGAAAAACAAAACTCACCCACTGGAGTCGTCCTAGGGTATCAAAATCTCTCTCGACGTCACTCAGAGCGGTATTCCCATCTTCTGTACCAGCAGAAGGAATCCTCTTAAGGTATTCTCATCCCCTGTTTTTTTTTATTTTACTGTGAAAAACAGGAGGTAGTCCCTCTGACAAGTAAAACTGCAGTCAGAGGAGTCCTTGGGCAATTTGGAAGGGAAAAAAATTTAGAGGGTGTTCGGCACCAATTATTGTAGCTTCTGGTTCCCACAATGGTTGCCCAAAATATCACCAATCAGAGAATTACTTAGACGGCAGTTACTATAAGAACTTTTATTTCAGCATAACAAAATAGCAGTGTCATACAGAACAGCAAAAGCCCGTCTATAGAAATGGCAGACAGTACTTCCTTCTCTGTGAAAGGGAAGAAAATACTGCCCACCCTTACATGAAGAATAATTGCCTTATATACATTTCTCTTGTCTCAAATGTCTGTTCAGTAATCCATCATTCATTCTTAAGTGTCAGCAGGAGGACCTCAGGGTTCTGCAACACGTTTCCCAGGGGAGAATCTCCTTACATGTGTACATCTGGACCTGCACTTAGACTTGCTTATCTATACATGGCCTATGACCTCTATACATCTGGAAATGCTTAGGAATGCTTTTAGGTCTATTTATCTATGTATGGCTTGTGACCTCTGACCCTTCCTGTGTATTTTCTTCTTCTGGCACTAATTGAAACCAGGCAGAGAGCAGGCAGAGAGTATTTTGTGCTCATTTGTTTGAATTCTTTGCTTGACCTGTAACCTCATGCCAGGCCCATTATTCTAGCATACTCCTATGCAGAATATGGTTACCCAGAATTCTCCATAACAGGCCGCATCCATATTCTTATGGCAAGCATATACTCTCATATAGCTATTGTCTTCTTGTCTGTCTTCTTGTCTTCTGTGCCATCCATCCTCCTGTGTAGTTTCACCAGGCAAGAGTTCAGTCATATAAAGCCAATATATACATATATAAGCAGACCCAAGGCAGACTTTAAGTCAGATTTCCCTACAGTGCTACAGCTCTGTTTCAGTGCTTTGTGTCTGTACGTCTTCTTACGTTTAACGCGCAGTGATGCGCCACGGCGCCCGGTAACGCTCATTAATTTTTCTAACGCGCGTTAGTGGTGACGATGTACCGCCCATGTCCTTATTTGGGGTTTCTGTCACTACCGCGGCTCCTAACGCGAATTTCACTAACGCAGTTTAGTAAACATACCCCTTAATGTGAACTTTAAAAAAAAAATTGGCAAGATTTCCAAGGAACAAGATATCTGAGTATGTTAAATGCAGTCGAGTCAATGGCGACACCTAGTGACCCTGTGGATAGTTGTCGATGTTGTCACTATCCCCTGGGTTTTCTTCTGCATATGACCATCTTAAAAACTGAGGACCAGCTGGTGGCTTTCATTCGCATTCTATACTCTCTGGAGCAAAGAGGAGGAATGTAGATGTTTAAATTTAGTTCGTCTTTTTCAGTAGTAGCTCAAGACAAGTTATATTCAGACACAGTAGGTATTTACATGTCTCTGGAGGGCTTACATTTTAAGTTATGTACTTAAGGCAATGGAGAGTTAAGTGAAATTGCCCAAGGTCACAAGGATCATGGACTTGCCAGTAGCAGTGAGAAGGAGCGCTGAAAACTAGTGACTAAGAGAAGTGGCGGCAAGGCAGGAAAAATCTCTTCCCTTGGTATTGTGGACTGTCACCCACCACCTCTCCCCAGCCCAGCACTAAGTTACGAGTCTCCTTCCAGCTTTGTTTCAGAGTGACTGGTCTAAGCATGCTGACTTTTATCTGCTGCACAGCTCCTGTCTTTTTTGAGCCTCATGGCACTAGCAAATAGCAGGAGAGTTGGAACTATGAGACTGACTATAGTTAACCATTTAGAAGTGCTGTTCTTTTACTAGGCCAGAGGAAGTGGAGTGATGGATGATGGAGGAGAGAATGAAGAGTGAGTGAAAGGGAAATCTGGTGAGGCCTAGGAGAATTTTCATGTGTTCAACTTTTTTTTTAATGTGCATCAAAGAGAAAATGTTGCTGTGGCTAGAGCTAGATTAAGAGTGTGTTGAGCCCCAGGCGGCAGCAGAGGAGGGAGACTCTGAGTGCTCTATAGATAATAGCTGCTTCTTCCATGCAAAGGCTTTTTTTGTTTGTTTGTTTCCTGAGTGAAGGAGTAGCCTAGTGGTTAAAGCAGCAACCTGGTGACCGAGAAACCAGGGTTTGAGTCTCATTGGCACTCCTTGGGGTATGTTTACTAAAGAGCACTAACGTCGCAGCGGTGATGTTATTGTGTGATAAGTGATGTTATCATGCGATTACCGTGTGATAATGTCACTTATCGTGCAATAACATCTCCAGTGGCGTTAAGGTGCACAGAGGGTGGAGAGAAGGGGTCAATGGGTGGAGAGTGGGCGGGGAGAGGCTCCAGGCACATGACGCTGTGAAATTAGGGTCTGAAAATTAACGCCAGTGAAAACCTCGTGTTAGAGGCACATTTGCAGGAGAGAGAAACCATTTCAATCAGCAGTGTACAGCAAAGGCAGGGAGACCAAGAAAAGTGATAGAGACCAAGAAAAGTGATAAAAGTGATACATGTGCAGCAACAGCATAGTGCCCAAGTACGAAAGGGCACTATGGTGAGGCTGCAAATGGGGTACAGGGGGCTGCAGGTGGGGCACAGAGGTGGACTAAGCAGATGCCTAGGTGACACATAGGAATGTAGAAACGGAAAACCAGCAAGACAGCAACTGACCAACGGCAAACATGTTCACGAGTGTGTGTCCCACAGTGTCCCAGCAAGTACCCCAAAGGGCACATAACATTGGCAGGCGGTGCCGGTGGGGAAGCGTGGATGTCTATGCGGGCACCCCTACCCCATATCATGCACCATAGGCAGCCACCTACTGGCACACTGGATGGCCTGAGACTGCGCACCACCAGCACAAGGGCATGTCAGCATAGTGGCAGAGGGGTGCTGGTGGTGGAGGGGGCAGTGGCATCTGCCCACAGCAGACCAAGGCAAAGCCCTGTTTAGGTGGATGCCATGCACTGCAACAGACAAGGTCTGTCTGACGAACAGTGTTAGTATCCCCAGGGAATGATCTGCCTCTGTGAGAACAGTTTGGTGCAGTACACACAGCCAGTATATTCAGGGGCAGAAGGTCACAGGTTCAAGTCCCAGCTGTGGCTCCTGCAGACCATGTCCCTATATTTTACCCAGTACAAAACCGTGGTAATAAAGACGGAACCTGTATTGCAGATAAAATAAACACGCCATAAACGTCTATATTTTACCCTATAGAGCACATACACCATAAACATGTGCAATCCCTAGAGCAGAGTTTTCCAGCTGAAGTCCTGGAGGACCAAACACCATTCAGGTTTCATGCTGTCCCTAACAAAAATGCCTGTAATGCATTTGTTTGCCCCGCCCCCATTGTATGCAAATGTATCATGCATATTCATTAGGGACAGCATGAAAACCTGAACCGTGTTTGGCCCACCAGGAACGGAGTTGGGAACCTCTGCCCTAGAGCAGCGGCCAACAGGGGCACAAACACCCTCACCCACAGGCTCCACTATCCAACGGCTCATGGACAGTCAGGCTGCTGGGCCCTGCGCGGAGCAGCATCTACCAATACTAGCACCTGCATACCTTAGCAATGCCGTCTTAGACTTGGAAACACGTTCCACATATATCAAAAGGTTGCTATGATTAATGTCAGAAAACACATCCTAAGTTAATCACAATTTGTTGACAGAGCTTCATCATAGAAACCTTTCTGATATCTGTGGAGTATGTTTCAGTTTTTGTTTCTGACAGTGTTTACCACCCCGGGGAATGACCCTAACAGTATTGAGTACCATAGCAATGCCTGCACTGTGCCCAGGACTGGTGTGGCGGCCAGGGCTGCCAACCACCTCTATATTTGCACAATGCTGAAATAGGTGTGGGAGTGTGTGTATGTCTATCCAGAGTTTTATGACTGCCTACCCTACACCTTAATGAGCCCACAATGCTTGCACTGTTTCCAGTGTTAGCCTGCCAATGTGCATAATGAGGAGCAAGGTACTGTGGGTATGGCCCGGACAGGGCGGCCTGGGAAGGATGCATCTGCACAGGGCTTAGTGCCCGACCACAACCTGCACAGACAGGGTGGCCACAGCATGTCATGCTGGGGGGGTTCATTCTCACCCTGTCTGAGCAGTGACCGTGGCATGGCTAGGTTCCCCCATAGTGCTAAACTGCATTTCTCTCAAGTGGTATCTATGAGTTTTCTTTTCTGGGGCTCATTCACTGACATGTCTGCTTGGTGTGTGTGTGCGTGCTCACATCCCATTTTTGGGTGCATACAGTTTCTCCAGGAACATGCACTATGTACTAGCTAGCAGACTGTCTGCAGTTAAGCATGTGTATGGCTGGAACACCTTGTAGGGTGCAGGGGATCGAGACTGACTGTGCCCTCTGCTGGTGAATGTCAGATAGTGGTGGGGGGTAGCTGAGCCTTTCCAGGCCTGTCTGCCAGTGCCCTTTGTCCATTGACTGTTTAAGGGTATGTTTACTAAACCATCTTAATGTTACCGGTGCTAGTTGCAGCGTTAATGTGAAGAATGCCATATAAGGTAGTGGGCGTTCCGGAGGGAAGGTTGCAAGGAATCGGTATTGTGTGATAGTGGGTGCCGTGGCACATTAATGTGCGTTAACCCTAAGGGGTATGTTTACTAAACGGAGATAACGTAGCAGCAGCTATGTTATCGTGCGTTAAGTGACGTTAACGCGCGTTAACATCACCCGATGCAACGTTAGTGCGCATTAACGTCGCCGGTGGCGGTAAGTTCCGCAGAGGGTGGAGAGAGAGCGGAGAGAAGGGGTCAATGGAAGTCATGGCTGTTTGGCATAAAAAAAGAACAAAAAAAACCCCAAAACAAAAAAAAAGAGAACAAATGGGAAATGACCCCATTACCCTTGGCTTGGGAGGTATCAGTACTAACCAATAGGCTACACCTCCACAGCTCTCTGATCTGCAATGGCTGGATACAGAAGGATGATGTGTTGCGACAGCGCTTAGAGGGGCTTTCCCATGGCTGATGTGCAGTCCTATATTAATCTGAGACCTATTCTTCCTCTCAGATTATGTTTCTGTTTTGTGTTCCAGTATTTTCTACCATATGCATGTTGTTGTTAGGATGGAGTGATTGTTTCTTATCTCCGGATATAGAAAGACTGCAGGTCACCGCACGGGTATGTCTGCTGTGGTTACCAGGATAGGGTTAACCCACCAGTATCCATGATGCAATGCACATGCAGATTAGCAGTCTACAGCAGGTCACCAGATGGGGTATGCACCTCTACAGCACCGCACTGTGGTAGGGGGTACTGACCATGTGTGTTACTGGCACAGAGTAGCTACAGACCATGCCATTGTGTGGGTTCTGCGCTCACCCTGAGGGTGAGGTGGTGCGGTTGGATGAGAATGAGTTAGGTATTGCTATGTGTTAGATATTCTTTGCAGATGTACCTAGGCTATTCTTGGGTCCACCTGCATTCCCCAATAATATCTGGCTCTTGTAGACCATGATGTACCCAGACTGGTATCTATCCAGTGTGATTGCCGTGGATGCTTATTACAGGGGCAGGGGAGAGTATGGATCTACATGCAGATTGTATAGCACCCCCTATCAGACTGCCATCACTTTGCCAGGGTGGTGGACAGGATCTGGCCTCCAACATACTTACACTCCACATCTTTGCAAAGGAAGCACATGATGATGGGCTGCACTGGCCCTGAAGGGCTCAGCTGCTCCTCCAGACCTGGGATGTAACCACAAACACCAAGATATCTCAGAGATTGGGCCCCAGAGCAGAGACCACATAGACATCATGTGAGAGAAGTACTGTATAGCACTATGTGGAAACCTAGACATGCCATGGTCACTGCACAGTCAGTGAGAGTGACCTCCCAGCATGACATGCTGTGGCCACCCTGTCCATGCAGGTGGTGATCGGGCACTACAATCTCCCAGCCATTACCCCACAACGTGTGCAGATGCCCAGTTCACCCTGTCCACACCGTACCCACAATACCTTGTTCCTCATTATGCAATTTGACAGGCTAATGCTGGAATCAGTGTAAGCATTGTGGGCCCATTGAGGAGTAGGTATCCACAAAACAATGGATAGACATACGCACACTCCCACTCCTATGTTGGCATTGTGCAAAGATAGGGGTGGTTGGCAGCCCTTCCCGTCACACTGGTCCTGGGCACAGTGCAGGCATTGCTAAGGTATGCAGGTGCTCCATGCCGGGCCCAACAACCTGACAATCCATGGGGCTTTTGATAGTGGAGCCTGTGGATGTGGGTGTTTGTGCTCCTGTTGGCAAATGCTTTGGGGAGTGCACATGACGATGTTGTATCTGCAACGTAGGGTAAAATGTAAGGACATGGTCTGCATGAGCCACACCTCTGACCTTTTGTTCCAAGACACACTGTCTGTGTGTACTGCACCACACTGTTGCCACAGAAGCATAGTAGTCCCTGGGGCTACCTTTGCTGTTCATCAGACAGACCTTTGCTGCACTGCACACCATGCACTGATACAGGGCACGGCTTTGGTCCACTGTGGGCAGGTGTCACGGCCCCCTCCACCACCAATGCCCCCTTCCCCACCATGCTGATGTGCCCATATGCTGTTGGTGCTGGTGGTGCGCTGTCCCAGGCCATCCACTGTGCAGGTAGGCGGGTGCCTAAGGTGGGGGATCTAAGGTGGGGGATCTGGGGTGGGGGGGCACACATGGACATCCACATGTCCCCCCATCACCGCCTGCCACTATTATGACCCTTCCACATGGTGGGGAGATGGTTGGGGGTGGCAGGTCAGTGATCTAGCAACTACTGGCTAGGGTGGGCCTGGTAGATAGATTGTGTTCTGCCAGAAGACTGTGGATAGGCTAGGGTATGCAATGCGGGTACAGTGTATCCACTTTATTTATTTTATTTATTTAAAAAGATTTATATACCGCCTTCTCCTGTAATCAAGGTGGTTACTTTGGACTGCTGGGTGTATACATGTGTCAGGCAATGCATGGCTGCTCCCTGCACTTTCCATCCCAGGGGCTGGTGTGATGGGTTTTCGTATAACTGGGTGTTCGGACAGTTTGGGGTGTATCCTGGGGTGTGTACGTGGACCCCTATTAGAGTGGTTCCCAGATGTGCACTGCTTGCCCTATTACAGGCATTGTGTTTTCTGTGTGACGTTTGGGGTACCTGCAGGGTATGTCTTCCCTGGGTGGGACACTGTGGAGCACAGACTACTGGGCAACTTTGACCTTGGTCAGCTGCTGTCTTACTGTTTTCCATTTTCTGTGTTCTTCTGTGACACCTAGGTAGCTGCCTGGTCTGCCCTGTACCCCACCTGCAGCCCCCTTTGTAGCATCACCATAGTGCCCTTTCATACTTGGGCACTATGCTGTTATTATACATGTAGCACTACTATTACTGTTTTTGGGCTCTCTGCCTGTGATATACATTGCTGACCAGAAATGGTTTCTCTCTCCTACAAATATGCATTTACCGACAGGTTTTCACTCACGGTACTGTTCCAGCGTTAAATTGACAGCATTAGTGCAGCAGGGGACCTCTCCCCGCTCATTGACCCTCTCTCTCCGCCCTCCAGTACAGTTACAGCCCAAAGGCATACCCCATCTGGTGACCTGCTGTAGACTGCTAATCCCAATACTGTTAAATTACTCTACTGTAACCAACTCACTCAGAAGAAAACGGGAGGGTAATACTGTATTCTACTTTAACTTCAAAGGATGAGCTATGAAATCGTCTCAGACTTATCGGCTGCCTATTGCTGGAACTTTGAAAATTCAGGTAACCAGCGGCGCCTATTGGCATCAATGACTGATTTCAGCTCTTTTTTTTAACTTTTTATACACCCCTCTCTCCACGTGTTATATATTTGAATCATAAGTCTCTGCTTATAGTGAAACAAACACTTAGCTCCTCCGTTGCTTCTCAGATTATATCTGCGTCTCTTGTGCTTTCCCAACGCCTCACATTCAACGTTGTTATCGCGTTTCTCTCTGTACTCTGAGGTTCATCAGGGGATCAAGACATTAGCCGAATGTTTAACTAAAAAAGAAATCTTAATTAAAAACTTTTCATTCTACTGTTTGAGGTTCAAATCCTAAACAATATCGACTCTTATATGAATGAATCTAAAAACTATACCCCTACCCAAATTCAGCCAAACTTCCACACAGCGTATTGGATCGCTTCACAATCTTCTCAAAAGCGCCCTCCGGGATGTAGCTTCACCCTTCCTTGAAAAAACGCCGCGCATGTGCAGAGTGTAACCGCACTCTCCAATTTATATCCCTCCTTTCAAATTGAAAAAATCACTAGCAATTACATACAGTTTCCCCACTCTATTTCCATGTTCAATCCCTGTGGAGTCAATGTATTCAAACGAAAAATCCAACGTTGTTCTTTTATTATTAAAGTTTTTGTCAATGATTTACCACCCATCGGTGTCAGTACCTGTTCAATGCAGAAACAATTTAAATCATCAAAAATATGGTTCAGTTCCTGACAATGAGACACTAGTGGTGCTGATAACGCTCCATGTTTTAAACAACTTCTATGTTCTATTAATCGTGTTTTAAATGGCCTGTTCGTTTGACCTATATAGAACAGATTGCAAGGACAGACAATCGCATAAATGACATTATGGGAATTACATGAGGTCTGCTGTCTCAACAAATACTCTTTTTGATGGCAGGTTGTTGTTGTTAAGTGCCGTCGAGTCGGAGTCGACTCATGGCGACCCTCTGGATAGCTATCCTAAATTGTGTTCGGTCTTCAGTCAGGCGGCTCATTGTTGACAGACTGGTACCCGTAGCTGCTGTTATTGTAGCAATCCATCTCATTGCTGGCCTTCCTCTTTTGCGTTGACCTTCTATCTTGCCAAGCATGATGTCTTTCTCTAATGATCTCTCTCTTCGCATGATGTGTCCAAAGTATGAAAGTCGAAGTCTTGTCATCTGAGCTTCTAAAGAAAGCTTAGGTTTGATCTCTTCTAGTACCGACTGGTTTGTTCTTCGGGCAGTCCATGGTATACACAGTATTCGCCGCCAGCACCATAATTCAAAGGCATCAATTTTCTTCCTGTCTATCTTTTTCACTGTCCAGCTTTCACATCCATATGATGTTATTGAAAATACCATGGCTTGAACAAGTCGAATCTTTGTATGGAGAGAAACATCTCTGCTCTTGAGAATCTTATCTAGGTCTTTCATAGCCATTCTGCCAAGAGCAATGCGTCGTCTGATTTCTTGACTGCTTGTTGCTTCTTTATTGATAGTTGATCCAAGTAGGTTAAAGTTGTTCACGATTTCAATTTCTTCTCCTTCAACGATGAACCTGTTGATTATGCCAGTTGTCATGATCTTTGTCTTCTTTACATTAAGGTGCAGGCCCATTTTGAGACTATGTTCTTTGATTGTGAGAAGCAAATGTTTCAGATCATCTTCACTTTCAGCCAGTAATGTGGTATCATCAGCATAGCGAAGGTTGTTGATGAGTCTTCCACCAATCTTCACACCTCGGTTGTCTTCATACAGTCCTGCTTCTCTGATGATTTGTTCTGCATATAAATTAAACAGGTAGGGGGAAAGTATGCAGCCTTGTCTTACACCTTTGCTTATTTTAAACCATTCTGTTTCTCCTTGTTCCGTTCGAACTGTTGCTTCTTGATCAATGTACAGATTACGCAAGAGAACGATCAGGTGTTCTGGTATACCCATGCTTCTTAATGTGGCCCAGAGTTTCTCATGGTTTACACAGTCAAAAGCCTTGCTATAGTCGATAAAGCACAAATAGATATCCTTTTGGTATTCTTTAGTCTTTTCAAGGATCCATCTCACATCCGCAATGATGTCTCTCGTTCCTCGCCCTTTCCTGAAACCTGCTTGCACTTCAGGTAGTTCTTGTTCTAGGTATGGCTGTAGTCTCTTTTGAATAATCTTCAGTAGAATCTTGCTGGCATGTGGGATCAGAGCGATTGTGCGATAATTTCCACAGTCAGTTGGATCACCTTTCTTTAGTATTGGTATAAACACAGATCTTTTCCAGTCAGTTGGCCATGATGTTGTCTTCCATATTTCTTGGCAGAGCCTTGTAAGTACGGTAACAGCTGCATCAGATTGCTGCAATACTTCTATGGGAATGCTATCAATGCCTGGTGCTTTGTTCTTTGATAAGGCTTTCAATGCTGCTTCAACTTCTTCTTTCATCACCAATGGTTCCTGATCATAAGGTATAGGTTGAAACGGCTGTTGGTCCACTTGATCTTTATCATATAAAAACTCTGTATATTCCTTCCACCTTTTCTTGATCTTCTCAGCATCATTCAACATAGAACCTTGAGCATCTTGTAACATTCCAATTCGAGGCTGGAACTTTTTCTTTAACTCTCGCAGCTTTAGGAAAGCCGATCTTGTTCTTCCTCTAATAGTTTCTGCTTCTATTTCCTTGCAAGTGTCATTGTAGTACTTTTCCTTGTCCTGTCTTGCTGCACGTTGGAAATCTCTGTTGAGTTCTGCGATTGTCTTTCTTTCTCCTTTGGCTTTAGCTTCTCTGCGTTTCTGGGCAATCTTCAGAGTTTCTTCCGTCATCCATTTTGGCCGTTTTTGCTTTTTCACCTTTTGTAGAGACTTCTCGCTTTCTTCCAGCACAACCTTCTTGATGTCATTCCATAACTCTTCCGGAGCTCTTTCATTTGTATCTAAGGCAGCAAATCGATTTTGCAGGCAGTCTTTAAATTCCAGTGGTATATTCTCAAGGTCATATTTTGGTGCATTCATGAGTGGTTTGCTCTTTTTCAACTTTAGCTTGAGTTTGCATACTAGTAGTTGATGATCTGTACCACAGTCAGCTCCAGGTTTTGTCTTTGTTGATGTTACAGAGCTTTTCCATCGTTGACTTCCACAGATGTAGTCAATTTGATTTTTATACAATCCATTGGGTGAAGTCCATGTGTACAGTCGTCGCTTGTGTTGCTGAAAGAAGGTGTTTGAGATGAATAGATCATTGGTCTTGCAGAATTCTATCAATCTTTCTCCAGCTTCATTTCTGTTGCCAAGTCCATATTTTCCAACTACTTTGCCTTCTTCTTTGTTGCCAACTTTTGCGTTCCAGTCACCCATGACTATCAGGATATCCTGTTTGCATGTTCTGTCAATTTCAGCTTGTACTTGTTCATAGAACTCTTCAATTTCATTCTCTTCTGCAGCTGTTGTTGGGGCATATACTTGAATTATAGTTGTGTTGATAGGCAATCCTCGTAGACGAATAGAGATTAAGCGTTCGCTGACTGCATTGTATTTCATTACAGTTCTTGCAAGTTTCTTCTTTATTATAAATGCAACACCATTTCTTCTTTGTCTTTCATTTCCAGCATAGTAGACCATGTGATCATCTGATGCAAAGTGCCCGATGCCAGTCCATTTCAGTTCGCTGACACCCAACAGATCAAGTTGTACACGTTCCATTTCATTCTTGACCACTTCCAACTTCCCTTGGTTCATGCTTCGTACGTTCCATGTTCCAATGTGTAAGACATCTTTACAGCTTCTGACTCTCATTTGATGGCAGGTAAATTTGTTTAATTCCACCGTAATCAGTCATTGATGCCAATAGGCGCCGCTGGTTACCTGAATTTTCAAAGTTCCAGCAATAAGCAGCCGATAAGTCTGAGACGATTTCATAGCTCATCCTTTGAAGTTAAAGTAGAATACAGTATTACCCTCCCGTTTTCTTCTGAGTGAGTTGGTTACAGTAGAGTAATTTAACAGTATTGGGAGCAATTCGATTACTCTGGAAATCAGACCCATAATTTTTATAGGTAGACTGCTAATCTGCATGTGCATTGCATCGTGGGTACTGGTGGGTTAACTCTATCCTGGTAACCACCACAGCAGACATGTCATGCGGTGACCTGCAGTCTTTCTATATCCGGAGATAAGAAACGATCACTCCATCCTAACATCAACATGCATATGGTAGAAAATACTGGAGCACAAAACAGAAACTGAATCTGAGAGGAAGAATAGGTCTCAGATTAATATAGGGCTGCACATCAGCCATGGGAAAGCCCCCCTAAGCTGCTGTCCTAACACATCATCCTTCTGTATCCAGCAGATAGCAGATCAAAAAGCTGTGGAGGTGTAGTCTACTGGTTAGTACTGATACCTCCCAAGTCATGGGTTCAATTCCCTTTTGTTCTTTTTTTAATGCCAAACAGCCAATGCACCCATTGCTCCCTTTTCAACGGAACGCCCCCTACCCACCCATTGCATTTTATGGCTTCAGATATCTTAACGCTGCACTTAATGCTGGTGACATTACCATAGTTTAGTAAACATACCCCTAAGTTCATGCCAGCACAGTGTTAGAAGCTATAAAGATGTAGCCCACTGGTTACTGCAATGACTGTGTTGAGGCAGAGGTCATGGGTTTGATCCTGCAGTGGTGTTAGTTAAGAAGGCTGCCTGAGGCATTTCCTTTTAATTTAAATCAGTGCTGCCAACAAAAACACCCTCACAGTGCCGTAACCTAAGATGCTGCATAAAGCACCCTATAAGGCACTCCATAGGGCACATTATAAAGTGCCCTTAGGCTACGGCACTGTGAGGGTGTTTTTGCTGGCAGCACTGATTTAAATTAAAAGGAAAAGCCTCAGATAGCCTTATTAAATAACACCACTGTGGGATCAAACCCATATCCTCTGCCTCCACAATCATTGAAGTAACCAGTGGGCTACATCTCCATAGTGCCTAACACACTACTAGCTGGCTACAGAAAGACTGCAGGTCACCACACAAACTGTCTGCTGTGGTTACCAGGATAGGGTAAACCCACCCATACCCATGATGCATTGCACATGCAGATCAGCAGCCTAAGTCTGATCACAAGATGGGGTATGCGCCTCTATAGCACCCCGGCCTGGTAGGGGGAACTGACCGTGTGTGTTACTGGCACAGAGTAGCTACAGACCGTGACATTGTGCAGTTCCTGTGCTCACCCTGATGGTGAGTTGGGGTGCCCAGCACCAGGTCTGCAGCTCCTGGCTTGGCTTGGGTAGGCTGTACTGCAGGTCCCCATCAGTGTCAGTATGAGATAGGTAGTCTTTGCAGACACACTTAGGATGTCCTTGTGTCCATCTGTATTTCCCAGTCACATCTAACCCTTCTGGACTATAATGTACCCAGAATAGTGCACATCCTGTGTGGTTGCCATGATCACATCTTATAAGAGAAGGGTGGTGTTCGGACCCGGTTATGTAGCACCACCCAGGGTGGGGGACAGGATCTCCCACCAACAGATCCACATTCTACATCTCTGCAATGGTGGCAGTAGAGGGGACCATCAACCCCAGTCCTGCTGTGGGATAGGCACTCTACAGGGCAGGCAATGCAGATCTGTCCATATCACAGAAGGCACTGGCAGTAGACCTGGAAAAACTCAGCTGCCCCCCCCCCCCCACAAAACCCCACCCCCCATCTGACATTCACCAGCAGAGGGCACAGTCCATCTCCACCCGCTGCACCCTACACAAACACATGCTAACTGCAGACAGTCTGTTAGCTAGTACATAGTGCATGTTCCTGGAGGAACTGTGTGCACCCAAAAATGGAATGCGAGCACACACACCAAGTAAGTATGTCAGTGATTGGGCCCCAGAAAATGGAAATCATAGATATCACTTGAAAGAAATACTGTATAGCACTATGGGGGAACCTAGCCATGCCATGGTCTCTGCTCAGTCAGGGTGAGAGTGACCTCCCAGCATGACATGCTGTGGCCACCCTGTCCATGCAGGTGGTGGTTGGGCACTACAATGTCCCAGCCATTGCCCTGTGCAGATGCATCCTGCCCAGACGGCTGTGTCCGGGCCATACCCACAATACCTTGCTCTTCATTATGCACATTGGCAGGCTAACACTGGAAACAGTGCAAGCATTGGGGGCTCAGTATAGTGTAGGCAGCCACAAAACACTGGGTAGACATACACACACTCCCAAACCAATGTCAGCATTATGAAAAGATAGAGGTGGTTGGCAGCCCTGGCCACCACACCAGTCCTGGGCACAATGCAGGCATTGCTATGGTACTCAATACTGTTAGGGTCACTCTCTGGGGTAGTAAACACTGTCAGTAACAAAATATGAAACACACTCCACATATATCAAAAGGTTGCTATGATGAATCTCTGTTAACAAATTATGTTTAATGTAGGATCTGTTATCTGACATTGATCATAGCAACCTTTTGATATATGTGGAACGTGTTTCCATGTTTATGGCGGCACTGCTAAGGTATGCAGGTGCTAGTATTGGTAGATGCTGCTCCGCGCAGGGCCCAACAGCCTGACTCTCCATGAGGCTTTGGATAGTGGAACCTGTGGGTGTGGGTGTTTGTGCCACTGTTGGCCTATGCCAGAGCTACTCAAATCCAGTCCTGGAGGTGCGCAACCCTGCAGGTTTTCGGGATATCCCTAATGAATATGCATGAGATATATATGCATTAGAGATATACTGCCAACCTGACTGGTTTGTGGCCCTCCCGGGCTGGATTTGGAGACCCCTGCCTTACACCTCTGCCATTTAAGATTGTGAGTGGGCAAGGTACAGATGTCCTAGACATCAAAAGGGTAGATAGAATGTGTCACATTCCTCCTCGATTCTCACCTCCACCAAAATGTTGTCTAATAGACAATATATTTTTTTGGTGGTGAGAAGCAAGGAGGAATGTGACAAATTCTACCTAACTTTTTTGATGGCGTTGGCGTGTTTATTTTATCTGCAATAAAGGTTCCTTCTATATTACCACGGTTTAGTACTGGGTAAAATATATGGACATGGTCTGCAAGAGCCACAGCTTGGATTTGAACCTGTGACCTTCTGCCCCTGAATACACTGGCTGTGTGTACTGCACCAAACTGTTACCACAGAGGCAGGTCATTCCCTGGGGACACCATTACTGTTCGTCAGACAGACCTTGTCTTTTGCAGTGCACGGCACCCACCTAAACAGGGCTTTGCCTTGGTCTTCTGTGGACAGATGCCACTGCCCCCTCCACCACCAGCACCCTTCTGCCACCATGCTGACATGCCCTTATGCCGGTGATGCTGGTGGTGTGCAGTCCCAGGCCATCCAGTGTGCTGGTAGGTGGCTGCCTATGGTGTGTGATATGGGGTAGGGGTGCCTACATAGACATCCACGCTTCCCCCCCCCCCCCCGGCACCACCTGCCAATGTTATGTGCCCTTTGGGGTACTTGCTGGTTGATGTCCATTGTGGCACTGTGGGACACACACTCATGGACATTTTTGCCCATGGTCAGTTGCTGTCTTGCTGGATTTCCATTTCTACATTCCTATGTATTACCTAGGCATCTGCCTAGTCCACCCTGTGCCCCAGCTGTCCCACTGCATGTCCTGCCTGCAGCCCCCTGTATCCCATTTGCAGCCTCACAGTAGTGCCGTTTCGTACTTGGGCACTATGCTATCGCTGCACATGTATCACTACTATCACTTTTCTTGGTCTCCGTGCCTTTGCTGTACCTTGCTAACTGAAATGATTTCTCTCTCCTGCAAATGTGCCTCTAACGCGAGGTTTTCACTGGCATTAATTTTCGGACCCTGATTTCACAGCATTAGTGTGCCTGGAGCCTCTCCTCGCCCACTCTCCGCCCATTGACCCCTTATCTCCGCCCTCTGGGGAGCCTTATTCCACCCTCTGTGCGCCTTAACACCGCTGGAGACGTTATCGCGCTATAAGTGAGGTTATCGCCCGGTAATCGCGCGATAACATCACTTATCGCGTGATAACGTCGCCGCTGCGACATTAGCGCTCCTTAGTAAACATACCCCCTTGTGGCCTTGGGAAAGTCACTTTGCCTCAAAGAAAAGGCCTGGCAATCTGCTTCTGGTCACAGCTTATCAAGAAAACCCAAGAGCTGCTGGGTTATCAGGAGTCAGCACTGACTTAATGGCATATATTGAATGACTTTTTTGTAGCTGTAGAAGCCTGAACCTGGGCTCTGCCCTTTGGGAGATACCATCTATGCTGGCCCATGTCCTTAAGACTGATGATAGCCAGGAGGCAGTGACCTGCCTTTGTAGGGGTGATCCAAAGTGGGCTATTCCATATGGTGTCTCTTCAGGGAGCCAGTGAGGACCACATCTGGTCTCTCTGTAGTTTGACATTCTCTTTGGTAGCATGGATCATTTATTCCATCTCTTTAGTTTTATGAGTGTTTTTTTATAGGCTAATTAGGTTGAAGGCTGAATTTGGTTACCTTGGGTGCCAAAATTGACATTTTGGGTTTTGTAATCTTTACTGTGTTTAATATTATGCCTCAGCTAACTTATCCTCTAGAGCAGGGCCGGCCTGTCGTCCACTAGGCAAGCTAGGCCCCCCCACCCCCCCGCTGCTGCCGATTCTGTATCGGGAGGGGGAGGCGGGCAGCAGTATATCCAAAAGCGGCTGCTTTTTGCCACAGCTTTTAGAAATACTTCTGCTGCCAGCCCCTCCCTCCCGAAATGGAATTGGCAGCGGTGCCGGCAGCTGGGGGGGAATCAGCATAGCTAGGGTTTCTGCCTAAGGCGATAGAAACCCTTGGCCTGGCCTTGCTCTAGAGATGGTAGGATATAAGAGATGGCAGGGTTCTACGGCTGATATTGTATGATTTTCAATTATTGTGTTGCTTACAAAGTATTTTTGATTTGCTTGTAATGTGTGTATGTAGTATTTTTAATGTTACATTTAATATATATTTTTCAAATTCATATTTATGAAATTATATTTCTATATGTTATAAATTTAAACTGGGTGTTTATGATTACTAAAATTTGATATACCGCTTTTAAACAAGTTGGCAGTGCAGTTTACAATAAAAACTTAAATAAAAGAAACAGATGAAAGGAACTCCAGAGTCAGGCACAGGAAAGATTCGCATACACACCAGGGAGAGATCAGGGGGAGGGAGGGAGGAGAGGGACAGTAGCATTGAGAGAGACAGAGAGAGATAAGTGAGGAAGTCATTCATAGGATCAAGAAGGCCAGGTGATGGGGATGTCGAATGCCTCATGGAATAGAAGGGTCTTAAGCTGAGTTTTGAATCTGAAAAGGAAAGACTCTAGAGCAGTGGTTCTCAACCTTTTTTGTACCACGACCCCTTTTACCATTGGTCAACTTGTGATGACCCCCAATGATAAAATCGAATGCGTCTCTCTTCCTTTACCGTTAACGCATTGTCGCTGTAATAATTTGTTGAATTATTAATATATTATAGGCCTTTGCAATATGTTTTTATTTATAATATTTACTTATTTAAACCACAATAATTAATCACAATAACATATAACAATATTTGATTTCAAAATTATTATGATTTTGTAGTCAAATCACTAATATCAAATAAAATTATTTTTTCTACCTTTGTTGTCTGACCAATTTATTCTCTGATCATGTTGGTCCCGATCTGAGGCAACTGCTTTCCTGTCTTCTCTTAGCTCTCTTTCTGTGGTCTATGGTCCATCTGCCATTTCTTATCTCTTCTTTTGTTTTCTTCACTTCTTTCCATCAGCCTATTTCCAGTCCCAGTAACCTTCCCCAGTATCAGCTCCTTTCCAGTCCTCACTCCCAGTACCTTCCAATGTCAACTTGCATTCCCATGACTGCCACTGGTGTCCATTCCCTTCCAGTCCCCCTCCTTCCCCACTGACCAGTCCCTTCTAGTACAAATACCATGGCAGCCCCTCTCAGATCCACTCCCTTCCAGTTCCATTCTCCCATCCCCTCGTATCAGCCCATTTGTAGCCTTAGCCCCAGTTTTCTTCCAGGGCCAGCAGCTCTATCCTCCCCTCCCCACCATCAGCCCATTCCCATTCGAAGCCCCCCAATCAGCCCATTTCCAGTGCTAGTCCCCCCTCAACTCCATTACCAGTGCTAGGCTCCCCTAATCAGCCCATTACAGTCCTACCCCTCCCCCATCAGCACATTATCAGTCCTAGCCTCCTCTAATCAACCCATTTCCAGTCATAACCTCCCTGATCAACTTAATTCCAATGCTAGCCCCCCATCAGTCTATTACCACTCCTACCCCCTATCAGCCCATTACCAGTGCTAACCCCCCATCAGCCCATTATAATCCTAACCCGCACTGTCTCTCCCCTCTGTTCAGCATTTATCCCCTGTCTGTCCAGTATGTCCCCCTGTCTCTTCCCTTTGTCCATGTCAGCCCCCTCCCTCCCTCCCTTCATGTCAACCCCCTCTGTCCATGTCAGCCTCCCTGCCTCCCTCCATCCATCCATGTCAGCCCCCCTCCCTCCCTCCATGTCAGCCCCCCTCTGTCCATGTCAGCCCACATCCCTCCCTCCCTCCCTCCATGTCAGCCCCCCTCTGTCAATGTCAGCCCCCCTCCCTCCCCCCTCCCCCATGTCAGCCCCCTCCCTCCCCCATGTCAGCCCCGTTGCAGGTTCCCTGCCCCCTCCTTCCCTCTCCCTATGTCTGTCTGCTACTGCCCTGTTCTTCTGCAGCCGCAGCTCCCTGCCTCTTAGGGAACCGCGGCTGTGCCTGTGAAGCCGTTACGGAGCCTTTGGAGGCAGGACAATGCTGCACGGAGCCCAAGAGACGGGAAGGCTCCACAACATTTTCACAGGCACAGCCGTGGTTCCCTAAGAGGCAGGGAGTCGCGGCTGAAAAAGATTGGAGGCGGTGAGTTTGCCGCTGCCGAGAAGTGGACTCAGCAGCAGCAGCAACTTGTGTGCTTTTTTATTTTTTTTAACTTGGCGGAGTGAGGCGACACTTGATAATTCCTGTGGCAACCCCGTGAGGGGTTATGACCCACAGGTTGAGAACCGCTGCTCTAGAGGGAGGGTGGGGGGAGGTTGTTCCAAAGGTGGGAGCCAAGGAAATAGAAGGCTGAATTAGTAATAGAAGTATAAAATGTTCTCAAACATGTTTGTATGGATACATTGTAGATACCTGATAATTTACTTTCCTTGAATCCTACTAGACCAGTACAGATAACTGGGCCACGCTCCCCCGCCAGCAGACGGAGGCAGACCCAAACAACTCCTTGCGATGCCACCACCTGGCACATGCTCTGGTTTTATAGGCCGAGAAGGCAAGTTATAAGTATAACATTACATTATAAAATTTAATAGCAAAAAAGGGAAGTTGGATACAGACCAGATGGTTTACAGCAAACCTGGAAGAAATGGATAATTGTAGATAGTTTCCCCCCTCCTCTTCCTCTCCCCTTACTCCCTCTCCCCCTCTCTCTCTCCCTCCCCCTTTTCTTTTCCTTCAGATGCAAAACCGTTTGTTGTGCTGTCATAGTTCATCTGGCCCTTCCAGGGGCAATGTGCCTACCTGGCCCCGGATAGTCCTCCTAAAAGCATTTTGGTGGTGTTAGGTTATCATACCATGTCACATCAAATTTCACTCTCCATCCATAAACTCGCATTTGTAATTCTCGTTTTACACTTATCATATTTATTTATTTTATTTAATTTTAATGTTCTTTAGATGTTCCCAATGTTTGTGTTTAATATACCATATATTAATGTACTGTCTACATACCTTTAGCGCTTTTTTTGTATTATTACTATTTTTATTGTTATATATAATTATTGTTATAATACATTAGTTGTTATATTGTTGTATTTAATTTATGTATTATTATTTAATTTTGGTTTTATTACTGTTTATATATTTTACCTTAGGTCCTTTACATCTTTGTTTGACATGTTTTATGTATATTAATTGTAGTTTGGATCTTTCAGTCATTCCCCTAAAGAAGGCACCTGACGAAATATGGCCATGTTAGAACCACTAACAAAGATTTGTTGTTCTTTGCCTTGTTCTGGTTGTTCCTTATGGTTTTGTGGAGTGTTTGTTCTCTCTTTTGGACCCTCTGGCATATTTGGCGGCCAGGGACAGTGCCCTGTCTACAGTGTCACGGCGTTGGATTTGACTCCAGCACTGGGTGGTGGACACATCTTACAAAGCCTGGTTGGCCCAGCTGGCCTTTAAAGGGAAACTTCTTTATGGATCCTATTTGGAGAAGCAGGTGAAGGACCTGGGCGCCACAAAATATTACCGCCTTCCGGAAGACTGGTCCAGGAAGCCTGTGAAGTGGACAAGTGCCCCTTTCTCATCAGTCTTCGCCCACCCACCACAGGACTCTCATAGTTAGTGGCCTGGAAAGCCTTTCTTCCCCTCTGCTTCTGGACTTCAGGCTCGTTCTCAGTCCTTTCATGGAGCACGTGGGTCCAGGGACTGAAGTCCCTCGGAGGCTGCACAGTGAAGGTTTGAGGGCCCATTTTCTGGTTCCTCTGGTAGGAGGCAGGTTTGTGTTTTCCTTCAGAAATGGGCCTGGAATGCAAAGAGCTGATCACAAATGTGTTTGTCATTTTTCCTTGTGAATCTGTGATCAAAAGTGCCTTTCTGTGGACCACCTTGGACAAGTTCCTGCTTCTAAAGGCAATGGTGCCCGTCCCACTGGCGGGCAGGGCAATGACAAATGCTCCATCTATTTTATGGTGCCCATTCTGGACCTCAAGGATGTCAACAAGCACTTGTGCATCCTGTGATTCTGGATGGAAACCTTATGATCTGTGATTCAAGCAGTGCGCCGAGGGGAGTTCTTGGCTTCTCTGGATCTGGCCAAGGCGTATTTTCATATCCCGATCCAGGCATATCAGCAAAGGTATCTGTGTTTTGCCATGCTTGGCTCTTGCTATCAGTTCACCGCCTCCCCTTTCAGGCTCTCCACTGCCCCAAGAATGTTCTCCAAGGTCATGGTGTTGGCGGTGGCGGCACTACAGTGCCAAAGAATCTGTATGCACCCGTATCTGGGTGACTGGTTCATCCGAGCCCAGTCTCTTTCAGAAATGTCTCTGATAGCATCCTGAGTGGTTGTTCTGTTTGGAAAACCTCAGCTGGCTGATAAATTGGGGAAAGAGCCAGTTGTTGCCTTCCCAGTCCCTCTAGTGACTGGGAGCACATTTCAACACTCGAGTGGGCAGAGTCTTCCTGCCAGAGGAGAAAGTCAGAAGACTGTTGGATTGCCCGACGCTATTCTATTTGTAGCAGACTCACAGAGTCTGGAACTATCTTCAACTCCTCAGATTGATGGTGGCAACCATCGGATAGTGTCGTGTGTGCATGTTCACATGTGGCTGCTTCAGTTGCTCTTGCTGACTTGATGGTCCCTGAGTTCTCAGGATTTCAAGCACAGGATCTTGCTTCCAATGATGATGAAGATCAGCCTATAGTGCAGGCAGCAGTCCTGTCATCTGAAGAATGACGTGCTGATGGATGATTTCTCCTGGATCCTTCTAATGACTGATGCCAGTCTCTCAGGCTTGGGAGCCCATTGCCAAGACCATATAGCTCATGGCAGTTGGAACCACAGGGAAGCGGTATGGCCCTTCAACTGCCTTGAAGCGAGGGTCATCAGACTGGATCTTCTACGATTCCAGCAGTTTGAGTGTTTTTGGACAATGCCACATGGTGGATTATGTCAATCAGCAAGGCGGCACAAGGAATGGTGGGGTAGCTCTGGAGATGGCTCTCCTGTTTGCTTGGGCGTAGAACCTCCTAGCCTTGTCGGCTCAGCATGTTGCTGGGGTATTCACGGTGGAAGCGGATTTCTTCAGCTAGCACGCTCTGGATCCAGGAGAGTGGAAGTTGAGCCAGGAGGTGTTTCAGTTCCTTCTGTGCCGCTGGGGCTGTCTGAGATAGATCTGATCGAGACCCGCTCCATTTCCAAAGTGTGCCACTTTTTCAGTTGCCACATGGGGATGGGGTCTGAGGGCATCGATGCCGTGGCCAAATCAGCGCCTGCTCTATGTGTTCTTCTGTGGCCCCTGGTGAGGATGGTGATTTGGTGTATAGGGCACCACCCAAGCAGGTTTGTTCTGGTGGCAATGGATCGGCCGAGGAGAGCATGGTTCAGAGATCTGATGTGGCTCTTGCAAGCACTGCCTCTTCGGTTGCCTCTGTCTCCGGGCCTATTGTGGCAGGGACTGATCGTACTGGAAGACTTGGTTTCCTTCTCACTTACAGCTTGGCGTGTGAAAGGAGGCAGCTAGTGCATAAGGGCTACTCTGGCAGTAGTCTTCACTCTGCTCGGAGCTTGGAGGAGGTCTACGATGCTGGCATACGTGTGGATCTGGTGCCTCTTTGAGCAATGGCATGGCGCATGGGAGTTGGCTCCTTAGGTGGCCAAGGTGCTGTTTCTGTTGGCCTTTCTACAGGATGGTCTGGAGAAGGACCTTTTCCTTAGCTCCCTGAAGGTTCAAGTGGCAGCCGCAGCTAAGTCTCGCCTTACACCCAGATGTTTCATGCTTTTTCCAGGGGGCTCTGTGTCTACATCCTCACCTCCGGTCTATGGTTCCTTCCTGAGATCTGTGTCTGGTGTTCAGGGCCCTAATGTTGCCGCCTCTGAGCTTTTGAAATGCGCTATCCTGAAGGATTTGATGCTTAAGAAGGTCTTCTTGTTTGCGATTTGTTCCTCAAGGTGGATTTCTGAGCTGCAGGCTCTGTCTTACCAGGATCCTTACCTATATTATTTTGAGGAGGAGTTTCCATTCGGTCTGTGCCTTCCTTCTTACCTAAGGTGATTTATTTCCTTTCATGTGAACCAGGTGGTTTGCTTGCCCTTCTTTTCTAAGGAGCAGTGTCGGGAGAAGGATAAGTATCTTTGTCTTGTGGATGTCTGGAGGGTGATTCTCTGGTACTTGAAGGTTACAAATTTCTTTCATAAGTCTGACTGTCTTTTTGTGCTTTTTGCTGGCCCATGCAAAGGTGACACAGCGGCTAAGTCAACTTTGGGGCACTGGATTAAGAAAGCCATTGCCTTGGCCAGGGACGGCTCTATAATGAGGCGAAGTGAGGCGGCTGCCTCAGGCAGCAAAGTTTTAAGAGCGGCAAATGCCTCCAAAACAGCCGCCTCACTTTGCCTTCAAAGTTAAAAAATGAAAAAAAAAAAAAAGCGCACAAGTTGTTGCTGCCAAGTCCGCTTCTCGGCAGCAGCAAAACTCACCACCTAACTTCTTCTTCTGCAGCCGCGGCTCCCTGCCTCTTAGGGAACTGCGGCTGTGCTGCTGAAGCCAGTGCAGAGCCTTCCCGTCTCTCGGAGTGCTCCGTGCAGCATTGTCCCGCCCCAAAGGAAGTTGTTACAACCGCCCCCAAAGGAAGTTGTTACAACTTTCTTTGGGGGTGGGACAATGCTGCACGGAGCCCTCCGAGAGACATAAAGGCTCCGCCCCGGCTTTAGCAGCACAGCCGCGATTCCCTAAGAGGCAGGGAGTCGCGGCTGCAGAAGAAGGAGGCACAGGAACTACGGGGGGAGGAGAGGAGGGGGGAGGGGGAGAGGAGAGGAGGGGAGGGGGGGGAGGGGGCAAGGGATAAGGGAAGTGAGATCTGCAACAGGGCTGACATGGAGGGAGGGAGGGGGTTGACATGGGGAGAGGGGAGGAGGGGGAAGGGGATAAGGTGAAGGTGAGATCTGCAATGGGGCTGACATGGAAGGAGGGAGGGAGGGGGCAGGGATGTGGGGGTATGGAAGGGAATTGACAAAGGAAAGGTGGGGTCTGCAACTGGACTGACAGGGGGGCTGGAAGGGACTTGACATGAAGGGAAGGTGGGGTCTGCAATGGGGATGACACAGGGGGAGGAGGGGGCTGGAAGGGAATTGACATGACGGGAAGGTGGGGCCTGCAACCGGGTTGACATTGGGGGAGGAGGGGGCTCACACTGGGGAAGGAGGAGGCTGTAAGGGAACTGACAAGGGTTCCCTCTCATCCAGGAGGAACAACTGGAATGCTGCAGGCATCGAACAAATCAGCAGCGATCAGGCTGATTTGTGTGACGGCGGCATTCCGTTTTTTTAAATTTTCGATTTTGCCGCCTCTGCCCTGCCTCTGCCTTCCCACTGCTTTTTTTTTTTTTTTTTTGCTGCAAGCATTCTTGAGGAAAAAACGCAGCAGGAAGGCAGAGGCAGGGCAGAGGTGGCAAAATCTAAAATTAAAACAGCCAGAATGCCCCCGCCGCCGCCGGATGAGAGGTGCAGGTGGAGGGAGTGGGGACAGGAGGAGGACAAGGAGAGACAAAGGTGAGAGATGGGGGACAAAGGGGGAGACAGGGGACAAATACTGGACAAAGGGGGAGACAGGGGGAAAATTCTGGACAGAGGGGAAGACGGAGACATACTGGACAAAGGGGGGGATACTTATCACACAAAGGGGAGAGACAGGGGGACATACTGGACAGACGGGGGATAAATGCTGGACAGAGGGGAGAGACAGTGCGGGTTAGGATTATAATGGGCTGATGGGGGGGGCTAGCACTGGTAATGGGCAGATCGGGGGGCTAGGACTGGTAATGGGTTGATTAGGGAAGGCTAGGACTGGGAATGGACTGATCTAGGGGGGCTGGAACTGGTAATGGGCTGATTAGGGGGGCTAGCACTGCTAATGGGCTGAGGGGGGACTAGCACTGGAAATGAGCTGATTAGGGAAGGCTAGGACTGGTAATGGGCTGATGAGGGGGTAGGACTGGTAATGGACTGATGGGGGGCTAGCATTGGAAATGAGATGATTGGGGTGACTAGGACTGGAAATGGGCTGATTAGAGGAGGCTACAACTGGTAATGTGCTGATGGGGGATAGGACTAGTAATGGGCTGATTAGGGGAGGCTAGCACTGGTAATGGGCTGAGGGGGGACTAGCACTGGAAATGGGCTGATTAGTGGAGGCTAGGACTGGTAATGGGCTGATGGGGGAAGGGGGGTAGGACCAGGGCCGGATTTACCTTGAGTGAGGCGCTACGCCAACAAAAATTGTGGGCCCCCCAGAAAAGATAAAAACGAGCACGCCGGATCAGCTGCGCGCTGTTGGCCCTGACGTCATAATTAAACTGGGAATCCCAAAAGCCAAACTTGGAATGTACAACACTGTAGAAATAAAACTATACATTAATTTGCTCTTGTACTAAACAAAGTGCAGACGTTAATGATGCACATTTACCAGAGCTGACATATTCCAATTAATAAATTCAAAATAAAGAGATATTTTTCTACCTTTTGTGCATTTTCTTTCAGCTGCAATTGCTCCAGCCACTTTCTTCTGGTTTCTTCGTGTCAGCCCAACTCCAGTCTTAACCCCCCCCCCAATTGGCTCAAGTAAACTTTAATAAAAAAAAATAAAACGCTGGCTGCTGCCGCTGCCGCCGCCGCAGCAGCATGGACTGTCCCGCGGGGCCCCCTCTGCCCGGCTGAGCCTCTCCGTGCCGACACTGATGAGGACCTGCAGCGTGGCCTCTCTCAGGCATGTCAGGTGCTGCGGACCTGGTGCTGGGCGCCCCACCTCACCCTCAGGGTGAGCACAGTCCCCCCACAATGTGACGGTCTGTAGCTACTCTGTGCCAGTGACACACACGGTCAGTTCCCCCTACCAGGCTTAGGTGCTGTGGGGGTGCATACCCCATCTTGTGATCATCTGTAGAATGCTGATTTGCATGTGCAGTGCATCATGGGTACGGGTGGGTTAACCCTATCCTGGTAACCACAGCAGACAGTTTGTGTGGTGACCTGAAGTCCTTCTGTAGCCAGCCATGGGTTTTCTAGCAGCTCAGCCTGCTATAGAGATGTAGCCCACTGGTTACTTCACTGCCTGTAAAGCCAGAGGTTATGGTTTTGATTCCACAGAGGTGTTATTTGATAGGGTTGTCTGAGGCATTTTCTTTTGTAATTTAAATTAGTGCTGCCATCAAAAACACACTCACAGTGCTGTAACCTTAAGGCGCCCCATAAAGCGCCCTATAAGGTGCCCTATAGGCAACATTATAGGGTGTCTTGGCGGACAGTGCACGTTATAATGTGCCCTCTGGAGTGCCTTATAGGGCGCCTTATGCGGCACCTTAGGTTACGTCACTGTGAGGGTGTGTTTGCTGGCAGCACTAATTTAAATTAAAAAAGAAAATGCCTCAGACAGCACTTATTTAAAGTAAAGGGTAATGCCTCAGACAGCCTTTTTTGTTAAACCCACTGGGGGATCAAACTCATAACTCCTGTATTAACCATTGTGTTACACCTCTACTGTGGTGTTTGCAAGTCAGCATGCCTACTTAAGACTAACGCGCGTTAACGTGGCATGGCTCCCTCTATTGCGTGATAATGTGCGCGGCGCACTTTATTGTGCGATTGCTACATTTAGACCGGAACGCCCACTCTTTTTATGGCATCCTGCACATTATCGCTGGGCGCACATTAAGACGGTTTAGTAAACATACCCCCTTGTGTAAGTGTTTAGCGAGCTATTGCTATGTGAAAAAGCATAGCACGTTGGTTAATACAATGCCCTCAGAGCCAGTGGTGATGGGTTCAAGACCCCAGTGTGCCAACACCAAGATAAATGCATAATAAATGAATTGTGTTAAGAAAGGTCAGACACATCACTGTAATGTGTGTCTGCAGCATAGATCTTTATATATATTGATTGTGCCACCATTTCCTGTGTACCAGCCATGGCACAGGCACGGGCAAGTTGCTAGCGTGCCTTAATGATGTGTGCATGAGCAAGGCATTGCTGGAAATGGCTACTTGCTCAAGAAAGCCAGCATTCACTCGTCAGGAGCTACGCCACCTTGCAGGGCTAATCTGCACTAGGTAGACTAAACTGTTTCCGGGGTCATCGAAGCGGCAGGACCTGGGTCATGTCCGGAGGGCCTGGGACCATGTCACAAGGCGATATAATCATCTTGCGGACTACCCACATGAGGTAAGTGTATGGGGACAGGTCAGTATATCCATATACATATCCATCATTGATTCTAGCTGTGCATGCTGCTGTGTGTAGGCATTCTATCTCATTTATGTTTATTAGTTTAACCCACGTGATATACCGTCTATGTAACACATCAAAGTGGTTTGCCCTATCCCCAGGAGGCTAAGGACCTGATCACAGAGTTCCAGATGTCATCCTGGTGTTATGGCAGCTGCTGCTGTTGATGTGTTAAAATACACCATAACACAAGGAGCCCCTAGATTTTCCTAAAGATGTTTGGTAAACATCATGCTGATATGGTAGGTTCTGCAGTTGCAGGGTCACACATCTGCCCTACCACTAGGGGTTCTGAGACCTGCTCCAAATGGTCTGTCAGTCACCCTGGTGATATGGTTGTGTGTGCATTTGCAGGTTAAAACATCTGTCCTACCCCCAGGAGGCCTGACATCCCATCAAAGTGGGCTGTCAGTCACCCTGGTGATATGGTTTGTGCTGCTGTTGCTGTGTTATATTCCACCCTACCCCCAGGAGTCCTGAGACCCGACCAAAGTGGGCTGTCAGTCACCCTGGTGATATGGTTGTGTGTGCATTGGCAGGTTAAAAAATCTGCCCTAACCCCAGGAGGCCTGACACCCCATCAAAGTGGGCTGTCAGTCACCCTGGTGATATGGTTTATGCTGCTGTTGCTGTGTTATAATCCACCCTACCTCCAGGAGTCCTGAGACCTGCTCAAAGTGGGCTGTCAGTCACCCTGGTGGTATGGTTGTGTGTGCATTTTCAATTTAAAACATCTGCCCTACCCCCAGGAGGCCTGACACCCCATCAAAGTGGGCTGTCAGTCACCCTGGTGATATGGTTTATGCTGCTGTTGCTGTGTTATAATCCACCCTACTCCAGGAGTCCACTGACCTGCCCAAAGTGGGCCGTCAGTCTTCCTGGTGGTATGGTTTATGCTGCTGTTGATTTGTTATAATTCACCCTACCCCCAGGAGTCCTGAGACCTGCTGAATGTGTTCTGTCAGTCACCCTGGTGATATGGTGTATGTTGCTGATGACGTGTGCTAAGACACCCTACCCCCAGGAGGCCTGAGATCTGATTGCAAAGGTGGGTATGGTATCTAGATATTGTGGTTGGGTATGCCGGATTTGGACACACATTTTCCCTATTCCCCGGAGGCCCAGACCTCATTACACATGTCTGTTATGGATTCTGATGTTATGGTAGGTGCAGCTGTGGATGTGCTGTAAACCATCCCACCCCCAGGAGCCCTGAGACCTGATTACGAAGGTCTGAAACAAATCCATATATCATTGAAGTGTGCACAGTTCCTGGTCACACATCTGCTCACTCCCCTGGAGCCCCGTACCTGATTGCAGAGAAAACATTATAGATGCTGGTGTAAGGGTACATGCACCTGTTGGGGTTGCACAGCTCAGCCACAACCCCAGACAGAAGCACAGATGTTAATCATCCAGCTAGGTGTGTTGGGCCATGCTCCTGTTGTAGTCAGCCATAACTGCCCTAATCACAGGAGGCCCTAGTCATGACCATAGAGGTATAGTATAAAGCCAAGTGTCATGGTATTGGCATCTGGCAAGGTGCACAGGGCCACCCACCTTCCGCTCTGTGTTAGAACACATCACCCATGTGTGGTAGGATATCATGGTGCAATGGCGGGTGTGTTGGCTGATGTGTTTAGGTCAGGCAAACACACATGTGTTTGCCAGACCACACAGGGGGTTAGGGAGGACCTCCCCTAAACACCAGCATGGCCAAACCACACATTGCATGAACAGGGTATGGTGTGTCCAGGGTGTTACGCACAGTACACATATGTGTCACTGCACACATGGCCAGACCCATAGCCACACATGCAGGTGGCACTGGCAACCGTTAGTAGAGGATACACTGACCAGAGGAGCAGGAGCAGCACGATGCTGCGCACAGAGATGTGTGATATGTGTTGGCCACCCACCAGAGATATATGGTCAATAATGCACCCTCCCATTGCTTTCCCCCCTAGGTAGAGGACCTACGGAAAAAGGGTCGGGAGTTGCGGCTGCACTGCCCGGAGGTCCTTGCCCGCCTACAGAGGCGGGCAATGTCAGAACGTGGAGGTGAGTGTTGCAGCCTCTGCAGCTCAGTAGAAAATGTCACAGTGGTCCACCAGCCTGTGCATGGCCAAACTATGTACATGTGGTATGTGACTCACATAATAGTGTGCTAATGACTGTCATCCCTCACAGAGGATGCTCCTGCTGCCGTGGGCCCCTCCAAATCACTGACATGCCCCACTGCCCAACGCCAAAGACAGGAGGAGGAGGAGGAGGGGGCAGAGGAGGAGGCAGAGGAGGAGGTGGCAGAGGTGGAGGCGGCTGAGGCGCCGGAGGCTGATGAGGACAGTGGGGAAATGGAGGGGGTGGAGGGTGGGGTGGGAGGGGGGATGAGAGTGTGTCTGTTGTGTGGGGGGGTAAGGAGGAGGAGGGGAGCATGGAGGGTGGCGAGGGTGGGTGGGAGTTGCCAAGGGGGCAGGAGGAAGGGGAGGAGGGGTGTGTGGAGGGTGGGAGGGAAAACAGGACAGCACCGGGCATTGTGGGTCCCTGCCAGCCACTGCATGTGTGTGGCAATGGTGCCCATCTGGGTGTAGCTACGCCACCCATTGCCACAGACAGGTCCCACGCACATGCCATCACACAGACACCTGGCACCATGTGTGTATGAGGTGGCAGGTGCATACAGGACCTGTATGTGGCAATGGACGGCATGGTGCAATGCCTGCGGGCCCAGGACCACACCATCCGGTGGCTGGCAGGTTTCATTCAGTGGATGTCTGCCGAGATACAGCGTGTGGTGGGTAGGTGTGCTGCATCTCAACAGCCATCCACTGATGGGCATCCCAGGAGCGTGTGATGGCCCCTGTGGCACCCACACATATGCCCTGTGCTGTCCTGTCTTCTGGGACCCAACATGTGGGCGTTGGTATCCTTCCATCCCCTTTATCAAACTGCTAGGTACATATAACCTAGATTGGCCACTGTTGGAAACAGGATACTGGGCTTGATGGACCTTGGTTTGACCCAGTATGGCATATCTTATGTTCTTATGTTCATATGTTATTTGTAAATAAGTTTTGAATACAGTTTTGTTAATACATCACAATGGTCATGTGTCTCCCTTACAGACAGACTGTGGACATAAGCATGGGACATGTGTGTAGATCACTATGTGTATGCATGGTAGACATGGGTATCATACATGGACCATCTCCACATGCAGTTGTGGGGGCTGCCCATGTGTGTAGACATCTGAGTCCCATGTTGTCCCTGTGATGTGCCAATGTGGAGCGTGTCCCAAGATCTTTGGTCATGTGCATGCTGTGTGCAATGTGTGGGATCCATATCTGATGCACCATGCTTGTGTGCCATTAGGGGAAAAGGCTAGCAGCAGGTATATGGCATGGAGGGTAAGATGGAATGCTGTACCCAGGAGCTGCACAGGGTGATAGCTGTTGAGGGCGACATAGGTCAATGCATGTCACAAGGATGAGCGGTGGGGGACTACAAGTGCTAGTGAAGAGTGATCAGCTGACTGAAGCAAGCCACCATTGTCTGCCTGTGCTGCATGCAAGCCTATGTGGGAAGACAGCCACGTAGGCCCTGGTGTGGGCAGGGAGAACGGTCACACATGCGTGTCCAATGATGGAGAGTATATATGGTGGGAGAGGGTGGCAGATCCATACACCAGACATGTACCACTGTGAACATCTTCCTGGGCAATGGGAGAGGACGGGCATACCCACACGCATAGGTAGTGGGGTGGTGACCTGCCACAGTCCATGGCACACAGGGCATGGTATGACCTATGGGTGCTGATAGGTGGCAGTACAGACACCCCACCCCTGAGGGGCATGGGTAAGGCACATGTGGGCAGGGAGACAACAGGCGGTGCAGGGTACGTAGGGGGGCACAGTGCCACACATTGGAAACAAACACATAGGATGTAATAGTTCAAGATGGTTTATTTGTACTGCTCACATTCTCCATGGCCGGCCACGGCGACCACGGCCCAACCCACCCCTCTGTTGCGGGGCTGCTGGTGCAGCCTCTGGTGCTGGTGCTGGCTGCTGTAACCTTGCTGCTATTACCTCCTGGGCATCTGCAATGCGGAGGAGCGCCCCTACTATAATGTCTGCAGCTGTTGGATCCCCTGGTTAGTGGCCAGCTGATCATTGTGAATGGCCAACAGAGCCCGACGAGTGCTTGTGGGTGGGACACAAGGTAATATGTGAGATACCTCTTTCAAACACAACCGTCACACATGCACATGTCAGGCATATCCCACCAGATCATTCTGCAGAACAATCATGCATGCCACAACTAGCAACGCATGATCATGTTTAGATCTGTGTGTCCCATGAGGCATTCTCATGCCTGGAAAGGGTCTTGATGAGGGGGTCATGAGAATCACAGATCTCACACATGGAACAGTGTTGCAGTTTAATCTGTCAATGCTTGATCTGCACACTGGTCGTCTGAGATAGGTCAGATGATGTGAGGGGTCATAGCACACACATACATATATCTGGGGGGCCCTCCTTTCTATAATGCTGGTGCACAGTGCAGATTATGTTGACAAACTATGCTGCATAACAATACCCATGGAGAGGTGTCTGTCAAGTAGGGTGTCTGGGTGACCTTGGATTGGTGGTTTCCTCTGTGCGCTTACTTGGGGTATATGGCCGTGCACAGTGTGCATGTGTCTGAGCCCCTCATACATGCTGACACCTGACAAGCCATGCTACAGGAGGGTGAAATGCAAAAGGCACAGAACACCCCCCCAACATAAGAATCACTCTGCTATGTGGGCAACATGCAATCTCCTTGTGGATGTTCCGACAAACCTCATGGGGATTGTTATGTATGCTGTTACCCACCTTCGGCATCATACCGTGCTGAGGCACTGTGGGCCCGCAGCTCCACAAAGATTGTAGCCATGCTTGTGGGAGGGGTGGATGATAACCCTGGCACCTGCATGGGGTGGTGGTTCCCCTCAATCTCAGAACCCTCTTGAGCCGGTTTGTGGCTGCCAGTGGCCCCCACTGTGGCAGTGATGTCCGGGGGCATGTCCTCTGCCTCGGCCAATCCATGGATTCCTGGTGTGCGTTCACCATCACTGGTGGTGCCCCCAGACATTGTGGCCTCTGGCTCCTCCACATCCTGAGGCTCTGCCACATCCTCCTCCTCAGGTGCCTCCATGGTCGTGTAGTCACCTGGGTTGTGGAAAAGCTTACACAGCACAGATAGTTCATTTCCATTGCCCCTCCAGAGCTCTTAGATCGATTCATGCTAATCGCCTATTTCTTCCTCCTCCCTCACAGGCTCACCTTGAATCCACACGTTCTTCTGCCTTTTTCTTTCTCGGTCCCCGTCTCTGGAACTCGTTGCCATCATCTCTGCATCTGGAACTCTCATTTCACACCTTCAAAGCCAAACTTAAGACTCACCTCTTTTGCACAGCTTTTGCTCTTCCCCCTCCTCCTCCTTCCGCTGACCTTTGACGGTGTTCTATCCCTCTATCACTGTCTATCCTATCGCATTGTCTACTACTGCTATCCTTTTTTGTAAACAAATGGCGTTCCTTTCTTGTTTTCCTTCTTCTCCAGTAGTATCTTTTTTGTTTTATTGTAAACCGCCATATACCTTTTGGTTCAGGCAGTATAATAAGTTTTAAATAAAGATAAAGATAAGAATGCACAGTGCACCTATGTATACCTGTGTAGTACATCTACCCTACAATCAATGTGTTGTACACCTGTGTCTGCTGTTGGTGTGCCTAAATTAGGGACAGCACAGGTGCCTACAGTGTGCTGTGCCTGGCAGGGGGTGGGGGTGTAGTAGGCTCATTCCCTGGTGTAGCTGTGACACATGGGATGTGGTGTGTGGGGGATGGTATGTTGAGTGACATGCCCCCTATCTGCAGTATCAGATATGGACTGTCCACCTGACCTTGTCTGTGGCCTCATCAATACAGGTGGCCGTGGCACGTGTGGGAGTTCTGAGTGGGATTGTGTGCCATCACTGTGTGTGTGAGCGATGTGCTTGCATTGCCCTGCGTGGCATACACGATAGGGGTTGCAGGATGTGTCCATGTCAGCCAGACGTGTGTGGGGGCCCTCCGCTTTGGCAGACAGTGTGCGGTATGGGTGGACAGCTATCACATACTCCAGGGGTGTGGTGGCGTGTCTGGGGGGATGGATGGAGCACTGCTGAGTATGGGGTTGCACAGTGTGTGGGGGTATGGGAATGCGTGTGTGGCACTGCAGGACGTGTATATGGGCTGATCCCAGGTGTTGTGAGGGTTGTGCTATGTGCATTTTGTGTGGGTGTGGTGATGTACCGTCCAAGGTCTGGTGAGGGAGGGTGGGGTATCCCCACGTAATGTGGGCCCCGACAGAGTGTTAGGTGTGTGACGTGTGTCATGTTTCTGGTGCCATTTCCTTGTGTCTACCTCATCATTCCCATGTGTTAGACCCTTCCCTGTCAGTGGTCTGGGACATGTCCCTGGATAGGTAGGTGCATACAGACGTCATATGTGTTTTGGTGGGGTGTGTGGGTACCCAGAGGCCACTGTGTCCTGGGCTAGTTGTATGTCCCTCTTGTATGTCTCCCCCTGTCTCACTGTGTTTGGGGACTGGCTGCAGATGTGTGATGACTGGCTGTGACCTATATGCCAGATACTATATTACCAGGTAGACCTCAGGGGGACAGACACTGCAGGCAGCTAATGAAGTACACAACCCCAAATGGGGTGGGCACAGCCTTACTTAAGCATAAGCCCTCATAATCCATATGTGAGGATTTAACGCTAGACCAATCTGGGTATGGTTACTCCAGTTGTAGAGGCATCTGACCTCAGTTAGTCCCCCAACTGTGGGCTTCTATTGCCCTCCCCTCACCAGCAACCTGCAGGGCTCTTGGAGTCACAGAAAACTACATTCAAAGCAATGAGAAGGTAATCTAAAAGACAGCAATAAAATACCACACACTTCTATATATATATATATATATATATATATATATAAATACACCAAAGCTTTGCGGAGAGAAACAAATAGAAACAAGTTCTCTTTGTTTACTCTAACTGTTAGCCATGGTTTACTTTATTTATAAGGCTCTTTTGGATGATACAGCATAATTTCACTTTATTATTACACGTCAGGTATTACGTATTTATCACATCATAGGTCAACTTCTAATCAGTGTAGGTCAGTATGAGGAGACATACATGTATTCCAAGACATAATTGTTTACTGCTGACTGCTTGATATCTAATAACCCTGAGACTAAAAGGCTGGAGTACAAGCTGCCCTTTTTTCTTATTTACAGGACATGTACCTCTTCACCTACTTAGTAAGCAAATATATGAAGTTTATTTCTAAGCAAAGTTCTGAACAACTTTAACTCTTTCTCAGGTTTACTTAGACAGTCCGGTTGTGTACACCACCCTGTACAAACAAACATACTTTCAGTCCCTCCTCTGGTTCTGTAAAGAATCATTTCTAAAGTAAGGAAACTCAGACATTGCCATTGAAGTGGAAATAAAACTAGATTCTGGGTCAATCTCTAACATCAATGTAGGGGTCAGTGATTCCACTGATTTCTTACAGCAAGCTGATAGTACACAGAGAATTAATACTCCTAGAATGAGAATCCCCAGCAAACCAAGCAATGATGCTAACATGCCTTGCAAAGGCCTGGATAATGAATTCCAAAATGAAGAAACAGAATCAAATAGAGCTGAAAAAGAACTTACATAACTCTCACTTGAGACAAAAGTACGGTTTCTAACTTTATCTAATATGTTTTTTACTACTTCTCCATTATTATCATACTACAACAAAAATAAACTATTACTCCGCACACACCATTTTCCTTTGCTAGGAGATAGTCTAAAGCCATTCGGTTCTGGGCTGCATAAGCTGACATTTTGTTTACTGGACCTTGCAATACACACTAATTGCCTAAGTAAGAAGCAGAGCAGCCACTATGACTTCATCCTGAGGGGAAACATCCCGTTTTCTTCTTAAAGATTTGTTCAGGATTGATAACAAAGTAATATAGTAAGGTTCAATTCACCATGGGGTATCCACCAGGGCTATATAGCAAGTACCTGACCAACCTCTGGGAAGCTCTGTATATACAAAAGTACCACACACACACACAAAATAATCTCCTTCTAAACTAAAGCCACTAAGCCCTCTTCCCAGATTGTCAAATTCTGAGGACAAGATATATTCTGTATACAATTATTCAAAGACCACTGAGTCATGTCCATTTCACTTTAAGCCATTTCACTTTAACTCCAGTTAGGTATGCCTAGGTCTGAACTAGAGGCATCCAAAGGGTAGCCAAAACTATAATCATACACTTGGTTCCCTTTAACTGGCATTAATTGTAAATTACTGAAATATAGGAACCTGTACATGGGATCTTTATACCTATATCTTTAATTATTCTAGGTTCTGTGTATGTATAAGACCATATGTCACAAAACTCTTCAAAGGTCTTAGGCCAGGGGTGGGGAACCCTGGTCCTGGAGAGCCGCAGACCAGTCAGGTTTTCGGGATATCCCTAATGAATATGCATGAGATATATATGCATTAGAGATATCCTGCCAACCTGACTGGTTTGTGGCCCTCCAGGGCTGGATTTGGAGACCCCTGCCTTACACCTCTGTCATTTAAGATTGTGAGTGGGCAAGGTGCAGATGTCCTAGACATCGAAAGTGTATATAGAATGTGTCACATTCCTCCTCGATTCTCACCACCACCAAAAAGTTGTCTAATAGACAATATTTTGGTGGTGGTGAGAAGTGAGGAGGAATGTGACACATTCTATCTAACCTTTTTGATGTCTTGGACATCTGCACCTTGCCCACTCACAATCTTAAATGACAGAGGTGTAAGGCAGGGGTCTCCAAATCCATCCCTGGAGGGCCACAAACCAGTCAGGTTGGCAGGATATCTCTAATGCATATATATATCTCATGCATATTCATTAGGGATATCCCGAAAACCTGACTGGTCTGCGGCTCTCCAGGACCAGGGTTCCCCACCCCTGTCTTAGGCCTAATCTTGGTAGAAATCCATGCTGAGTAGCTGTCACAGTTGGAAGGCAAACAGCACACTTTGATAAATTGAAATGTTTTTGTCACCAAGTGTAAATGTGCCTCAAAAATATTTGGATATTCCCTCTAACATCCCCAAGATTCTGAATGCAATACTGCTTCATTAATAATATGCCACAGCACATCTAGGACCAGATTAGGAAACATTCATAGCAACACATTTAAAAAGTGTTCTAAAACAAACTAAAGATAAACCTACTCTTCTTAATACTCTTCTTAATATGATGAAGATATATACTATAGCAATACCGGCCCTCAATTACTCAATTACTTTATGAAGTAGAGGTTAAGTACCTAAAGGTCATTACATATATATCAGGAAAATACTAATCTAAACTAACCTCATCCCTCTTAAAAGCATTTTACATGAATAGTCCATTTAGAATTTACTTAATACAATAATCTCTCTGTAATGTCACTGTTGTTCTTTCAGAAAGTACTTTAAATCATAAAAGTCCTTTTCTTCAATATCACTGTTGTCCAATAAGTCTCTGCGTTGCAAACTCTTGATTCACCGATACAGGAAACCACCTTCTGATCTTGTGATGGGGCCTTTTTACACTGTGTAAGATGCATCCAACGAGAATGTCTTTCCACTTTACAAGCTGAATATCCCACCAGGAACACACGACATGGACCAGGAACTTGGGAGCCGGGAGTGTCTTCGGATGCAGAGTCTTAATCAGGACCCAATCTGGTGACTTCACCTCTGGATGAAATGATTCTGCGGATCCCGGATATGAAGAGCTTGTCATCTCATTAAGGAGTCACTTGCAATAAAAGGGAAACAGACAGGACTGAGTGCAACCGTGCACAATAGGTTAAGATATCGCTGCGCAACAACTGGGGTCTGGGATAACTGCCAAGGCAGGTGGAGAAGGAGCTAGACATCCATTAACTATTTCAAATGGTGTCAGGCTGGAGGAAATACACACTGCCATAAGGGCAAAGGGAAGGGCTTTTGTTCAATCGGAGGCTCAATCCTGTATCAGAGTGCATAAGTGACCTTTTGGGAATAGACAAGTGACCGCCAGATGAATACCACCTCCCTCCTCTGATACAGGGCAGATCTACAAAACAGGCTGCAAAATCAAAATAAAATGAGTTTGGCAGGCAGGAATCTTAATAACTGACCCTATGCTGACCCTACAGTGCCAGTCCTGAAACAGTGCAAACAGATTGTGCCAAAGAAAACAATAACAAGAAGACAAAGGGGCATGTTTACTAAAATCCGCAAAATAGCGCGCCGCAAAATAGCGCACGGCAACGCGGCACTGAAACGCGCAGAAACGCGTTTAAACGCCCCACACACGTGCGTGTCACCCCCGCACAGGTACGCGGCTCACTAACGGGCCCCGTACAAGTGCGGGCCCGCAAATGTCCGATAGAGGCGTGGAACGGCGAAAGGAGGGCGGAGGAAGGCTCCGGAGGGGCGGAGGGACGGGGTCAATGGGTTGGAGAGTGGGAGGGGAGAGGCTCCCCGCACAGTATCGGGCCCGAATTTGCATGTAAAAGGGAAGAGAAACCATTTCCGTCAGCAATGTACAGGAAAACCGGGGAAACCAGCAAAACGTGAGCAGTGTGATATATGTGCACAGCACAAAAGTGAAAATAAAAATAGAAAATGACCACAACAGAACTATTAAAAATAGTAATTCAGCTGGGGAACAGTTATAGTGATGGGCAAATACAGAAATCACACCCAGCAAAGCTCCAGAAAAAAGAAATGAATTTTGGAAGGGTCTACTGAGAGGAGACTCTTCCAAAAAACATTTCCACGTTTTGGAGCTTTCCTGGGAGTGTTTGCTATGGTTGCCCATTAATATCACTGTTGCCCAGCGTGGTGATATTTTGTCCCACATTTCCCGTGGTCATTTCCGGGGTTTATGTGCACGTTTGTCACCAGACAGGGTGCATATGCCCACAGTAGAATTGCGTAGAGCAGGGTTTGTGACTCCATCCTGCCAGGCTTACTGCCTCCAGGGGCTGCACTGTCTCTGTGGCCAAAGTGTGGTACAGCGGACAGCATCATTACCTCTAGGACCAGAGGGCAGAGGTTCAAAACCCAGCTGGGGCACCTGCCAGCCCAGTCCCTATATTTTACCCACCACTAAATAAAGATAGCGCAGACACCCCTGTATGCATGGGGAAAACACCCATATTTTACCCAACACCGCACACACACCACAACAATGGGCATTACCTACAGCCAAGTCCCCCAAATGCAGTCCCATACTGCCACATTGCAATCAGGTCAACTGCTTTTTCTGAGAGAAGTTCATGCCAGCATGTTGGCGGACAAGTACATGTGGTGCAGGGGGCAGTGGCTGCTAACCACAGAAGACAGAGGCCTAGCCATGTGCAGGCTGGCACAGTCCACTGCAACAGACAGGTCCTGCCGGATCCACAGTCATGGACAGTCCAGGGAATCCAACCAATCTGTGGCTACACAGTGGTGCAGTGCACACAGACAGTGCATACAAGAACAGAAGGTCACAGGTTCAAAGCCCAGCTGTGGCTACTGCCAATCCTGCCCACATATTTTTCCCACAACTAAACAGTGATAGTAAGGACACACCTTTCATGGCGGGGACATATGCAATGGTAAGACATCTATCTTTTACCCCACTGAGCACAGACACCATGAACAGGGGCAGTACCTAGAGCAGAATCACCCAAATGCAGTCCTGGTGGGCCACACACCAGTCAGGTTCCATGCTGACACTCATACAAATGCCTGTGCTGTATATCTATGCACCACCCCCATGGCATGTAGATGTAGCCCATGCATATTCATGAGGGATAGCAGGAAAACCCGAACAGTGTGATGCAAACCTGGACTGGAGTTGGGAATCTGTGCCGTAAAGCAGCAGCCATCAAGGGCAGACACACCCAACACCCACAGGCCCCATTGGCCAATGTCTCCTGGAAAGGCAGAACATTGGACCGTGCATGCAGCACCCAAAACGAGCACTTGCATAACTTACCAATGTCACCCTACACCTGAGGTATACGGTACACAGCTCGGAGACGTTTGCTAGGAGCACAGGCAGGCAGTTATCCATACGTTACGTACATACTGCTAGTTGACCCCATCCAAACAATCTGTTAGGTGTTTGCGGGGCATGCTCCAGGCCTGGCCTCTGACGGTGCTTACCACCCTGGGGAGTGACCACCAGCTGTAATGCGTACCATATCCATGCCTTGCCGTGCTCAGGACCGGTTTGGTGGGCAAGGCTACTTACCCCCTCAATCGTAGCACCATGATGGCAGAGGTGTGGAAGTGTGTGTCTGTCTATACAGTGGGTGTTGGCTGCAAGCCCCTTCAACAGCCCGCACTGCCAGCACTGTTGCTAGTATTGGCCAGTCAATGTGCATAATGAGGTGCAAGGTACCATGGGTATAGCCAGGGCAGGGTGGCGTGGCCAGGATGCATCTGCACTGGGCATAGGGCCCTGGCAGGGACATTGGCTGGGATATTGTAGTGTCCGGCCACCACCTACACAGACAGGGTGGCCAAAGCATGTCCTTCTGGGGGATCACGCTCACCCTGACTGTTCAGTGACCACAGCATGGCTAGGCCCCCCCATAGTGCTGTATAGTAGTTCTCTCATGTGATAGATATGGGTTTCTCTTTGGGGCCCAGTCACTGATCTATTTGCTTGCTGTGTATGCAGACAGCCCAGTTCTGGGTGCATGCATCTCCATTGGGAACATGCACTATGGACTAACCAGCAGACTGTTTGTAGCTGGTAAATGTCTTGCTATAATGGCTTGCAGGGTGCAGTGGCTGTTGGCTTGTTGCAGGGGAATATCTGGTGGTGGAGTGCAGCTTACCATACCCTGGGCTTATGTCTGTCTGCTATTGTGTTATGGCTGTGTATGGAGCTAGCTGCCTGCCTGGGGGGGGGGTGTTCCTCAGCAGGACTGGGGTTGATGTTACCCTCTACTGCCACCTTTGCAGGGAGGTAGAGTGTGGATCCCTTGATGGGGACCATGTTTGCCACTGGGGGGGGGGTGCGCCTGATGGCAGCAGACAGGGATATCCATGGTGTTTGTGCAGAAACTAGCTATCTTACACATTAACACTGCTTTGGAACGCCCGCTTGGCCTCCATCAGCCATGGCAGGTGTTGTTGACCTGGTCCTGGCCACCTCATTGCACACTCAGGGTGAGCACAGTACCCGCACGATGTAACGGTGTGTGGCTACTCTGTGCCAGTAAAACACCCGGTCAGTGCCCCCTACTAGGCCAAGGTGCTGTGTGGGTGCACCCGGTCACTTCCCCCAACAGGGCCGAGGTGCTGTGGGGGTGCATTCCCCATCTTGTGTCCATCTGCGGACAGCTAATTTGCATGTGCAGTGCATCATGGGTACGGGTGGCCTAACCCTATCCTGTTGACACCAGCAGACTGTCTGTGAGGTGACGTGTAGGCTATCTGCAGCCAGCCAGGGGCCTGCTTACAGCTATGGAGCTGTAGCGCAATGGTTACATCACTGCCTGTGCAGCCAGAGGTCATGGGTTCAAACCCACAGTGGGGCCCTTTGGTAGGGCTGTCCACAGCTTTATTTTTATTTACTGTACATATGTCTATGCCGGCAAGACCACCCTCAGCTTACTATACCCATTAGGTGCCTCTGAGGGTGCTTCATAGGGCGCCCTGTAGGCCACCTTATGGTTGCCATCCCTATAGGGTGCACTATACATTATCCTGTGTCGCAACATACATGCTGCCCTATAGGGGTCATTCAAGGGTGCCTTGGCGAACAGTGCACTGTAACATGTGCCTTATGGGTCGCCGTATGTTAACATGCTGGGAGAGTGCGTTTGCTAGTAGTGATAACAAAATAAAATTATACAGCCTCCTACAGCACTCCACAACATAATACATACTGCCTCAGCAGGCATTTTTCACTGGGCATTGTGAGGAGTTGAACCCCTGATCCCTGCACCATTGGTCAGTGTTTTAACCATTGTGCTGTGGCTCTGTTCCTGTGCTGGTGCATCAGCGCGCCGCCTTGTGCCTATCAGCGCGCCGCCTTCTGCCGCCCAAGGGGACCAGTGCGCCGCCTTCTGCTGCCCAAAAATAACTGTGCGCCGCCCAAAAAGCACTGTGCGCCGCCTTCTGCCGCCCAAAAATAACTGTGCGCCGCCTTATGCCGCCCAAAAAGCACTGTGCGCCGCCTTCTGCCGCCCAAAAATAACTGTGCGCCGCCTTATGCCGTTCCAAATTAATTTGCCTCCTAAAACAATGTTAATCATTACAGTTGCTGCCTCAGCTGACCTTTGTCGTTGCGCACACTGGGGGATTGAACCCATGGCCCCTGCACCATTGGTCAGTGTCTTCACCGTTGTACCATGGCTCTGTTGTTTTGTATACTCAGCAGCGCGCCACTTTGCCTTTCCACGCGCTAATGTCGACCCCCGCACATTAGCGCGACGCACACACGTCCGGTTGCTTACTACCGTTTTTTTCTATTTTCTGCCTGAACCGCCCACTCCTTATATGGCACAGGCACACTAGCACGGCCCCGCACGTTAGGAATGTTTAGTAAACATGCCCCAAAATGCATAGCCACAGCGGTAAAGCTCATACTGCAGGAACAGGGCAAGTAGAAACAAAAGACGGTCAGGACAAATAAGCAGATGATCCTCTTTCCTGAGCATCACAAAGTCCAAACCTGGGTTTCAAAGGAAGTATCTTGCTATTGCTGCAAGAAAGATGAAAGGGAAAACAGAGTCATATTGAACGGTGCTAAATACAGCAATGTCAGTGACACTGATATCAGAAGAGCGTCTTTTTGGTTCACAACATGGTTGTCCTATGACACAAATCTCCAGCAGAAGGATGTCCTTTGGAGTTCAAAACTGCAACTTGTGCTGGCAAGAGGCACTGTAGAACCAGAAAATCAATAAGATTCAGTTTCAAAAGCCACCACTACATAGACCAGGGGTCTCAAACTCAAATTGCTTTGAGGGCCAAATGAGGACTTGTAAAGTAACCCGGGGGCCGCATAAGACAGGGGCCTCATTTGCATAAGGGGCCTCATTTGCATAAATATTTGCATAATGTTGCATAATGAGTATATGGATAAAGAAAGACTAAACAATTTCTATATTACTATAATCCAGTGCCAACCGCCAGGCACATTAGGAACTACTACAAACACTGCCCATTTAGAATCCATAGCAAACCCCCCGTATCATAACAGCACTACCAGGACTCACAAAGCACCAGACCCTACCTATCAAAAGGCAACACTGCAAATATTAAATCAATACATTTCAGAGAACAACAATACATGACCTACTGGGAAAAGAGAACAAGTAGCAATGTCAAATAGGAATTACATAAAAGAATACCTCAGCTCAGTTACACATGCAGAACAAACACCATCACCAAACAAGGAATCACAATTTAGAAACAGGAAGACAATAATTAAATTGGGAACCCCAAAAGCCAAACTTGGAATGTACAACAACACTGTAGAAATAAAACTATAAATTAATTTCTTGTACTAAACAAAGCACAGACATTAATGATGCACATTTCCCAGAGCTGACATATTCCAGTTAATAAATTCAAAATAAAGAGATATTTTCCTACCTTTTGTGCATTTTTTTTCAGTTACAATTGTTCCAGCCACTTTCTTATGGTTTCTTCATGTCTTCTGCTAACTCTCCATCGTCTGCTGTCCATTTGTCCTTTCTTCTCCCCCCCCCCATCAGCCCACAGCACATTACCAATCCTAAACCCCCCCAGTGGCATTACTAATCATAACCCCCCCCATCAGCCCACAGCACATTACCAATCCTAAACCCCCCCAGTGGCATTACTAGTCCTAACCCCCCCCCCATCAGCCCACAGCACATTACCAATCCTAAACCCCCCCAGTGGCATTACTAGTCCTAACCCCCCCCCATCAGCCCACAGCACATTACCAGTCCTAAACCCCCCAGTGGCATTACTAGTCCTAACCCCCCCATCAGCCCACAGCACATTACCAGTCCTAAAACCCCCCCAGTGGCATTACTAGTCCTAACCCCCACCCCCCATCAGCCCACAGCACATTACCAGTCCTAAACCCCCCCAGTGGCATTACCAGTCCTAACCCCCCCCATCAACCCACAGCACATTACCAGTCCTAACCCCCCCCCCCGTGTCATTACCAGTCCTAACCTCCCCCCATCAGCCGCGGCAAAATCAAATGTCCCGCGGGGACCCCCCCCCCTTCTGCCCGGCAGAGCCAGCCCTCCCTCCCTGCCTGCTTGCTTCCCTCCCTCAGTCCTTCTCTGCTTCAGCTTAGAACCGCGAAGGGAGAGTTCCTCCCTCGCGACTCTGCTAAGCCCGCTGAGGCTTATGGGAAATTTCCCACCTGCCCCGGCGAGCTTAACAGAGTCGCGAGGGAGAAGCTCTCCCTTCGCGGCTCTGAAAGCTGAAGAGGAGAGGGACTGAGGGAGGCAGGGCTGGCTAACATCGGGGAATTCCGGGGGCTGCCTCCATACCTGCCCGCGCTGTGCACAAAATGGATCCTCGAGGGCGCATGGTGCCTTGTGGCGTTCGGCTGGCTGCCCCCCCTCCTTCCTGTCTCTCATTGGTTGAGGGCAGGCTCGTGACTGAGAGTATTTTTTAACCCCACGCGGCCGTGCCAGGCAATCAGGTGAGAAAAGTGAAACCAATGGCGTCGCGGGCCGCACAAAATGCTCTCGCGGGCCGCATGTTTGAGACCCCTGACATAGACATAGCGGGAGTCCCAAAGTCACTTCATTACTTCACTCTGAGTAAGAGCCCACTGGCTTACAACCAGTGGGGAATGCTCACAAAAGCACACAGACAACAGAGAAATCAGAAATAGCCACAAACAATTTGAATGGTATACAATAAACATGGCGCATTTCCCAGTACATTTCCACATTTAAAACAAACCTCCCACTGTGATAATGTGGAAGCTACGCAATAACAACATTTTGAGAAACAAATTGCAGTTGAGACAGATTAACCTTCAAACCTAAATTAGCAATATAAGCTAATAAAAACAAGAAATCTGACCAACAACATACGTAATTTGGTCTACATTAAAAGCAAATCATTCACATAATGAACTAAAGAGGAATGGTTGAGTCTTACATCAAATAATGCAGTCCTTCAAAAATAAAAATAAAAACAAAACTGCTTTTTCTTTGCCAATTCATACTGAAAATAAGCAGGTCTCGTAGGACTCGCACAAATCTATAAGTCTTACCGTCAGCCTTTAGTACAGGAGAAACTGGAGTCTTACATAAAGAAGTTGTAGGATAAATGACACTTTGTGTCTGGAGATCTTCAAGCACAGAACAACTTCCCTCGCTGACAGCTGCTGGCAGTGGACACAACTTGAGTCTAGGAAACTGAATTCCAGGTTTCACGATGATCCTCACAGGCGGGATAGAAAGGCATCCAATATCTGATCCCGGCACTGTCTATAACGTAGAAGAAAGCTCTCCAGGATGAATGATTTCTGGAGATCTGCAGAAAATGGCACTTCAGAGAGAATACAGCTGGAAATATATCTTCCCATTCAGCCAGGATAGACGCCGATTCTGGAAACGGTCTCGCTGCAAATGCTCAATAACAAGTTTATCTGAACTGTCCACAGCCTCGCTGAGGATTCCCATGACCTCCTCTTGCTCTGATCCTACCCCTCCTCCTGCTCCTGGGAGGTTACATAGAAGCAATCTGCAAGTTGAGCAATTTAGTCATTTCACATCAAATGTCAGCTCACTGTACTAAGCTCCTTCCAGAATTACATCAGCTGCTCCAGCTGGCCAATCTGTTATTGAAGTTTCAAAATTTCCTTTTACTCACGGGATTAAACTATTTACAAAAACGATTCGTGAATTCTGCCTTAGAGATGTTAATCTCAACCAATCCTTTTACAAGTTTGCATACTACTGTAAGTGATTCTAACAAAAAATAATTTTTTTATTAACCACTGAAACAAAATTATCTCTTTGAGTCTTCTGTTGGAAATCTATCACAGGGTATGTCACAAACTGAATGAGTGACCCTATGAACATCAGCTGGGTTATAAAACACAGTTCTAAGCAAATTATCTAAATCAGCCCAAGTAGAACTATTATGGACTATTATGTTGACGTAAAACAGTTTGAAGAAAACGTATAGCACCATGTAATTGATTACATTTCTCTCTATAGGTCATAAAATGCTTATCCAGATCCTTTTCAATATCATCAATAAGTTTACTAGAAATTCCCAATTCCTTTGTAGCAGAAATATCATTTCTTACTATTCCCTTTAAGGACATGCCCCCTATCTGCAGTATCAGATATGGACTGTCCACCTGACCTTGTCTGTGGCCTCATCAATACAGGTGGCCGTGTCATGTGTGGGAGTTCTGAGTGGGATTGTGTGCCATCACTGTGTGTGTGAGCGATGTGCTTGCATTGCCCTGAGTGGCATACACGATAGGGGTTGCAGGATGTGTCCATGTCAGCCAGACGTGTGTGGGGGCCCTCTGCTTTGGCAGACAGTGTGCGGTATGGGTGGACAGCTATCACATACTCCAGGGGTGTGGTGGCGTGTCTGGGGGGATGGGTGGAGCACTGCTGAGTATGGGGTTGCACAGTGTGTGGGGGTATGGGAATGCGTGTGTGGCACTGCAGGACGTGTATATGGGCTGATCCCAGGTGTTGTGAGGGTTGTGCTATGTGCATTTTGTGTGGGTGTGGGTGTGGTGATGTACCATCCAAGGTCTGGTGAGGGAGGGTGGGGTATCCCCACGTAATGTGGGCCCCGACAGAGTGTTAGGTGTGTGATGTGTGTCATGTTTCTGGTGCCATTTCCTTGTGTCTACGTCATCATCCCCATGTGTTAGACCCTTCCCTGTCAGTGGTCTGGGACATGTCCCTGGATAGGTAGGTGCATACAGACGTCATATGTGTTTTGGTGGGGTGTGTGGGTACCCAGAGGCCACTGTGTCCTGGGCTAGTTGTATGTCCCTCTTGTATGTCTCCCCCTGTCTCACTGTGTTTGGGGACTGGCTGCAGATGTGTGATGACTGGCTGTGACCTATATGCCAGATACTATATTACCAGGTAGACCTCAGGGGGACAGACACTGCAGGCAGCTAATGAAGTACACAACCCCAAATGGGGTGGGCACAGCCTTACTTAAACATAAGCCCTCATAATCCATATGTGAGGATTTAACGCTACGGCTAGACCAATCTGGGTATGGTTACTCCAATTGTAGAGGCATCTGACCTCAGTTAGTCCCCCAACCACCCATCCTTAGGGGGAAGAGTACTTAGAAGGACAGACCAGCCCTGTTATCGCATGAACTCTGCATACATCAGTGGCCAAACTTACCTATATGAAATGTCCCAAGGGTCCAGCATCACAGCCAGACTTCACAGCACTAGAGAGCAACAATGTAGAGGTGATACCAGGGGGTTATCTGCATACTGTCAAATGATATCCCAATGTGGCTCGTTACTGTTACAGTGCTGCTCAGGTATTCTGTGCGTCTCGTTGATTACAGTGGGATATCATTAGCCACTCCTCAGATAGGTCCTTTAAATCACTATTACATTGCTGATCTGTGGTGCTGTAAACTGTTGCTATGCAGCTTAGCCCTCTGGGCTTTGCTTGTCTGTTGCCTGGACCATGCATGTATGCAGTGTAGCACCAGATATGGGTCTAGTCTTCCACGCCCCCTGCTTCAACGTTGCTTTGGGAACCTCAAATATGCTCAGGACTGTGTCCAACATGCACACAGGTTCACGTACCTGTCACACACACCCTGTACCTACACTGCATGTGCTGCTGTGTCATCACCCCACAGTTGCCTGTGTTGGGGCACACATGCTCTCAGGAATGCTCCCCCACCATTCCCCTCCATGTGCCACATGTGCTTGGGTGTGCCCTGTACATGTGCTGCATATCTACTACTACTACTCCTACTACACCTACTGAGCATTATAATGGGCACTACCAAGCGCATGCATCACTGTGAGAGTGAACACACAAACAGACAATCCGTGCTCAGTGGAGCTTACAATCTAATTAGACATAGCAAGGACAGGTGTGGAAAGAGGTTTGGAGCAGGAGCAAAGAGACAGGAACAGGGGAGACAGGACAAAGGATGGTGGTAGGATCACTTGTGAGAGTCTGACCGAAACGTGCAATTTAAAAGGGATGGAGTGGCGAACAGCACACTCATGAGCCAAAGGCAGAGGCAAAGATTTGAGCTATGAACCCAAGTGTGAGGAGGGACAAAGAAGATGCCTGACACCTAGACAAAGGGAGTTTATTGCACGTGTAAGGAAAAGCAAGGTGTAAGGGGCATACCTGTGGATGGGCAGTGTCCAGTGCTTCTGGCAGTCCACACAAGTAGATGGGCCCAAGACGGTCTGCAAGCTCTTGCTCAAGGGGTGTGAGTGTTGGGGCAAAGGGGCCACCCCCACCGGTGCCCATGTCCCTGGTTGGTCCCCCTACCTGGGCTACGGCCTCCTGCACCTCCTCCCACACATGTGTATATGCTGCCACAGTGGTGCTGTTGCTCAGCCGGCCATAGAGCACCTCATAGTGCTCCAACACACTGGCCAGCAGGATGTGGTTTTCCTGCTGGCTGAATCTCACAGTCCTCCTCCGTTCTGCAGCTGGCACTGGTATGCGCCTTCTCTTGGCACTGGGTGGCCCCTGTGTGGGCTGGGACTCAACCGATGGGTCTGCAGCCACCACCAAATACCCAACACTCCCTGCTGTCTCTGGGTCCTGCTGAACAGGTGCCCCCCTCCTCCCCTCCTGCCATGTCCTGCTGCTCCCTCTCCCTGTCCTCTGTGCCCTCTCCCTCCCTGTCACACATCCCGGCTCTTCTGCTACCCCTCAAACCTGCTCCTCGCCCCACCTCCTCTGCCTGCTGCCTGCTCCTCAACTCTGATGCTGTATCTCTAGACTGCTCTTTGCCTCCCCTCCTCTCTTTCTCTCGCCTGCTTTGCCTCCACACCTTTCCACACTTCCACCGATCCACACCTCCACCGCTCCACACCTCTACACACCTCTCCATACCACACCTGCCCCGACACTCTCCACCACCACTCACAACCCAACCACTCTCCGCAACACACCTTCCTCCTCTCTTCACTCTGCTCGACACTCTCCTCACTTCACCAACAATACATGCCTTCTCTCCTCTCGCCTACACAAACCCCTCAACGTGAACCAGTTGTGCAGGTGTATTTATAGGTTAATTTTACGTAGCGCGCGTTATGCATGCACCGCAGCGTGCGTGTGTGTTGCGCGCATTGTGCAGGCACCACAGGGATACAGACGTTGTGCGTGCGGGACCCCATCTTACACACGCGCTATGCGTGCGTGCGCGGCGCATGCGCCTAACATCACACGCGCATGTGTAACATAGTGTCCCGTGCACACACCTTCTGCATATCTGCGGCGCATGCGCAATGCACGCAGGGCAACGCGCTTGTGGTGCGCCTCATGCGCAACGCACGCTATGTAAAATTAACCTATAAATACACCTGCACACCTGGTTCACGTTGAGGGGTTTGTGTAGGCGAGGAATATAAGGCGTGCGTTGTTGGTGAAGCAAGGAGAGTGTTGGAGGCAGGTGTATCGTGGAGAGTGGCTGGGTGTGTGAGTGGTGGTGGGGTAGTGTGGCTGGGTTGGTGTGTGATGAGGGAGGTGTGTGGCTAGGTTGGTGGGCTGAGTGTCTGTGTTGGAGTGAGTTAGAGGAGTTGGAGGGGCAGAGTTTATGGCGGCCTTAGTGATTGCTGCATGTGCAGTGGGAGGTGAGCAGGGGCTGCGGTTGCCTGATGGGGGAGATGCTGTCCATGGGGCTGGGGCACAGGGCATGGGTTTAGTCCCGCTGCAACACAGACCTGCAGCTGTGGGGGCAGGCCAGGCAGGGGCTGTGCCGGCACGGCGCAGGAGGCATGCAGAGTTGCAGGCTCGCCAGTCTCACCTCTACAGGCTCAGGACCCAGCTCCAGGGCATGCGTGCGGACCAGGTCATCTCCCTCTACCGCCTGAGCAGGGGGGCTATTAGGGAGCTCTATGAAAATCTAAGACCTGACCTCGAGCCCCTGACTGGTCGGTCACATGCCATACCGGGTTTGGTCAAGCTCCTTGGTACCCTACATTTCTTTGCCTCTGGCTGTTTCCAGTCATCTGTGGCCGCAGTGGGTGGCATGAGCCGCCCAACCTTCTCACGCTGTCTCCACCAGGTACTGCGTGCCATGATCAGCCGGGTGGGTAATTACATAGCCATTCCCAACACTAGGCAACAGTGGGGGACCCTGAACCAGGCCTTTGAGGCATTTGGCGGGATATCACACGTGATGGGAGCTATTGATTGCACACATGTTGCCCTGGTCCCTCCAAGAGACAGGGAGGTAGTGTTCCGCAACCGCAAACACTACCATTCCCTGAATGTTCAGGTTGTATGTGATGCAAATATGCAAATTCTGAATGTGATCCCTAGGTTTGCAGGGTCCACCCATGACTCCTATATCCTGTATTGCGCGGCAGTCTTCAAACAATTTGAGGCAGGACAGTATGAGGACTGTATACTGCTGGGTGCGTATTTCACATCTCCAACATGCACATGTTGATCCTGTGACTCACCGTATGTGCACATGTCTGTCTTTGAGGTTTATCGCTAGTCGTGTCTGTCTTTCATCTGTCTGGGTGTGACCTAACATTGGGGGAGTTGCCCTCTAGCTCTACCTTGCTACAGTGCTGTGTGATGATGGTAGCATGGACACTTGCATTTGTGTCGTGTTTACAGATTATGTTGATTTCAATCCGTACACCTACCCCTTGTTTTGTGTGTCATAACTTCACATGCTGATGCATATTTGTGGTGTTCCATCATGTGCTGTCATATGTTTCTGTAAGGGTGTTTTGTGTATTTGGTTTGCACATACATGCTTGTGTCCATTTGGGTGGACATCAGCTCCTGCTTTAACATTCCACATTTCTTTCTGCAGGTGATGCAGGATATGGGTGTCGCCCCTGGTTGCTGACCCCTGTGCGTCAACACATGCAGAGAGGAGGTACAATGAGGCCCATGCCTCCAGGTGCTCCGTCATAGAACACACCTTTGGCGTTTTAAAGAGTCGCTTCAGGTGTCTGGATAGGACAGGCGGGGCCTTACAATACCAACCACAGACTGTGGCAGTGATAATCATAGCCTGTTGTATCCTGCACAATATTGCTCTCAGGCACCATATCCCTGTCGAAATTAATGAGGATCTGGAGTATGATCCTACATGCCGTCCTGTACGTGCCCGTGGTGACACACATGAGGGCACAGCAGTCAGGCGGCAGATGATTGAGGTGCTCTTCTCATGTAAGTACAGCATATGTTACCACATACATTTGTTTAGAAATGTGTGTACTACTAGTGAACATTTGCATCCCAATGGTAGTAAGCTGCAACACTGCACTGACATGTAACAGACACTGCCTGGCCATCCCAGCTGACAATCTAGTCATGAGTGAAACACAGTAAATGTGAGCAGGGCACAACAGAGGGTGGTGGTGGATTATGTGTGTTGGGAGTAGTAGGCTTGTGGGAGGTGTTGAGCTGTCATACCTGATTTGTGGCTGGTTGGGATAGGGGCTGCTGTACAGACTCAGGTAGTTAGTTTGCGGCTTAGGGTGCAGCAAGGTGAAAGGTGTGTGGTATGGGGTATACAGTAGGAGGGAAGACCATAGATGGGACCAGTTGCCAGGATGTGCGTGTTTCACAGTTTTTAGTTGGAGCTGATTGATTGGTTGTTATGCTCTGATGAACGGGGACTGTGTGTTATTTGTTACATGTGATACGTAGCACTATATACATGCTGAGTAGTAGTTGGATTACTGGTATTTGAGATCAGTAGACCAAATTACTGCAACACCACAGTGTGCCTGTATGTATAGGACAGCACGTAGCCTTGACATGGATGCGGGAATGGATAGGGAAACTGTGAGGTGTCCTGACAGGGGGAGTATTATTGCCATTATGTGTGTGGCTGTAGAAAAGCCAAGCAGTGCAGTGTTGCATATTTTCATGGAACACAGAGATGATTCAAGGCCAGATCAGCAAGGTGTAGGTTACAGTAGGCAAGCCAGGAGCTGATTAGGGGGGGAGAGATTTGGGTTTTGGGTTTTAGTTGTGTTTTCAGGGAGGACTGGGGAGATCTAGCTGATGACAACTAGACATAAACCACAAGCCTCAACTACAAGCTGGGTATGTGTGTAGAGGAGGAGAGTGCAGTCCACAACAACACCTACATCGCGGACCCTAAAGAGAAGAAGTTTCGGCCACACAAACAAAGACACTCTGATGGGAGGGGAGGGGTTAGGTGCACATATAGGAGATCTATGTATTGCAATTATCAATTTCACACAGTGGAATGACATGCAGCCATCAATGTCAAGTAGAAACTGGACATTGGGGTGTGGTTTGGCAGACATAACTCAGGCGTGGAGAGATATATTTGCAGCACATCAGCACACACCTGTTAATGTAAGTCAAGGTATGAGATATACACACCAGGAAAATGTATATGGACAGAGGATAAGGATGGAGCCCCTGCATATTTCCCTGTGTTCCAGGAACTGACAGCGCTGTAGCAGAGGACATTGAGACACCAGATCACACACTGAAGGGGCATTGGGAGCGATATGGGGGACACAGGATAGTACTGCGTGCTTAGAGCCAAGCAGGGACATGTTAGCGAGGAGCTTATTCTGTTCCACAGTTTTTACAGCAACAGAGAGGTGAGGAAGGGGACAGACAGAGTACGGACCCTTGTTGTTTGCCACACACACGTCAGTGAAGACTTTATCATCAAAAAGATCTGTACAGTGTGATGGGGAACAGTCAGTCTGTTAGGGATCTTGGGGGCTCTGCGAGCTGAGGACGTGAAGGTGCAGTGTGTGTGTTGCACAGCTCCAACCTGACTTATGTATGTTTCTCTTGTGTTTCTCAATCCACAGGACATACTTGGTGACCCTCCTGGTGCTGTGTTGCATTGGCAGGTGGTTGTACATCATCCAACATGCAGTGGTCTGTGGTAGGTGGACCTACAGCTACTTTATCTGTGATGACAGTCAGGGGGAGCACATGTCTGCAGTGATCTGTCATTTTGTACATATATTGTTGTTCACCTCTTTTCCCTGCACCCCCATACCCCGAATGTTGCTGTTGGCACACATATACACCTGTATTCCTGGCCAGTTTGTCTTCTCCAACAATGTCTCTGGGACACGTCCAACAGAGCTGCGTGTGTGTGCAGGTCCTGGATGTTTGGGTGGTGGAATGCACATACACCCTTCCCTAACATTGTAGCATCAGCCAACAGCAGGGTATCATTGCATTGAACAGGCCTTTATCTCCACTAATCTCCAATTGTGCACATACAGGCCGTATGCTACTGCTGCCATGCTCACCTTAGCATACTGTGTGGGTGGGTGCTTTTGTGTTGGCTGTGTGATGATACAGTGTGCAGGCATTTTGCATTATCATGTGGTGTGAGGGGTCTGTACACCTGGGGAGCGGTGGTGACTGTGCTATCTCTACCTTACTGCTATTTACCTTGTGGATATTGTAGACATGTGTTGTGTGTTGCGGGCTGACCTATCTCTTGTGTGCTGACAGAACACTGCACAACAGCATTTGTGTATCACAGATATCGTCATAATGTGGACATGCATCAACAGTGGCTGGACATGGGGACATGGTGACTCTACACATTTCAGTGACCTTCTCCCTTGACTGTGACTGTGAGCCTCAGGGGATCCCAAACATACACTTGCTGCAAACACATGGTAGGTTGCACCTTTGGTCTTTTGTGAATGACATCAGCCTTTACATGTTAATGATTTACTGTTTGTCTCATAGACATTTCCTGTTGGGTCTCTGTACACGAACACTGATGCACATGGGATGGAGCTGTGAGACGCTTGTGTAACATGGGCATGGACATGACCATTTCCATGTGACACCCTTGTCTGTGGTTCCAATTCGATATGTCCCCAACATGCAGTGTGTTCTGTGTTGTGATCATGTTATGTTTGCCTTTGTGATGTTTCCTTACATACATATTGATGTTTCACTCTGTGCAATTTGGGCTGATGTTGCAATCAGCATACCACTACATTGTTTATCCTCTTCTGACACAGGGCAGTGAACACACAAAGCACATCTACTACGGTGTATCCGGCGTCACCATCAACCACCTGTTGGAGGACACAACAACACCATGGAAGTACCCCTGGGAAATGGTGCCATAGGATGTTTGACCTCTGCGAGTGGGACACATGCCTAGGATGGACAGTATTATTGTTGGACTGCTACTTTGGGCATGACAGGCCTGTCCAACACACCGTTGATGTTGTGCTCTGGCTGGGTGTCGTGTTCATCACAGGAGACACACATGACCTTTCCAGTACTGTGGCATATTGGGATATCACACTTGACTATGCATGCCCAGGGTTTCAAGGACAGTCGTAAAATGACTTGTTGGATTGCAGACAACCTTTGTACTTTGGACACTGTGTACTGGTCCCCACATGTGCAGCAGGGACTAACATTGTCACTGTATGTTGTACATCCTTCTGACATTGTGTTGTTGTGTTTTGCCCATGTGTGTGACATGGAACGCAAGATACGCTCATCTGTTTGTTATGAAACGGGCACACAGCCATGCATGTGGCACAGGGGGAACACTGGAGAGGTCCTCTTGTCCATGTTCACCTAGCCTCCACTTGGACATGACACAGTATTTGCCACGACGCCACTTTACTGCACACCAGCATCTTGAATTGCTGTTTGCAATCACCAATGGTGTTACAGTGCATGTGTGGCATCACTGCATCATGTTTCAACATACACGGTGCGTGTGCATGTGACTGACTATGTTGGTGCAATACAGCAGGTTGCAATATGGCTTCTGTGTGGGTTAATGTAACATGATCCGAGGCAGCATGGATTCACCAGAGGCAGGTCTTATCAGACAAATCTGATTGATTTCTTTGACTGGGTGACCAGGGAGTTGGACTGAGGGAGAGCTCTAGATGTGGTGTATTTAGATTTCAGTAAAACCTTTGACACTGTTCCTCACAGGCGACTTATAAACAAACTGAGCACCCTAGGGATGGACCCTAAAGTTACTGCTTGGGTTAGAAATTGGTTGGGTGGGAGGCGACAAAGAGTACAAGTAAATGGAGCTCACTCTGAGGAGAAGGATGTTACCAGTGGTGTGCCCCAGGGATCTGTCCTTGGTCCGATTCTTTTTAACATCTTTGTTAGTGATATAGTGGAAGGGATGTCGGGTAAGGTTTTATTATTATTTTTTTATTTATTTACATTCTCTTATATACTGCGCTATTCTGCATCAGTGCGGTTTACATTGAACAAACTGAAATTACATTGAACAGGGCATTGTAAACTTGGAGATAACTATTTTACAGGGAACATGGGCTATGGAGGGTTAAGTGGCTTGCCCAAGACCAAGAGGTTTGCCTTTTTGCGGATGATACCAAAATCTGCAATAGAGTAGACACCCAGGAAGGTGTAGATAACATGAGGAGGGATCTAGCTAAGCTTGAAGAATGGTCTAGAATTTGGCAGCTGGGATTTAATGTTAAAAAATGTAAGGTCATGCATTTGGGCTGCAGCAATCCAAGGGAGCAATATAGTATAGGGGGTGAAGTACTTTTGTCCACTAAAGAAGAGCGGGACCTAGGCGTGGTTGTGTCTGATGATCTTAAAGTAGCTAAACAGGTAGAAAAGGCAAAAGCTAGAAGGATGCTTGGGTGCATACGGAGAGGAATGGCTAGCAGAAAAAAGGAGGTGATAATGTCTCTCTATAAGTTTTTGGTGCGACCTCATTTGGAGTATAGTGTGCAATTCTGGAGACCGCACCTTCAAAAGGATGTGAACAAGATGGAGTCGGTGCAAAGGGTGGCTACTAAAATGATTAGTGGTCTTCATTATAAAGCATATGAGGACAGACTTAAGGATCTTAATATGTACACCTTAGAGGAAAGGCGGGATAGAGGTGATATGATTGAGATGTTTAAATACCTCCGTGGCATAAATGTTCAGGGAGAGAGCCTCTTTCAATTGAAAGCAAGTTCTGCTACGAGGGGACATGGGATGAGGGTGAAGGGAGATAGATTCAGGAGTGATATGCGGAAATATTTCTTTACGGAAAGAGTAGTGGATCCGTGGAATAGTCTCCCAGTGGAGGTGGTAGAGATGAGGACAGTAACTGAATTCAAAAAAGCATGGGACAAACACAGAGGATCTCTAAAGGTAAAAAGGGGACTGTTGTAGTTGCTGATATGGAAGGACAGATTAGATAGGCCATGTGGTCTTTTTCTGTCATCATATTTCTATGTTTCTATGTTTGACTTTTCTTTCGATCATTATAGACAGCTTATTGTGTCTGCTTACTGTACAGACGTGACGCTCTGCATTGATTTACAAACAAAGCATTGCATGTCTGTGCAGTCCTATTTATCCCCTGAGGTAATGACACTCACATTGCCCCGTTATATTTTGAGTGCGGCAGTGTGAGTGTCTATTTTCTTCCTGCATTAGTGCAGTCCATGTACCATGATATATGTGTAAGGACACTGTATCCACACCAACCAGTGCAGGGGGACCTTCTGCATAGTGTCATCTCTGCATGTTTCTGCAGATGGTTTCTTTTGAATTCTCTGTGTTCATGTGCCTCTGCTACCTGTTAGCATATCCTCATTGTGCATTTGACGATTGTTTAGGGTTACATTGTTGCAGCTTTGATTCCTATATCAGGCATTATGTGACAGCTGTAACATAAATTTCGATAAGTGTGTTTAAACTTGCACACTTTTGACAACATATGCAGGCAGAATAGGGGCAATCTTTCCTGTGATTGGGGCTTAGATGTGGCACAGATCCCTCCTATTGTGGATATTAGCCTTCAGGAAAAAAGTAAGACGGAAGAGAGGAAGCAAATATGTAAAGGGGCATTACCTTTAAAAGAAAAGAAAAAATGAGGAGGACAGGGTAATGGAGGGAAGGAAGTGGGAGTGTTGAGGGGAGGGAGAAGGGGGGGGGGAGAGAGAAAGGAAGGGGGACAGAGAGTGGGGAGGGATTGAAGTGGAGCGGGAAGAGTGCAAGGTGGAGATTAAAGGGATGAATGCATAGGGACAAAAATTACAATATGTATATGCCAAAGGGTGCATCCCCCAGAACATACAGTACATGTAAGTACATCACTCCCACACTACACACACACAAGCACTTTACCCCACACTGCACCTACACACGCACCTCACCTTCTCATGACAGACACACACAGAGGCACAACACACACTCACATTTGCACATACATATACACCTCACCTCTGCACATACATGACACATACACACACAACCCACCCCTGTGTCACACACACATGCACCACAGCCTTGACCCCTCCCTCCCACATAAAGGCACCCACCGCCACATCTCACACATGGACAGGCACATCACTGTTGCACCACACACCCACAGAAGTACTTGCTTTCTGAAGCTTATAACTATTGTTATCTAAAAATTATGCATACCGGTAGGTAGGAAATCTGGCGCTGGTCTCATGAAAACATGAGAACAGCACAGGAGAACCGGGGTGGGTGGGGGGGGGGGGGGAGGGAGAAAGATAAGGTCAGAAGCACTGGCTCCTAAAATTTTGGTCTGCCTTCTAAATCCACACAAAATTAGTGAAAGCCTCCCTACTGTATGCATAGAGGTGGGCTCTGCACCAGATCATCCATGATGACTGCATTAGCACATGCCAATCATCAGTGAATGACCCTCAGCCCATTCTTATTGTATTATGGTTCAACAGAAATGTTTTGCAAATTTTAGATTTCTCAAACTTTTCTGTTGATATGCTACTTATGTCCACAATTTTCACTTTTCTTTTGATTTTGAAAGTTTATTAGGTTATCACTGAAAAATCATAGTGGTGGCAGTTGTTCATTCAGTTTTATAACTCAAAAAGTTTAATAAATTAAAAATAAAAACTAAACAAAAAGAGAAAAATATATGTTGTTAACTTTTTATATTGGACTAATTTAATAATTATCTGACCAGATTCTGGAGTTAATACCCCCTTTTAACACCCCCTTCCTTAGGTCATTCCACTTTAAAGAAAGGGTGTTAAGTTCTGAAAGCTAGTGAAAAATTAATTACCCAGTCCATTATCAAGGTATCACCTTTATATTCTTTTCTTTGTGTTTTACTTTTACTAACCTTTAAAAAGGAATAACAGAGCAAGCACACTATCTTATCTACAAGCCAGATAAGGTCCATGACTGTCATGGAATGCGCAAAACTAACCCATTTGGAGAAACTGTGCCAGATAAAGAGGGGATAATGTTTTGCTATTTTTATGGTATAAACCTTATATTTAAATGAAGAGGAATGCAAACAGAAAGTGGGGCAGTTTTGAGAAATTGCCAGATAAAGAGGGGATAATGTTCTGCTATTTTTATGGTATATAAGCCTTACATTTAAACCAAGAGGTATACAAACAGAAAGTGGGGCAGTTTTGAGAAATTGCCCTGCTGAAAGCCATCTTTGATTTTGTGCAGAGGCGAGAACTGGAAAAGAATGACATTCATAATATAGAATTCTTCAGTTTATCAGAGATGAACTCCTTCACCCAGGCACCACTGTAGAAAAGCCTTTCCTTCTCCGTCTTCATGCAGATACAATACAATTCTCAGTTTAAGAAGAGCACAGAGCTAGCATTAATCAGTCCTCATACATTCATATATAAAGAACGTTACTAGAGGCTGCTTTTCCTTACACTGACACGTCATCGTATGCAAAGTTAGGATTTAAACAGCACTATGGGAAATGGAGACCAGTTTGTGGGATAATGTTTAATTATTCTTAGGGGCTACCCAAAAGAAAGTTACTATTTCAATTACAGAAATCAAACCTTTAAGCAATAATCTATCTGAATGAGTTGTTTTTAGCAAGCTGACAATATCTCACTCTCACTGTACTATGATGACAGAAAGGGGACCAGGTATGCATAAGCATTAGCTTTTTGAGTGACTCCAGTTTAGTCCCGACCCGCCTGGGTTATGTAGCAGGGGAAAGCCACGATCACGAAGGTGGTTTTCCCAGGGCGAGACTCTTCCATTGCACATCGGTTGGGTCCAACCCTGCATTTTCCCAATATAATGGGAAACTTGACTGCATAATTTCTGGTAGTGGGGGATGGCATAATTGCTTTCCCCTGAAAATTGTGTTACAAAGAAAGAAGAGCACTTCAAAAGTTCTTTTGACACATTCCAAAGTACAGGAGGAGAAACTTTCACTTTTGTTTTCTTTGACATTTTAAGTGCAGACATTTGTGTACCACTTCCAGTCACCATGATCTAAGTGGAAGCGGGTTAAGTGCACAATTAGATATTTTATCTTTGGCCTGACATGGAGCTCAGCGCTCAAGCAACCATTTGCCATGTCACTTCCCTTCCAGTGAATCAGTATTAGCATAAAATACAAAACATACAGATATACAAGTGGGGTGAACAATTAATAATGATAACAGTAACATAACAAATCATGAGAAATAAAGATCGGCATAGGCCCATCTAGTGTGCCCAGCAAGGTTATCACCACTCTGCATTTTTTATTTCAAATTGTAACTGAAATATCGACAACAACTGAATGAGTTGTTTTTAGCAGGCTGGAATTATCTCACCCTCACTGGACTGTGATGACAGAGAGGGGACATGGCATGCTTATGAGTTAGCATTTGAGTGACTCCAGTTTAGTCCCGAACCGCCTGGGTTATGTAGTAGGGGAAAGCCACGATCACGAAGGTGGTTTTCCCAGGGCGAGACCTTTCCATTGCACATCGGTTGGGTCCAACCCTGCATTTTCCCAATATAATGGGAAATTTGACTGCACAATTTCTGGTAGTGGGGGATGGCATAAATGCTTTCCCCTGAAAAATGTGTTATAAAAAAAAGAGTATTTTAATATTCCTTTTAAATGCTGTAGTGATAATCACATTTCAGTTCAAAACATTCCAATGTACAGGGGGGAATCTTTCACTTTTGTTTTCTCTGACATCTTAAGTGCAGACATTTGTGTACCACTTCCAGTCACCATGATCTAAGTAGAAGCGGGTTAAGTACACAATTAGATATTTTATCTTTGGCCTGACATGGAGCTCAGCGCTCAAGCAACCATTTGCCATGTCACTTCCCTTCCAGTGAATCAGTATTAGCATAAAATACAAAACATACAGATATACAAGTGGGGTGAACAATTAATAATGATAACAGTAACATAACAAATCATGAGAAATAAAGATCGGCATAGGCCCATCTAGTGTGCCCAGCAAGGTTATCACCACTCTGCATTTTTTATTTCAAATTGTAACTGAAATATCGACAACAACTGAATGAGTTGTTTTTAGCAGGCTGGAATTATCTCACCCTCACTGGACTGTGATGACAGAGAGGGGACATGGCATGCTTATGAGTTAGCATTTGAGTGACTCCAGTTTAGTCCCGAACCGCCTGGGTTATGTAGTAGGGGAAAGCCACGATCACGAAGGTGGTTTTCCCAGGGCGAGACCTTTCCATTGCACATCGGTTGGGTCCAACCCTGCATTTTCCCAATATAATGGGAAATTTGACTGCACAATTTCTGGTAGTGGGGGATGGCATAAATGCTTTCCCCTGAAAAATGTGTTATAAAAAAAAAGAGTATTTTAATATTCCTTTTAAATGCTGTAGTGATAATCACATTTCAGTTCAAAACATTCCAATGTACAGGGGGAATCTTTCACTTTAGTTTTCTCTGATATCTTAAGTGCAGACATTTGTGTACCACTTCCAGTCACCATGATCTAAGTAGAAGCGGGTTAAGTGCACAATTAGATATTTTATCTTTGGCCTGACATGGACCTCAGGGCTCAAGCAACCATTTACCATGTCACTTCCCCTCCAGTGAATCAGTATTAGCATAAAATACAAAACATACAGATATACAAGTGGGGTGAACAATTAATAATGATAACAGTAACATAACAAATCATGAGAAATAAAGATCGGCATAGGCCCATCTAGTGTGCCCAGCAAGGTTATCACCACTCTGCATTTTTTATTTCAAAGTTGTAACTGAAATATCGACAACAACTGAATGAAATAACAACAACTGAATGAGTTGTTTTTAGCAGGCTGAAATTATCTCACCCTCACTGGACTGTGATGACAGAGAGGGGACATGGCATGCTTATGAGTCAGCATTTGAGTGACTCCAGTTTAGTCCCGAACCGCCTGGGTTATGTAGCAGGGGAAAGCCATGATCACAAAGGTGGTTTTCCCAGGGCAAGACTTTTCTATTGCACATTGGTTGGGTCCAACCCTGCATTTTCCCAATATAATGGGAAATTTGACTGCACAATTTCTGGTAGTGGGGGATGGCATAAATGCTTTCCCCTGAAAAATGTGTTATAAAAAAAGAGTATTTTAACATTCTTTTTAAATGCTGTAGTGACAATCACATTTTAGTTCAAAACATTCCAATGTACAGGGGGAATCTTTCACTTTAGTTTTCTCTGACATCTTAAGTGCAGACATTTGTGTACCACTTCCAGTCACCATGATCTAATCTAAGTGGAAGCGGGTTAAGTGCACAATTAGATATTTTATCTTTGGCCTGACATGGAGCTCAGCGCTCAAGCAACCATTTACCATGTCACTTCCCCTCCAGTGAATCAGTATTAGCATAAAATACAAAACATACAGATATACAAGTGGGGTGAACAATTAATAATGATAACAGTAACATAACAAATCATGAGAAATAAAGATCGGCATAGGCCCATCTAGTGTGCCCAGCAAGGTTATCACCACTCTGCATTTTTTATTTCAAATTGTAACTGAAATATCGACAACAACTGAATGAGTTGTTTTTAGCAGGCTGGAATTATCTCACCCTCACTGGACTGTGATGACAGAGAGGGGACATGGCATGCTTATGAGTTAGCATTTGAGTGACTCCAGTTTAGTCCCGAACCGCCTGGGTTATGTAGTAGGGGAAAGCCACGATCACGAAGGTGGTTTTCCCAGGGCAAGACCTTTCCATTGCACATCGGTTGGGTCCAACCCTGCATTTTCCCAATATAATGGGAAATTTGACTGCACAATTTCTGGTAGTGGGGGATGGCATAAATGCTTTCCCCTGAAAAATGTGTTATAAAAAAAAAGAGTATTTTAATATTCCTTTTAAATGCTGTAGTGATAATCACATTTCAGTTCAAAACATTCCAATGTACAGGGGGGAATCTTTCACTTTTGTTTTCTCTGACATCTTAAGTGCAGACATTTGTGTACCACTTCCAGTCACCATGATCTAAGTAGAAGCGGGTTAAGTGCACAATTAGATATTTTATCTTTGGCCTGACATGGACTTCAGGGCTCAAGCAACCATTTACCATGTCACTTCCCCTCCAGTGAATCAGTATTAGCATAAAATACAAAACATACAGATATACAAGTGGGGTGAACAATTAATAATGATAACAGTAACATAACAAATCATGAGAAATAAAGATCGGCATAGGCCCATCTAGTGTGCCCAGCAAGGTTATCACCACTCTGCATTTTTTATTTCAAATTGTAACTGAAATATCGACAACAACTGAATGAAATAACAACAACTGAATGAGTTGTTTTTAGCAGGCTGAAATTATCTCACCCTCACTGGACTGTGATGACAGAGAGGGGACATGGCATGCTTATGAGTCAGCATTTGAGTGACTCCAGTTTAGTCCCGAACTGCCTGGGTTATGTAGCAGGGGAAAGCCATGATCACAAAGGTGGTTTTCCCAGGGCAAGACTTTTCCATTGCACATTGGTTGGGTCCAACCTTGCATTTTCCCAATATAATGGGAAATTTGACTGCACAATTTCTGGTAGTGGGGGATGGCCTAAATGCTTTCCCCTGAAAAATGTGTTATAAAAAAAAAGAGTATTTTAACATTCTTTTTAAATGCTGTAGTGACAATCACATTTTAGTTCAAAACATTCCAATGTACAGGGGGAATCTTTCACTTTAGTTTTCTCTGACATCTTAAGTGCAGACATTTGTGTACCACTTCCAGTCACCATGATCTAATCTAAGTGGAAGCGGGTTAAGTGCACAATTAGATATTTTATCTTTGGCCTGACATGGAGCTCAGCGCTCAAGCAACCATTTACCATGTCACTTCCCCTCCAGTGAATCAGTATTAGCATAAAATACAAAACATACAGATATACAAGTGGGGTGAACAATTAATAATGATAACAGTAACATAACAAATCATGAGAAATAAAGATCGGCATAGGCCCATCTAGTGTGCCCAGCAAGGTTATCACCACTCTGCATTTTTTATTTCAAATTGTAACTGAAATATCGACAACAACTGAATGAAATAACAACAACTGAATGAGTTGTTTTTAGCAGGCTGAAATTATCTCACCCTCACTGGACTGTGATGACAGAGAGGGGACATGGCATGCTTATGAGTCAGCATTTGAGTGACTCCAGTTTAGTCCCGAACCGCCTGGGTTATGTAGCAGGGGAAAGCCACGATCATGAAGGTGGTTTTCCCAGGGTGAGACTTTTCCATTGCACATCGGTTGTGTCCAACTCTGCATTTTCCCAATATAATGGGAAATTTGACTGCACAATTTCTGGTAGTGGGGGATGGCATAAATGCTTTCCCCTGAAAAATGTGTTATAAAAAAAAGAGTATTTTAATATTCCTTTTAAATGCTGTAGTGATAATCACATTTTAGTTGAAAACATTCCAATGTACAGGGGGAATCTTTCACTTTAGTTTTCTCTGATATCTTAAGTGCAGACATTTGTGTACCACTTCCAGTCACCATGATCTAAGTGGAAGCGGGTTAAGTGCACAATTAGATATTTTATCTTTGGCCTGACATGGAGCTCAGCGCTCAAGCAACCATTTACCATGTCACTTCCCCTCCAGTGAATCAGTATTAGCATAAAATACAAAACATACAGATATACAAGTGGGGTGAACAATTAATAATGATAACAGTAACATAACAAATCATGAGAAATAAAGATCGGCATAGGCCCATCTAGTGTGCCCAGCAAGGTTATCACCACTCTGCATTTTTTATTTCAAATTGTAACTGAAATATCGACAACAACTGAATGAGTTGTTTTTAGCAGGCTGAAATTATCTCACCCTCACTGGACTGTGATGACAGAGAGGGGACATGGCATGCTTATGAGTCAGCATTTGAGTGACTCCAGTTTAGTCCCGAACCGCCTGGGTTATGTAGCAGGGGAATGCCACGATCATGAAGGTGGTTTTCCCAGGGCGAGACTTTTCCATTGCACATCGGTTGGGTCCAACCCTGCATTTTCCCAATATAATGGGAAATTTGACTGCACAATTTCTGGTAGTGGGGGATGGCATAAATGCTTTCCCCTGAAAAATGTGTTATAAAAAAAAAGAGTATTTTAATATTCCTTTTAAATGCTGTAGTGATAATCACATTTCAGTTCAAAACATTCCAAAGTACAGGGGGAATCTTTCACTTTTGTTTTCTCTGACATCTTAAGTGCAGACATTTGTGTACCACTTCCAGTCACCATGATCTAAGTGGAAGCGGGTTAAGTGCAGAATTAGATATTTTATCTTTGCCCTGACATGGAGCTCAGCGCTCAAGCAACCATTTGCCATGTCACTTCCCCTCCAGTGAATCAGTATTAGCATAAAATACAAAACATACAGATATACAAGTGGGGTGAACAATTAATAATGATAACAGTAACATAACAAATCATGAGAAATAAAGATCGGCATAGGCCCATCTAGTGTGCCCAGCAAGGTTATCACCACTCTGCATTTTTTATTTCAAATTGTAACTGAAATATCGACAACAACTGAATGAAATAACAACAACTGAATGAGTTGTTTTTAGCAGGCTGAAATTATCTCACCCTCACTGGACTGTGATGACAGAGAGGGGACATGGCATGCTTATGAGTCAGCATTTGAGTGACTCCAGTTTAGTCCCGAACCGCCTGGGTTATGTAGCAGGGGAAAGCCATGATCACAAAGGTGGTTTTCCCAGGGCAAGACTTTTCCATTGCACATTGGTTGGGTCCAACCCTGAATTTTCCCAATATAATGGGAAATTTGACTGCACAATTTCTGGTAGTGGGGGATGGCCTAAATGCTTTCCCCTGAAAAATGTGTTATAAAAAAAAAGAGTATTTTAACATTCTTTTTAAATGCTGTAGTGACAATCACATTTTAGTTCAAAACATTCCAATGTACAGGGGGAATCTTTCACTTTAGTTTTCTCTGACATCTTAAGTGCAGACATTTGTGTACCACTTCCAGTCACCATGATCTAATCTAAGTGGAAGCGGGTTAAGTGCACAATTAGATATTTTATCTTTGGCCTGACATGGAGCTCAGCGCTCAAGCAACCATTTACCATGTCACTTCCCCTCCAGTGAATCAGTATTAGCATAAAATACAAAACATACAGATATACAAGTGGGGTGAACAATTAATAATGATAACAGTAACATAACAAATCATGAGAAATAAAGATCGGCATAGGCCCATCTAGTGTGCCCAGCAAGGTTATCACCACTCTGCATTTTTTATTTCAAATTGTAACTGAAATATCGACAACAACTGAATGAGTTGTTTTTAGCAGGCTGGAATTATCTCACCCTCACTGGACTGTGATGACAGAGAGGGGACATGGCATGCTTATGAGTTAGCATTTGAGTGACTCCAGTTTAGTCCCGAACCGCCTGGGTTATGTAGTAGGGGAAAGCCACGATCACGAAGGTGGTTTTCCCAGGGCGAGACCTTTCCATTGCACATCGGTTGGGTCCAACCCTGCATTTTCCCAATATAATGGGAAATTTGACTGCACAATTTCTGGTAGTGGGGGATGGCATAAATGCTTTCCCCTGAAAAATGTGTTATAAAAAAAAGAGTATTTTAATATTCCTTTTAAATGCTGTAGTGATAATCACATTTCAGTTCAAAACATTCCAATGTACAGGGGGGAATCTTTCACTTTTGTTTTCTCTGACATCTTAAGTGCAGACATTTGTGTACCACTTCCAGTCACCATGATCTAAGTAGAAGCGGGTTAAGTACACAATTAGATATTTTATCTTTGGCCTGACATGGACCTCAGGGCTCAAGCAACCATTTACCATGTCACTTCCCCTCCAGTGAATCAGTATTAGCATAAAATACAAAACATACAGATATACAAGTGGGGTGAACAATTAATAATGATAACAGTAACATAACAAATCATGAGAAATAAAGATCGGCATAGGCCCATCTAGTGTGCCCAGCAAGGTTATCACCACTCTGCATTTTTTATTTCAAGTTGTAACTGAAATATCGACAACAACTGAATGAAATAACAACAACTGAATGAGTTGTTTTTAGCAGGCTGAAATTATCTCACCCTCACTGGACTGTGATGACAGAGAGGGGACATGGCATGCTTATGAGTCAGCATTTGAGTGACTCCAGTTTAGTCCCGAACTGCCTGGGTTATGTAGCAGGGGAAAGCCATGATCACAAAGGTGGTTGTCCCAGGGCAAGACTTTTCTATTGCACATTGGTTGGGTCCAACCCTGCATTTTCCCAATATAATGGGAAATTTGACTGCACAATTTCTGGTAGTGGGGGATGGCCTAAATGCTTTCCCCTGAAAAATGTGTTATAAAAAAAAAGAGTATTTTAACATTCTTTTTAAATGCTGTAGTGACAATCACATTTTAGTTCAAAACATTCCAATGTGCAGGGGGAATCTTTCACTTTAGTTTTCTCTGACATCTTAAGTGCAGACATTTGTGTACCACTTCCAGTCACCATGATCTAATCTAAGTGGAAGCGGGTTAAGTGCACAATTAGATATTTTATCTTTGGCCTGACATGGAGCTCAGCGCTCAAGCAACCATTTACCATGTCACTTCCCCTCCAGTGAATCAGTATTAGCATAAAATACAAAACATACAGATATACAAGTGGGGTGAACAATTAATAATGATAACAGTAACATAACAAATCATGAGAAATAAAGATCGGCATAGGCCCATCTAGTGTGCCCAGCAAGGTTATCACCACTCTGCATTTTTTATTTCAAATTGTAACTGAAATATCGACAACAACTGAATGAAATAACAACAACTGAATGAGTTGTTTTTAGCAGGCTGAAATTATCTCACCCTCACTGGACTGTGATGACAGAGAGGGGACATGGCATGCTTATGAGTCAGCATTTGAGTGACTCCAGTTTAGTCCCGAACCGCCTGGGTTATGTAGCAGGGGAAAGCCACGATCATGAAGGTGGTTTTCCCAGGGTGAGACTTTTCCATTGCACATCGGTTGTGTCCAACTCTGCATTTTCCCAATATAATGGGAAATTTGACTGCACAATTTCTGGTAGTGGGGGATGGCATAAATGCTTTCCCCTGAAAAATGTGTTATAAAAAAAAGAGTATTTTAATATTCCTTTTAAATGCTGTAGTGATAATCACATTTTAGTTGAAAACATTCCAATGTACAGGGGGAATCTTTCACTTTAGTTTTCTCTGATATCTTAAGTGCAGACATTTGTGTACCACTTCCAGTCACCATGATCTAAGTGGAAGCGGGTTAAGTGCACAATTAGATATTTTATCTTTGGCCTGACATGGAGCTCAGCGCTCAAGCAACCATTTACCATGTCACTTCCCCTCCAGTGAATCAGTATTAGCATAAAATACAAAACATACAGATATACAAGTGGGGTGAACAATTAATAATGATAACAGTAACATAACAAATCATGAGAAATAAAGATCGGCATAGGCCCATCTAGTGTGCCCAGCAAGGTTATCACCACTCTGCATTTTTTATTTCAAATTGTAACTGAAATATCGACAACAACTGAATGAGTTGTTTTTAGCAGGCTGAAATTATCTCACCCTCACTGGACTGTGATGACAGAGAGGGGACATGGCATGCTTATGAGTCAGCATTTGAGTGACTCCAGTTTAGTCCCGAACCGCCTGGGTTATGTAGCAGGGGAAAGCCACGATCACGAAGGTGGTTTTCCCAGGGCGAGACTTTTCCATTGCACATCGGTTGGGTCCAACCCTGCATTTTCCCAATATAATGGGAAATTTGACTGCACAATTTCTGGTAGTGGGGGATGGCATAAATGCTTTCCCCTGAAAAATGTGTTATAAAAAAAAAGAGTATTTTAATATTCCTTTTAAATGCTGTAGTGACAATCACATTTCAGTTCAAAACATTCCAATGTACAGGGGGGAATCTTTCACTTTTGTTTTCTCTGACATCTTAAGTGCAGACATTTGTGTACCACTTCCAGTCACCATGATCTAAGTAGAAGCGGGTTAAGTACACAATTAGATATTTTATCTTTGGCCTGACATGGAGCTCAGCGCTCAAGCAACCATTTACCATGTCACTTCTCCTCCAGTGAATCAGTATTAGCATAAAATACAAAACATACAGATATACAAGTGGGGTGAACAATTAATAATGATAACAGTAACATAACAAATCATGAGAAATAAAGATCGGCATAGGCCCATCTAGTGTGCCCAGCAAGGTTATCACCACTCTGCATTTTTTATTTCAAATTGTAACTGAAATATCGACAACAACTGAATGAAATAACAACAACTGAATGAGTTGTTTTTAGCAGGCTGAAATTATCTCACCCTCACTGGACTGTGATGACAGAGAGGGGACATGGCATGCTTATGAGTCAGCATTTGAGTGACTCCAGTTTAGTCCCGAACCGCCTGGGTTATGTAGCAGGGGAAAGCCATGATCACAAAGGTGGTTTTCCCAGGGCAAGACTTTTCCATTGCACATTGGTTGGGTCCAACCCTGAATTTTCCCAATATAATGGGAAATTTGACTGCACAATTTCTGGTAGTGGGGGATGGCCTAAATGCTTTCCCCTGAAAAATGTGTTATAAAAAAAAAGAGTATTTTAACATTCTTTTTAAATGCTGTAGTGACAATCACATTTTAGTTCAAAACATTCCAATGTACAGGGGGAATCTTTCACTTTAGTTTTCTCTGACATCTTAAGTGCAGACATTTGTGTACCACTTCCAGTCACCATGATCTAATCTAAGTGGAAGCGGGTTAAGTGCACAATTAGATATTTTATCTTTGGCCTGACATGGAGCTCAGCGCTCAAGCAACCATTTACCATGTCACTTCCCCTCCAGTGAATCAGTATTAGCATAAAATACAAAACATACAGATATACAAGTGGGGTGAACAATTAATAATGATAACAGTAACATAACAAATCATGAGAAATAAAGATCGGCATAGGCCCATCTAGTGTGCCCAGCAAGGTTATCACCACTCTGCATTTTTTATTTCAAATTGTAACTGAAATATCGACAACAACTGAATGAAATAACAACAACTGAATGAGTTGTTTTTAGCAGGCTGAAATTATCTCACCCTCACTGGACTGTGATGACAGAGAGGGGACATGGCATGCTTATGAGTCAGCATTTGAGTGACTCCAGTTTAGTCCCGAACCGCCTGGGTTATGTAGCAGGGGAAAGCCACGATCATGAAGGTGGTTTTCCCAGGGTGAGACTTTTCCATTGCACATCGGTTGTGTCCAACTCTGCATTTTCCCAATATAATGGGAAATTTGACTGCACAATTTCTGGTAGTGGGGGATGGCATAAATGCTTTCCCCTGAAAAATGTGTTATAAAAAAAAGAGTATTTTAATATTCCTTTTAAATGCTGTAGTGATAATCACATTTTAGTTGAAAACATTCCAATGTACAGGGGGAATCTTTCACTTTAGTTTTCTCTGATATCTTAAGTGCAGACACTTGTGTACCACTTCCAGTCACCATGATCTAAGTGGAAGCGGGTTAAGTGCACAATTAGATATTTTATCTTTGGCCTGACATGGAGCTCAGCGCTCAAGCAACCATTTACCATGTCACTTCCCCTCCAGTGAATCAGTATTAGCATAAAATACAAAACATACAGATATACAAGTGGGGTGAACAATTAATAATGATTACAGTAACATAACAAATCATGAGAAATAAAGATCGGCATAGGCCCATCTAGTGTGCCCAGCAAGGTTATCACCACTCTGCATTTTTTATTTCAAATTGTAACTGAAATATCGACAACAACTGAATGAGTTATTTTTAGCAGGCTGAAATTATCTCACCCTCACTGGACTGTGATGACAGAGAGGGGACACGGCATGCTTATGAGTTAGCATTTGAGTGACTCCAGTTTAGTCCCGAACTGCCTGGGTTATGTAGCAGTGGAAAGCCACACTCACGAAGGTGGTTTTCCCAGGGCGAGACTTTTCCATTGCACATCAGTTGGGTCCAACCCTGTATTTTCCCAATATAATGGGAAATTTGACTGCACAATTTCTGGTAGTGGGGGATGGCATAAATGCTTTCCCCTGAAAAATGTGTTATAAAAAAAAAAGAGTATTTTAATATTCCTTTTAAATGCTGTAGTGACAATCACATTTCAGTTCAAAACATTCCAATGTATAGGGCGGAATCTTTCACTTTTGTTTTCTCTGACATCTTAAGTGCAGACATTTGTGTACCACTTCCAGTCACCATGATCTAAGTGGAAGCGGGTTAAGTGTACAATTAGATATTTTATCTTTGGCCTGACATGGAGCTCAGCGCTCAAGCAACCATTTACCATGTCACTTCCCCTCCAGTGAATCAGTATTAGCATAAAATACAAAACATACAGATATACAAGTGGGGTGAACAATTAATAATGATAACAGTAACATAACAAATCATGAGAAATAAAGATCGGCATAGGCCCATCTAGTGTGCCCAGCAAGGTTATCACCACTCTGCATTTTTTATTTCAAATTGTAACTGAAATATCGACAACAACTGAATGAAATAACAACAACTGAATGAGTTGTTTTTAGCAGGCTGGAATTATCTCACCCTCACTGGACTGTGATGACAGAGAGGGGACATGGCATGCTTATGAGTCAGCATTTGAGTGACTCCAGTTTAGTCCCGAACCGCTTGGGTTATGTAGCAGGGGAAAGCCATGATCACAAAGCTGGTTTTCCCAGGGCAAGACTTTTCCATTGCACATTGGTTGGGTCCAACCCTGAATTTTCCCAATATAATGGGAAATTTGAGTGCACAATTTTTGGTAGTGGGGGATGGCCTAAATGCTTTCCCCTGAAAAATGTGTTATAAAAAAAAAGAGTATTTTAACATTCTTTTTAAATGCTGTAGTGACAATCACATTTTAGTTCAAAACATTCCAATGTACAGGGGGAATCTTTCACTTTAGTTTTCTCTGACATCTTAAGTGCAGACATTTGTGTACCACTTCCAGTCACCATGATCTAATCTAAGTGGAAGCGGGTTAAGTGCACAATTAGATATTTTATCTTTGGCCTGACATGGAGCTCAGCGCTCAAGCAACCATTTACCATGTCACTTCCCCTCCAGTGAATCAGTATTAGCATAAAATACAAAACATACAGATATACAAGTGGGGTGAACAATTAATAATGATAACAGTAACATAACAAATCATGAGAAATAAAGATCGGCATAGGCCCATCTAGTGTGCCCAGCAAGGTTATCACCACTCTGCATTTTTTATTTCAAATTGTAACTGAAATATCGACAACAACTGAATGAAATAACAACAACTGAATGAGTTGTTTTTAGCAGGCTGAAATTATCTCACCCTCACTGGACTGTGATGACAGAGAGGGGACATGGCATGCTTATGAGTCAGCATTTGAGTGACTCCAGTTTAGTCCCGAACCGCCTGGGTTATGTAGCAGGGGAAAGCCACGATCATGAAGGTGGTTTTCCCAGGGTGAGACTTTTCCATTGCACATCGGTTGTGTCCAACTCTGCATTTTCCCAATATAATGGGAAATTTGACTGCACAATTTCTGGTAGTGGGGGATGGCATAAATGCTTTCCCCTGAAAAATGTGTTATAAAAAAAAGAGTATTTTAATATTCCTTTTAAATGCTGTAGTGATAATCACATTTTAGTTGAAAACATTCCAATGTACAGGGGGAATCTTTCACTTTAGTTTTCTCTGATATCTTAAGTGCAGACATTTGTGTACCACTTCCAGTCACCATGATCTAAGTGGAAGCGGGTTAAGTGCACAATTAGATATTTTATCTTTGGCCTGACATGGAGCTCAGCGCTCAAGCAACCATTTACCATGTCACTTCCCCTCCAGTGAATCAGTATTAGCATAAAATACAAAACATACAGATATACAAGTGGGGTGAACAATTAATAATGATTACAGTAACATAACAAATCATGAGAAATAAAGATCGGCATAGGCCCATCTAGTGTGCCCAGCAAGGTTATCACCACTCTGCATTTTTTATTTCAAATTGTAACTGAAATATCGACAACAACTGAATGAGTTGTTTTTAGCAGGCTGAAATTATCTCACCCTCACTGGACTGTGATGACAGAGAGGGGACACGGCATGCTTATGAGTTAGCATTTGAGTGACTCCAGTTTAGTCCCGAACAGTCTGGGTTATGTAGCAGGGGAAAGCCACGATCACGAAGGTGGTTTTCCCAGGGCGAGACTTTTCCATTGCACATCAGTTGGGTCCAACCCTGTATTTTCCCAATATAATGGGAAATTTGACTGCACAATTTCTGGTAGTGGGGGATGGCATAAATGCTTTCCCCTGAAAAATGTGTTATAAAAAAAAAAGAGTATTTTAATATTCCTTTTAAATGCTGTAGTGACAATCACATTTCAGTTCAAAACATTCCAATGTATAGGGCGGAATCTTTCACTTTTGTTTTCTCTGACATCTTAAGTGCAGACATTTGTGTACCACTTCCAGTCACCATGATCTAAGTGGAAGCGGGTTAAGTGTACAATTAGATATTTTATCTTTGGCCTGACATGGAGCTCAGCGCTCAAGCAACCATTTACCATGTCACTTCCCCTCCAGTGAATCAGTATTAGCATAAAATACAAAACATACAGATATACAAGTGGGGTGAACAATTAATAATGATAACAGTAACATAACAAATCATGAGAAATAAAGATCGGCATAGGCCCATCTAGTGTGCCCAGCAAGGTTATCACCACTCTGCATTTTTTATTTCAAATTGTAACTGAAATATCGACAACAGCTGAATGAAATAACAACAACGGAATGAGTTGTTTTTAGCAGGCTGGAATTATCTCACCCTCACTGGACTGTGATGACAGAGAGGGGACATGGCATGCTTATGAGTCAGCATTTGAGTGACTCCAGTTTAGTCCCGAACCGCTTGGGTTATGTAGCAGGGGAAAGCCATGATCACAAAGGTGGTTTTCCCAGGGCAAGACTTTTCCATTGTACATTGGTTGGGTCCAACCCTGAATTTTCCCAATATAATGGGAAATTTGACTGCACAATTTCTGGTAGTGGGGGATGGCCTAAATGCTTTCCCCTGAAAAATGTGTTATAAAAAAAAAGAGTATTTTAACATTCTTTTTAAATGCTGTAGTGACAATCACATTTTAGTTCAAAACATTCCAATGTACAGGGGGAATCTTTCACTTTAGTTTTCTCTGACATCTTAAGTGCAGACATTTGTGTACCACTTCCAGTCACCATGATCTAAGTGGAAGCGGGTTAAGTGCACAATTAGATATTTTATCTTTGGCCTGACATGGAGCTCAGCGCTCAAGCAACCATTTACCATGTCACTTCCCCTCCAGTGAATCAGTATTAGCATAAAATACAAAACATACAGATATACAAGTGGGGTGAACAATTAATAATGATAACAGTAACATAACAAATCATGAGAAATAAAGATCGGCATAGGCCCATCTAGTGTGCCCAGCAAGGTTATCACCACTCTGCATTTTTTATTTCAAATTGTAACTGAAATATCGACAACAACTGAATGAAATAACAACAACTGAATGAGTTGTTTTTAGCAGGCTGAAATTATCTCACCCTCACTGGACTGTGATGACAGAGAGGGGACATGGCATGCTTATGAGTCAGCATTTGAGTGACTCCAGTTTAGTCCCGAACCGCCTGGGTTATGTAGCAGGGGAAAGCCACGATCACGAAGGTGGTTTTCCCAGGGTGAGACTTTTCCATTGCACATCGGTTGTGTCCAACTCTGCATTTTCCCAATATAATGGGAAATTTGACTGCACAATTTCTGGTAGTGGGGGATGGCATAAATGCTTTCCCCTGAAAAATGTGTTATAAAAATTAAGTGTATTTTTATTTTGCTTTTTATTGCTGTAGTGAAAAACACATTTTAGTTCAAAACATTCCAATGTACAGGGGGAATCTTTCACTTTAGTTTTCTCTGACATCTTAAGTGCAGACATTTGTGTACCACTTCCAGTCACCATGATCTAAGTGGAAGCGGGTTAAGTGCACAATTAGATATTTTATCTTTGGCCTGACATGGAGCTCAGCGCTCAAGCAACCATTTACCATGTCACTTCCCCTCCAGTGAATCAGTATTAGCATAAAATACAAAACATACAGATATACAAGTGGGGTGAACAATTAATAATGATAACAGTAACATAACAAATCATGAGAAATAAAGATCGGCATAGGCCCATCTAGTGTGCCCAGCAAGGTTATCACCACTCTGCATTTTTTATTTCAAATTGTAACTGAAATATCGACAACTGAATGAGTTGTTTTTAGCAGGCTGAAATTATCTCACCCTCACTGGACTGTGATGACAGAGAGGGGACACGGCATGCTTATGAGTTAGCATTTGAGTGACTCCAGTTTAGTCCCGAACCGCCTGGGTTATGTAGCAGGGGAAAGCCACGATCACGAAGGTGGTTTTCCCAGGGCGAGACTTTTCCATTGCACATCAGTTGGGTCCAACCCTGTATTTTCCCAATATAATGGGAAATTTGACTGCACAATTTCTGGTAGTGGGGGATGGCATAAATGCTTTCCCCTGAAAAATGTGTTATAAAAAAAAAAGAGTATTTTAATATTCCTTTTAAATGCTGTAGTGACAATCACATTTCAGTTCAAAACATTCCAATGTATAGGGCGGAATCTTTCACTTTTGTTTTCTCTGACATCTTAAGTGCAGACATTTGTGTACCACTTCCAGTCACCATGATCTAAGTGGAAGCGGGTTAAGTGTACAATTAGATATTTTATCTTTGGCCTGACATGGAGCTCAGCGCTCAAGCAACCATTTACCATGTCACTTCTCCTCCAGTGAATCAGTATTAGCATAAAATACAAAACATACAGATATACAAGTGGGGTGAACAATTAATAATGATAACAGTAACATAACAAATCATGAGAAATAAAGATCGGCATAGGCCCATCTAGTGTGCCCAGCAAGGTTATCACCACTCTGCATTTTTTATTTCAAATTGTAACTGAAATATCGACAACAACTGAATGAAATAACAACAACTGAATGAGTTGTTTTTAGCAGGCTGGAATTATCTCACCCTCACTGGACTGTGATGACAGAGAGGGGACATGGCATGCTTATGAGTCAGCATTTGAGTGACTCCAGTTTAGTCCCGAACCGCTTGGGTTATGTAGCAGGGGAAAGCCATGATCACAAAGGTGGTTTTCCCAGGGCAAGACTTTTCCATTGTACATTGGTTGGGTCCAACCCTGAATTTTCCCAATATAATGGGAAATTTGACTGCACAATTTCTGGTAGTGGGGGATGGCCTAAATGCTTTCCCCTGAAAAATGTGTTATAAAAAAAAGAGTATTTTAACATTCTTTTTAAATGCTGTAGTGACAATCACATTTTAGTTCAAAACATTCCAATGTACAGGGGGAATCTTTCACTTTAGTTTTCTCTGACATCTTAAGTGCAGACATTTGTGTACCACTTCCAGTCACCATGATCTAAGTGGAAGCGGGTTAAGTGCACAATTAGATATTTTATCTTTGGCCTGACATGGAGCTCAGCGCTCAAGCAACCATTTACCATGTCACTTCCCCTCCAGTGAATCAGTATTAGCATAAAATACAAAACATACAGATATACAAGTGGGGTGAACAATTAATAATGATAACAGTAACATAACAAATCATGAGAAATAAAGATCGGCATAGGCCCATCTAGTGTGCCCAGCAAGGTTATCACCACTCTGCATTTTTTATTTCAAATTGTAACTGAAATATCGACAACAACTGAATGAAATAACAACAACTGAATGAGTTGTTTTTAGCAGGCTGAAATTATCTCACCCTCACTGGACTGTGATGACAGAGAGGGGACATGGCATGCTTATGAGTCAGCATTTGAGTGACTCCAGTTTAGTCCCGAACCGCCTGGGTTATGTAGCAGGGGAAAGCCACGATCACGAAGGTGGTTTTCCCAGGGTGAGACTTTTCCATTGTACATCGGTTGTGTCCAACTCTGCATTTTCCCAATATAATGGGAAATTTGACTGCACAATTTCTGGTAGTGGGGGATGGCATAAATGCTTTCCCCTGAAAAATGTGTTATAAAAAAAAAGAGTATTTTAATATTCCTTTTAAATGCTGTAGTGACAATCACATTTTAGTTCAAAACATTCCAATGTACAGGGGGAATCTTTCACTTTAGTTTTCTCTGACATCTTAAGTGCAGACATTTGTGTACCACTTCCAGTCACCATGATCTAAGTGGAAGCGGGTTAAGTGCACAATTAGATATTTTATCTTTGGCCTGACATGGAGCTCAGCGCTCAAGCAACCATTTACCATGTCACTTCCCCTCCAGTGAATCAGTATTAGCATAAAATACAAAACATACAGATATACAAGTGGGGTGAACAATTAATAATGATAACAGTAACATAACAAATCATGAGAAATAAAGATCGGCATAGGCCCATCTAGTGTGCCCAGCAAGGTTATCACCACTCTGCATTTTTTATTTCAAATTGTAACTGAAATATCGACAACAACTGAACTGAATGAGTTGTTTTTAGCAGGCTGAAATTATCTCACCCTCACTGGACTGTGATGACAGAGAGGGGACACGGCATGCTTATGAGTTAGCATTTGAGTGACTCCAGTTTAGTCCCGAACTGCCTGGGTTATGTAGCAGTGGAAAGCCACGCTCACGAAGGTGGTTTTCCCAGGGCGAGACTTTTCCATTGCACATCAGTTGGGTCCAACCCTGTATTTTCCCAATATAATGGGAAATTTGACTGCACAATTTCTGGTAGTGGGGGATGGCATAAATGCTTTCCCCTGAAAAATGTGTTATAAAAAAAAAAGAGTATTTTAATATTCCTTTTAAATGCTGTAGTGACAATCACATTTCAGTTCAAAACATTCCAATGTATAGGGCGGAATCTTTCACTTTTGTTTTCTCTGACATCTTAAGTGCAGACATTTGTGTACCACTTCCAGTCACCATGATCTAAGTGGAAGCGGGTTAAGTGTACAATTAGATATTTTATCTTTGGCCTGACATGGAGCTCAGCGCTCAAGCAACCATTTACCATGTCACTTCTCCTCCAGTGAATCAGTATTAGCATAAAATACAAAACATACAGATATACAAGTGGGGTGAACAATTAATAATGATAACAGTAACATAACAAATCATGAGAAATAAAGATCGGCATAGGCCCATCTAGTGTGCCCAGCAAGGTTATCACCACTCTGCATTTTTTATTTCAAATTGTAACTGAAATATCGACAACAACTGAATGAAATAACAACAACGGAATGAGTTGTTTTTAGCAGGCTGGAATTATCTCACCCTCACTGGACTGTGATGACAGAGAGGGGACATGGCATGCTTATGAGTCAGCATTTGAGTGACTCCAGTTTAGTCCCGAACCGCTTGGGTTATGTAGCAGGGGAAAGCCATGATCACAAAGGTGGTTTTCCCAGGGCAAGACTTTTCCATTGCACATTGGTTGGGTCCAACCCTGCATTTTCCCAATATAATGGGAAATTTGACTGCACAATTTCTGGTAGTGGGGGATGGCATAAATGCTTTCCCCTGAAAAATGTGTTATAAAAAAAGAGTATTTTAACATTCTTTTTAAATGCTGTAGTGACAATCACATTTTAGTTCAAAACATTCCAATGTACAGGGGGAATCTTTCACTTTAGTTTTCTCTGACATCTTAAGTGCAGACATTTGTGTACCACTTCCAGTCACCATGATCTAAGTGGAAGCGGGTTAAGTGCACAATTAGATATTTTATCTTTGGCCTGACATGGAGCTCAGCGCTCAAGCAACCATTTACCATGTCACTTCCCCTCCAGTGAATCAGTATTAGCATAAAATACAAAACATACAGATATACAAGTGGGGTGAACAATTAATAATGATAACAGTAACATAACAAATCATGAGAAATAAAGATCGGCATAGGCCCATCTAGTGTGCCCAGCAAGGTTATCACCACTCTGCATTTTTTATTTCAAATTGTAACTGAAATATCGACAACAACTGAATGAAATAACAACAACTGAATGAGTTGTTTTTAGCAGGCTGAAATTATCTCACCCTCACTGGACTGTGATGACAGAGAGGGGACATGGCATGCTTATGAGTCAGCATTTGAGTGACTCCAGTTTAGTCCCGAACCGCCTGGGTTATGTAGCAGGGGAAAGCCACGATCACGAAGGTGGTTTTCCCAGGGCGAGACCTTTCCATTGCACATCGGTTGTGTCCAACCCTGCATTTTCCCAATATAATGGGAAATTTGACTGCACAATTTCTGGTAGTGGGGGATGGCATAAATGCTTTCCCCTGAAAAATGTGTTATAAAAAAAAAGAGTATTTTAATATTCCTTTTAAATGCTGTAGTGATAATCACATTTTAGTTGAAAACATTCCAATGTACAGGGGGAATCTTTCACTTTAGTTTTCTCTGATATCTTAAGTGCAGACATTTGTGTACCACTTCCAGTCACCATGATCTAAGTGGAAGCGGGTTAAGTGCACAATTAGATATTTTATCTTTGGCCTGACATGGAGCTCAGCGCTCAAGCAACCATTTACCATGTCACTTCTCCTCCAGTGAATCAGTATTAGCATAAAATACAAAACATACAGATATACAAGTGGGGTGAACAATTAATAATGATTACAGTAACATAACAAATCATGAGAAATAAAGATCGGCATAGGCCCATCTAGTGTGCCCAGCAAGGTTATCACCACTCTGCATTTTTTATTTCAAATTGTAACTGAAATATCGACAACTGAATGAGTTGTTTTTAGCAGGCTGAAATTATCTCACCCTCACTGGACTGTGATGACAGAGAGGGGACACGGCATGCTTATGAGTTAGCATTTGAGTGACTCCAGTTTAGTCCCGAACCGCCTGGGTTATGTAGCAGGGGAAAGCCACGATCACGAAGGTGGTTTTCCCAGGGCGAGACTTTTCCATTGCACATCAGTTGGGTCCAACCCTGTATTTTCCCAATATATCACCACTCTGCATTTTTTATTTCAAATTGTAACTGAAATATCGACAACAACTGAATGAAATAACAACAACGGAATGAGTTGTTTTTAGCAGGCTGGAATTATCTCACCCTCACTGGACTGTGATGACAGAGAGGGGACATGGCATGCTTATGAGTCAGCATTTGAGTGACTCCAGTTTAGTCCCGAACCGCTTGGGTTATGTAGCAGGGGAAAGCCATGATCACAAAGCTGGTTTTCCCAGGGCAAGACTTTTCCATTGCACATTGGTTGGGTCCAACCCTGAATTTTCCCAATATAATGGGAAATTTGACTGCACAATTTCTGGTAGTGGGGGATGGCCTAAATGCTTTCCCCTGAAAAATGTGTTATAAAAAAAAAGAGTATTTTAACATTCTTTTTAAATGCTGTAGTGACAATCACATTTTAGTTCAAAACATTCCAATGTACAGGGGGAATCTTTCACTTTAGTTTTCTCTGACATCTTAAGTGCAGACATTTGTGTACCACTTCCAGTCACCATGATCTAAGTGGAAGCGGGTTAAGTGCACAATTAGATATTTTATCTTTGGCCTGACATGGAGCTCAGCGCTCAAGCAACCATTTACCATGTCACTTCCCCTCCAGTGAATCAGTATTAGCATAAAATACAAAACATACAGATATACAAGTGGGGTGAACAATTAATAATGATAACAGTAACATAACAAATCATGAGAAATAAAGATCGGCATAGGCCCATCTAGTGTGCCCAGCAAGGTTATCACCACTCTGCATTTTTTATTTCAAATTGTAACTGAAATATCGACAACAACTGAATGAAATAACAACAACTGAATGAGTTGTTTTTAGCAGGCTGAAATTATCTCACCCTCACTGGACTGTGATGACAGAGAGGGGACATGGCATGCTTATGAGTCAGCATTTGAGTGACTCCAGTTTAGTCCCGAACCACCTGGGTTATGTAGTAGGGGAAAGCCACGATCACGAAGGTGGTTTTCCAAGGGTGAGACTTTTCCATTGCACATCGGTTGTGTCCAACTCTGCATTTTCCCAATATAATGGGAAATTTGACTGCACAATTTTTGGTAGTGGTGGATGGCATAAATGCTTTCCCCTGAAAAATGTGTTATAAAAAAAAGAGTATTTTAATATTCCTTTTAAATGCTGTAGTGATAATCACATTTTAGTTGAAAACATTCCAATGTACAGGGGGAATCTTTCACTTTAGTTTTCTCTGATATCTTAAGTGCAGACATTTGTGTACCACTTCCAGTCACCATGATCTAAGTGGAAGCGGGTTAAGTGCACAATTAGATATTTTATCTTTGGCCTGACATGGAGCTCAGCGCTCAAGCAACCATTTACCATGTCACTTCCCCTCCAGTGAATCAGTATTAGCATAAAATACAAAACATACAGATATACAAGTGGGGTGAACAATTAATAATGATTACAGTAACATAACAAATCATGAGAAATAAAGATCGGCATAGGCCCATCTAGTGTGCCCAGCAAGGTTATCACCACTCTGCATTTTTTATTTCAAATTGTAACTGAAATATCGACAACTGAATGAGTTGTTTTTAGCAGGCTGAAATTATCTCACCCTCACTGGACTGTGATGACAGAGAGGGGACACGGCATGCTTATGAGTTAGCATTTGAGTGACTCCAGTTTAGTCCCGAACTGCCTGGGTTATGTAGCAGGGGAAAGCCACGATCACGAAGGTGGTTTTCCCAGGGCGAGACTTTTCCATTGCACAGCAGTTGGGTCCAATCCTGTATTTTCCCAATATAATGGGAAATTTGACTGCACAATTTCTGGTAGTGGGGGATGGCATAAATGCTTTCCCCTGAAAAATGTGTTATAAAAAAAAAATAGTATTTTAATATTCCTTTTAAATGCTATAGTGACAATCACATTTCAGTTCAAAACATTCCAATGTATAGGGGGGAATCTTTCACTTTTGTTTTCTCTGACATCTTAAGTGCAGACATTTGTGTACCACTTCCAGTCACCATGATCTAAGTGGAAGCGGGTTAAGTGTACAATTAGATATTTTATCTTTGGCCTGACATGGAGCTCAGCGCTCAAGCAACCATTTACCATGTCACTTCTCCTCCAGTGAATCAGTATTAGCATAAAATACAAAACATACAGATATACAAGTGGGGTGAACAATTAATAATGATAACAGTAACATAACAAATCATGAGAAATAAAGATCGGCATAGGCCCATCTAGTGTGCCCAGCAAGGTTATCACCACTCTGCATTTTTTATTTCAAATTGTAACTGAAATATCGACAACAGCTGAATGAAATAACAACAACGGAATGAGTTGTTTTTAGCAGGCTGGAATTATCTCACCCTCACTGGACTGTGATGACAGAGAGGGGACATGGCATGCTTATGAGTCAGCATTTGAGTGACTCCAGTTTAGTCCCGAAACGCCTGGGTTATGTAGCAGGGGAAAGCCATGATCACAAAGGTGGTTTTCCCAGGGCAAGACTTTTCCATTGCACATTGGTTGGGTCCAACCCTGCATTTTCCCAATATAATGGGAAATTTGACTGCACAATTTCTGGTAGTGGGGGATGACCTAAATGCTTTCCCCTGAAAAATGTGTTATAAAAAAAAAGAGTATTTTAACATTCTTTTTAAATGCTGTAGTGACAATCACATTTTAGTTCAAAACATTCCAATGAACAGGGGGAATCTTTCACTTTAGTTTTCTCTGACATCTTAAGTGCAGACATTTGTGTACCACTTCCAGTCACCATGATCTAAGGGGTTAAGTGCACAATTAGATATTTTATCTTTGGCCTGACATGGAGCTCAGCGCTCAAGCAACCATTTACCATGTCACTTCCCCTCCAGTGAATCAGTATTATTTATTTATTTATTTATTTATTTACAGTCTCTTATATACCGCACTATTCAGCATCAGCGCGGTTCACATGGAACAAAATGCTCAGTACATTTAACACGTATGAGTTTACAGGTAACAGGGTATAAATAACTTGGATAACCGGGGTAACTATTTACAAAACATACTACATGGAATCATATATACAGAAGATACATAGGGAAACCAGCCCACTATGGGAATGAATATCACACTTGGTGAGTTGTTGATATACCCTAGATTTATCTGGGACTGGTATCAGTGGGTGTTATTGGGCTCTAGGTGACGCCATTGGGTTCTATAAGGTATTTGTTGAAGAGGTGGCATTTGAGGGCTTTCCTAAACTGTGTCAGGCTCCTAATAGCCCGAATATCAGGGGGTAGTGCATTCCAGCATATTGGGGCACTGAGACTGAATGCTCTGTTGGCTGTCGATTTAGTGCAAGTAGTAAGTTCCCTCGGGATTTTGAGGGAGTTTATAGCCATGGATCTCCTTGCTCTATTTGGAGATGTGCTATGGATAAGTGAGGATAAGGATGCCGATGTGAGATTATTGACAGCTTTAAAAGTAATTACCAAGGTCTTGAACACTATTCTAGCTTGAATAGGAAGCCAATGCAACTGTATCAGCAGGGGCGTAATGTGGTCGTACCTGGAGGCTCCATGGATGACTCTTGCTGCCGTGTTCATGGCTAGCTGAAGCGGGTTTAATGTAGATTGGGGAAGACCTTGTAATATGACGTTGGCATAGTCGAAATGGGGTATAACCAACGCCTGGAAGATTGTCCGGAAATCAGTTGGATCAAGCATGGAACGTAGGTGTCTAAGTGAGCGTATCTTGAAGTAGACTGATCTGACTATGTTTCCTATGTGGGCTTTCATGTCTAGGCGTTGATCCAGTGTGACTCCCAAATATCGAATTGAGGATTTAGATTGCAACTCCGCTTCTTTTACTTTAAGATATTTTGGGGGGGTAAAATTGGGATTCCTTGTTATGAAGAGTACTTCAGTTTTCTTATGTTGTATTCTGAGGTTTTGAGACAGGAGCCAGTCAGATATTGCGTTGAAGCAACTCGTTAGTGGGGAGAGGTCGAGATGCTCGGTAGAGAAGGGAATGTAAAGCAGGACATCGTCTGCATATAACATGCAGTCAACATTGAAAGACCGGATGATATTACAAATTGGCTGCATGTAAATATTGAAAAGGAGCGCAGAAAGGGAGGATCCTTGAGGTACTCCTTGGCTTTGGTGGAAAGGTTCAGACTTTATCCCTCCAGAACGGACATGCTGCCATCTCTCGGCCAGGTAGGATCTGCACCATTCAAGCGCTTTTCCATTAATGCCTTTGTCAATCAGACGTCCTAGTAGAAGCTCATGATTTACTGAGTCGAAAGCTGCAGCGATGTCCAGAAAGATGAGTGCAAATCCTTGACGGATGTCGTCAATGCCAGTGATTATTTTGCAGAAGAGGGTGGTAAGGAGGGTTTCCACTCCATGGAATTCCCTAAAACCATGTTGGCAGGGGTCTAATGGTGCAGCGGAGTCAATGTGATCCTGCAGTTGCTTTTGGGCCTCCTTTTCAATGATCTTCGCGAGTAGTGGAATGCTAGATATGGGTCTGTAGGATTCCACCTGTTGGGGGTCAAGCTTGCAGTTTTTTAACAGAGGTCTGATAGAGGTGTGTTTAAGGGCTGAAGGGAAGGAGCCAGTTGAGAAGGAGAGATTCGTTATTTTGGCCAGTACTGAGCTGAAGTGACTGCGAAGCTCCTTGATCCAGAAGGCTGGGCATGGATCAGTCTGAGCAGTACTGGTGTTAAGGGCTGCAATTGTGTCTTCAATTCCTCTCTTGGAGGGGGTAGAAAACATGGTTAGGGTTGTTTGGCAGTTTTGCTCTGTGGTAGAGGCTATAGTAGAGGTTTTGTTGGTCTGACATATCTTGGATTGTAAATAGGTTGCAAAATCTTGTGGGTGTAGCTCAAATGGAGGTCCAGAGGATGGTTCCTTGGATAAAGTCTTGACAAGGTCGAAGAGGTCATGTGGTTTATTAAGTGATCTCATTAAGGTGTCAGAGTAGTACTGTTTCATTGTGTTGGTGATTGCGTTGCGGTGTGCAGCCAGATGACAGTTGTATGCTGACAGGTCATTTAAAGAGTGAGATCGGCGCCAGCATTTCTCCAGTTTCCGTAAGTGGTTAAGTGATGCTTTAAGATCAGCTGAGTACCATGGGGCACTTACTCTTTTACCTGGAGGCCTGTTGGATGTTGTACGTAGGGCAATTGAGCTGAGGCAGTTGTTCCATTGAGAAATTAGGTTGTCAAGGTTCTGGGTGGATTCAGAGATGAGTTGCTGCGTTTCAGCAAGGATAAGATCTCTGTTGTAAGGCTTGAAAGATCGAGAGGGCGGTCTTGCGGTGTTGCTTTGGATTTTGTTGGTTTTTGTGTAGGCTTTGTAAGAGGGAATCTGAATGATGATCAGTTTGTGATCTGACCAAGGAACAGAAGTTATGGAGGTTATGGGATCCTGAGCTGGGTTAAGAGAGGTTTGCGGGGCGAATACAAGGTCCAAGATATTTCCCTTAATATGAGTAGAATCATTAACTAGTTGCTTGAAGCCAAGATTTTCCAGGGCATCCAAGAAGGCTGTTGCTTGATGATCTTGCAATGTAGGCAGATTGAAGTCGCCTAGGATCCAATTTGGGAGGCCTGGGTTATGAGTGTTGGATGCCAAATCGATGATAGCCGCGAGATCATCTGGGGAAGCTGAAGGAGCTCTGTAAAGCAGGTTGATTATGCAGCGTTTGTTGGAGATGGTGACGGTCTCAAGGTAGTTTGTATTGGTAGTGTGCACTGTTCGAAAATGGAGGTCTGTCCTGGTGAGGATGAGCACGCCACCTCCTCTTTTTTCTTGCCTATGACTTGAATGTATGGTGAAATTCTGAGGGAGGAGCTGGTTGAGTATTACGTTGTCTTCAGCAGATAACCACGTCTCCGTGACCATGAGTATATCAAGGCCGTGGCTGGCAATTAGGTCAGTGATGGCTGGCCACTTCTTCTGGATAGAACGGGCATTGATGAGGGCACATTTTAGGTTATGAGGGTAGGAGTTTTGAATTTGTTTCGGTTTCATATTGTGTTGAAGAGCAATGTGTAACAGATGGGGGTGGTGTGAGCGGGAGTCCCAAGTTATGTTGTTATGGGAAGCACTAGTCCACCTTCTCCCATGGCTCAGTAATATTGGAATCTGGTTGGATGCTGTGGTTGAGGCTAGAGAGTTGGAGAACCAGCCTGAAAGGACGAAATAGCATCCTATTATGGTGGTAATGAGGGAACCCATCTTGTCAGAGCACTATGTGAATGGGAGTGGGTCAATCTGGTTAGGCTAACAGGAAGTTATTGACCAAACTCTTGATATTTAGTGTGGTATACTGTGTGACAGCAGACACTATGATCGCAGGCAATGGTTAAAGTTAGCTAACTAGTACAATAACTTGATGACTGGAACTGGTGAAACTACTGACAACAGTAAAGTAGATTGCTGACAATAGTAGGTTATTGCTAGCACTACGATGGTGACTGGGGTTAATAGGCTACTGACAACAGTATAGAGTTTGATTTGCATGGGATATTACTGGCTACTGACAGCAGTATGGAGAATGGCTACTGACAACAGTATAGTGGTTGACTTGCAATAGAATGTTACTGACAATGGAATAGTACTGGCTACTGACAACAGTATAGAGACTGGCTACTGACAACAGTATAGTGACAGATTTGCAATGGAATGTTGCTGACAATGGAATATTACTGGCTACTGACAACAGTATAGAGACTGGCTACTGACAACAGTAAAGCGATTGATTTGCAAAGGAACATTACTTACAACAGTGCTTTGGATACTACCAATGGCACAGTGGTGACTAACTATTAACGTTTGCTGACAACAGTATAGTAGCTAAATAACATGGACCTGATATGCAGTGGCTCTATTAATGAGGTTATACTTGCGGAAGGCAGCGTGAGCAGACATTAAGAGAGTTCAAATTGCCGGGAAGTCTTGCGTTGGTTCTGAATGACGTGTCCGTTGCGGTATCTGGGCCAACTGCAGGCGCTTTCTTTAGATTGCAGATTGTTGATTGCCCCGATTGGGCAACTTCAGCTGGAGGCAGGCCCTGTAACCCTGGCAGCTCGATCCCAGCCGGGAGAGCTGTTGGTGAGCCGGGGTGCGGGAGGGCAGAGGTGAATAAAGCCGGGGTGTAGGGGTTCAGCATACAGAAGGGGTGTAGGGGTGTAGGGGTGTAGGGGTGTAGGGGTGTAGGGGTTCAGCATACAGTATTAGCATAAAATACAAAACATACAGATATACAAGTGGGGTGAACAATTAATAATGATAACAATAACATAACAAATCATGAGAAATAAAGATCGGCATAGGCCCATCTAGTGTGCCCAGCAAGGTTATCACCACTCTGCATTTTTTATTTCAAATTGTAACTGAAATATCGACAACTGAATGAAATAACAACAACTGAATGAGTTGTTTATAGCAGGCTGAAATTATCTCACCCTCACTGGACTGTGATGACAGAGAGGGGACATGGCATGCTTATGAGTTAGTATTTGAGTGACTCCAGTTTAGTCCCGAACCGCCTGGGTTATGTAGTAGGGGAAAGTCACGATCACGAAGGTGGTTTTCCCAGGGCGAGACCTATCTCCAGGAACAAGCAGGAATACGTCATCACATATGGGGTACGTCGGTACCGACGGAGCCCGCGCGGGAAAGCTCCCCAGCTTTTCAGATTAAAAGCTTTTGGGGCCTCCCACTGCACATGCGCGCTGCCTTCCCGCCTTCCTGAGCAGCTCTCCTCAGTTTCTTTTTTTCCGCGGAGCCAGCAGGTCGTGTTCCTGTCACCGCTGAAGAAATTGTTAATTTTATTGTTTTCTTTAGACCGCGTACCTGCCTTCCCCATTCTGAAACCGGTACTGCCAGTCTCTCTTTCTTTCTTTTTAAAAAAAAAAAATAAAATAAAATATTTTTCTTTTCTTCAGCACAGCTTGGTACTTTGTTAGGCCTTCAGGCCTACACAATTTCTCCTCATGGAGAAGCCAGTTCCTGGTTTTAAAAAGTGTACCAAGTGCAGTGCTGTCATTCCTCTTACAGACACCCATGAATGGTGTCTTAAATGTTTAGGACCTGACCATTCCATACCTGACTGCCCATCCTGCTCCCAGATGTCGAAACGTGGATTGCAGAACCGGGCCAACAAGTTCCATGTGCTGTTTCCTTCAGAAGCATCACAGTCATCCAGGTCTTCCTCTCCGGATGGATCTCAGGTAACCAAAACTCCAGTGGGCAAATCCTCTAAAAGCAAATCTCTTTCTAAAGATCGAGAGGCTCTCAATTCTGAGTTCGAGGATTCTGCCCAGGCCAAAAAACCCCGGCGGGAGGCTCCGGCCTCCAAAGCAATCATGGGGTCACAGGTTGACATCGATGGCACGGCCTCGACAGATCACCTGTTGTACTGCTCTGGGGTACCGGCCCATACCGGTACCGACATCCAGGCAGCAGTGGCGTCTATGGGCAATACTGTCCAAGTCATGCAGCAGGCCATTCTGGCTTTTATTAATGCTGCTACGCCCTCGGTACCGCAGCCAGCGGTACCGGGTCCGGTTCCGGTAATGGCTTCCATACCGGAACCGAGGCCATCGTCTTCCAAACGCAGATCGGTTCCGCATGCCGGATCCGGGCTTTTGCCCGGTACCGATCCCATACCCGGTACGCCCGATGTCGATACCGAAGGGTATGCGTATCGTGCGTTGGAAGCACATAGAGGATACTCTGCTTCTTCAGAGGATTTTAACTCCTCTGATGATTCTGATGAGTTCTCCCTTGATCTTCCTGAGGAGCCTTCTTCTCCTAACAGGAGAATGTCTCCACCAGAGGATTTGTCCTTTCAGGACTTCATCATAGAAATGGCTAAAGGTCTTTCTATTGCTTCATCCTCTGAAAAGGAACCCAGATCAAAGAAACTGGATATTTTAGGATACTCTAAGTCTCCTAAAGAGGCAGTCACCCTGCCTATCCATGAAATCCTTCAAGAACACTTGATGGACTTATGGGAGGCTCCTCTAACATTGTCTCCTTCTTCTCGCAGGTTGGACACCATGTACCGTGTCCCCCCTTCTCCTGGTTTCCAAAAAACCCAGTTGCCTCACCATTCTATTGTGGTGAAGTCTGCAATGAAGAAGATAAAGAGTACCAAAAGGCACTCTTCTACTCCTCCAGGGCGAGAATGTAAGACTCTAGACTCTTTTGGCAGGAAAATTTTCCAGGCTACTATGCTTATAGCCAGGATTAATTCCTATAGTCTTTACATGGGCATGTTTCTCAGTGAAATCGCTCTAAAAGTTCGGCATTTTGCCCCCTTTCTCCCTGAGGATAAGAGGGAGCAGTTCATTTCCTTGGTGAAACACCTTTTGGATATTTCAAAGTTCTCCAACAGGGCAGCTTTTGATTCCTTTGAGGGTGCTGGTAGGGCTTCGGGCATTGCTATAGCAGCCCGACGTCTTGCTTGGCTCCAGGCTTCTGATCTAGAACCTTGGGTCCTAGATGGCTTAAGAAATCTGCCCTGTACAGGTGAGAACTTATTTGGTGAGGAGTGGCAAATTAAGGCCACTCAAATGGATGCAGAAAATGCCACCTTAGATAGACTTTCTAAGTCTACCTCCACTCCTGCCAAGAAGAAGTCTTTTAAGAGGCCTTATTACAAGAAGTCCAGATTTTCTACAAATACTGGCCAACAATCCTCTCAGCCTCGTTTTGCTGCTAAACGTCAGCAACCTAAACAGGCAAGGTCAAAGCCTGCGGCGTCTGCTACGCCTCAGCAGGCTCCACCCCCTCAGGGGTTTTGACTTGCCCCTAGAGAACTTAACTTTTCTGGCTCTAGAACAACCAGAGCCCCTCACCATACCCGGAAGGTTAGCTCACTTTGCTCCCAGATGGGAGCAAATTACATCAGAGCAATGGACCCTCTCTATCATCAGAGAGGGTTACAAACTCCATTTTTCCGACCTTCCTCCTTGTACTATGGTGAGGCAGTTCAATTCTCCCCCATCTCTCCTGGCCCTCTTGGGTCAGGAAGTCTCCTCCCTCCTTGCCCAGGGGGCAATAGAGGAGGTCCCTCTTCTTCAACAGGGGACGGGATTCTACTCCCCTTATTTTCTAATACCAAAGAAGACAGAGGGCTTCAGACCAATTCTGGATCTGAGAGAATTGAACAAATTTCTTTTCAAGGAGAAATTCAAAATGCTTTCTCTGGGCATTCTCCTTCCATACCTTCAGAGTCAGGATTGGCTTTGTTCTCTAGATCTAAAGGATGCGTATACACACATACTCATCCACCCATCCCACAGAAAATACCTTCGATTTCTGTTTCAGGGAAAACATTTCCAGTACAGAGTACTCCCCTTCGGTCTAGCCTCTGCTCCAAGAGTGTTCACCAAATGCATGGCAGTCGTAGCTGCCTTTCTAAGAGGCCTGGGAATTTTCATATTCCCATACCTGGACGACTGGCTCATCCGAGCTCCCTCTCAGTCCCAGGCCCAAATTTCCCTGGACCGCACAAGGCGTCTTCTGCAGTATCTAGGACTGGTAGTAAACCTTCCCAAGTCTCAACTAATCCCTACTCAGTCTCTCGAGTTCATAGGGGCCCAGTTAGACACCATCACTGCAAGGGCCTACCTGCCTCAGGTCAGGGCCCAACGCCTGCTGAGTTTGGCCTTCCAAGCTCAGTCCAGCAGTCATTTGACAGCTCGGGAAATGCTGCGACTTCTGGGCCACATGGCCTCCACGGTACATGTGGTGCCCTACGCTCGTCTGCATATGTGAGCAGCTCAATGGACCTTGGCCACCCAGTGGACTCAAGCATCTGGAGCGCTCTCCGACCAAATACTCACCTCAAGCCGTCTATTTTGGTCCCTCCAATGGTGGACATCCACCAAGAATCTGTTGTTGGGGGCCCCCTTCCAAACTTTGTTGTCCCAAGCAACCCTCACAACAGATGCCTCCCAGACAGGGTGGGGAGCTCATCTTCAGAACCTCTCCACTCAGGGCACTTGGTCTCCACAGGAGGCCACCCTTCATATCAACCTCCTGGAACTGCGAGCAATTTACCTTGCCCTCAAGGTCTTCTATACCCTCCTTGTCAACCTGACTGTCCTAGTTCAGACAGACAATCAGGTAGCCATGTTCTATATAAACAAACAAGGAGGGACAGGCTCTCTGTCGCTTTGCAACGAAGCTCTCAGAATATGGGCCTTCGCCAGAGAGCATCAAATTCACCTTCTTGCAGTGTATCTTCCAGGAGTTCAAAACTCTCGTGCAGTCAGACTCAGTCGAGTTCTGCTTCCACACGAATGGTCCCTACATATGGACCAGATACGCAGAATCTTTCAGGAATAGGGGACCCCGGACATAGACCTCTTTGCAAGTCCGTGGAATGCCAAACTTCCCCGGTTCTGTTCCAGAACTCAGTGTCAGGGAGCTCAGGCCCACGATGCCTTCCTCCTGCATTGGGGTCAGGAATTCCTCTATGCCTTTCCACCCATTCCTCTAATATCCAAGACTCTGTTCAAGCTCCAGAGGGATCACGGGACTATGATCCTCATAGCTCCCCGCTGGCCACGCCAGGTGTGGTTCCCTCTACTTCTGCATCTCTCCCAGGGATCCTCCCTGGACCTGGGAGCTGCGCCAGACCTTCTGTCTCAGGAGGAGGGGACTTTGTGGCACCCAAACCCCAAATCCCTACATCTCAGAGCTTGGTTACTGAAGGCCTAAGTCTTCAAGACTTTAATCTTTCTCAACCTGTGACAGATATCCTTCATGCCTCTAGGAAACCTTCCACGAGGCGTTCTTATGCTTTCAAATGGAAACGTTTTTCCATTTGGTGTGCTCAGCAGGGTCTTGACCCTCTAGCACTTCCTTTGAATTCCCTCTTGGACTATCTCCTGCATCTTTCAAATGCAGGCCTTAAGACGAATTCAGTAAAGGTCCATTTGAGTGCTATTGCAGCATCCTTATAACCTATAAATGGACAACCTGTCTCCTCTCATCCTCTTGTTTCACGTTTCATGAGAGGCCTGACTCTAACTAAACCTCCCATCCGACCTCCTCCGGTAGCATGGGATTTGAACCTAGTTCTAGGTCAGCTTATGAAGCCACCTTTTGAGCCTTTGGACTCTACCTCCTTCAAATTTCTTTCCTGGAAGGTTGTTTTCCTTATTGCAGTCACTTCGGCTCGCCGCATCAGTGAACTGCAGGCTTTAGTGGCTCATCCACCTTATACTAGGTTTCATCATGATAAGGTGGTCCTTAGGACGAATCCCCACTTTATGCCCAAAGTGGTCTCGCCCTTTCATCTTAATCAAGAGGTATATCTACCTGTCTTTTTCCCGGCTCCTCATGCATCCAGTGCAGAGAGGAACCTTCATACTCTGGATTGTAAAAGAGCTCTTGCCTTTTACCTCAACAGGACTCAACCACATCGAAAGTCTTCCCAACTTTTCGTGGCTTTTGATCCTTCTCATTTGGGACTTCCAGTCACCAAGCGTACACTTTCCAATTGGATCGCTCAGTGTATTTCTTTTGCTTACCAGAGTAAGAACATTTCTATGGAGGGCCATGGCCACTTCTATGGCTCATCTTCACTCTGTGTCCATAGATCAGATCTGTCGAGCAGCCACTTGGGCCTCGGTTCATACCTTCACAGCCCATTACTGCTTGGACAAGGACTCCCGCCGGGCTGCCTTGTTTGGTCAGGCTGTCCTCAAACACCTGTTCCATACTTAAACAACTCCTGCCCACCTTCCCTGGATGGATGCCTGAGATCCATGCGAAGATGGTTTACCCTTGGAGGGGGATCTCCCAGGCATCTTAGCTAGGGAGTCCCCATATGTGATGACGTATTCCTGCTTGTTCCTGGAGATAGCACAGTTACTTACCTGTAACAGGTGATCTCTGGGAACAGCAAGAATTAGTCATCACAACCCACCCACCTCCCCTAGGAGTTGTATCTCTATCTATCTTCCTGTCCTCTCTCTCTATTGTCTCAGCTTTAAACTCGAACTGACGAGAGCTGCTCAGGAAGGCGGGAAGGCAGCGCGCATGTGCAGTGGGAGGCCCCAAAAGCTTTTAATCTGAAAAGCTGGGGAGCTTTCCCGCGCGGGCTCCGTCGGTACCGACGTACCCCATATGTGATGACTAATTCCTGCTGTTCCCAGAGATCACCTGTTACAGGTAAGTAACTGTGCTTTCCATTGCACATCGGTTGAGTCCAACCCTGCATTTTCCCAATATAATGGGAAATTTGACTGCACAATTTCTGGTAGTGGGGGATGGCATAAATGCTTTCCCCTGAAAAATGTGTTATAAAAAAAAAGAGTATTTTAATATTCCTTTTAAATGCTGTAGTGATAATCACATTTCAGTTCAAAACATTCCAAAGTACAGGGGGAATCTTTCACTTTTGTTTTCTCTGACATCTTAAGTGCAGACATTTGTGTACCACTTCCAGTCACCATGATCTAAGTGGAAGCGGGTTAAGTGCACAATTAGATATTTTATCTTTGGCCTGACATGGAGCTCAGCGCTCAAACAACCATTTACCATGTCACTTCCCCTCCAGTGAATCAGTATTAGCATAAAATACAAAACATACAGATATACAAGTGGGGTGAACAATTAATAATGATAACAGTAACATAACAAATCATGAGAAATAAAGATCGGCATAGGCCCATCTAGTGTGCCCAGCAAGGTTATCACCACTCTGCATTTTTTATTTCAAATTGTAACTGAAATATCGACACAACTGAATGAAATAACAACAACTGAATGAGTTGTTTTTAGCAGGCTGAAATTATCCCACCCTCACTGGACTGTGATGACAGAGAGGGGACATGGCATGCTTCTCAGTTAGCATTTGAGTGACTCCTGTTCAATCCTGAACTGCCTGGGTTATGTAGTAGGGGAAAGCCACGATGGTGGTTTTCCCAGGGCAAGACTTTTCCATTGCACATCAGTTGGGTCCAACCCTGCATTTTCCTAATGTAATAGGAAATTTGACTGCACAATTTCTGCTAGTGGGGGATGGCATAAATGCTTTCCCCTGAAAAATGTGTTATAAAAAAAAAGAGTATTTTAATATTCATTTTAAATGTTGTAGTGACAATCACATTTTAGTTCAAAACATTCCAATGTACAGGGGGAATCTTTCACTTTAGTTTTCTCTGACATCTTAAGTGCAGACATTTGTGTACCACTTCCAGTCACCATGATCTAAGTGGAAGCGGGTTAAGTGCACAATTAGATATTTTATCTTTGGCCTTACATGGAGCTCAGCGCTCAAGCAACCATTTACCATGTCACTTCCCCTCCAGTGAATCAGTATTAGCATAAAATACAAAGCATACAGATATACAAGTGGGGTGAACAATTAATAATGATAACAGTAACATAACAAATCATGAGAAATAAAGATCGGCATAGGCCCATCTAGTGTGCCCAGCAAGGTTATCACCACTCTGCATTTTGTATTTCAAATTGTAACTGAAATATCGACAACAACTGAATGAGTTGTTTTTAGCAGGCTGAAATTATCTCACCCTCACTGGACTGTGATGACAGAGAGGGGACATGGCATGCTTATGAGTCAGCATTTGAGTGACTCCAGTTTAGTCCCAAACCGCCTGGGTTATGTAGCAGGGGAAAGCCACGATCACGAAGGTGGTTTTCCCAGGGTGAGGCTTTTCCATTGCACATCAGTTGTGTCCAACTCTGCATTTTCCCAATATAATGGGAAATTTGACTGCACAATTTCTGGTAGTGGGGGATGGCATAAATGCTTTCCCCTGAAAAATGTGTTATAAAAAAAAGAGTATTTTAATATTCCTTTTAAATGCTGTGTAGTGATAATCACATTTTAGTTGAAAACATTCCAATGTACAGGGGGAATCTTTCACTTTAGTTTTCTCTGATATCTTAAGTGCAGACATTTGTGTACCACTTCCAGTCACCATGATCTAAGTGGAAGCGGGTTAAGTGCACAATTAGATATTTTATCTTTGGCCTGACATGGAGCTCAGCGCTCAAGCAACCATTTACCATGTCACTTCCCCTCCAGTGAATCAGTATTAGCATAAAATACAAAACATACAGATATACAAGTGGGGTGAACAATTAATAATGATTACAGTAACATAACAAATCATGAGAAATAAAGATCGGCATAGGCCCATCTAGTGTGCCCAGCAAGGTTATCACCACTCTGCATTTTTTATTTCAAATTGTAACTGAAATATCGACAACTGAATGAGTTGTTTTTAGCAGGCTGAAATTATCTCACCCTCACTGGACTGTGATGACAGAGAGGGGACACGGCATGCTTATGAGTCAGCATTTGAGTAACTCCAGTTTAGTCCCGAACCGCCTGGGTTATGTAGCAGGGGAAAGCCACGATCACGAAGGTGTTTTTCCCAGGGTGAGACTTTTCCATTGCACATCAGTTGGGTCCAACCCTGTATTTTCCTAATATAATGGGAAATTTGACTGCACAATTTTTGGTAGTGGGGGATGGCATAAATGCTTTCCCCTGAAAAATGTGTTATAAAAAAAAAAGAGTATTTTAATATTCCTTTTAAATGCTGTAGTGACAATCACATTTCAGTTCAAAACATTCCAATGTATAGGGCGGAATCTTTCACTTTTGTTTTCTCTGACATCTTAAGTGCAGACATTTGTGTACCACTTCCAGTCACCATGATCTAAGTGGAAGCGGGTTAAGTGTACAATTAGATATTTTATCTTTGGCCTGACATGGAGCTCAGCGCTCAAGCAACCATTTACCATGTCACTTCTCCTCCAGTGAATCAGTATTAGCATAAAATACAAAACATACAGATATACAAGTGGGGTGAACAATTAATAATGATAACAGTAACATAACAAATCATGAGAAATAAAGATCGGCATAGGCCCATCTAGTGTGCCCAGCAAGGTTATCACCACTCTGCATTTTTTATTTCAAATTGTAACTGAAATATCGACAACAACTGAATGAAATAACAACAACTGAATGAGTTGTTTTTAGCAGGCTGAAATTATCTCACCCTCACTGGACTGTGATGACAGAGAGGGGACATGGCATGCTTATCAATTAGCATTTGAGTGACTTCAGTTTAGTCGTGAAACGCCTGGGTTATGTAGCAGGGGAAAGCCACGATCACGAAGGTGGTTTTCCCAGGGCAAGACTTTTCCATTGCACATTGGTTGGGTCCAACCTTGCATTTTCCCAATATAATGGGAAATTTGACTGCACAATTTCTGGTAGTGGGGGATGGCATAAATGCTTTCCCCTGAAAAATGTGTTATAAAAAAAAAGAGTATTTTAACATTCCTTTTAAATGCTGTAGTGACAATCACATTTTAGTTCAAAACATTCCAATGTACAGGGGGAATCTTTCTCTTTAGTTTTCTCTGACATCTTAAGTGCAGACATTTGTGTACCACTTCCAGTCACCATGATCTAAGTGGAAGCGGGTTAAGTGCACAATTAGATATTTTATCTTTGGCCTGACATGGAGCTCAGCGCTCAAGCAACCATTTACCATGTCACTTCCCCTCCAGTGAATCAGTATTAGCATAAAATACAAAACATACAGATATACAAGTGGGGTGAACAATTAATAATGATAACAGTTGTGGCAGGTGCAGGCCTGTGACCCACGGTGTCTGACATAAGCAGGCCAGCATGGCTAGCTTGACCTGTAAATGAGGCCTGTGGAGAGGCATATAGGATTGCACATCCCCCAATATGCTGCTATTGTAAGATAGAACTCAGTAGAAGTATTGAATTAGCTTAGGTAAGCAGAACTGCAGAACTGAGAAATGGAAAAAGACAGAAAAGACATGTTTAAAAGTTACTGATAAGAAAAAGTACATCTGCAAAGAAATAATGAGGAGTGCTGACAGATGAGTTACAGAGCCTTGCTCTTCTACAGGCACAAATTGGTTCTATGGCCTTGAGAGTGTGAAAGTAACAAGTTGATGAACTGACCATTGTAATTGGGACTAGAAGGGGGGCAGGCAGGTGTCATGCCCATAGAAGGGACATAATTGGATAAACTTATCAGTACCGGGACCAATGGAAGAGGTACGGGAGGTACGGGAGGTTACCGGGACCAATGAAATGTTTTTCTATACCTAGAATGGAACAGAAGTCTATAAAAGTTGTTGTAATGCTTGAAAACTTTGCTCAGCCATTTTGAAATTGACTTGCTTGAGACTTGTGCACAAATAAATGATTTGGACCTTCTGAACAGACTCCTGGTATCATTGGTTTGTCTGCGCTTTGCTGCTACATATTCCTTGGTGCGTTGGCCGGGAAGTTGTGGAATCAAAGTGTATATAGGGCAATATACCACGACTTTCCGCCTCTATAGGCTTGGTCCTGCCGGGATCGCGCCCTTCCGACGAGGGCTGCTCCCTGGCGCCACCGGTCCCTTGTATCGGAGGGAGCTGGTCGGACCTCGGCGGGTGCCGGGCCCGGTTGGAGCCAACGCCTCGAACCCGAGTGAGGAGAGTCCGAGGTCCAACTCATGCGCCTGCTTGGGAAGTTTGAGGACCGGATCCGGTGAGTATAGTTTTGATTTTGGGTCTAGACAGAAATAGAAAGAGCAGTACTGCCATTGGAATTTGGAATTTGTAATCTCGAGATATTGGGAATTGGTAAGAGAGCATGATCAACTCTCCAGGAAGGGCCGAGTAACCCCGCATTGGAATTCGCCGGGTGAAACCCCCATCCTTTTTGTAATTGGGAAAAAGACTAGTCAGAACAGATAGAAACGAATGCATTCTGGGATACGTTGCTAGCATGATTGTGTGAACGAAGTGTGAATGAGAGGTCTGGCAGCACGGACCAAGTGAAGGCGGACCCCTGAGTAGCGCATTTCCTGACCGGGCGACCGCGTTCAGGTCGCGAAAAGGGGGAAGCGATTGTCGTCTTGTCTTGTTATTTGTACTCCTTATACGTTTCCAGGGCCGTGAGGACCCCTTACCCACGGTCCGCCCTCCTTTTCCCTTCTGTCTGTTGTTGCGCGCACACATCGAAATGGGAGGGGCGGGGTCTACTAGAAACACTCCATTAGAATGTATGATCGCACATTTTAAAGAGGGATATTCAGGAGATTATGGTATTAAAATGACAGCAGCCCGTTTGCAGATTTTGTGTACTAGGGAGTGGCCCGATCTAGACCCCATCTGGCCCCGAGAAGGAACGTTCAATGTAGAGATTATTCAGTCAATACACCGTAGAGTGCGGGTAGCGCACCCTGATCAGTACCCCTATATAGATTCCTGGTTAAGTATTTGTGAAGATCCGCCCCCCTGGGCGCAGCGCTGTTATGAGGAACAGTGCAGAATAATGTTAGCGAGGACAGATTCTAGACAGAAAACGGAACAGCCTAGAATGAAAGAGCAGGATAAGAAAGCCAAGAAGAAGCCCATCTTGGTAGATCCTGATTCCCCAGAAATAGTCCTCAGGCAGCCCCGAACCCCAGGTCCAGTAAGAGTAGCCCGGCGTCCTGCCCCAGAACCCCAGAGACGGCCAGAGCCGAGGCGGGACCCAACCCCTGATCCCCCTCCCGGAGGAGAGAAAGAGGAAGAATTAGTGGAAAGAGAAGAGGAGGACATAAAAGGCGAGTCAGAAGTGGAGATAGAAGAAGGAGAAAGAGAGAATTCCCCAGAAGAGGAGGACAGTGTACAAATAATTGAGAAAGCCAGCGCTAGCACTAGCACGCCAGTGAGAGAGAAACCCAAAGCAAAACCTGTTGAGAAAAAGAAAGCGACTCCTGCAAAGGCAACGACAATAACCCTTAGATCCCAAAAGACACCCATGGCAGCCAAACTGTTTCCCTTACGGCAAGTCCCGGGAGTGCCCGTAAAGAATGATAATGATGAAGTGGTAGCGGGACCCCTAACTTATGTATATATCCCTTTCTCTACAACTGATTTATTAAATTGGAGGTCGCATTATGCCTCCTACACTAGTAAGCCCCAGGAGCTGACAGAATTAGTAACTAGTATTATGGAAACTCACCAACCCACTTGGCCAGATTGCCGTCAGCTCCTGACCACCCTATTCACAACAGAAGAACGAGCAAGAATTAGAAAAGCAGCTATTGAATGGATGGCAGAGAACCCCGTAGCTCCGGGACCAGGGCAGAATGTAATAGACCGTCGGGAAGCAGCTCAGAGAGAATTCCCGAATGAAGACCCCCAATGGGATCCAAATACAGATGAAGGATCCACAGCCCTAGCCCGTTTTTGCCAAGGCTTTTTACAAGGCCTGAGAAGGGGGGGCCAAAAAGCTATGAACCTTTCCAAAGTTGCAGGAGTTATCCAAGGGATAGATGAGAGCCCAGCAGATTTTTATGAAAGATTAACTGAAGCCTACAGAATGTATACTCCCTATGATCCCGAGGCACCAGGAAGTTTATGTATGGTGAATTCTGCTTTTGTAAACCAGTCTCAACCAGACATTAGACGTAAATTACAGAAATTAGAAGGGTTTGCGGGCATGAATGCAACACAGTTAGTGGAAGTCGCTCATAAAGTGTATGTGAATCGTGATACTGAAAGACAGCGAGAATGTGATAGAAAGATGAAGAAGAAAGCTGATTTTTTGGCTGCGGCCATAGTTGAAAAGAAAAGGGGAGGTGTCCCTAGTCGAAGGAGCAGAGGAAGAGGGCGGGGTCAAGGCGGAGGCCGGACCCAGAGACTAGGCGTGAACCAATGCGCCTATTGCAGAGAGGAAGGACATTGGAGAGATACGTGCCCGCAACTCGAAGACGCCCAGCAAGATGACGACAACGATCATCAGTGGCGAGAAGAAAGACGAGGCCGTCCCCGAGGCCGAGGAGGAGCCAATCGAGAACAATACCAGCGAGAGAGAGGGGGAGCCATTCAAGCATTGGCCACACCAGCCCATGATGAGGATGACGTGGATTAGGACAGACCGGGCTCCAAGTTTGCTTTAGGTCTCCAGGAGCCTATGGTCGGAATACAAATAGGAGACCAAATTATGAACTTTATGGTTGATACTGGAGCACAGCATTCAGTAATAGACAAAAAGATAGCCCCATTCACTACAAAAGCAGTCACCATTATAGGAGCAACTGGTGCCAAAGCCACAAAGTCTTTTCTTCAAAACCGAATATGCAGTCTAGGAGGACAGCAAGTAACTCATCAATTCCTTTACATGCCCGAATGTCCAGTACCACTACTGGGACGAGATATGCTAGCCAAGCTTCAAGCACAAATATCTTTCTCTGAGCAAGGAGAAATGCAAATGACAGTAAATTCCCAAGCCAAACCAGCAGGAGTAATGCTGCTGACAGTTCCTCGAGAAGAAGAATGGAGGTATTACGTTGATGACTCCATCCAAGATACCTATTTTGAACAAACTTTAAAGAACATCGATGCACCACCTGGAGTATGGGCAGAAGGCAGTCCCCCAGGCCTAGCCAAGCATATAGCTCCAGTGATTGTAACCCTCAAGCCTAGTGCTACACCAGTGCACGTCAAACAGTACCCTCTCCCAAGAGCCGCAATTGAAGGCATTCATCGCCACCTACAAAGATTGCTCGAGTATGGCCTACTAAAAGTATGTCAATCCCCATGGAACACCCCACTTTTGCCAGTAAAGAAACCTGGAACAGATGATTATCGCCCAGTGCAAGATTTGAGAAGAGTAAATGATGCAGCTGAAACCATACATCCAGTTGTACCCAATCCTTATACTCTTCTAGGACTAATACCTGCTGAAGCTACCCATTTCACTGTACTGGATTTGAAAGATGCATTCTTTTGCATAAGATTAGCCCCTGTAAGCCAAATATTGTTTGCATTCGAATGGCAGGACCCCATCTCTGGAAGAGGGGGCCAACTCACCTGGACAAGATTACCCCAAGGATTCAAGAATTCACCTACCATCTTTAGTGCTGCACTAAATCAAGACCTTTCAAGCTATCCAGTAGCCCCGGGGAAGAGAGTGCTTCTTCAATACGTGGATGATCTGTTGATAGCTGCCGTATCAGAAAGTGAATGTATACTAGCCACCAAAGATCTCTTGCAGTTACTAGATGAAGCTGGATACAAAGTTTCCAGAGCCAAAGCACAGCTATGCCAAAAAGAAGTGAAATACTTGGGTTTTCGTATTACCCAAGGAAGTAGAAGATTAGGCAGAGAGAGAAAAGAAGCAGTATGTAGAATTCCAACTCCAACAACCAGAAAGCAAGTCAGAGCCTTTCTGGGTGCGGCAGGATATTGCCGAATCTGGATACCCAACTTTGCCCAAATTGCCAAATCACTGTATGAAGCCACAAAAGGAGAAGAAAAGTCACCACTGGAGTGGGGACTTGAGCAGGACACAGCCTTCCAGAAGTTAAAAGAAGAATTGATGTCATCACCAGCACTTGGACTACCAGATGTCCACAAACCTTTCCACTTGTTTGTACATGAAGCACAGGGAAATGCCTTAGGCATGTTGACTCAGAAATTGGGAACGACCTGTAGCATACCTATCGAAACAATTGGACCCTGTGGCCAAAGGATGGCCACCTTGCTTGAGAGCAGTTGCAGCTACAGCGCTACTAGTGAGTGAAGCAGACAAACTCACACTAGGACAGAACATACGAGTCACTGTGCCACATGCAGTCCTTGCCCTTATGGAACAAAAAGCAAATTATTGGCTCACCAATTCCCGAATGTTGAAGTACCAGAGCATGTTATGTGAAAATCCACAGATACAACTCGAAGTGAGCCATGTCCTGAATCCAGCCACCTTGATACCCATCAGTGAAGAACTCCCAGAACATGACTGTATCGAAGTCATGGAGACTGTGTTCTCCAGCCGACCTGACTTGACAGATGTGCCCATAGACAATCCTGACCAAATCTATTATGTTGATGGGAGCAGTCTCATCCTTGATGGACGACGTTGTGCCGGATATGCAGTCGTCACTCAACACGAAGTAGTTGAATCATCAGCTCTAGCCTCAGGCACATCAGCCCAGAAAGCCGAATTGATAGCACTCACCAGAGCATTGTTGTTAGGAGAGAAACTTGTGCTAAATGTATATACAGATTCCAAATATGCCTTCACTACCTTGCATGCCCTTGGAGCTCTCTATAAAGAAAGAGGACTCATCACATCCGGAGGAAAATCAGTCAAATATGGTCCCGAGATATTGATGTTACTTGATGCAGTTTGGGCCCCAACACGTGTAGCTGTCATGCATTGCAGAGGACATCAAGCAGGAAAAGGAGAAGTTGCCCGAGGGAATAGATTTGCAGATGCCTCAGCACGACAAGCAGCCATGACAGGACAAATTGCCCCACAAGCTATGCCAATGCAAGCAGCATTGTTTCCAGTACCTTTGAATCTATGGACCCCACGATATACCACCAAAGAATTGGATTACTATTGTGACAGAGAAAATGGAATACTGAAAGATGGATGGATTGAGCTGCCACCAGAAGAGGGCAGTCAACCTCCTGGACGAATAGTAATTCCTGAACTATTAGGACCATCCTTTGTCAAAGCTTTCCACGAAGCCACCCACTATGGGAAGAGTGCTATGGAGAAAGCACTCAGACCACACTTCTACATTCCTCTGATGACAACCATATCAGCCTCAGTAGCACGTCAATGTGTAACCTGTGCCAAAAATAATGCCAAGCAAGGCCTTATTACGGCACCCCGAGTTCAGTCAGGAGGTGTCACCCCCATGCACAACCTCCAAGTTGATTTTACCGAAATGCCAAAAGCCAATGGATACCATTACCTATTAGTATTAGTTTGTACTTTCTCTGGGTGGGTAGAAACATTCCCAACCAGAACTGAGAAAGCCCGAGAAGTTACCAAAGTCTTAATGAGAGAGATTGTCCCCAGATTTGGAATCCCAGCAGTAATAGGGTCAGACAATGGACCCTCATTTGTCTCCCAAGTTACTCAGCAGTTAGCAAAAGCCTTGCAGATACAGTGGAAACTCCACACGGCATACAGACCCCAGAGTTCAGGGAAAGTTGAGCGAATGAATCGTACCTTGAAAGCCCAAATGTCCAAGCTTTGTCAGGAGACGCACTTGAAATGGCCCCAAGTGCTCCCCATAGCTTTACTTAGAATACGCTCAGCTCCTGTAAAGTCAACAGGATTTTCCCCTTTTGAAGTTTTGTATGGTAAACCCCCACCTATAGTACAGGGAGTCAAAGGAAGTTTAGCCCAGATTGGTTCAGAAGTAACCAGACAAGAACTCCTAGCTCTTAGTTTTGTTCTGCAGACTCTCCATACGTGGATCCAAGACCAGTTGCCTATCAACTTGACGGAACCCTTGCATCCCTACCAGCCTGGTACTTCGGTGTGGATCAAAGATTGGAAGAAGATACCGTTGGAACCCCATTGGAAGGGACCGTACACCGTCATCCTGTCTACCCCAACTACAGTAAAGGTAGCCGAGATCGACGCCTGGATCCACCACAGCAGAGTCAAGCCCGCCGCCGATCCTGAACCAGAGCAGTGGACAGCAGAACAGCATCCTGATGTACCCTTGCGAGTTACTTTGAGACGGCAACCAGCAGCTTAGACACTTCATCACAAGTGCTTTGCAGTAGCCAAGTCTTTCGAAGAGGATTGCTGTTTTCCATGCAGCAACAGTTTTGTTTCAACGAACCCAACTCGTGTGTGATTTGACACACTACTTTGAGACTACATTGACTAAGCCAGACTTCACAAGCCAGCTGAATTGCTAAGTTGGTTAATGTGTACTGGACATCTTGAGGATCTTCAATCAACACTCAGCACCCGTTAAAATTGCTTCATTAGCAAACGGGATGAAGAATAAAAGACCGTCGTGATCAAGACCAGCAAGCTGAGGATTCAGAAGAACTCCAATCAACATCAACATGTATCTCTGTTTTTGCTTTGCCTTGGTTGCCTTCTTTGGAGGTTTTGAACTGACTTATGCTTTACCTCCATGCACTGCTTGCATTACTTCTACTAGAACTGGACTAAAAGTAACTCAGACTTTGCTTTACCATTCTTACTATACCTGCAAGGGAACAGTAACTCGGTGTATCTATAACACCACTGAACTAAATGTTTGCACTCATGGCAAAATCAAAGCATGCTATAATCCGCATCAGAATCCATCCTATTACACGTTGGAAATAAGATGGAAGGATGCAGATGGACCTATATTAGCTGCTACACCACCACTTAAGGACATTACTAAACCTGCTGTTTTGAATTTTGATGCATGTAATGCCATTAATAGAGATAGTTATTCCACCTGTGGTACATAGGAGAAAGCGTATCGAAATGACCATAAGTACATGTGTCCAGAAGGTGCCACAGGATGGAGAAAGTGTACAGGGAAAAAAGGAACCAGGCTATAGTACTGCCCCAGCGGCAGATTACTATTGCCCGTATTGGGGATGTGTTTTTTATGCTACCTGGAACACTGGTATAACTGATGAGAAAATAGATAAACGGATGGCTACTCTAACCAAGCCAACCACAAATGATAAATGTCAGAAAGATGCTTGCAACCCCTTACACTTGCGTGTACATAACCCCCATGCATGGAAACAAGGATATAAGTTTGGTTTACGTATTGCTGGAGGAGCAATAGATCCAGGGACCATTGTGTATATCAGATTGAATACTCAAGCCCATAAGTCATCTAAATATCATATTCATAATACCTTTTATGAAGCTATGCATGTAAATAAGTTTGAGATCCCTCACCCTTCACAGAATTTGTTTCTAGAATTAGCCGGAGCAGTAGTATCTAGTCTTAAGATCTCAGATTGTTATTTCTGTGGTGGAACCCAAATGGGAGATCAATGGCCCTGGGAAGCCCAAGAATTGAATTATTCTATGACTTACAACCAGACTGAATTACACAAGACTACCAGTGAATGGGTGTTAGCGCACTCAATCGTTGGACGTCTTTGCTATGCCAGAACTGGACCCCAGTTTACCCAGAAGGTAGGACAGCTGGTCTGTCTTAGCCAGAAGTACTATAATGCCACGACCAAAAAGACAGCATGGTGGTCAGGAATCAGACACCCTGAACCTCCTAACCCATTAGCCAGATTTCCTGAACTTGCAGGTCTATGGACTAACCTTGCCAAAGTCCAAGCCTGGCAAGCCCCACCTGGCCTATATTGGATCTGTGGAAACCGAGCATATGCACAACTCCCACCACACTGGGGAGGAGCATGTGTCCTAGGAACCATCAGACCTTCTTTCTTCCTGTTAAACACTGAACATGGAGAACAATTAGGATACCCTGTATACACTACCCACCGACACAAAAGAGCATTGAGACAGAAAAGAGAGGCCTTACAGATAGGCAAGTGGGAAAAGTGGCAAGGTGATGATTGGCCACCAGAAAGAATTATTGAGTATCATGGACCTGCCACTTGGAATGATGATGGTATGTATGGTTATCGTACCCCAATTTATATGATCAATCGTATTATTCGCTTACAAGCAGTAGTTGAAATAATAACTAATGAGACTAGTCATGCTCTTACGCTCTTAGCTAGGCAAAGTACTCAGATGCGCACTGCTATATATCAGAACCGCTTAGCACTTGATTATTTGTTAGCAGCTGAAGGAGGAGTATGTGGTAAGCTGAATTTAACTAATTGCTGTTTGAAAATAGATGATAAAGGTCAAGTAGTTGAAGAAATTGCTAAAGATATGCAAAGACATGCTTATGTGCCAGTACAGACTTGGCACGCATTGAAATTTCCTAACTGGTTTGCTAACCTTTTCTCTTGGCTGGGAGGATTTAAGACTTTCATTGTTTTAGTACTAATCCTTGTTGCTGTTATCTTCTTATTACCATGTTTAATCCCATGTTGTATGCGTTCCATTCATAATGCTATCGATAGTACAGTAGAGCGGAAGACCGCAACTAAAATAATGGCTTTATACAAAGCTAGTCCTAGTAGAAATCCTTCAATCATGATGTGATTCTTCTAAAAGTGATTTAATTCTCACACCTTATTGAGTAATAGGGTGAGATTAATCAAAGGGGGGAATGTGGCAGGTGCAGGCCTGTGACCCACGGTGTCTGACATAAGCAGGCCAGCATGGCTAGCTTGACCTGTAAATGAGGCCTGTGGAGAGGCATATAGGATTGCACATCCCCCAATATGCTGCTATTGTAAGATAGAACTCAGTAGAAGTATTGAATTAGCTTAGGTAAGCAGAACTGCAGAACTGAGAAATGGAAAAATACAGAAAAGACATGTTTAAAAGTTACTGATAAGAAAAAGTACATCTGCAAAGAAATAATGAGGAGTGCTGACAGATGAGTTACAGAACCTTGCTCTTCTACAGGCACAAATTGGTTCTATGGCCTTGAGAGTGTGAAAGTAACAAGTTGATGAACTGACCATTGTAATTGGGACTAGAAGGGGGGCAGGCAGGTGTCATGCCCACAGAAGGGACATAATTGGATAAACTTATCAGTACCGGGACCAATGGAAGAGGTACGGGAGGTACGGGAGGTTACCGGGACCAATGAAATGTTTTTCTATACCTAGAAAGGAACAGAAGTCTATAAAAGTTGTTGTAATGCTTGAAAACTTTGCTCAGCCATTTTGAAATTGACTTGCTTGAGACTTGTGCACAAATAAATGATTTGGACCTTCTGAACAGACTCCTGGTATCATTGGTTTGTCTGCGCTTTGCTGCTACACAGTATCATAACAAATCATGAGAAATAAAGATCGGCATAGGCCCATCTAGTGTGCCCAGCAAGGTTATCACCACTCTGCATTTTTTATTTCAAATTGTAACTGAAATATCGACAACAACTGAATGAAATAACAACAACTGAATGAGTTGTTTTTAGCAGGCTGGAATTATCTCACCCTCACTGGACTGTGATGACAGAGAGGGGACATGGCATGCTTATGAGTTAGCATTTGAGTGACTCCAGTTTAGTCCCGAACTGCCTGGGTTATGTAGCAGGGGAAAGTCACGATCACGAAGGTGGTTTTCCCAGGGCGAGACTTTTCCATTGCATATCGGTTGGGTCCAACCCTGCATTTTCCCAATATAATGGGAAATTTGACTGCACAATTTCTGGTAGTGGGGGATGGCATAAATGCTTTCCCTTGAAAAATGTGTTATAAAAAAAAAGAGTATTTTAATATTCCTTTTAAATGCTGTAGTGAGAATCACATTTCAGTTCAAAACATTCCAAAGTACAGGGGGAATCTTTCACTTTTGTTTTCTCTGACATCTTAAGTGCAGACATTTGTGTACCACTTCCAGTCACCATGATCTAAGTGGAAGCGGGTTAAGTGCACAATTAGATATTTTATCTTTGGCCTGACATGGAGCTCAGCGCTCAAGCAACCATTTACCATGTCACTTCCCCTCCAGTGAATCAGTATTAGCATAAAATACAAAACATACAGATATACAAGTGGGGTGAACAATTAATAATGATAACAGTAACATAACAAATCATGAGAAATAAAGATCGGCATAGGCCCATCTAGTGTGCCCAGCAAGGTTATCACCACTCTGCATTTTTTATTTCAAGTTGTAACTGAAATATCGACAACAACTGAATGAAATAACAACAACTGAATGAGTTGTTTTTAGCAGGCTGAAATTATCTCACCCTCACTGGACTGTGATGACAGAGAGGGGACATGGCATGCTTTTGAGTCAGCATTTGAGTGACTCCAGTTTAGTCCCGAACCGCCTGGGTTATTTAGCAGGGGAAAGCCACTATCACGAAGGTGGTTTTCCCAGGGTGAGACTTTTCCATTGCACACCGGTTGGGTCCAACCCTGCATTTTCCCAATATAATGGGAAATTTGACTGCACAATTTCTGGTAGTGGGGGATGGCATAAATGCTTTCCCTTGAAAAATGTGTTATAAAAAAAAAGAGTATTTTAATATTCCTTTTAAATGCTGTAGTGAGAATCACATTTCAGTTCAAAACATTCCAAAGTACAGGGGGAATCTTTCACTTTTGTTTTCTCTGACATCTTAAGTGCAGACATTTGTGTACCACTTCCAGTCACCATGATCTAAGTGGAAGCGGGTTAAGTGCACAATTAGATATTTTATCTTTGGCCTGACATGGAGCTCAGCGCTCAAGCAACCATTTACCATGTCACTTCCCCTCCAGTGAATCAGTATTAGCATAAAATACAAAACATACAGATATACAAGTGGGGTGAACAATTAATAATGATAACAGTAACATAACAAATCATGAGAAATAAAGATCGGCATAGGCCCATCTAGTGTGCCCAGCAAGGTTATCACCACTCTGCATTTTTTATTTCAAATTGTAACTGAAATATCAATAACAACTGAATGAAATAACAACAACTGAATGAGTTGTTTTTAGCAGGCTGAAATTATCTCACCCTCACTGGACTGTGATGACAGAGAGGGGACATGGCATGCTTATCAGTTAGCATTTGAGTGAGTCCAGTTTAGTCCCGAACCGCCTGGGTTATGTAGCAGGGGAAAGCCACGATCACAAAGGTGGTTTTCCCAGGGCAAGATTTTTCCATTGCACATCGGTTGGGTCCAACCCTGCATTTTCCCAATATAATGGGAAATTTGACTGCACAATTTGTGGTAGGGGGGGATGGCATAAATGCTTTCCCCTGAAAAATGTGTTATAAAAAAAAAGAGCATTTTAATATTCCTTTTAAATGCTGTAGTGACAATCACATTTCAGTTCAAAACATTCTAATGTACAGAGGGGAATCTTTCACTTTTGTTTTCTTTGACATCTTAAGTGCAGACATTTGTGTACCACTTCCAGTCACCATGATCTAAGTGGAAGCGGGTTAAGTGCACAATTAGATATTTTATCTTTGGCCTGACATGGAGCTCAGCGCTCAAGCAACCATTTACCATGTCACTTCCCCTCCAGTGAATCAGTATTAGCATAAAATACAAAACATACAGATATACAAGTGGGGTGAACAATTAATAATGATAACAGTGTGGCAGGAAACAAAAAGATAAGCTCTTATTCTATCACTCACCCGCAGAAGGAAGACTCACAGACAGGCTGGAATGCAATCAGGATCTTTAATGTGCACACAGGCCAGACAGAGATACCAGCAACCTCCATAAGAGTCTGAGCCCCGAGGGACGCCTACAAAGCTTTATATACAGTATAGTTTTAAACTCATTCTGCAATCCCATTTGCCACAGGTATTTCCTGCCCACCAATCAGTAGCCCCTGGGGAAGGTACCTAGGTGACCTGTCCAAACCGGTGTGCTCTGGTCTGTTGATTTCTGGGCTAGGGGCTGTTGTGCTCAGACCTGAAGTGGGGGAAGGGTGTCTACTGAAATAGCAGGCTGATCACTTGTAAGGGCTACCTACAGCTAAACCTCTTGGCTTGCCACATGGCTTGGGGGAAGGGCTACCTACAGCTAAACCTCTTGGCTGCCGCATGGCTTGGGGGAAGGGCTACCTACAGCTAAACCTCTTGGCTGCCTCATTCCCCCTTTTTTAAGTGGGACCTCAACCACTAGAGGCGGTAGAGGGCTGTATTACTGGAGGCAAGCCGCAGAGGGGTGTATTGGGTCAGGGCCATAACAGTGGTAGCAGCCTTGCGTTCTACCAGGGTGTCGAGGGTGGTGATAATGGAGCGGTGGAGGATGGGGATACAACATGATATGAGGACACATACTAAGAAGAGAAGGAAAACTCCTATAGCTAGGGTTTTAAGGCCCCCCAACCAACCAAACAATTTGGAGAACCACCCTGTCCCCAGTCCCATGGACGGGTCTGAGATTTGTCTCGCTAAGTCACGTAGGTCTTGGATTGAGCGTTCAATGGACACACTTTCATCTGTGAGGTTAAAACAACACATTCCTTCGAATTCCTCACACCCATGGTTGAGGCGTAACACCAGGAAATCTTTGGTCATTCTATTCTGTAGAATCGCTGTACGTAGGCTGGACAGCTCGTAATTTATGGAAGCTAGTATGGTTGAGGTGAGGTTAATGGTCTTGGCTAGGGAGCAAGCGAGTCGGCTTACCTCCAGGGAGTTGTGTAGGGCCAATCCAGGTGTCCCAAGGATTGACACTGACAGCCCAAGAGCTGTCTCATCACTGTAAGGCTCCACGTTTGAGTTACAGGTCGAGGGCATGGGGGCAGAGCGGGGATAACTGGGGGGCCGGACGAAGGCAGAAGTTGTAAGCCTAGCAAAAGTGCACGGACCACCAGTGGCATTTGCAGGGACGTAAGTGTACGTCATTTTGCCACATACTAAAAACCAGCCTAAGGGAAGATACATTTCTGAGTGTGAATAGGATACATTTGTAACAGAGCTGCATGATAACACAGTATTTGATACATTGTTTCCTCCCCGCTTGGCATTGACAAAAAAGAAACAATCAGTAGCATTTAGAGTGAAAACTACCTGTAAGGAAAAAGGCACTTGGTTGAAAAGTGTAGAAGTCAGTCGGGTAACCCCAATATGGTAGAAATATATTCCAGGTTGTTTACAGTTTAAATTAGCAAGCATAGTGAAGTTCTGCATCTCACACAAACTAGACGGTACAGCAATAAGAGAGGTTTGTAGAGAGTTTCGTATACAAAAGTTTGTCATGTTCAGAGCAGTTTGGGCGAGTAATACTGCTGTGTTAGTAGTCTCTGCACTTGTTGGAAAACGGGCCCATGTCAGGGAAACGAGTAAGGCTAGGGCACCGCTTCTCATTCTGCTCCTGGTTCTGGAAAAGGGGGTCTCGTAGATCAGTCTCTCCGGGGGTCTCGTCGGCAGTCTGTTAGAGCCCTTTACTGGGCAGAAAGGTCCCTCTTCAGTTTCAAACGCAGGGGTTGATCTGGAATCGGGACTGCGGTCCAGGCTGGAACAACTTCTGGTGCAGCGGCCTTGACACGAGAGTGATGGATCCACGGAGCGACTTCAGCCACTTTAACAGCCGTGGGAGTGGTCAGCAGAACAGTATACGGGCCTCGCCACTGGGGGGTCAATGGATCTTTCTTCCACTCCTTGACCCACACTTGGGAACCAGGCTGGTGCGTATGGAGCACTTCAGTCAGGTTGATGGGGAGTCGCTCCTGGATCCACTGGTGCAATTTCTGCAATACAGAACTGAGAGCCGACAGTTCCTGCCGGGTTATTTCTGAACCTATCTGCACTAAATCTCCATGGACGCCCTGTATGAGGGGTGCAGGGCGTCCATACACAGCTTCAAAGGGGGAAACACCGATACCCTTTCGTGGGGCTGACCGTATGCGGAGCAGAGCTATAGGGAGCAATTGGGGCCACTTCAGTGAGGTTTCCTGACACAATTTTGCTAACTGGCTCTTTATGGTGCGATTCATGCGTTCTACTTTCCCTGAGCTCTGCGGGCGGTAAGCTGTGTGTAGCTTCCAATCGATCTGTAAGGCTTTTACTACCTGCTGTATCACTTGGGCCACAAATGCAGTTCCATTATCAGATCCCACTACTACTGGAAGTCCAAATCGGGGGATGATTTCATGCAGCAACACCTTAGTCACTTCTCTGGCTTTTTCTGTGCGGACTGGGAAGGCCTCCACCCACCCCGTGAAAGTACAGACCAATACCAGCAGATACCGGTACCCATTTGCTCGGGGCATTTCTGAAAAGTCAACCTGGATGTTTCCCATAGGGGTGACCCCATAAGACTGGACCCCTGGGGGTTGGCTTGGGCCTTGACGGGCATTGTTTTTAGCACATGTGGTGCATTGTCTAGCAATTGCAGCTGTCAGCGAGGATAAGCTAGAAATGAAGAAATATGGGCGGAGGGTAGTTTCCATTTCTGTCTTGCCCATATGAGTGGCCTGATGAAAGGATGATAGGAATGCTTGGGCAAGGCTGTCTGGGATGACTATCACTGGAGCTGTCCCTGTTCTAGGTAACCTTATCCAACCATCTGTGTGTAACACCCCACCCTCCTCCTGACAGAAGAAATCTAGCTCTCGTGTAGTGTACCTCTTGGCCCATTGGCTTAGTGGGACTGGAAACAGGGGGGCTTGTAGATCCTGGGAGCTCTGCGGGAAAAACTGGGACAAGGATGTGGTTGCTACTCGCCGGGCTTCTGCATCAGCCCGTCTATTTCCCTTAGCTATTTCACCGTTCCCTTTCTGGTGGCCTCTGCAATGCATTACGGCTACTGTTTTGGGACGCCAGACTGCTTCTAACAGGGCCAATATCTGGGGGCCATTCTTTATCTCAGAGCCAGCTGCAGTAACTAACCCTCTTTCTTTGTACAGGGCCCCGTGGGCATGGAGAGTGGAAAAGGCATATCTGGAATCTGTGTATATATTTACACGACTGTTAGTCCCAAGGGTTAAGGCACGGGTAAGGGCAATGAGTTCCGCCTTCTGTGCGGAGGTTCCAGGGGGCAAAGGCTGTGCTTCAACTATTTCTTCCATCGTCACCACCGCATACCCCGCACAGCTGCGGCCCTCCAGCATCAGACTGCCCCCATCTACGTAGTAGGTCTCATCCGGATTGCTTAACGGCACATCCGTCAGATCAGGGCGACTGGAGAAGACTGTTTCCATCACTTCCAGGCAGTCGTGATCAGGTGGTCCCGGGCCAACAGGCAGGAAAGTAGCAGGGTTCAAGGCTTGGCTGGTAGTTATCTGCACCCTGGGATTTCCCCATAACATGCTCTGGTATTTCAACATTCGGGAGCTGGTGAACCAGTAACTTCCTTTATGCTCTAGCAATGTTTGGACTGAATGTGGGACGGTGACTAGAAGGCCTTGGCCCATGGACAGTTTATCAGATTCTTCCACCAACAAGGCTGTTGCTGCTATTGCTCTCAGGCAAGGTGGCCATCCCTTGGCCACTGGATCCAGCAGTTTTGACAGGTAGGCGACTGGTCGTGGCCAAGACCCCAGTTGTTGGGTCAAGACTCCCAAAGCTATTCCTGCTGCTTCGTGCACATAGAGGGTGAAAGGCTTGGTGACATCCGGAAGGCCTAGGGCTGGTGATGACAGTAATGCCCTTTTCAAATGTTCGAAGGCCTCCTGTTGGTCACGACCCCATTCAAGGGGGCTCTTCTCTGGGCCCTTTGTAGACTCATAGAGGGGCTTTGCGATCTTTGCGAAGTTGGGAATCCAGATACAACAGTACCCAGCTGCCCCGAGAAAAGCACGTACTTGCTTGCGGGTTGTTGGCACTGGGATCCGGCACACTGCTTCCTTCCTCTCGCTCCCCAACCGTCGGCTTCCTTTTGACAGATGGAATCCCAGATACTTCACTTCCGACTGACATAACTGAGCCTTTTTTCTGGAGACTCGGTATCCCACATTGTACAGGAGTTGGAGAAGTTCTGTGGTTGCCAATACACATTCAGCCTCAGAGTCAGCAGCGATTAGTAGGTCATCAACGTACTGCAGAAGTACTCGTCTGCCGGGCTCCCCTGGAGGGAAACTAGCGAGATCTTGGGCCAATGCTGTGCTGAAGATGGTAGGAGAGTTCTTGAATCCCTGTGGTAAACGAGTCCAGGTAACTTGGGACTTTCTGCCAGTAGCAGGGTCCTCTTTCTCGAAGGCAAACAGGTGCTGGCTTGCAGTAGCCAGGCGTATACAAAAGAAGGCATCTTTTAGATCCAGTACTGAGAAGTGAGAAGCAGTCGCTGGGATGAGGCCCAACAGTGTATAAGGGTTTGGTACTACTGGATGCAGAGTCACAGTGGCCTCATTGACACGACGGAGGTCCTGAACAGGTCGATAGTCAGTGGTTCCAGGTTTTCAAACTGGCAGCAAAGGAGTGTTCCATGCCGATTGGCAGGGCCGCAGGATACCATGCTGTAGTAGCTGCACCAGATGATGATGGATTCCTTCTATAGCTGCCCGCGGCAGCGGGTATTGTCGCACATGCACCGGGGAGGCTCCCGGCTTCATTTCAACACATACGGGAGGGATGTTAATGGCCATTCCGGGGGGTTTCCTTCTGCCCATACTCCAGGGGGCACTGATTCCCACGTAACCAGGGTAGCCACATCAGATTTGGGCCTGTTCTCATATAACCGCCATTCTTCTTCTCGGGGGACGGACAGTACCAAAACTGTTGGGCCCAGGCTGGGTATTTGGAGCTCAGCCTGGCCATCAGACCCGAATGAGATTTGGGCCTGGAGTTTTGCCAGAACATCCCGACCCAGCAAGGGTATGGGACATTCAGGCATATACAGGAACTGGTGAGTGATGGTCCGTCCCCCCAACTGGCACGTGCGGTTTTGCAGGAAAGGTCTCTGGGCCCTCTCCCCCCGTAGCTCCCACAACAGTTACTGACTGGGAGGAGATCGGGGCTACTTGTTGGGTGACCACTGAGTGTGTTGCTCCGGTATCGACCATGAATTGCATTTTCCGGTCCCCTAAATTCATGTTGACCATAGGCTCCTGGGGACCTAACAGAAACTTGGAGCCCGGTCTGGCCTAGTAGTCATCCGGGTCATAATGTTCCATAGCTGCAAGGCCTTCGAGAGCTGGAACCGGTGGAGGCGGGAAAGCATTATGCTGATCTTGCTCCCGTGTAGTTCATACGGGTGCTCTTACACAGCTCGTGGATGGATATCTCCCTGCCTTGTGTTACGATTTGGACAGTCATTCTTCCAGTGTCCCTCCTCTTTGCAGTAGGTACATTGAGTGGGGCTTAGGGGAAACCTCGGCCTCCCATATCCGCGTCCTTGTCCCCTATTTCCTCCTCTGGCCCAGGCTGGAGCTGGTGGTCGCTCGGCTAAGGCGGCTGCTAGGAAGTCTGCCTTTTTCTTCATCCGGCGCTCCGACTCTCGCTTCTGCTCCTGGTCACGATTTACATATACTTTTTGTGCCACTTCCATCAATTGTGTTGTATTCATGCCCGCAAACCCTTCCAGTTTCTGCAGCTTCCGCCGTATATCACCTTGTGCCTGAGCCACAAAGGCATTATTCATCATCTTAAGATTCTCAGGGTCCGCTGGATCGTAGGGGGTGTATAATCGGTATGCTTCAGCCAGACGCTCATAAAATACCGCCGGACTCTCATCAGGAAGCTGGAGAACTTCTGCGGTTTTACTGAGGTTCATAGCTCGTTGCCCCCCCTTCTTAAGGCCTTCAAGGAGTGCAGTCCGGAAGCGAGTGAGAGCCGCTGCTCCATCAGGGTCATTCGGGTCCCAGCAGGGGTCTTTATTCGGGAAATCTGCCTCTGCCCGCTGCCGTGGATTTACTTCTCCCTGATGGGCGTGATGTTTCTCCAGCCACTTGAGGGCGGCCTGTACAATGCGCGCCCGTTCTTCTGTATTGAATAAGGTGGAAAGCAATTGTTTAATGTCCGACCAGGTAGGCTGGTGTGTTTGCATAATACTGGTCATAAGATCTGTCAGTTCTTGGGGCTTTTCAGTATATGAGGCATAGTGGGTTTTCCAGTTGAGCAGGTCCGTAGTGGAGAAAGGGACATAAATCAGGCTTGATGGTCCCACTGCCACCTTTCCAGTAGCATCAATATACGGGAGCCCCTGTACTTGTCGTAGTGGTAATTGGAGATGTTGCGACCGCAGGCGGTGGGCTAACGGGGTGACGATTCTGGCCCAGCCCCTGTGCTCTCGGGGGAGGAGATGGTGTCACTGGGGGTGGCACCAGATGTGAGAGGGGAATCTGAAGATGAGGGGCCGGAGTCTGTAGAACTTTCCCTAAATCTGGCATCACCCACCCCAGGAAGTCCTGACCTTTCAGCTATGGAGGATCCTGTTGTGGTGCGGACGGGACACGGGGTTGAAGTAGAGGGAGGGGACGTGGAGGAATATCAGGAGAGTCCCGTCCCTGGTAGATAGGGGCGGTGTCCATCCCTTTTGGCGACAGATGGCCGCCACCATTACTCTACACTGATCCTCGTGACAGCGCTGGAGCCACCTTGGTCTGAGTTGGCATATGGTCAGCCATGAGTCAATATATGGGAACTGGTCAGGGTGCTCTTTTGCTACAATTTGATGGACCAAGGACACAGTGGCCAAATCAATAGACCCCTGAGGAGGCCATAACTTAACTAAGGCTGGCCATTCCCTCTCACACAAAAAGGTTAATCTGGAGGCGGAGAGAGGTACCCCGTAATCCTCTCTAAACCCAGATTTAAAATTGTGAAGCATGCACTGTAGGGGCGTTTTCACTTTAGACTTTCCCGACCCCATGCTCTAATCCTAGTTCAATAACTAAGTACAGTATACAATGTGGACCAGATCTTCCAACCTAATCTCAATTCGGGGAAAATGCAATTTACAATAAGAGAAAAATATGCAATTTACAATACAGATCCTATCTAGACTTAATCCAGGAAAAATATACAATTTATAATACAGACCCTATCTAGTCTTAACTCAGGACAATTAATACAACTTACAATATAGATATTGGTAATTTACAAAATATATATACTCAGATGTGGTTTAGATAAGAGTTAAAATATATATATATGCTAGCTATTCTTAAAATGTCCACCAGGTGGAGCTCCAGGATCACTTAAAACACGAGGAATAGTAGTAATTACAGCTAATGTCCACTAGATGGAGCTCTAGAGTCGCTTCAAGTATATAGGAGTGTAGCTTACACGTGGTCTTTTCAAGATGGCCGCCTCCACGTGTGTTCCACTGCCCGATTCAGCTCTGGATACCTCTGGACAGACTCAGCTGTTCCCAAACTTCAGAATCGGGTCAGCCGGGCCTCAAACATGCGGGAGGAGGAGGAGAAAATGCACTTTTAAAATCGGGGAGCCAGCCGGACCTCAAACATGCGGGAGAGGAGGAGAAAAATACACTTTTAAAATCGGGGAGCCAGCCGGCCCGCGGCACACAGAACAAGGACGGAGCAGTTTAAAAAGGGGCCCGCCGGCCTGCGGCACACAAATTACGGTCAGTACGATTTTTTTTGCTTGGGGCAAAAATAATTTAATAGCTTTTGGCAGCGCTGCACTCTTAATACCCTTTAAAGGGGCTCAGCGGTGCATCGGGACAGCAGGGAAAGGCGGAAAAATTCGGCGGGGGCTCAGGGGGGCACCGGAGCAGTACCGGGAGGCAGAGGATCTCAGCGGGGGCTCAGGGGAGCATCGGGATAGTACCGGGATGCAGAGGATCTCAGCGGGGGCTCAGGGGATCACCGGAGCAGTACCGGGAGGCAGGGGAATAGAAATTTAACATTGGGAACAGAACAGTACGTGAGGGAAACTGAAATTTAACATTGGGAACAGAACAGCACAAATTAACCGCGGGAACACAACAACAGCATGGGGGAGCAGAAATTAAAACAGTGGCAGCACATTAGAGAACTCTCTCCTTGCAGTCACGCTTCAGATAACTTCCCACAAGCAGAAAGGAAAGAAGAGAAGCAGCGATCTAATTCTTAGCTTATCAAGTGCTATAGTTTGGTTATTTTTTTCTTTCGGCAACGCTTTTAAAAGATCTCAGATTACTGCAGTTCAGATATTACTGCAGTTATTCAGATTTTACCGGTATTCAGATACAGGACGAGCAATGGCTTCAGGGCCACTAAGGCCCCTAATAGGACTGCTCGTGCAGTTGATCAGGCTGCTACAGGTTCCCAGAAATTACCAGGACTCACAGATAGAGTACAGAACTAGCCCCAAACAGTAAGGTAGCAGTACTCACCAGAACTCTGATCAGACAGGAAGTTTGGATGCCAGTCTATCCAGCTGGTTTTTCAATCGGGGATTCAACCGCAGGGACCGACTGTCCAGACAAATCAAGGTGTCCTTCCGAGCACAAAGTGGCCCGGGGGCGCCAAGGACCGTTAATCACCTGGAGGGGCCGGTCCCTGACTGGTGGAGGCCCAGATGCTGCAAAAGCAGAAGACTTCCCACCGTGGGTGTGATGAGAGAGGCTTTTCTTTTAATGTTTCCTGGCCAATGCACCAAAAATGTGGCAGGAAACAAAAAGATAAGCTCTTATTCTATCACTCACCCGCAGAAGGAAGACTCACAGACAGGCTGGAATGCAATCAGGATCTTTAATGTGCACACAGGCCAGACAGAGATACCAGCAACCTCCATAAGAGTCTGAGCCCCGAGGGACGTCCTACAAAGCTTTATATACAGTATAGTTTTAAACTCATTCTGCAATCCCATTTGCCACAGGTATTTCCTGCCCACCAATCAGTAGCCCCTGGGGAAGGTACCTGGGTGACCTGTCCAAACCGGTGTGCTCTGGTCTGTTGATTTCTGGGCTAGGGGCTATTGTGCTCGGACCTGAAGTGGGGGAAGGGTGTCTATTGAAATAGCAGGCTGATCACTTGTAAGGGCTACCTACAGCTAAACCTCTTGGCTTGCCGCATGGCTTGGGCTTGGGGGAAGGGCTACCTACAGCTAAACCTCTTGGCTGCCGCATGGCTTGGGGGAAGGGCTACCTACAGCTAAACCTCTTGGCTGCCTCATTAGTAACATAACAAATCATGAGAAATAAAGATCGGCATAGGGCATAGGCCCATCTAGTGTGCCCAGCAAGGTTATCACCACTCTGCATTTTTTATTTCAAATTGTAACTGAAATATCGACAACAACTGAATGAAATAACAACAACTGAATGAGTTGTTTTTAGCAGGCTGAAATTATCTCACCCTCACTGGACTGTGATGACAGAGAGGGGACATGGCATGCTTATGAATTAGCATTTGAGTGACTCCAGTTTAGTCCTGAACAGCCTGAGTTATGTAGCAGGGGGAAACCACAATCACGAAGGTGATTTTCCCAGGGCAAGGTTTTTCCATTGCACATCGGTTGGGTCCAACCCTGCATTTTCCCATTATAATGGGAAATTTGACTGCATAATTTCTGGTAGTGGGGGACGGCATAAATGCTTTTCCCTGAAAAATGTGTTATAAGAAAAAAAGAGTATTTTAATATTCCTTTTAAATGCTGTAGTGACAATCACATTTCAGTTCAAAACATTCCAATGTACAGGGGGGAAATCTTTCACTTTTGTTTTCTCTGACATCTTAAGTGCAGACATTTGTGTACCACTTCCAGTTACCATGATCTGAGTGGAAGCGGGTTAAATGCACAATTAGATATTTTATCTTTGGCCTGACATAGAGCTCAGCGCTCAAGCAACCATTTACCATGTCACTTCTCCTCCAGTGAATCAGTATTAGCATAAAATACAAAACATACAGATATACAAGTGGGGCGAACAATTAATAATGATAACATAGTAACATAACAAATCATGAGAAATAAAGATCGGCATAGGCCCATCTAGTGTGCCCAGCAAGGTTATCACCACTCTGCATTTTTTATTTCAAATTGTAACTGAAATAATGACAACAACTGAATGAGTTGTTTTTAGCAGGCTGAAATTATCTCACCCTCACTGGACTGTGATGACAGAGAGGGGACATGGCATGCTTATGAGTTAGCATTTGAGTGACTCCAGTTTACTCCCAAACTGCCTGGGTTATGTAGTAGGGAAAAGCCACGATCACAAAGGTGGTTTTCCCAGGGCGAGACTTTTCCATTGCACATCGGTTGGGTCCAACCCTGCATTTTCCCAATATAATGGGAAATTTGACTGCATAATTTCTGGTAGTGGGGAATGGCATAAATGCTTTCCTCTGAAAAATGTGTTATAAAGAAAGAATAGTTTTTTAATATTCCTTTAAAATGCTGTAGTGACAATCACATTTCAGTTCAAAACATTCCAACGCACATGGGGAATCTTTCTCTTTCTTTTTCTCTGACATCTTAAGTGCAGACATTTGTGTACCACTACCAGTCACTATGATCTAGGTGGAAGCGGGTTAAGTGCACAATTAGATATTTTATCTTTGGCCTGATATGCAGCTCAGCGCTCAAGCAACCATTTACCATGTCACTTCCCCTCCAGTCAATCAGTTTTAGCATAAAATACAAAACATACAGATATACAAGTGGGTTGAACAATTAATAATGATAACATAGTAACATAACAAATCATGAGAAATAAAGATCGGCATGGCCCATCTAGTGTGCCCAGCAAGGTTATCACCACTCTGCATTTTTTATTTCAAATTGTAACTGAAATAATGACAACAACTGAATGAAATAACAACAACTGAATGAGTTGTTTTTAGCAGGCTGAAATTATCTCACCCTCACTGTACTGTGATGACAGAGAGGGGACATGGCATGCTTAAGAGTTAGCACTTGAGTAATTCCAGTTTAGTTCTGACCCGCCTGGATTATCTAGCAGGGGAAAGTCACAATCACGAAGGTGTTTTTCCAAAGGCGAGACTTTTCCGTTGTACATCGGTTGAGTCCAACCCTGCATTTTTCTAATATAATGGGAAATTTGACTGCATAATTTCTGGTAGTGGAGAATGGCATAAATGCTTTCCCCTGAAAAATGTGCTTTAAAGAAAGAGTAGTATTTTAATATTCCTTTTAAATGCTGTAGTAACAATCACATTTCAGATCAAAACATTCCAACGCACAGGGGGAATCTTTCTCTTTCTTTTTCTCTGATATCTTAAGCGCAGACATTTGTGTACCACTACCAGTCACCATGATCTAGGTGAAAGCGGGTTAAGTGCACAATTATTTTTTTTATCTTTGGCCTGAGATGGAGCTCAGCGCTCAAGCAACCATTTACCATATCACTTCCCCTATAGTGAATCAGTTTTAGCATAAAATACAAAATATACAGATATACAAGTGGGGTGAACAATTAATAATGATAACATAGTAACATAACAAATCATGAGAAATAAAGATCGGCATGGCCCATCTAGTGTGCCCAGCAAGGTTATCACCACTCTGTATTTTTTATTTCAAATTGTAACTGAAATAATGACAACAACTGAATGAAATAACAACAACTGAATGAGTTGTTTTTAGCAGGCTGAAATAACCGGGGAGCTGCAGCGAGCGCTTCCCCTGCCTCGTACCCCACATTTTTCACCATAAAAACTTCACATCACACATGACTTGGTATAACAACAGGTCGCAGCTTTATTGCTCCATAACATCTTAACAATTTAAACTTGAATAACCCCAATACCCAATCCCCCGAGTGGAGCGTTACCTCACCCGCCATATAAGTAGCAAGGTGAAACGCTACCGCCCTTGCGCCGGTCAACCCACCGGGCAAGTTATTACCACCCCTGCCCGACTTCGCCATGTCACTAGCAAAAGTCTGCTAGGGGTTCTCCGGGCTGCGGGCACCCTGCCCCGCCCACAAGTAGCTATGGCTCCGGACCCCGGAAACCTCCGGGATCCCGCCAGCTAGCTCCCCCCCCCCTCCAGCTGCAACACCCTCAAAAAACCCTCACCCATCCTCCTTAAAAAAGGGGTGGCAGGGCGGGACACCAGCCAGTCGCCCTCCTTCACGCCATGTGCTCAGCGGCGTCCTCGCTGCTGCTGCACATGGCCTGACTCGCTCTGGGATTGGTTCCCGCCTCGCGCATGCCCGAGGCCGAACCAATCCCTTCAAAAAATGTGCCTTGCGTCCAGACGCACCCGTGCTTCTCCCCCCCCCACATTGGCTTCCCCCCTCCAGCCGCCTTCTAGCGGTCTTACTACCAGGCCCGCGCCGCGGCTCGCCCCCGGTTATTTGCGGGCTCCGGGACGTTGCCCCTTACCCTTCCTTTTAACCGGGGAGCTGCAGCGAGCGCTTCCCCTGCCTCGTACCCCACATTTTTCACCATAAAAACTTCACATCACACATGACTTGGTATAACAACAGGTTGCACCTTTATTGCTCCATAACATCTTAACATTTTAAACTTGAATAACCCCAATACCCAATCCCCCGAGTAGAGCGTTACCTCACCCGCCATATAAGTAGCAAGGTGACAACGCTACCACCCTTGCGCCGGTCAACCCACCGGGCAAGTTATTACCACCCCTGCCCGACTTCGCCATGTCACTAGCAAAAGTCTGCTAGGGGTTCTCCGGGCCGCGGGCACCCTGCCCCTCCCACAAGTAGCTATGGCTCCGGACCCCGGAAACCTCCGGGATCCCGCCACCGGCACAGGCACACATTGTGCCTTTGCCGCCCCCCCCCTTTTTTTTTATTTTTTTATTTACCGGAGCCCAAGCTGCGACCTGCTCATGCAATCCTTCAGCACCTGCTCCAATGCCTCCTGCCAGTCGTTCAGGAGTAGGTCGATCCCTACCGGAGATAGATGCACCCCATCACTGCGGTACAAACCCCCACAAGCAATGTCCACCCACTCATGTTGCACCTGATAACCCCCCTTTGCACACACCCATTTTCCGATCTGGCGATTGATCTTCGTCAGACCCCTGGACCACCGCCGCTGACTCCAGCACGCTGGCCTCGGGATGACATCCGACCAAATCAGCACTACATCAGGAAACATTCTCAAAACCGTATTCATATCTTTTTTAGCAGCATTAATAAGTTGTTTACATGTCTATGATGTGAGATCATTGCCACCTAGGTGCAGCAGAATAATCCCTGGAGGAGTCCTCAAGCGCGCGTGGTGGCGCAGCAAAGGCATCAGCTGTGCCCATCGCAGCCCCCGCTCGCCCAGCCATAACACCGACACCAAGTCAGGCTCCAGCCCCAGGTGCAGACCGATAGGCCGTATCGCAGCTCGCCGACCAGCCCAAAACACAAATGAATGCCCCAGCATCCACACGCCCTTCAAACTTCTTCCCCCACCTGAAACAGAAAACAGTAGTTAACAAACAGTTGTGGCATGGATGTGCATTTTATGGTATGTTATTCCCTTTTTTTTTTTTTTTTACATTCGGACATAGCCCCGAAAAGCCCGTGACCTCCAACGGCCAATCCTTGATATTTGCCATCCCGATAGACCAGCGCCCGCCGCACTGGACGCTGCCCCTATGCGAAATGAGTGCGCCGCATATTGCGAAGGGTCCTCGCCCAAGCGCTGAAGCCCTAATCTCAAAACTGTAGTGACCTGGTAACGCGTGACCAAATCCTCATCCCTATGCAGAAATAGTCCTCCCCCAACCGGAGGACGGCACCCCAAATACTCCTTCATGGCCATCACTGGGCATGTGGGTCCACCTATCGCTTGCAGAACTACCCACATGCCTTTGCCTTGCTGATCCGTCTTGGATCTGCGCAAGAGGACCTTTAATTGTTCCCCCACTACCCGCACATGTTGACACTGCAGACTATGCCCACCACCCGATGTCTTAGAATCAGCTACTAATTCCCCCACCCTAAATGCCCCAAAAAAGGCCACACAGAAGAGGGCCTTAAAGAGGACAGCCTCATAAGCAGACCGAGCCACCTCCGGCAAGACTCCACACAGCCCTCTTAGAAGGAGGATTCGCACGCCCCCACCCTTGTATTAATTTCCGCACCAAAAAAAACCCACCGGATGGGCCCCAACCCACTGCCTTTGCAAAAAACGCAAAGCCCGCCAAGTGCCCCTTCACCACCGCCCTAGATAATCCCCTCTTCCTGGCCTCTAGGATGTTGTCAGCCAACACTTGATCGGACGCCCCCCCCCCATTCCAGCCATGGCCACACAAGAACTCCACCACACTATCACAACCCCGACAGTAGGTCTCCCAAGTCTTCTTCGCCACAGATCTCTTCAACAACTCTCTCATCGCAGCAGGCCATCGTTCCATAACCTCCAAGGGACCGTCCGCCCCAACTCTTCTGCCCCTGGCGCCAGGTGCCGGAACCGATCCAACTGCAAACGGGAAAGAGCATCCGCGATGCCATTATGCAAACCTGGGATGTGCCGCGCTTTCAACCCCACGTTCAACTGCAAACAGGATAAGACCACCTTTCTCATCAAATCTGCTACTAAGCTACACCGAGGCGTGTAATGGTTAACAACACTCACCACCGCTTCATTGTCACACTACCAGACCACCCGCTGGTTACGCAATCTATCAGGCCATAACTCCAGCGTCACCCAAATAGGAAACAGCTCCAAGAATATGATATTCCTGAGAAGCCCTTGCTCGCGCCACGAGTCTGGCCACTGCACTGCGCACCACGCCCCCCCAAAGTATATGCCTAATCCCACTCCCCCCGCCGCATCCGTGTACAGCTGTAGGTCCTCACTAGAACACTCCCTCTCCATGAGCACAGGCGACCCATTGAACTCTCTCAGGAAAACATCCCACACCTGCAAATCCTCCCTAATGCTCCTGGAAATTCGAATTCTGTGATGAGGCTTGCGGACACCTGACGTAGCCGCCGCCAAACGCCTGCTGAATATACACCCCATTGGTATCACTCGCGATGCAAAATTTAAGGAACCTATCAAGGATTGGAATTCCCGCAACGTGAACTTCTCCGCCGCCAGAGCATTGGACACCAAAACTCTTAACCTCGCCACTTTAGCTGCCGGCAAACGAGCCACCATCTCCACCGAGTCCAATTCTATGCCCAAGAATGTGAGCTTGGTCGACGGTCCCTCTGTCTTCTCTTTCGCCAAGGGGACCCCCAATTCCTTCGCAACCTGCATAAAAGCTTCCAACAAATCACGACACCGTGATGTCTGCGCAGGCCCCACAAACAAAAAGTCATCTAGGTAGTGCACAACACTATTATACCCCGTCCGTCTCGTGACCATCCACTGCAGGAAAGTACTAAATTTTTCAAAACATGCGCATGACACTGAACAACCCATTGGCATGCATTTGTCAAAATAAAATTCCCCCGCAAATTGGAAACCCAGCAAATGAAAAGAGTCCGGATGAACGGGCAACAACCTAAAGGCAGATTCTATGTCCCCCTTCACCAACATCGCCCTCCTCCCCGCCACTCTCACCAACCGCACAGCCTTGTCAAACGAGGCATAACGTACCGTACAGCACTCTCTCGGAATGTGGTCATTAACAGAGGAGCCTGCTGGGAAAGATAAATTATGAATAAGCCTAAATTTACCGGGCTCCTTCTTAGGGATAATTCCCAAAGGAGAAATCACCAAATTCTTGAAAGGGGGGTCCAAAAACGGACCCGCCATCCGCCCCAGGCGCAACTCCACCGCCAACTTCTGCCGCACGATTGCTTCCATCCTCAATACTGCTGGTGAATTCTTTGCCGCCTGGGCCACCACCCCACCCTGCACCGGAATAACAAACCCCAAATCAAACCCCGACCCCAAGAATTCCCTATCCCCTTTTTTCGGGTAAAAACTAAGCCACTCCCGCAGTAACCCCAACTTGATGGGCGATGGCGCCCTGGCCCAGCTAGCATCTTCACTTAGAGACCGAGGGCGCCGCACCGCTACCGCCTTTTTATGTACACTTTGCCGCTGAGTGCCCTCCCCCACACGCAGAACAGGCGTGCCGGAACTTACAGTCCGGAAATGGACATGAGGACTTATTGAACCTCCAGCATACGTCACTTCCTGCACCTGTCCCGGACTTACTTGGCAACCCAACCCCCCCAACTCGAAAGGACCTGGCCCCTACAGCATTAATCCCACCTCCAAATTTAGAGCCACCCCCCGTAGTAGATCTTGCCGACATCTGAGTGAGCCACAAGTTGATATCTTGCGTACCCCACGTTAAATACCGGTTCTTCTCCATTTTATCTCGGAACTTCTCATCGTAATTGAGCCACGACCATCCCTCGTGGGACTGCGAGGCTTCCAAGATGGAGTCGGCATAGGACAATATCATCCCATACTGCTCCGGGTATGTCTGACCCCATACACTAGCCAATCGCAGAAAAGCCCTGACCCAATTTACCAGCGACCTCGTCACCTTACGCACACGCCCAGCCTTCTCGTCCTCCTTGCATTTTTTCTTACTCTCACCTGAACTCTTCCTCCCATCTAATAAACGGAAGATGTCGATATAACGCCGTTTCTTAATTTTTCTCCTCAGCTTTTTAGGTACCCCCTCCCACAGTTCGGATAAAATTGTCACCGACGCCAAACCCGCAATTGCAGTGCTGCCCTCCGCAACTGTACCCCTTGCTGCTATACTGCCACCGCCCCCACTTGACGTACTCGAGGACGAAGTTGAGGACGAAGAAGTGGAGGACCCAGAACGCCGATGCCTTCGCGACGCATGTTTCCTTTTTCTGCTCGCCTTTCCTGACCGTCCCCCCCGAGCTCCCTCCCCCACCACAGCTCCCCCTTGCTGGTCCTCAGGTAACTCACCATCCACAGTTGCGCCACCGTCCTAGCATTGGTATGCTGCGCTCCATCCGTTGCCTGCAGATCGCCTGCCTCCGGCGCAGCACTTCCTTGTGAGTCCAATGGTTGCAGGTTACACGACGGCAGCCGGCCTTGCGGTGTCCCAGCAAACATGGATCCAGGCGCCGCCATCGTCGGTATCTGTGGAGAAACAAAAGGCAAAAACGGAGAGGGGGAAAAACCTGACCACGCCGGCTGCCAAGCCCCAACCCAGTTGGCTCCCGACGTGCCCTGAGCCCCCCTCTGCCATTGGTCCCAGGCCTGATGATCACTAGCTCCCCAGCTAGCCGGACTACCAACCCCCCTTCCCGCCTCTGTACCTTTCATCCCCAACCAGGACACTGCACTACTCAGACTACCCCTGCCCCCTCCCTCCCGAGTACCAAAACCCATCGGAGAAGGGCTGTACCCCTGCACCGCTCCTCGCCATTCCGTGCCCACTTCACCATTCTGAGACCCTTCAGGACCCCGGATCTCACCCCGCCCTCTGCCCGCAGAGGCCACACGCCCACCTGGCTTGCGCCTCTGCCCAGCCCGTGGCCCCTTGCCAGCAAGCCCCCCGGTGCCAGCCCCCCTGATCCCTGCCACCCTGCCACCTATCCGGCTCCTCACTGGCCCCCTGGCCCACCCCCCTCCCCTTCTCTGCGCCCCTGCCTGCCTGCGCCCTTACAGAACTCTCCCCTGCTTGTGCACGTCCCTCCTTGGCCCCTTTTTTGCCTCCCGTTCCCCGAGCCATAGTAATTCCCTAGCACACCAAGACAACCCCCCCAGCCACACAAACAAAAGTAAACTTGCTCACTGTCTTCAAAACACAAACCCCAAGAGACCTGTAGCTCTTCTCAAGGACCCAACCGACACAGCAACTATCTCCAAATATACTCAATCCACATTAATGGAAGCCCATAAGCCTCCACGTAGCTCCCACCAAACCAACACACCAGCCCCAAAAATTGCCGCAGCGATAAAGATAAATATTTTATACCGCTGATCACAATTGTTTCGCATATAAAATCGCTCAGAAATTTACTCGCCTGCTGATGTCAGTTCAGGCGCGCTGACCGCTCGACTCCGCCGGCTCACAGCACGTCCCGCCGAGGCAATCCGCACACCCTTGCTTCCTGGACCCAATCACCCGCACGGAGTGCTCGGCCGGAGATGCTCTGTCCCCCGAAGACTGCCGCACAACATCCCGGAACTTCCAAACCGCTCGCTATCGCTCCCACACGATCCAGGTACACCAGCCAGTCGCCCTCCTTCACGCCATGTGCTCAGCGGCGTCCTCGCTGCTGCTGCACATGGCCTGACTCGCTCTGGGATTGGTTCCCGCCTCGTGCATGCCCAAGGCCGAACCAATCCCTTCAAAAAATGCGCCTTGCGTCCAGACGCACCCGCGCTTCCCCCCTCCAGCCGCCTTCTAGCGGTCTTACTACCAGGCCCGCGCCGCGGATCGCCCCCGGTTATTTGCGGGCTCCGGGACGTTGCCCCTTGCCCTTCCTTTTTATCTCACCCTCACTGGACTGTGATGACAGAGAGGGGACAAGGCATGCTTATGAGTTAGCATTTGAGTGATTCCAGTTTAGTCCCGACCTGCCTGGGTTATGTAGGAGGGGAAAGCCACGATCATGAAGGTGGTTTTCCCAGGGTGAGACTTTTCCATTGCACATCGGTTGGGTCCAATCCTGCATTTTCCCAATATGATGGGAAATTTGACTGCATAATTTCTGGTAGTGGGGGATGGCATAAATGCTTTCTCCTGAAAAATGTGTTATAAAGAAAGAGTAGTTTTTTAATATTCCTTTTAAATGCTGTAGGGATAATCACATTTCAGTTCAAAACATTCCAACGCACAGGGGGGAATCTTAAATGTAACACTACCAGTCACCATGATCTAGGGAAGCGGGTTAAGTGCACAATTAGATATTTTATCTTTGGCCTGACATGGAGCTCAGTGCTCAAGCAATCATTTACCATGTCACTTCCTCTCCAGTGAATCTTTTAAATGCTGTAGTGACAATTACATTTCAGTTCAAAACATTCCAACACACAGGGGGAATCTTTCTCTTTCTTTTTCTCTGACATCTTAAGTGCAGACTTTTGTGTACCACTACCAGTCACCATGATTTAGGTGGAAGCGGGTTAAGTGCACAATTAGATATTTTATCTTTGGCCTGACATGGAACTCAGCGCTCAAGCAACCATTTACCATGTCACTTCCTCTCCAGTGAATCAGTTTTAGCATAAAATACAAAACATACAGATATTCAAGTGGGGTGAACAATTAATAATGATAACAGTAACATAACAAATCATGAGAAATAAAGATCGGCATGGCCCATCTAGTGTGCCCAGCAAGGTTATCACCACTCTGCATTTTTTATTTCAAATTGTAACTGAAATATCGACAACAACTGAATGAAATAACAACAACTGAATGAGTTGTTTTTAGCAGGCTGAAATTATCTCACCCTCACTGGACTGTGATGACAGAGAGGGGACATGGCATGCTTATTAGTTAGCGTTTGAGTGATGTCAGTTTAGTCCTGATATGCCTGGGTTATGTAGCAGTGGAAAGCCACGATCACAAAGGTTGTTTTCCCAGGGTGAGATTTTTCTGTTGCACATCGGTTGGATCCAGCTCTGCATTTTCCCAATATAATGGAAAATTTAACTGCATAATTTCTGGCAGTGGGGGATGGCATAAATGCTTTCCCCTGAAAAATGTGTTATAAAGAAAGAATAGTTTTTTTATATTCCTTTTAAATGCTATAGTGACAATCACATTTCAGTTCAAAACATTCCAACGCACAGGGGGAATCTTTCTCTTTCTTTTTCTCTGACATCTTAAGGGCAGACATTTGTGTAACACTACCAGTCACCATGATCTAGGTGGAAGCGGGTTAAGTGCACAATTAGATATTTTATCTTTGGCCTGACATGGAGCTCAGCGCTCAAGCAATCATTTACCATGTCACGTCCTCTCCAGTGAATCAGTTTTAGCATAAAATACAAAACATAGAGATATACAAGTGGGGTGAACAATTAATAATGACAACATAGTAACATAACAAATCATGAGAAATAAAGATCGGTATGGCCCATCTAGTGTGCCCAGCAAGGCTATCACCACTCTGCATTTTTTATTTCAAATTGTAACTGAAATAATGACACCTGAATGAAATAACATCTGAATGAGTTGTTTTTAGCAAGCTGAAAATACCTCACACTCACTATACTGTGATGACAGATAGGGGACATGGTATGCATATGAGTTAGTATTTGAATGACTCCAGTTTAGTCCTGATCTGTCTGGGTTATGTAGCAGCGGAAAGTCACGATCAAGAAGGTGGGTTTTCCAGGGTGAGACTTTTCCTTTGCACATTTGTTGGGTCCAACTCTGCATTTTCCCAATATAATGGGAAATTTGACTGCATAATTTTTGGTAGTGGTGGATGACATACATGCTTTCCTCTGAAAAATGTGTTTTAAAGAAAGAAGAGTATTTTTTTTTATAACTTTTGTTTAGAAAGCACCCATAAACAGAAAACAGACAAAGCGTACACAGCCTCCCTCCAGGGTTGTTGCTTATCCCCGTAACAGAGGAAACAATCACAGTTGTAGGTGCATTTTATCATTATTCCCCTCTCTCCTCTTCCACATTCCCACCTCCCTCCCCTCTCTAGATCCACCCCCCCCCCGATCATCACCCACTACCTTTCCAAAAAAAAAAACTAAATATCTCAATGAAAGCCCGTAGTTATCACTCCAGTTCCTGAGCTACTCACAACTATGACTACCCGCTAATTACCCATTTGCAAGATCACATTGAGGCACCGAGGGCTCAGATTAAAAATATATGGGTCCCACAGCAGCTGGAAGGCGGACCACCGTTTAACGTTACCCCTAGCGCCCCGACACTCCATAAGCATCAGTTGATGGAAGGAATTCCGCCACTCCCAATAAGAAGGAGGGCTGCTTTCCCGCCATTTACGCAGGAGTGGCCCCTTACCCACCAGACATGCCTTCCGCACCAACAACCGTTCCCATTTCCCTTTCGGTTGGTTAAGGCCCAACTGATCTAAAGTGACAAAGGCAGCGTCCTAAGACACCTGTTGTCATACAAGTCCCGACATAAACGAGCAGATTTTCCTCCAGTACGGATGAATAATCCTGCAGCCCCACCATATATGCAGTAAAGTCGCCAGCGGTTCAGAGCAGCGCGGACAACTTCCATCCAAGGTCATATGACAGCGGAAGGCCCGTCTAGGCGAAAAGTACACCCTAGTTATACATTTAAACTGCGTTTCCCTCCACCGCATTCCATCGGCTAGTTGCACTATCCGTCTGAGAGCTGCAAGAATGGTACTCTGAGGAACCTCCCGCCCCATCTCCATGGCCCAAGCTGACTCCACATCGCGGAAATCCGGGCGAAATCGAAACGAATCCAACCTATTTTTCAAGGCACTTATCGACGGTACCTCCTCCCCTCCCAGGTTAAAAAACTCTAGAATCTGCACAGACCGATCACAATGGAGCTCTACATTGGGGAGAGCAGCCACTTAGTGGGAAATCTGGAGATAGGCAAAAAAGTGATTGGGCCCCAACTCATATTCCCGAGACAGTGATGAAAACGACTTACATTTCCCCTCTGGGCCAACTACATGACCTAAGTTTCTAATACCTCTAGCAGCCCAAACACGGAAAGACGCTGCATCAGTACCTGGAGTAAAACTAACATTACCCTGAATCGTAAGCCAGCTTGAAACCTTCCAATTCCGACCCCAATAGACATTGAGCTGCCGCCACGTTCGTCTCACCGGAGCCAGTAACACACTCTCCGACAAATAGCTGGGCACCATGCGGCTCTCCTGATGTAACAAGGCCTGTAAGGTGTGAGGGGCCACATATGCCTCCTCCAAGGCCCTAGGAGTATACACCTCTGTACCGCCCAGCCAATCTCCTAAGTGCCGCGCCTGGCAGGCCAAGACATAAGTGCCCAGGTCAGGAAGCCCCCAGTCCCCATACCTCCCCTTCCCCACTAACCGACGATAGGAAATACGTGCCTTCGCCCCTCGCCACAAGAAGCCCCGGAACTCCGCTTCAAAACGCTGAATATCCCGTCGCAACAGCCAGACGGGGAGGGTCTGCAACCAGTAAAGTATCCGTGGCAAAATAACCATTTTAATCGCTGCAGTTCTCCCCGATAGAGATAAGGGAAGCGGTCTCCAAGCCTGTAGTTGAGCACTCACTCTAGCCATCACCCGGTTCAAGTTGCTCCCATAGAGCTGGGATAGCCGACAGGGCAGCACAATCCCCAGATAGACAAAGTGGTTCTCAGCCCATTTAAGAGGGAAATCCCCCCGCCAGCTACCCTGCAACTGACCCGAGATGTCCAACGCCACTGACTTGTCTCTATTAATATGTAGGCCCGCGAACGTCCCAAAGAGCTGGAATTCCTGCAGCAACCTAGGCAAAGATTCTTGTGGTGAAAGCAGATGTACCAGAAGGTCATCCGCAAAGTCAGAGATCTTAAATTCATAGGCCCCAATGCCTACCCCCCTTATCTCACGGGACAACTCAACCTTACAGATGAGAGGGTCTAATGATAGCACAAAAAGAAGAGGGGAAAGGGGACACCCCTGTTGAGTCCCACGTCTCAGTTGGAAAGCCTCAGACAGCACCCCATTGCATGAAATCGCTGCAGTTGGATCCACGTACAGACTACCAACCATTTTACAAAAAGAATCCCCAATGCCATAACAAGGAAGTATATACCTCAAATACTGCCAATCGACCCTATCAAAGGCTTTTTCCGCGTCAAAGCTTACTAACATAGACGGCAATTGTCTATTCCGCACCCATTCAAGTGATGTTATTATTTTGCGCAAATTGCGTGCGGCGTAGCAGTTTTTAACAAAACCTACTTGGGACTCATGGACCAGCTGATTCAAGAAGCCCGCCAGGCGTTCCGCTAGAATTTTTGCAAGTACAAAATTGAGCAAGGAGATAGGCCGATAGGCAGATAGGAAGCTGGCTGGAGGGGGTCCTTACCCGGTTTTGGGATAAGGACAATATGGGCATGATTATTTCCCCATCGTAAATAGCCCTGCTCTGACCTCCTATTATGCACCGCAACAAGGGTGGGAGAAATCAGTTCACTAAGAATCTTATAAAATTCAGCACCCAGACCATCGGATTCCGGGGATTTATAACAGCTCGCCTTAGAAATAGCTGCGTGCACCTCCTCCACCGTTATCGGCTGATCCAACTGCTCTCGTTGTGATGCAGTTAGTTGGGGTAATTCTAAGTCCCCCAAATAATCTGCCATATGAGAGGGGGAAGTCGGCTCCACGGCATAGAGCTTCTGAAAAAAAGAGCGAAATACCCGAGCTATCTCCTTGCTCTCTCTTTGAAACACCCCCTGGTCATCGCAAAGTGCAGGCACCAATTTTGAGCTCCGAGGGCCCCGTAAACACCGAGCCAATAATTTCCACGGTTTATCACCATATCGATATAACTGAAAACGATAATACAGTACGGACGTCTTGGCCCATTGGTGTAAAAGCTCATTAAGTTCCATTTGACTTTACCAGAGCTGCTTCTTCAACACCATAGTTGGGTTTTGTGCCCATTGACGCCTCAACTTCGTGGCCAACTTTTCCAAATAAATAATACATTCCGCCCGCAGTCTCCTTTTCCTAGCGAGAAACCCGATAATATCCCCTCGGAGGACCACTTTCGCTGTTTCCCAGATCAACTCAGGATCATCCTGGTGCCCACTGTGATCAGACTCAAACTCCCGCCATCGCCTTTGAAGAAAATGACGGAACTGACTGTCCTTGTAAAGCTCAAGGGGGAAACGCCAGAGACTAGTCCCAGAACTATTACTACCCCAGTTAAACTCCAACCAAATTAACGCATGATCAGAAATCTCTAGTGGTCCAATCTGTGCATCTAGGACCTTAACAAACAGTCCGGTAGAAGCCAACAAATAATCTATACGTGCACTGGAACTGTGCGCCCGGGAGTGATGTGTAAAGTCCTTTTCAGCAGGATGCAATAACCTCCAGGGGTCCACCAGACCCAACCTCGTACGCAGTCTAATCAACGTCCGAGCCGTCGGAAATGTTCCCCTTACCCCCCCCCCCCCCCCCCCCGGTAGACGTATCCAATGCCACATCCATAACGCCATTAAAATCCCCTCCAAGAACCAGCGGGAGGTCCGGCAAAAGCTCGATTTTAGAAGCCAAGCGAGAGTAGAAGTCCAGATCCAGCACATTGGGGCTATATAAGTTACCTAAAATAACGGACTTCCCCTCAAGGGTTCCCTGCAATAATAAAAATCTGCCTGATGGATCCACAAGTTCCTTTTCCATGTCAAATCGTATTCGCTTATGAATCAAAACCACTACACCACCTCTCTTACCCTGGGCCGGGGCTCCCCATACCTGCCCCACCCATTCCCTGCATAATTTACGGTGCTCAGCGGCAGTCTGGTGGGTCTCCTGTAGTAAGGCTATATCCGCCTTTTGCCTCGCTAAGGCCTGCAAAACTTTGGACCGCTTAATCGGGCTCCCCAGGCCGCAAACATTCCAAGAAATTATCTTCAAAGTGATTGGGTAAAAGTACCACCTCGTAACATGATATTAAGCAGTTCCAAGGGGAGGCCCCCCCAGCCTGGAGCCCCCCCCCCCGAGAAGTACACAAGTAGCTCATCAAAGACACTTTCCCTAGGTCGTGGGTGTGACCTTACCCCCTCCCCCCCTCCCCCTATACAACTGCCTATCCATGCTCTACCCTCCCTCTACTGGGTAGTCTTACTCCTTTCTCCCTGTCAACTCAGATGCGCCCGGTCTCCACCGGACCTTATGACCCATAATGTGCCCCCTCAACTCACAGAACATACTCATTGAGCATACCTCGTTAAAGTACATTAAGTGAAATCCGTGCATACATATACCATTATACATTGCAACATAACCTTATTAACAACATTAGAATAAATATAAGGGAGTGAAAAAAACCCTCATGGATGAGTCAGGCCCTCCCTCCAATCCAAATATAGGTCCTACACTTCCCTATGTGACAAGGTCCCCTTCCCCCCGACTAGTCAGGCTGCTAACCCCACACTACCCCGGTGGAAGCGCAAACCCACTGGAAGCAATCCTCTTGGGCCTGGGCACCAGGGCTACCTGAGGTCCGGACTCAGCCTGTCACAAAATGCCTCCCCAGCAGTATACAATATACAATATCGTGGCCAGGGCCCGAGACAGAGAACCCCAAACACTAGGGTACAAGTATCAACCCCAACAATACCATGGCCAATTAGAGAGTCCCCCCTCCCCCACTCCACAATCCTCTCCCCCGAGGGGGAAGGAAAGACAGGGGAGGGGGCCCCCTCAAGCAAAGCAACATCTCCCTCTCCTTAGAAGCCCTCTCCAAACAACAGAATAAAACTAAACAGCAGGCAATAAAGTCTCACCCCACAGCAAACTCAAACAAATACAACCCCACGGACTCCGATCCCAGTGCAGTTCACAGTTCCCATGTTAGGAAGCAGCCACCAAGATCCGGAGCTATGGAAAGTGTGGATCCCCCGCAAAGGTTCCCATCACGGCGTTCAAGGGCTGGTCTGTGACACTCGCCCTCCTTGTATCAGCTCCTCGATGTACGAGCTTGCCTCCTCCGCCGATGCAAAGACCCGGTGATCGCCGCCATGCAGCACGTGCAACCTAGCCGGGTACTGCACAGAAAACTTTATTTTTGCATCAATTAATTTTTGGCACAAAGGAGCATAGGCCCTACGCCGTTGACTCAGCGCGACAGAATAATCTTGGGCCACGCGAATTTTCAAGTTATCATGCAGCAGACCTCCCTTCTGTCGTGCTGCTCGAAGTATGGCCTCTTTATGGGGAAAGTACAAAAACCTTGCCAATACAACTCGGGGTCTTGGGTCGCGTGGCTGCTTGGGCTCTACCCGATGCGCTCGTTCGATCAGCATTTTGCCGCCTTCCTCCATCCCCTCGACTAACTGTGGGAGAAGAGTTTCTAAATGCTGCTTCAAATCTTTATCAGCGATCGAGTCCGGTATTCCCATTATCCGTAAATTGTTGCGCCTCGATCGATTCTCGAGGTCATTAATTTTTAATTCTTGCTGATGCAGATGGGATTTCAAAGCCTCCACATCGTGGTTAAGAGTGACCAGGCTATCCTCGGCCTTCCCGATGCGATCCTCCGCCTCTTGCAGCCGGCTCCCCAGCGCACCTACCGAGCTCTGTAGGATGTCCATTTTGTCATGTAGGGCAGTGAATTGTGTAGCTAGCGCTGCCGCCACCGCATTAGAGACCTCCTCCAAGAAGGCCGGGGAACCCGGCGAACTAGGCTGCATATTAGTGTCGGCCATCTTAGACGCAGTGCCCACGCGCTCCTTCCCTCGTCGAGAGGTATTAGCTGTGGTCGCCATGCCGCCGCTGCTACCCGCCCAGGGTTCTCACCCCGCACCAGTGTCACCGCAAGGTACAGCGTATCTTAGTAGTGCTAAGGGCTGTGAAAACAGCACTAAAGACCCGGTTCAGGCCGATGGAGACCGGAGCACAGCCAGAACACGTCAGCTGTCCTCACCGCATCACGTGACTCTCCCGAAAGAAGAGTATTTTAATATTCCTTTTTGCTTTAGTGACTAGGTCAGTTAGTAAATGGGGTGATTAGATTAATTTCACAGGGTGTCATCACTGAGAAGTTCAATTTTTTTTTTTGCACTGGACTAATTAATTACTTCTTAACATTTGTGCCAGGGCAGCGGCAGAAGAGTTCAAAACACTCCAGCACACAGGGGGAATCGTTCTCTTTCTTTTTGTCTGACATCTTAAGTGCCGACATTTGTGCACCACTACCAGTCACCATGATCTAATTGGAAGCGGGTTAAGTGCACAATTAGTTATTTTATCTTTGGCCTGAGATGGAGCTCAGCGCTCAAGCAACCATTTACCATGTCACTTCTCCTCCAGTGAATCATTTTTAGCATAAAATACAAAACATACAGATATACAAGTGCGGTGAACAATTAATAATGATAGCATAGTAACATAACAAATCATGAGAAATAAAGATCAGCATGGCCCATCTAGTGTGCCCAGCAAGGTTATCACCACTCTGCATTTTTTATTTCAAATTGTAACTGAAATAATAACAACAACTGAATGAGTTCTTTTTAGCAAGCGGAAATTATCTCACCCGCACTGTACTGTGATGACAGAGAGGGGACATGGCATGCTTATGAGTTAGCATTTGAGTGACTCCAGTTTAGTCCTGATTTGTCTGGATTATGTAGCAGGGGAAAGCCATGATCAAGAAGGTGGTTTTCCCAGGGCAAGACTTTTCCATTGCACATTGGTTGGGTCCAACACTGCATTTTCCAAATATAATGGGAAATTTGACTGCATAATTTCTGGTAGTGGGGGATGGCATACAGTGCTTTCCCCAGAAAAATGTGTTTTAAAGAACGAAGAGTATTTTAATATTCTTTTTGAATGCTTTAGTAACTATCTCAGCAAGTAAATGGGGTGATTAGATGAATTTCAGAAAGTGTCATCACTGAGAAGTTCAGTATTTTTTTTTGAACTGTGGTAATTAATTGCTTCTTATCATTTGTGATTAGATTAATTTCATAGGGTGCCATCACTGAGAAGTTCAGTATTTTTTTTTTTTGCACTGTGGTAATTAATTGCTTCTTATCATTTGTACCAGGGCAGCAACAGACAAGTTCAAAAAACATTCCGGCGCACAGGGGGAATTGGTTCTCTTTCTTTTTGTCTGACATCTTAAGTGCCGACATTTGTGCACCACTACCAGTCACCATGATCTAAGTTGAATCGGGTTAAGTGCACAATTTACTTATTTTATCTTTGGCCGGACATGGAGCTCAGCGCTCAAGCAACCTTTACCATGTCACTTCCCCTCCAGTGAATCAGTTTTAGCATAAAATACAAAACATACAAATATACAAGTGGGGTGAACAATTAATAATGATAACATAGTAACATAACAGGGTCCAACCCTGCATTTTCCCAATATAATGGGAAATTTGACTGCATAATTTCTGGTAGTGGGGGATGGCATACATGCTTTCCCCTGAAAAATGTGTTTCAAAGAAAGAGAGTATTTTACTATTCCTTTTTAGGTGTTTTAATGAGTATGTTAGTAAGTAAATGGGGTGATTAGATTAATTTGACAGGGTGCCATCACTGAGAAGTTCAGTATTTTTTTTTTTGCACTGGGGTAATTAATTACTTCTTATCATTTGTGCCAGGGCAGCGGCAGACGAGTTCAAAACATTCCGGCGCACGGGGGAATCGGTTCTCTTTGGTTTTTGTTGGTTCTCTTTCTTTTTGTCTGACATCTTAAGTGCCGATATTTGTGCACCACTACCAGTCACCATGATCTATGCTTTATCTTTTACCTGGCATGGAAATAACAACAACTGAATGAGTTGTTTTTAGCAAGCTGAAATTATCTTACCCTCACTGTACTGTGATGACAGAGAGGGGACATGGCATGCTTATGAGCTAGCATTTGAGGTTCTTTGGTTTAGTCTCAATTTGCTTGGCTTATGTAGCAGAGAAAAGCAATGATCAAGAAGGTGGTTTTCCTAGGATGAGACTTTTCCATTGCACATTGGTTGGGCCTATCTCTGCTTTTTCCCAATATAATGGGAAATTTGATTGCATAATTTCTGGTAGTGGGGAATGGCATAGGTGCTTTACTCTGAAAAATGTGTTTTAAATAAAGAGAGCATTTTACTATTTCTTTTTAGGTGTTTTAATGAGTATGTCTGCTAGTAAATGGGGTGATTAGATTAATTTCACAGGGTGTCATCTCTGAGAAGTTCAGTGTTTTTTTTTTTTCCACTGTGGTAATTAATTACTAACCAAGGTATCCGGATGCCCCTCCCCAGCTTCTCCCCGGCCATCAACACCACACCCCATACTGGCCTTTGCTCCTTCACCCCCCACCCACTCTTGTTCAATGTCTACACCCCTTCCACCAATCGGCACGGCCGCACAAAACAAGCAGACAACATATTTTTGGTGAACAATAACTGGTTGCAGCTTTATTAACAGGATTGTAACCGACCTAACATGGGCCAACTCAACAATTGTAAATCCAACAACTGTCCCCCCCTACCCCCCCCCTTTTACGGATGCTGCTGCCCCCACCAGCCGCTTGTAGCAAAATGGTGCATCATCCTCCCCCCAATCCCCCTATCGCCCGCCTCACCATGTTATTAGCAAAGGCCGGCTCAAGTTGCCTTCCACCGGGCAGAGACCCCCAGCCATGATGTCTCTCCCAACCTAAGGAGCACTGCCACTCCTGAGCAAAGCGGCAACAGCCTCAAATGCCCTGCCGGGTCGGCGAGTGCCAGCTCGCTACCCCGCACACCACCAACTAATGAACATTTATCCCCCACCACCAGCTGCGACGACTACCACCAACCCCACCGAAATACGAGGGAGGGAGGGAGGGTGGGGGGGCACCTTTTCGGTAGGCGAGCCAGCAGGAAGAGGGAGATCGCACGCTGTTGATCTCCCTCGTTCAGTGCCGACCCGCCCCTAACCGGCCTCCCCAGCCAATCGCCAACCCCCACGTCAGACGTGCAGCGGTTGGGGCCGGCATTGGCGCCCATCTACTCCAACCCCCCCCAGCCTAATCCGCCGAAGTGCGCTAGGGATTGGGGCCCCGGGGATCCGGTTACAAAGCCGGCCTCGGGACCCGGCCCTGCGGCGCGGCGGGATTAACCGAGGTATCCGGATGCCCCTCCCCAGCTTCTCCCCGGCCATCAACACCACACCCCATACTGGCCTCCGCCCCTTCACCCCCCACCCACTCTTGTTCAATGTTTACACCCCTCCCACCAACCGGCAAGGCTGCACAAAACAGACAACATATTTTTGGTGAACAATAACTGGTCGCAGCTTTATTAACAGGATTGTAACCGACCCAACATGGGCCAACTCAACAATTGTAAATCCAACAACTGTCCCCCCCACCCCCCCTTTTCCGGATGATGCCGCCCCCACCAGCCGTTTGTAGCAAAGTGGTGCATCATCCTCCCCCCAATACCCCTACCACCCACCTCACCATGTTATTAGCAAAGGCCGGCTCAAGTTGCCTTCCACCGGGCAGAGACCCCCAGCCATGATGTCTCTCCCAACCTAAGGAGCACTGCCGCTCCCGAGCAAAGCGGCAACAGCCTCAAATGCCCCACCGGGTCGGCGAGCGCCAGCTCACTACCCCGCCACCGGTGCAAGGTAGACCACTAACCTTGCACCGCCCCCCCAAAGAAAGCTGCGACCAGCACCAGTTCTCCAAGGCTTCCTGCCAGTCATTAAGCAAGAGATCTTGACCCACCAGGGCAAGGTGAACCCCGTCCAAATGGTACAATCCAGTACAGCGGACGTCTGCCCAAGGGTGCAACACCTGAACCCCACCTGTCTGCTGAACCCAACGCCCAATCTGCCTGTTAATTTTAATCCAGGCCTCGTGACCAACGCCACTGACCCCAGCAAGCGGGGCGTGGGATGATGTCCAACCAGATGATGGCCACACCTGGAAGTAACTCCCGCACCAGACCAATGTCTCTCTGAACAGTTCGAATGATCTGCCAGCATGACCAACACGCCAAGTCATTGCCGTCCAGATGGATTAACATCCCAGCCAGTTGCGGTCGCTGCCGCTGCCCGATCTTCAACTGCACGCAGGCCAGGAGTTGCGACCAGTCCATGCCGCGCTGGCCCATCGAACACAGCCGAACTCCAGACCCTGCCAGCCCGAGGTGAATTCCCAACGGTCGCACTGCAGCCCGACGTTCTGCCCAGTAGACGAGGAAAACATCCCAACCTTCTAGAGGATACTGCTGACACAGCAGGGAGAAATCCGCCATCGTACCCTCCGGCGTTACCACATGCTCCAGATTCACTATCCCCAGTTGTGTCCACCGCGCAAAAGGGCTGCCCCCAAGACCTGGTAAGAACTCACCATTTCCCCGAATGGGGAGATAAGGGGAATGATACACTGCTAGCTTTCGACTTTTACAAAAATACTTCCACGCCTCCTTACCACCCTCGCATGCAAAAGATATCGTAAATGGAGATGCTGCACCACCTCCCGTAGCATCCCCAATGGGGTGTATTCCCCCAAGTCCCAAAGCCAATCCCGTACATACCGTAATAAGCACGCTATGTTATACTTCCGAATATCGGGAAGTCCCATACCTCCAGAGGCCCAGGGTTGCCGCAACACCTCCAGACGCACCCTGGGTCGCCGTCCCCACCATAAAAGTCGATTGAGCAAGTGATCCATCTTTCGCAGGTCCAAGCGTTTTAGCAACAACGGGAGTGTCTGCAGCAAATACAAAATCCGAGGGAATGCCGTCATCTTATACAGTGCAATGCGGCCACCTAAAGATAACGGTAGGTCTCGCCACTTATCCACACTGACTGTCAAGGCGGTTAAGAGCTTGGTAACATTCAGCTGGTAAAGATCTCCTAATTCTACCGGCAAGTAGATACCCAAATATTTAAATTGCCCCCTCGCCCACTTCAAGGGGAAGTCTCCCTGCCAGCCCTGCTGCGCCCCGGGGCCCATTAACAACGCCTCTGATTTATCCAAATTCAATCGGAACCCTGAGGGCACCCCATACTCACGAAGAAGGCTTAACAGGTGTGGCAACCCCTTCTGAGGGTCCGCTAAATGCACAAGAAAATCATCAGCGAAAGCCGCAATGCGAAATTCCGTCCTCCCCACAGTGATGCCCCGGAACGGAGAGTGGGCCCGAATCCGGATCAGTAGAGGCTCCAATGTCAAAACGAACAGTAGCGGGGACAGAGGACAGCCCTGGCGAGTCCCTCTTTGAATACAAAATTCCGAGGACAGGTTCCCATTCACCATGATAGCCCCTTTCGGGTCCGCGTAAAGAAGCCGTACCACATCCACAAAAAAGCTTGCAAACCCCATGGCACGCAAAACTTGATACATAAACCTCCAATTGACCCGATCAAATGCTTTTTCAAAACTAATAAGCATAGACCCCAGCTGAGCCGCCCGTCCCGCACAGAGATCAAAAGTCTTTGCAAACTGTAAGCCGCATGCCGACCCCTCACAAAGCCCTCTTGATCCCCATGAATCAGGGCCGGTAGAAATACCGCCAACCTATCCGCCATGATTTTGGCCAGGATCTTAATATCAACATTAAGAAGAGAAATGGGCCTATACGAACCCAGGAGAAGCGGGTCCCTCCCCGGCTTCGGCAATATAGTGACCAAAGCTTTATTCGCCTCATATGGAAAACAGCCCCGTTGGACCAAATCTTCAAAGTATCCTGCTAGCGGGGCCACAACTACGTCCCCTAGTATCTTGTAAAACCCGCCCCGTAAGCCATCCATTCCAGGAGCTCGCCCATTCTTCAAATTCCGAATCCCCTCCTGCACCTCGCGCAAGGATATAGGTTGATTCAAGGCCTGTAAATGCTCTGCGCTCAGGTGCGGTAAAACACACCCTGCAAAAAATTCCTTGCCCTCCGACTCTCTGTCCCCGTCTCCTGCATAAAGCTGTCAAAAATAATCAGAAAAAACCCTTTCTATCCCCTCCGCATCCCTGCAAAGGGACCCATCTGGATGCCTAATAACCCCAATGTGGTGCGACCCCCCCGCCGGCCTCACCAAAGACGAATACAACCTCCCCGCCCGATTCCCATGCTGGTACAATTGATACCGATAATACAGCATGGATTTTTGGGCGCGCTGGTGAAGGAGCATCTCCAACTCCGTCTGAACTTCCTTCATCTGGCGCTTGTTCCCCTCTGTCCTGTTCGCCGCCACCTGTCTCTGCACCTTGCCCAGTTCACGTTCCAAAAATAGAATTCTCTGGTTCCTCCGCTTCCGCTTTAAACTATAGTAACTAATAATCTCCCCCCGGAGGACCGCCTTGCCGGTCTCCCAAAAGAGAGCCAGAGAGATCCCTGGTTGGTCATTAAAGGCCGCGTAATCCCCCCACCTGTCCCGAAGGAACCTTTCAAACTGAACATCCCCGCTAAGCTCCAGCGGATAACGCCAAATCCGGTTTCTGCATGGATCTCGGTTGCGCAACTCCATGATTATCATCGCGTGGTCAGAAATGACAGAGGGACCAACCACCGCCTCTGACACCCAGCTAAACAATGAGTCCGAAATCAGGAAATAATCGATGCGTGACCACGTTCCATGGGCCCTAGACATGTGGGTATACTCTCGGTCCCCAGGGTGTAAAACTCTTCAGATGTCCAACAAGTTATTCGCCTCACACAGCCCCCACAATCTCCGCGTGCTCTTCTGATCTCTCCCCCCAGGCGGCCCAGATCTATCCATATTGTCGCCCAAAACTGCATTAAAATCACCTCCCAAAATTACCTGATAGCCCTCAGTAGACGCCAACAATCGAGTAAGAACCTGATAAAATCGAGCCTCATAGACATTAGGCGCATACACCGAGCATAAGGGAACTTTGATCCCATCCAGCAGCCCCCACAGCAAGGCATATCATAAGAACATAAGAACATAAGATATGCCATACTGGGTCAGACCAAGGTCCATCAAGCCCAGTATTCTGTTTCCAACAGTGGCCAATCTAGGTCATACGTACCTAGCAGTTTCCCCAAGGGACACAGGTTCCACAATGCTTGTACTGGTTCAAGCATTGATATCCTGGGTCCCTTCTTAATAATGGTTTATGGACCTTTCCTCCAGGAACTTGTCCAAACCTTTTTTAAACCCAGCTACACTAACAGCCTTTACTACATCCTCCGGTAACAAATTCCAGAGTTTGATTACACGTTGAGTGAAAAAATATTTTCTTTTATTAGTCTTAAATAGTTTACCCTGTAGCTTCATTGCATGTCCCCTAGTCTTTCCATATTCTGATAAGGTAAACAATCGATCTACGTTTACCCGTTCCACTCCGTTCATTAATTTATAGACTTCTATCATATCTCCCCTCAGCCGTCTCTTCTCCATGCTAAAGAGCCCCAACCTTTTTAGCCTTTCTTCATAGGAGTAGCCTTCCATCCCCTTTACCATTTTGGTGGCTCTTCTCTGAACCTTTTCTAAAATCGCTATATCCTTTTTAAGATACGGCGACCAGAATTGCACACAATATTCAAGGTGCGGTCTCACCATGGAACGATATAGAGGCATTATAATATCTTTTGTTTTATTTTCCATTCCTTTCCTTATCATACCTAGCATTCTATTTGCTCTCTTGGCCGCCGCTGCACACTGGGCCGAGGGTTTTAACAAGGTATCCACAATGACGCCTAAATCTTTTTCCTGGGTGGTGGTTCCTAATGTGGAACCTTGCATCGTGTAACCATAGTTTGGGTTGTTCTTCCCTAGGTGCATAACCTTGCACTTCTCCACATTAAATTTCATCTGCCATTTTGATGCCCAGTCTTCCAATTTATCAAGATCCTCTTGCAATTTTCCACAATCCTCCTGGGTTTTAACAACTTTAAATAGTTTTGTGTCATCTGCAAATTTGATAACCTCACTTGTTATTCTACTTTCCATCCGAATCTATTTCAACTTTCTCCTCCACCCAGCCCACATGCTTAGTAATTAAGATGGCCACCCCTCGTTTCTTCCCAACTGCAGGGGCCCCATAAACCTTAGCAATGTGGCCTCTACACAGTTTCGCATGTTCGGCCGCTGATTGATGCATCTCCTGCAACATTATAATCCCAATCTGCTTACGTTTTAGTTGTTGTAGAACTTTATATCGCTTTATCGGGGAACCCAAGACACAGATGTTCCAGGAGGCTATCCTAGTGCCATTACCCATTCCACAGCCCACAAAAGGATCTCCAAATGGTACCAACCATCCCCGTACCTTGGCGAGAACCCCCCCCAGCCTAGGGTCCCCCCCAGCACAATTTTCCCCCAGATCTCCAGCACACACTCACAGACACAAGCACACACTCGCACCAACCCTAACAAACCCAAGAATCCAGCCACATGCTCACCCCCCTCTAGCCCCCTTACCCTTATACTCTGGATGTCCCACCCAATCCCAATCTCAACTCCAACTCCCCCCCCTCCCCCCCGTCCCATCCCCCCTGAACCTTCCCATTGCCTTCTCCACTGCCCATCTGCCGACCGGGCTCCCAAGGTCCCTCCACCACTTCCAAGACTTCCGAGACATGTAGAGTCCCCCTACCCCCCCCCAATGCCCACTCAAACAGCGCCCCCCCCCCCCCCGCATGCCAGTAGGCCCTCTGGCCTAGGACCCAACCCATCCCGGCCCCATCATCCCTCCCTACACATCTAGCAGCAGTAATAACAACAACATCCCTCATCCACAATGACACAGCAAAAACCACACCCAGGCCCGGACATAATTTAACATAGCATAAACAATTACTAACCTATAGAAGTGTGCTCCCCAGTACCTCCACCCGCCCTCCCCGATCTGCTGCCCCCATCTCTGTCTCAGGTAGCAGGCAGTTTGACCCGAACATCACAAACTGGATATGTACATAGGTTGGTATAGGAAGAGAAAAAAAAGCCTGAGGACTACATACAAATGTCTAACAAATGACTATGCAGCTCAAACTAACCAATTAACAAACTAACAAAGGCACCTGCTAGCCGAGTGAGCTGTCAGAAGGCATGGGCACCCTCAGGCACCTGCAGCAATCCACCTGAGACCCCACTCAAGCCAATGGCAGCCAGCACATCACCCAGGACGTAGACACCCAGGACATAAATACTCCCTCCCCGTAGACCACCTGGATGGCGGAATACGACAGATGCCACTTCTGGTTATGGAGGGAGATATATACAGCATATTCTGCACTGGAAGAAACCGCGATGCAGCACCAAGTGTTTGTAAGCGCTACATCATGATTTGAGGGCGCCTTCGGCAAACACCAAGTAGCACCGACCCATCTCCCACCCCCTCCAAGAGAGATTAGGAAAAAAAAACTGTGGTTGGGGGTGGGGTGGAAGCACTCCAATCCACAGTGTGAGGATCACTGATCAAGTTCCCACTTATACACCTGGGGAATTATGTGCAAACACAGTTAAAATTCTGCACAATAATTCAGAAAAAAAAAACCTCTGTGCACAGTAATTTAAATTCTGTAAAGGTCAACATTTCACACATTTTAGCCACTTGTTCAGCATACACAACACTGACAGTCTAAAATTAAACAGTGATCAGCAACCACTATAACAGGTGGCGTAAGGGTATTCTCCCCCCACACCTCTTATGTCCATAGAATCCAGGGTCCACAGAAAAACACTACTGGCCCGCCATACTGGAGGCCCCACAGTCACCCGCACTGGGTACAGTAGGCCATAGCCTCCTCTGGCGTTGAAAACACACGGTGTCCTCCTGCACAATCCACCCGAAGGGATGCGGGATAAGCCAATGTGAAACGGAGGCCCTTCTCCACTAGCCGGCCACAAACCTCCTTATAGGCCCGGTGCCGCAGCGAGACCCCGGCAGAATAGTCTTGAAAAATCAGTACATTAAAGGCAGGGGCCCCGATACGCCTCAATTGCCTTGCCGCCCGCAGGACTCCCTCCTTCTGGGCCTCATTGAGAAAGCGGGCGATGACTGCCCTGGGCCTGTTATCACCAGCTCTGTAAGGGCCCAGCTGGTGCGCTCTTTCAAGGGTGATCTCACCTAGCTCCTCCGCCAGCGGCAAATTGGCGGGCAGCCACCGCTCTAGATACCGCCAGAGATCTTTGTCCTGCACCGATTCCGCAATGCCAATGAATCGTAAATTATTGTGCCGACTATGATTCTCGAGGTCCTCTAATTTATCCGCTTGCTTCATCAAGGCCTCCTCCAGCTTCTGTATCCGAGCCGCATCTTGCACCCGCGTGTCCTCCAAGGTGCTAATTCTTTGCTCCACCTGTTCCACTCGTCCGGTAAAATCAGAGACCGCATGAGCCACCGCATTCATTTGGGTCGCCAGGCTCCCCATTCGGTCCTCGAGCGCAGCCACTACCGCTTTCGATACCTCTTCCACCATCGTGCACGAGGCAGTGGGAGTCTGGCCAGTCAGATCACCTTCCGCCATTTTAGCTTCTCCACCATCTCGGGGCCGCTCCCGCCGGGTGGTTTTCATTGCCATGGGGGTCCACGACCAAGCTGGAACATTAAACTATCCCCCGTCAAGAAGAAATTGTCTCCCCCAACTCAGGCTAGGCAAGGAGGCAACGATTAACAAGATAAATGAAGAGGGGGGGAGAGTAGGCTCCGGAGCTAAGAAAGAGACGTCCTTCCTAGCCCACCATGCCACCGGAAGTCCACATGTTTTAGGACATTAATGTAGGATGTTATGACATAGAGCTCTCATGTACTTAAGCTGAACAGGTGGTGTGAAAAATCTTGCATAGGTAGTGCCGATTTGCCAGTTTTTAGTTGTTTGGATTAGAGACAAAGGGGCATGTTTACTAAACACTGTTGCTGTGCGGGTTCCCGTTAGTGTGCTGGTGCCATATAAGGAGTGGGCGGGCCAGGCAGAAAAAAGGAAAAAACCGGACCGTACGTGTGTGCGTCGCGCTAATGTGCGGGGCCCACATTATCGCGTGGAAAGGCTAAGTGGGGCGCTGCTGCATAACCAAACAACAGAGCCGTAGTACAACAGTGAAGACACTGACCTATGGTGCAGGGGCCAGGGTTTCAAACCCCTATTGCGCTCAACGAAAAAGACCAGCTGAGGCATCAACTTTTATGGGCAAAAGTGGTGTAGGAGGCATACTGCTTATGGGCGGCAGAAGGCGGCGCACTCTTTTTTTATACGGCATGAGGCGGCGCACTGTTCATTGTGGGCGGCAGATGGCGGCGCGCTGTTAAGGTTGGGCGGCAGAGGGCGGCGCACTGATAAAATCGGGCAACAGAAGGCGGCGAGCCGGTGGGCAGAAGGCGGCGCGCTGATGTGTGAGGGGGCAACCCAATAGTGGGAGGGATAAGTGGCGCGCTGATGTGCAAATAGCAGGAATGGAGCCATAGCACATTGGTTAAGACACTGACCACTCGTGCAGGCATCATGGGTTCAATTCCCCACAGTGCCCATTGAAGACAGCTGGCTGAGGCATTATTTTAGGAGGCATGCCCATGTTGGATGGCATAAGGCGGCACGCTGTTAATGTTACGCGGCAGAAGGCGGCGCGCTGTTACTTTTGTGTGCCACAAGACGGTGCGCCGATGGCTACAAGGCTGCACGCTGCTGCTCAAACACAGGAACAGAGCCACAGCACAATGGTGAAGACACTGACCAATGGTGCAGGTGTCAGGGGTTCAACCCCTCACAGTGCCCAGTGAACAAGGCTGGCTGGGGCAGTATGTATTATGGTGAGGAGTGCTGTAGGAGGCCTTCAAGGTTTATTTTATTTCCCACTACTAGTAAACCCGCTCTCACAGTGTGTTAACATACGGATGCCCGTAAGGCACATGTTACAGTGCACTGTCCGCCAAGGCACCCTAGAATGTCCCCTATAGGGCACCATGTATGTTGCGACACAGGCTAATGTATAGTGCACCCAATATGGATGGCACCCATAAGGTGGCCTATAGGGCACCCTAAAGAGCACCCTCAGAGGCACCTTATGGGTACAGTATGCCAAGGGTGTGTTTGCTGTCATAAAAATATGTACAGTAAACAAAGATAATGCTCTGGACAACCCTGTCACAGAACCCCACAGTGGGCTTGAACCCATGACCTCTGGCTGCAAAGGTAGTGACGTAACCATTGGGCTACAGCCCTATAGCTGTCAGCAAGCCCCTGGCTGGCTGCAGAGAGCCTGCACGTCACCTCACAGACAGTCTGCTGTTGTAAACAAGATAGGGTTAGGCCACCCGTACCCATGATGCACTGCGCATGCAAATCAGCTGTCCACAGATGCACACAAGATGGGGAATGCACCCCAACAGCTACCCGGCCTGGTAGGGGGAATTGTCCGTGTGCACCCACACAGCACCTCGGCCTGGTAGGGGGTCCTGAGCGGGTGGACTACCAGCAAAGAGTAGCTATACACCGTCACATTGTGCGGGTACTGTGCTCACCCTGAGGGTGTGATGTGGCGCCCAGGACCAGGTCCACAACACCAGTAATGGCTGGATGAGGCCATGACAGAGCTCCAAAACAGCACTAACCTGTGAGATAGGAAGGTGCTGCAGAAACATGTTGGGTATCTCTGTCTGTCTCAGTTAGTGGAAACCCCCCTGGACCCCTAGGTGGTCAAGGTGTTTACCTACACACCACACCACCACCCCCCCCCCCCCCCCCCCCCCGCGCGCACCAATGGCAGCAGAGTGGACCATCAAACCCCAGTCCTGCTGGGGAACAGACACCCTACAGGGCAGGCCAAGCAGCTCCACACACATCCATAACAGAATATCAGACAGACTTTAGGCCTGGATATCCAAAGATGCACCCCAGCACTATCTGATATTCTCCTGCAGCAAGCCATTAGCCACTGCACCCTGCAAGGCACTCCATCAAGACACATACCAGCAAGACACATACCAGCTGTGAACAGTCTGCTGGTTAGCCCTAATGGAAATGCATGCACCCAAAACTGGGGTGGCAGCACACACAAGCAGAGAGTTCTGTGAGGAGGCCCCAACAAGAAACCCATATATATCACAAGAGAGAAACACAATAGAGCACTATGGGGGTGCCTAGCCATGCTGTCATCACTGCACACTCAGGGTGAGAGTGCTCCCCCAGCAGCACATACAGAGGTCACCCTGTCTGTGTAGGTGGTGGCCAGGCACTACAAAGTCACAGCCAGTGCCCTATGCCCTGTGCAGATGCATCCTGGCCAGCCCACCATGTCTGACCTATACCCATGGTACCTTGCTGCTCATTATGCACATTGGCAGGCCAATACTGGCAGTAGTGCTGGCAGTGTGGGTTGGGGAAGGTGTTTGCAGCCAACACACTGTATAGACCAGGGGTCTCCAACTCCAGTCCTGGAGGGCCGCAAACCAGTCAGGTTTTCAGGGTATCCCTAATGAATATGCATGAGATATATATGCATTAGAAATAGCCTGTCAAACTGACTGGTTTGTGGCCCTCCAGTGCTGGATTTGGGGACCCCCACCTTACACCTCTGTCATTTAAGATTGTGAGTGGGCAAAGTACAGATGTCCTCAACATCAAAAGAGTAGATAGAATGTGTCACATACCGCCTCGCTTCTCACCACCACCAAAATATTGTCTATTAGACAACTTTTTGGTGGTGGTGAGAAATGAGGAGGGATGTGACACATTCTATCTACCCTTTTGATGTCGAGGACATCTGTACCTTGCCCACTCACAATCATACATGACAGAGGTGTACGGCAGGGGTCCCCAAATCCAGCACTGGAGGGCCACAAACCAGTCAGTTTGACAGGCTATTTCTAATGCATATATATCTCATGCATATTCATTAGGGATACCCTGAAAACCTGACTGGTTTGCGGCCCTCCAGGACTGGAGTTGGAGACCCCTGGTATAGACAGACACACACTCCCACACCTATGCCAGCATTGTGCTACTATTGAGGGGGTGATTAGCCTTGCCCACCACACCGGTCCTGGGCACGGCACAGGCATGGATATGGTACGCCATAGGTGTCAAACCTGTCCTGGAGGGCCACAATCCTGCCAGGTTTTGGGATAGCCCTAATGAATATGCATGAGATATATATGCATTAGAGATAGCCTGCCAACCTGACTGGTTTGTGGCCCTCCAGGACTGGATTTGGAGACCACTGCTTTACACCTCTGTCATTTAAGATGGTGAGTGGGCAAGGTACAGATGTCCTAGACATCAAAAGGGTAACTAGAATGTGTCACATTCATCCTCGATTCTCACCACCACCAAAAAGATGTCTAATGGACAATATTTTGGTGGTGGTGAGAAGTGAGGAGGAATGTGACAAATTCTATCTAACCTTTTTGATGTCTTGGACATCTGCACCTTGTCCACTCACAATCTTAAATGACAGAGGTGTAAAGCAGGGGTCTCCAAATCCAGTCCTGGAGGGCCACAAACCAGTCAGGTTGGCAGGCTATCTCTAATGCATATATATCTCATGCATATTCATTAGGGCTATCCCAAAACCTGGCAGGATTGTGGCCCTCCAGGACAGGTTTGTTACGCAGTACTGCTGGGGGTCACTCCCCAGGGTGGTGAACACCGTCAGAGGCCAGGCCTGGAGCACGCACCGCAGACACCAAACAGATTGTTCGGATGGGGTCAACTAGCAGTATGTGCGTAACGTAGGGATATCTATCAGCCTGTACTCTTAGCAAACGTTTCAGAGCTGTGAACCTCAGGTGTAGGGTGACATTGCTAAGGTATGCAGGTGCTAGTATTGGGAGATGCACGCAGGGTCCAATGTTCTGCCTCTACAGGAGACATTGGCCAATGGGGCCTGTGGGTGTGGGTGTGGGTGTGTCTGCCCCTGTTGGCTGCTGCTTTACGGCAGCGCTTCCCAAATCCGGTCCAGTTTTGCATCACACTGTTCGGGTCTTCCTGCTGTCCCTCATGAATATGCATGAGCTACATCTACATGCCGTGGGGGTGGTGCATAGATATACAGCACAGGCATTTGTATGAGTGGCAGCATGGAACCTGACTGGTGTGTGGCCCACCAGGACTGCATTTGGGGGATTCTGCTGTAGGTTCTGCCCCTGTTCATGGTGTCTGTGCTCAGTGGGGTAAAAGATAGACGTATTAACATTGCATATGTCCTCGTCACGAAGGGTGTGTCCTTACTGTCACTGTTTATTTGTGGGGAAAATATGTGGGTAGGATTGGCGGTAGCCCCAGCTGGTCTTTGAACCTGTGACCTTCTGTTCTTGCATGCACTGTCTGTGTGCACTGCACCACCATGTAGCCACAGATTGGCTGAATTCCCTGGATAGTCCATGATTGTGGATCCGGCAGGGCCTGTCTGTTGCTGTGGACTGTGCCAGCCTGCACATGGCTAGGCCTCTGTCTTCTGTGGCTAGCGGCCACTGCCCCCTGCACCACATGTACTCGTCCGCCAACATGCTGGCATGAGCTTCTCTCAGAGAAAGCAGATGACCTGATTGCAATGTGTCAGTACGGGACTGCATTTGGGCGACTTGGCTGTAGGTATTGCCCATTGTTGTGGTGTGTGTGTGGTGTTGGGTAAAATATGGGTGATCTCCCCATGCCTATGTTCCCTGCAAGACAGGGGTGTGTGTGTGCTATTGTTGTTCAGTGGTGGGTAAAATATATGGCCAGGGCTGGAAGGTGCCCCAGCTGGGATTTGAACCTCTGACCCTCTGGTCCTAGAGGTACTGGCTCTGTCTGCTGCACCACACTGTGGCCACAGGGACAGTGCAGTCCCTGGAGATAGTAACATGGCAGGATGGAGTCGCAAAGCCTGCTGTGTGCATTTCTACTGTGGGCTCCTTCACCCTGTCTGGTGACAAACGTGCAAGTAAAGCCCACAGATGACCACGGGAAAAGGGGGATAAAATATAACCAAGCTGGGCTACAGTGATATTACTGGGCAAACATGGATTCTCCTAGGACAAGCAGGATGTGTCAGCCACACCTGGTGTCGTCCCCCGACGGCGCCATGACGGAAGTGCTCTATAGCTCAGAAGCTTCTGAGCATGTGTGAGGTGGTCCCACCTCCCCAGCCCGCCCCTAGCCGGTCAGTTTTTTACTTCCTTCCGCCTTGCCTCAGGACGGACTTCTTAGCTCTCCTACAATTCTTCTATCTACAATGCCTAAACCAGGCTTCAAAAGGTGTCTAGGCTGCAGCAGAAAGATGAACACTTCTGACACTCACCAACTCTGCATCAGATGTCTGGGCACGTCACATCAAGTGGAAGACTGTGCTAGCTGCGGCCGGATGTCTCCCAGGGCAAGGAAACACCGCGAGCTCTCCCTGCAAGACTTGCTCTCTCCTGCTCCGTCCACGTCCAGGGTCCCGCAGCAAAAAGATATCCACAGGTCTGTAAAAAAGCCTCTTAAATGTTCCGATGCTGCCCCGAGGAAAGCGCCGCAAAAGAAGCCCAGCTCTCATCTTCCGGACACTCCCGCTGTCTCTTCTGCTCCCGGAGAGGCCTCTGCCATCCCGGTAGGCCCCTCTCCGGCTCGCAGCACTCCGGAGCACGCTTCCCTGCCATGCGGCTCTCACCAAGATGGCGCTGCCCTCATGGCCTCGCCTGGGCCCGCCTCCGGACACTCCCACTCTCGCCGGATTGGACGCAGCGGCTCCTGCCCCGCCTCCTCCAGCGATCTCCGCAGGCAGCCCTCCCCCCGGCCCAGCACGTCCCGTGCTGTAGGGGATTCACGGAGCAAAGGCAGGGAGGGAGACCGCGCCAATCCAGCTTCGGCCCCATCAGCTTCAATGCGGCAATACCGGGCAGCCTCTCCTCATCTCCGGCCAGCTTCCCTTCAGCGCGGTGACAGCCTGCACCGCTCAGAATCTACAGCCTTCCCTCAGACTCAGCGCCGATCAGGAGAGGAGGTTTCTGTGGCACAACGCCAGAGGCATAGCCACGGTGACAGCAGGGAGTCCCACAATCAGCGCAGTGATGCCGAGACTGGGGGGAAAAAAGCAGCAAAGCAGCGCAGACACCGCTCTCCCTCAGAGGGAAGGGATTTGCACGATCAGTCCTCCAGCAGACACAAGAGGAGTAAGAGATCCCATTCTCGGCACAGTAAAAGACACAGAAGCAGCAGATCTTCTGAGTCTACATCTTCCGCAATCCTAAGCCTGCTGTCCCGCCTCGTGGAGCAGACTGCCCCTCTGCGGTCAGACCGGGATCACACCCCGCAAAGGACCATTTCTGATCGGGCTCACTCTCCCAGATCCCCCAGGATCTCACCTAGATCGCGAACCCCTTCCCCTGCAGCCTCCAGAGTGCGATCTCCTTCCCCAGCGCTGATGGACTCAGGCGTAAGCGATGCTGAAGAGCTGGGGCAGGCCTCGGAGGTGGACGACTCGGTTCCAGGCTCTGACTCCTTCAAGAGCCCAGTGGAAGAGACAGATGATCCGCCGGCAACTGTGCCTGAGGACCTCACATACCCTAAGTTTCTCCGCAAGGTAGTTTCCAAACTTGGGCTAGTCACGGAGGAGGCACCGGACGAGAAGGAACCAGAGGTCATGAAATACCTCAATGGACCTAAGCCAGCCATGGCTCTTCCCCTCCACCGCAGGTTGAAGGACAAGCAGTTGACGCTCTGGCAATCCCCAGCGTCTGGCCATGCTTTCTCCAGACGCCTGGACAGTAAATACATCGTCCACTCGGGCCCAGGTTTCGCCAAGACACAGTTACCACACCAGTCCATCGTTGTGGCCTCTGCGCTCAAGAGATCCAAGTCCACGCGTACCCAACACCCCCCAGGGCGGGACCCCAAGCGCCTCGACGATGTGGGGAAGAAGGTGTTTCAAGGGGCCATGCTCAACGCCAAGATAGCGGCCCATCAATTCCAGCATGTCCTATTCCAAGATGCTCTCCTGGCGGACCTTAAAAAGCTGCTACAGGACCTTCCCAAGGACTCACGTATATCTGCGACAAACTCCATACATGAACTAGCCGAATGCAGCAAGCACCTGATGAGTACAGCCTTTGACGCCTTTGATACAGCTGCCCGGACAGCGGGCACGGCTATATCTGCCCGGCGCTGGGCATGGCTTCGCGCCTCCGGCCTCTCAGACAACACCCATGACCGAATTGCGGATGCACCCTGCTCGGGCGACTCTCTCTTCGGGGAAAAAGTTGCCGACACCGTCAAAGACCTTAAAGAGGACTGCACCACCCTAAAAACGCTAGCAGCGGACGGACTCGAATGCCCCTCTTGGTCACAAAAAGGGAGCTATTTCCGCAAGCCCTTTTCCGCCTCAAAACAATACTATGGGTCCAACCGACAGTGGCAGACCCCCAAATTCAAGCAGACCTACCACAAGTCGCCTTTTCAGCGACAGCAACCGCGACAACGTAAGCAGAAGCTGTCCAACCCTACCCATTCGGGGAAAGACACCTCCTCCTTCTGACTATCCCCCGGTGGGGGGGTCGCCTGTCTCTATTCCTCTCTGCTTGGCAGGAGATCACCACCGACAAGTAGGTCCTTCAGATTGTCCAATCGGGCTACCGCTTGCCCTTCTCCTCCCCTCCAATCCAACACAAGCGACCAACCAGCCATCCTCCTCAACACTTGCACCAGCCTCTTATGGAACTCATATAGCTGCTTCTCCAGGCACGGGCGATAGAGCGAGTGCCCCCGGACGAGGTCAACACTGGCTTCTACTCCCGGTACTTCCTTATCTCCAAGAAGTCGGGGGGCCTACGTCCCATCCTCGACCTCAGGAAACTGAACAACTTCATCAAAAAGGAGAAGTTCAGAATGTATTCGCTCAACTCCATCCTCCCCCTCATCAGAACGGAGGACTGGCTGGCAACATTGGATCTCCAAGATGCGTACTCCCACATCTCTGTCCACCCTTCACACAGGAAATTCCTGAGATTCACAGCGCTGGGGAATCATTACCAGTACCGGGTCCTCCCCTTTGGTCTATCCCCGGCCCCCAGAGTTTTCACGAAGTGTGTGGCAGTGGCCGCAGCACATCTCCGAAAACAAGGAATCGCCATCTTTCCCTACCTGGACGACTGGCTCCTGTCAGCGACGTCTGCCCCCGAACTCCGCAGAGCAGCTCTCCAGACTACGCGCTTACTGGCCAAATTGGGATTCCTGCTCAACAAAGAGAAGTCCAAATTGGAACCGGTGCAACGTACGGAGTTCATCGGGGCAGTAATCGATACCAATGCCTGCAAGGCTTTTCTACCCCAACTCCGGGTCAACACCATCATCTGCCTTGCCAGGAGAATGGCGGCAGTAAAACAGACCTCAGCTCGCGAGATCCTGCGCCTACTCGGTCATATGGCCGCGACGACATCAGTCCTCCCACTGGCAAAGCTGTATATGCGCTCCCTGCAGTGGCACCTACGGACACACTGGAATCAACTCTCCCAACCGCTCAGCACCTGCATACCGATATCCCCTCGAGTTGTCCAAGGACTATGCTGGTGGACACAACCAGCCAACCTCTCAGTGGGCAAGTGTCTGCGACCACGCATTCATCAATTAACCCTCACCACGGATGCTTCCACCACGGGATGGGGTGCCCACCTTCTGCACCTCAGTACACAAGGAGCATGGACCAAAGCGGAACAAGCCCTCCACATCAATCTTCTGGAGCTCCGGGCTGTCAAATATGCCCTGCAGACTTTCATGCCCCACCTGGTGGGGAAGACAGTCTTGGTGCAGACGGACAACCAGGTAACCATGTTCTATATAAACAAGCAAGGGGGCACGGGCTCCCGATCACTATGCAAGGAAGCCCTCGACACATGGACCTTGGCCCTGAAAAACAACTGTACACTTCAGGCTACCTACCTCCCCGGGGATCAGAACGCCTTGGCAGACAGGCTCAGCAGACAGCTTCAACCTCACGAGTGGGTGCTGCACAGGGAAGTGATATACCATCTCTTCCAGCACTGGGGAACACCACAGATCGACCTCTTTGTGACCGAAGAGAACGCCAGATGTCCCCTGTTCTGCTCCAAGCACCCATCACAGCAGAGGGTAGCCGCGGACGCATTCGCCATTCCATGGAGGACCTGGGAACTGTTTTACGCTTTCCCTCCAACACCTCTCTTGACTACCACGATCCAGCGGATCATCAAGGAGAGAGTGCAGGTGATTCTGATCGCCCCCTATTGGCCACGACAGATGTGGTTCTCCCTGCTATTGCAACTCTCTCAAGAACCTCCAATCCGGCTACCACTGAGACCAGACCTTTTGACACAGAACGGTGGCCTAACCTGGCACCCCAATCTCCAGACGCTAGCTTTGACAGCTTGGAGACTGAGAGGATAACCTTCAATGGCTCGCGCCTCTCCCACGAGGTACAACAGATTGTCCTGGCCTCCCGGAGACCATCTACTAGAAGAGCGTACGGTTTCAAGTGGAAACGCTTCAGCATCTGGTGCCGGGATCAAGGAGTCGACCCAACCTCTTCCCCGATTCCCACGATCCTACAGTATCTGGCTTTCCTCTTCAGCTCAGGTTTGAAGCCTCAATCCATCAAGGTACACCTTGCAGCCGTGGCTTCTCTCCACGAGCGCTCGAAAGGTACAACGTCGGGCTCTATTGCAGCCCTCCCTATTGTCACGCGTTTCATGAGAGGGCTCAGGAATCTGCAACCCCCGGTACAGAAACCAGTACCCTCCTGGGACCTCAACGTCGTCTTACAGCAGCTCACACAGGAACCATTTGAACCATTGGCAACAGCAGCAGGAAAATATCTCTCATGGAAGACCCTGTTCCTCGTAGCAATCACCTCAGCCCGGAGGGTTAGCGAGCTGCAGGCTCTCGTGGCACATCCGCCATACACGAAACTCTACCATGACCGGGCGTCCTTGCGGACTCACCCCAAGTTTGTGCCTAAGGTGGCCTCCGCTTTTCACGTCAACCAAGCAGTGGAACTACCATCCTTCTTTCCAGCTCCGCACTCATCCCCCGAAGAGCAACGGCTTCACTCCTTAGATTGCGTACGTGCCCTGCGCATATACATTGAAAGGACATCTGCCATTCGCCAAGGAACCCAGCTGTTCGTCTCCTTCGACCCGAACAAACCAGGGAGACCTGTTACCAAGCGCACACTATCCCTTTGGATCTCGGCATGCATTGCCTTTTGTCTACAGCGGGCGGGCGCCCTCCCAGCAAACAGGGCGAGTGCACACCAGCTGCGCGCGTTGGCCGCTTCTCTGGCCTGCGCACAGGAAATCCCGGTGAGCGATATATGCAAAGCCGCCACCTGGTCTTCTCACCTCACCTTTCAGAAACACTACTGCCTCGACACCCACGCGGCGAATGATGGATCATTTGGCCGAGCAGTCCTATCTGCTGCCACGGCTTCAGTGGATGCGAGCACGTGTAAGCCTAACCAAAGGACCCAAATGCTATGAGACTAATGATAAGTATTGATTAATAGTTGCATCATTGATGCTCTATCATTGATGCACTTGTGGTTGCACTACTCTCTGACTACGCAGTTGTTAATTTGCACTGTCACTGTTTTTGCACTTTCACTGGATTGCACAGTTATGATTGCACGTTGTTATATTGCACTGTTCTCTGTATTGCACTATTCTCTGGATTGCACAGTTTTTGTTTGCACAGTTAATCTTATATCTGTTGTCTACATAATAAAAGTTGCAAGTTACGCATGCCTCCCTCATTCTCCTCAGCGTTGATCTAGCTTGGGAGACACCAGGTGTGGCTGACACATCCTGCTTGTCCTAGGAGAAAGCGGAGTTACTTACCTGTAACAGAGTTCTCCGTGGACAGCAGGATAAGTCAGCCACACCATCCCACCCGCCTCCCCTGCATGAGGTAGGCCTGCGCACGCTCCGCACCTAGCCGCGAAGGCATAGCTAGTCATTAACTGACCGGCTAGGGGCGGGCTGGGGAGGTGGGACCACCTCACACATGCTCAGAAGCTTCTGAGCTATAGAGCACTTCCGTCATGGCGCCGTCGGGGGACGACACCAGGTGTGGCTGACTTATCCTGCTGTCCACGGAGAACTCTGTTACAGGTAAGTAACTCCGCTAAACACTCCCAGGACAGCTCCAGAAAAAGGGAAATGTTTTTTGGACGAGTCTCCGCTCCGTACACCTTTCCATAAATCATTTTTTTTTGGAGCTTTCCTGGGTGTGTTTTTTAGTTTTGCCCATCACTATAACTGTTCCCCAACTGAATTACTATTTTTAATATTTTTGTGGTGGTCATTTTCTATTTTTAATTGCACTTTTGTGCTGTGCACATGTATCACACTGCTCACGTTTTGCAGGTTTCCCCGGTTGTGCTGTACATTGCTGACGGAAATGGTTTCTCTTCCCTTTAAATCCCCTCTACCGCGAGTGGTTCACTCGCGCTATTTTTGCAATGGAAATTCGGGCCCGCAACTGTGCGAGGGGCCTCTCCCCTCCCCTTCCCCGCCCATTAACCCCGTCTCTCCACCCCTCCGGGGCCTTCCTCCGCCCTCCGTAGGCCTTTCCACGCCTCTATCGGACATTTACGGGCCCGTGCTTGTGCGTGGCTCGTTAGTGTGACGCGCACGTGTGCGGGGGTTCGACGCACGTTTGCGGGGCGCTTAAGAGCACTTAAGTGCTGCTTTTTTTGCGCTATTTTGCGCCGCGCAAAATAGCGGTTTTTAGTAAACATGCCCCAAAATGTGTTTACAATTTATAACCCTTCTGCATGTCATTTTCTTCCTTTTTGTCTTTTGTACAAATCTGAGAAATTTATATCCATGTAATATCCATGTTCTTTTAATTGTGAACCTGTATACAAAGATGCAATGTGTGCCCAAAACATTCTTGTGTTTTCTGTTCTGTGTATGTTGGCAGTGTGCATGTTTTCTTCTTAATTTTATTAGGTAACCCTGAAAAGGGCTGTGTTTTGTTGTTGGTTGCTGGATTGGATTGGGACAAAACTATTGAAATGTCACTTCTCAGAGCTTTATGATTGGATTGGGAGACTGAGGACGATGTCCCCAGACACCCAGCTCCACAGAGATGTACCCTCGGACCCTTCCCCTCCACACACCCAGTGCCGGTCCCCACCCAAGGACCTGGACTTTATGAGGGACACTGAGTCCGAGGAGGAGCCTTGAGTAGAGAACCTCAAGATCCTCCAGTACAAGGCTTCACCCAAGGAGGCCCTCCTGGTGCTGGTTCCCCCAGTCCTGGAGCGGCGCCTTAGTTCCCATCATGAGCAGGTGACTGGACTCGATGTACTGGGTCCGCTGAAGCCCCAGCTTTCAGAAAGCTCAACTGCTCTACAACTCCATTGTAGTAGAGTCAACTATGTGGGAGCTCAAGAGCTAGGAGATGCACTCCTTAGTGCCCTCGGGTAGGGAGGCCCGTGCCATGTATGCCCTGAGCAGGAAATGCTTCCAGGGCTCGATGCTTGTCAGCTGGATCCAGACATACCAGCTGTACATGGGCATGTACCTGCGGGACACAGTGAAGAAACTCACTGGGTGTGCAGCTGGTCTCTCTGAGGAACCTCTTCAGCGGTTCTGGACCCTGGTCTCCATGGTCAGGGAGTGCTCCAAGTTTATAACTCAGGCGGCTTATGATGGCTTTGAGTTGGTGGCTAGAGTAGCAGCGGTGGGCATTATTGCCTGCCACCATACCTGGCTACAGCCTTCTGACCTGGAGCAATGGGTACAGGATAAGTTGGTTGATGCCCCTTGCTGGGGAGAGAATCTCTTCGGCAAAGCCATGATGGAAAAGGCCACTGAGCTGGATTCCAAGTTCATGACCAGGACCAGGCTCTCTAAAAAGACTGCTGATCCTTCCCAGAAGAAGGCTTCGGGTAAAAAGCACCTATACCTGAAAAAGAGGAAGGCTTATGGAAACTACCCTCAGCACTCGGCCTTCCCAGCTCCCCAATACGATCAGCAGACCGAGGCACCACTGGAGAAACCCGGAAAAACCCCTCGGAGGGACAAGGGTGGCTCTGAGCAGTGCCCTAAGGACCTCAAAAAGGATTACTCAGCTGGTGGAGACCGTGCAAGGTTCCTCGAGGCTATAGTCCTCGTCAAGGATACACTTGCAAGAGTGCCAGCACCGAGCCCGAGATCCTCAGTGCCCACGCCGCAAGCTGTGGAGCCTTCTGACTTGGAAAACAGAATGACAGCCCTGGAGCAGAATATCTCTGCTATCTTGGGCCTGCAGCAGGCAATGATGGCTGGTTCGTCTGCATCATTTGCCCCAACAACCGGGCCCATGACTGCGGGGGGGTCCCTGAGCATCAAGCCGAGCTCTGAGCGCCATTGGCCTTGGGTAAGCCCTCAGCACCAGTTGAGGTCTTGGTTCCGTTTCTTGGGCATCCGATCCTTCCCAGCAAGTTCCAGGACTTGGACCACAAGTCCTCCGGAGACCTTTGGCCCCTTGAGGCAAGGGGCCACAGGACCTCTGACTTGTCATCACCCCTCGACTCCGAGCGGGAGACCGATGATGAGGTCTTCCCAGAAACTAGTCGGCACTGAGGCATTCCCTCAGAGCCCTCTCCCCTGGAGCCCCGATGCCATTCTCCTCCAGAGGATGTGGCTTTCCATGACTTTGTCAGGGACATGGCCTGAGCCCTCTCAGTACAAACTGAGACAGAGGAAGACTCGCGCACTGAAGAACTGGAGATCCTCCAGTATGAGTCCCCACCCAAAGAGACTCTCATGGTGCTGGTGCAATCGATCTTCTAGTGGTAGCTACTTAGGATGTGGGAGACCCTGGCGTCTGTGCCGGTAGTCAGCCGACGCCTCAATGCCATGTACTATGTCAGGAAAGGACCCAGGTTCCAAAAGCTCCAACCTCCACACATCTCCATGGTTGTCGAGTCAACCAGGCAAAAATTGAAGAGTCGAAAGACTTACTCTTCCATCCCCCCTGGTAGGGAGGCCAGAGCCCTCAATGCCCTCGGGCAAAAATGCTACCACAGCTTGATGTTGGGGTGTCAGATACAGGCCTATGAATTATACTTAGGCATGTACCTCAAGGCCCTGATCCAGGAGTTGTTCGGTTCCATTCCCTGACCGCCAGAATCAAGGACTGCTCCAAGTTCCTCTCCCAAGCGGCCTATGATGGCTTGATTCAGTGGCTCGAGTAACAGTAGCAGTGGCAGGCATTGAGGCTCGATGCCAGGCCTGACTGCAAACCTCAGATCTCCAGGAAAACCTGCTCAACGTCTTCTGCACCGGGAAGAACCTTTTCAGCAAACCCATGGCCAACAAGGCAGCTGAGATAGAAGCCTACGTGGTGACTCGGCCGAGGCTCTCCAAGAAGACCTCGTCCCTTCCCTGAAAGAAGCCCTCGGGGAAAAGGCCCCTGTTCCCAAAGAAAAAGGAACCTTTTCATCAGAGTCACCACTACCAGCCCTTCTCGGGCCAGCACTAGGGCTCTCACCGCAAAAACCAGGGTCATGGAGCCCGAAGGCACAGAAGCTCCAGGCACTGTCTCCCGCTCAGCCGGGAGGAACTTTTGACTACCGGGGCAGGTCCTCTCCTCCCTCAGGAGACCCTCACCAGCCCATAGGGGGTTGTCTGGCACTCTTTTTCCCACAGTTGGGTCGGGGTCACCTTAGGATACAGCAGGTGGTAAGGGAAGGGTATCTCTTCAACTTTCAACAGATACCACCCAGGTTTTTTACAGAAGAGCCAGTGCAGCCTCTCCTTCACCAGACCCTCCTGCTCTCAGAGCTCATTGGTCTACTCAGAGACAATGCAGTTGAGCCTGTTCCCAAACACCTATGTGGAAAGGGCTTCTACTCCAGATATTTCCTGGTCCCGAAGAGAACTGGGGGCCTCAGGCCCATATTAGACCTGCAAAACTCAAACAAGTTTGTGGTGAGGTAGAAGTTCAGGATGCTCTCCCTTGGAACACTGCTGCGTTACCTCCACCAGGGAGATTGGCTGTGCTTCTTGGACCTAAAAGATGCGTATACACACATCTTGATCCATCCCTCCCACAGGCAGTACCTATGGTTTGTGGTGGGAGGGCACTACCTGTTCAAGGTGATACCCTTTGACCTGGCTTCCTCGCCAAGGGTCTTCACCAAGTGCCTGGCGGTCGTTGCCACCCACCTGCGCCTGCAAGGGGGTTTCGTCTTTCCCCACTTGGATGACTGACTCATCAGAGGCAGCATAGCCTCAGAAGCCAGCCAGGTCGCAGACCGGGAAATCCTTCTTCTGCAGCACCTGGGGTTTGTCATCAACTACCCCAAATCTCATCTCTCTCCAGCCCAAAATCTGGAGTTCATAGGGGCCCAGTTGGACACATACCAGACCAAGGCCTTCCTCCCGACAGACAGGGCAGAACACCTCAGGCAACTAGCAGAAAAGGTGCAGTGCTATCGGTCAGTGCCAGCACGCTGTCTCCTCTGCCTACTGGACCACATGGCCTCGACAGTCCACGTCACACCCTCAGTCCACTTACACATGCAGACAGCCCAATGGTACCTCTGCTCACAGTGGACTCAGGCCATGGGCAAACTACAGGAGAGGGTCAAAGTTACCTGCCAGTTGGCGGAGTCCCTCATTTGGTGGCAAAACCTACGCCACCTCCAAGCGGGAATGCCTTTCTAGGCACCCATGCCGCAGAGGATCCTGACCATGGATGCCTTCCTCCTTGGGTGGAGGGTGCATTGCGGAGGCCATTGCACCAGGGAAGCTGGTCTCAGGAGTCCCTCCTTCAGATCAGTCTCCTGGAGTTCAGGGCAATCTTCCTGGCCCTGTGAGCATTCCGCCACCGACTGCAACACTGACCTGTACTGATCCTGAGTGACAACCAGGTCGCCATGTTCTATATCAACAAGCAGGGGGACTTGGGCTTGTACTCCCTCTGCCAGGAGACAGTGGCCCTCCTCTCCTTTGCTGCATGCGATCACATGCTGCTGTGAGCGGTGTACCTCCCGGGCCAGAACAACTGCCTAATGGACAGACTAAGTAGAGTCCTTCGTCCACACAAATGGTACCCCAAGATAGTGCAACAACCGCCTCTGGGGCAGCCCTGTGCTGGACCTGTTCGTCTCTCCAGAGAACACGCAGCTTCCTCACTTCTGTTCTCTTCAAGAACACCAGGAAAGAGTAGCGGCAGATGCCTTCCTGATCTCATGGTCGGAGGTCCTGCTCTATGCGTTTCTACTGACCCCCCCCCCCCCCCCGGTTGCTAAGACCCTCTTCATGGTCCAGAGAGAAAGGGCCTCGGTGATACTGATTGCCCCGTGGTAGCCCAGGCAACCTTGGTTCCCTCAGCTCCTCCATTTCGGTGAAACTGCTGGTCCCCCTGGGCCAAGCCCCAGACCTCTTGTCCCAGGAGGAGGGCTCCCTTCTGCACCCCAACCTTGGGTTGCTAACACTAACAGCGTGGTTGCTGAAGGAATAGCCCTGGCCCCTTTCAGTCTCCCAATGGAAGTTGAGGCGATCCTCCTGGCTTTTCGGAAGCTGTCCTCATATGGGCTTATGCTTTTAAGTGGAGAAGGTTTTCAGTCTGGTGTGCTGAAAGGGAGAAGAATCCTTTCTCATGTCTGGTCCAGCTAGTGCTGCAGTACCTACTGCACCTGTCACACTCCGGATTGAAATCTAACTTGGTAAGGGTACATCTGAGTGCCATAGCCACTCACCACCACCCTATCGAGGAAAAGCCCCTCTCAGGCTAGCCCTTGGTCTCCAGGTTTCTCCTGGGCCTCCTGTTATCCAAGCCCCCTCTCTGCCTACCCCCTGGCAGAGTGGGACCTCAATGTGGTGCTCTCTCAGCTCACCAGGCCACCGCTCAAGCCCCGGGCCACTTGCCACCTACGGTACCTGTCTTGGAAAGTGGCTTTCCTGATGGCCCTCATGTCCGCTCGAAGAGTGAGTGAACTCCAGGCCCTGGTGGTGGATCCACCATATACATGGTTCTATAAGAACAGGGTAGTGCTCCGCACATACCCAAAATTCCTCCCAAATGCGGTATCTCCTTTCCACCTCAACCAAGAGATGGTCCTCCCTACCTTCTTCCCATGGCCTCATGCTGGGAGGGAGGAACTAATACTTCATACGCTGGATTGCAAGCGGGCCTTGTCCTTCTACTTGCAGCGGACTCGGGGTTATCGAAAAGCTCCTCAGCTTTTCCTATTTTATGACCCCAGCAGACTGGAGCTCCCTGTGACTAGGCAAACTCTGTCTACTTTGGTGGCAGACTGTATTGCCCTCGCTTATGAGCGAGCTGGCCTCTCTCTCTCTAGCACCAGATCACAGTGCATCGTGTGAGGGCAATGGCTGCATCTGTGGCCAACCTCCACTCAGTGCTAGTGACAGAAATCTGCAAGACTGCCACATGGTCTTCCGTTCACATGTTCGCAGCTCACTGCTGCCTGGAGAGCGAGACCTGCAGGGACAGTACCTTTGGCCAGGCAGTATTCCGTAATATTCTCGGGGTGTAGGCAACTCCTGCCCTCCGACCCTTCTGTGTTAGGCTACCAGAGTAATAGTGTCACTGGATGCTAGGATCTGAAGAGTTTCTCAGTGGGAACTCCCCTTCTGCAACTCACAGCTACTCAATTGGTCACCGTAGGGACCTGTAGTCTCTTTGATTCAAGACATTGCTGCCCAGACCTTTGTGGAGGTGTAGACTAATGGTTAGAGCACTGGCTCAATAAACAATGGATGAGGGTTTGAATCCCACTTCTTCTCTTTGTGGTTGTGGGATACTCAGTTCATTTTAATGCCAGGAACAGTCCAGGGTCTGCTTTGATTGGCGGACACATATTCTTATGCTTTTTTATGTGTTCCGATAGAACATTGGGTCTGCAAACATGCAATTTGTGATTATGCCCATCTGATAGCATGACATTATTGGCTCTGCTGTAGCCCATTTCAGAGGATCAAACATGTTCACTCTGCAGATGTAGGGCTCCTGATCTGCACATGAATAGACTATTTCATCATAACTGTGACTGTACAGCTTTGGCTCCATCACATCTATGCATTACATGCAGCCACATCCTACCCCTGGGATGGCTACCTGTAGGGATCATCACACTTCCTTACTTGCTCCATATGGCCAGTATGAGAGACTCTTGTCCAGTTGATATATGCATATGTGTCAGAAGGGTTGTATGGTGGTTAGGAGGCTGGGACAGCTGAGAGACCCACATAGCTGGTTTTGAGGTTTCCCCATGGCACAGCTACACTTTTTCACACACTACAACTGCATTTGTGGGATCACATCAAGTACATTTGGGATGCAAGCCCATACTGCATTCTCTTCTACCACAATCCTTCCTTCAGACCATCCACAGCATCTGCCCATTATGTGCAGTTTTGTATTCTCCTGCCAGCTGCTACACCATGGCTTACTTGGGCACTTTTTCATCATTTTGATGTATCACTCACGCCTCTTCTATGACTGATCTGCACATCACCACTCCTGCTCCATCATCTTTTTGATGCACACATCATGGCGATTCTGCGACACACTGATATTTCAACTGAATCGGTACACCTGCCTCCCACATGCTCATCCCACTTACTGACTGCCACAGTCCGGTCCATCAGCCCCTACCTATCCTTCTATCCATCAGCTTTATTTATTTGTGAATTTCTATACCGCTTTATCAGCAAAATTAAGGTGGTTTACATGGAACTATTAAATATACCTACATAGAACAAGGAACAAGGGTGCAGGTAACATTAACCATGATATAAACTTAATACAAGATCCAAACAGCAGTATTAAGGAACATATTTACATGTTATTTAAATGAATTGTTTAATTAAATAACTACAGAGTACATGGGATGTGCCCTAGTCTTGATGTCTGAGTATTTCCTTGAGGTGAATTCAGCTAATTATATTTGCTTATGTAGGGTATATATTAGGTCCTGCAATCTTATTCTGATAATATTCTGTGAACAGATGTATTTTAATTTGTTTTCTGAAGGTGGATAGGTCATTTCTCCAGGAACAAGCATGAAGTCAGTCTTCACATATGGGTGATGTTGACGCCGATGGAGCCCTCATGGAAGCATCTCCCCAGCCTTCGAAGAAAGCCTTGGGGAGATGCCACCATGTATGCGTGGTCCCCTTCCCACCCAAGGGTGTCATCTTGCTCAGTCTCCCTTTTTCCGTGGAACTCTACAGACGTTCGTCTCTCCTCCGGAACAAAAGTTGATTTCCTCGTGCACTTCTGTGCATCATCCAGTTGTTTTCCCGCCTCTGAGCCCTGTCGCCCCAGCTTCAGGACTCAGAACCTATTAGTTTTTTTTCCATCCAGCACATTTTCACTCCCTTTTCAACTGCTGGTTGCATCGAAGGTCTTTGACCTCACTGGGGCCCTTTTTGCACCAGTGGCCACTGGGTTTAAGAAGTGTGATCAGTGTTTTAAGAACATGTCCTTAACCGATACACATGACTGTTGCCTCAGGTGTCTGGGTGTCGACTACGACCCAGAGGCATGCACTTTGTGCAAAAAGATGTCCGCTAAGGCCATCCAGAGCTGCCAGCAGAAGCAAGAGGACATCTTCCACAGATCAGATTCAGCCCTGGTATTTCTGGTAGCCGCGCACTCTAAGGCCCCGCACGGATCCTTGGAGTTGCATAAAGCCCCCACGGTGCCCGTGTGAGCACGCGGGCACTCTGACCATGGTTCCCCGGAGCGAGAGAGTAAGAAAAAGAAGAAATCCTTGAGGGCCTCTTCCTGAAAAGCAGACACGCATGGCAAGTCCCGCACGTGGTCCCACAGCCCCCAGAGGGTATCTGAGGAGTCGGAGCAGGAGTGGTCAGTGAAGGTACCCAGGACACATGCCGAGGCCTCCAACAATGGACCTCGGACTCCCGAGGCCCGCCCCATCAAGGACTCCTTCTCCTCCACGACACCAGACCCAATCACCCCGGCATCGGTGTCGAAGACTGCAACCCCAGAGTGGGAAGCCAGAATGTTGGCATTGGAACACAGCATTTCTACATTTCTTGCCTTGCAGCAAGTGTTGATGCCTGGCCCTGCCGGCGCATGCAATGAGACTGCAGGGACCTCGATGTTGAGGACTCTCCCCGGGCCACCGAAGAGATCCTTGAGACCTCCATGCCTCGAGCTGATCCTCGGTGAGGGTCTCGATCCTATTCCCGGTTCTTGGGCGTGAGATCCTCCCTGGCTAGCGCCTCTGGCTCTGGCCAAAACTCAGCCACGGTTCACCAAAGGCTGGATCCAAGGACGCCTTTAGAGCCATCGGGCCTCATGCCTTCGATGGACTACTTAGACTGGGAGTCCGAAGTAGAGAGATGAAAACCTTTTTGGCAAGCTGATGGAGGACAAGGTGGTGGAAATCGAGACTGAGTATGTCACCAGGACTTAACTCTCGAGGAAGACCGCCACTCTTCCCAAGAAGAAACTATCGGGGAAAAGGCCTCACTTTCACTGGAAAGGCCAGCCTTATTGAGGCTATCTCCCATATCAGGGTCCCCAGACCCCTCAGCATGGTCATCACGGCAAAGGATCAGGTCAGGGCCTACGTAAGGCTAAGGGCCCCAACCCCAGACACTAGCCCCAGCCAAGATTGGGTCGGGGTTTTGACTCTCACAGCATAGCCTCTCCACCCAGGGGGGACCAGCTGCCTACAGGGGGGCACCTGGTTCATTTTGCCAACCAGTGGGCTGCCATCACCACCAACTCCTGGGCACTTCAGGCGATCAGGGAAGGTTATTTCCTTCACTTGGACCAGACTCCTCCCCCCTCACTTTCCAGGAAAGCCCCCTTTAGACTCCCCTGCACCAGGCCCTGCTACTGCAGGAACTTGCAGACCTTCTCAGGGACAGGGCTGTGGAGCCCATACCACACCACCTAAAAGGACAGGGGTTCTACTCCAGGTATTTTTTGGTCCCAAAAAGAACAGGAGGCCTAAGGCCCATCCTAGACTTGAGAAACCTGAACAAATTCCTGGTGTGGGAGAGGTTTAAAATGCTCTCCCTTGGAATATTGCTGCCCTACCTACAGCAGGGAGATTGGCTATGCTCCTTGGACCTAAAGGATGCTTATACCCAGACCCTGACCCACCCTAATCACAGGCAGTACTTAAGGTTCATGGTCGGGGGTGATCACTACTAGTACAGGGTACTACCCTTCGGCCTGGCCTCCGCCCCAAGAGTATTCACCAAATGCCTTGCAGTGGTGGCTGCCTACCTCTGTCTCCAAGCGGACTTCGTCTTCCTGTACCTGGACGACTGGCTAGTAAAAGGAGACACTGCCTCGGAGGTGAAACAGGCCATGGCCTGCACCATCAAGGTCCTACAATCTCTAGGATTCATGCTAAACCACCCCAAATCCCACCTCACTCCAAAACAGGACCTGGAGTTCATAGGGGCTTGCCTGGACTCCCTCCAAGCCAGGACCTACCTTCCCCTTGGTCAGGGCGGATCGCTTCAGGGCCCTAGCGACCAAGGTACAGCACAATCGCGCTGTTGTCGGCACAGTCTGTGCTCCATCTGCTAGGCTACATGGCTTCCACAGTCCATGTGGTCCCCAACACCTGCCTCCACATGTGGGCAGCTCAGTGGTGCCTCCACTCACAGTGGTCTCAGGCCACAGGCATGCTCTGGGCCAGAATCTCGGTGTCCTGCCAACTAGCAGAGTCACTCAGCTGGTGGCAGGACGCACAGCACCTACAGAAGGGCATGCCCTTTCAACACCTGAACCTTCAGATGGTCTTCACTTTGGATGCCTCCCTACTGGGCTGGGGAGGAATTGCACACACAGGACAAATGGTCTCCAGAGGAGAGTCAGCAGCAGATCAACCTGCTGGAGCTCAGAGCCATCCAACACTGCCTGCAGCACCAGTCAGTGCTGGTCCAAACAGACAGCCAAGTCGCAATGTTCTACCTGAACAAACAAGGGGGCACAGGGTCTTGCCACCTCCGCCAAGAGGCAGTGGCCCTCTGCTCATAAGCGATCAGTCAGGGAATGCTCCTCAGGGCGGTATAACCTCTGGGCCAGGACAATGCCCTGCGGACAGGCTGAGCAGAGCCTTCCAGCCGCACGATTGGTGCCTAGACCCCAGGGTGACACAGTGCTATTCCGGACTATCGGGAACCCCAAGTTTGGACCTCTTTGCCAGCCCAGCCAATGCTCAGTTGCCCTGCTTCTGCTGTCCCCAACCGCACCCATCCCGGATGGTGGCAGATACCTTCCTCATCTCGTGGTCGGAGGGCCATCTACATGCCTTCCCTCCCACACCTCTAATCACACAGATCCTCTTCAAGGTCTAGCAGGACAAGGTTTCCATGATCCTGGTGGCCCAGATAGCCTTGGTTTCCTCTATTACTCCGCCTGTCGACAGAGCCCCCGGTCCCTCTGGGGTGTGCCCCAGGGCTATTGACTCAGGAGGAGGGCTTGCTGCTCCATCCCAACCTGAGGTCCCTGTTGCTAACAGCATGGCTGCTGAATGGGTCATCCTAGCACCCTTCAACCTCCCCAGGGAGGTGGAAGAAGTCCTCCTGGCCTCTCGAAAGAACTCCACAAGATAAGTCTACGCCTTCAAATGGCGCAGATTGTCAGGATGGTTGTGGTAAAACACTATAAATAAGGTCTTTATATTTATTTATTTAGCTGTATTTATATACCGCTTTTCACCGGGTCAAAGCGGTGTTACATGGGGGTGGGGGAATTAAGTACAAGGGTGGGGCCATCACCGGGGAAGCAACATTGATGATTTTGACATAGGAAAGACTTTGGACATAGGACAAACGTTGGACATAGACAGGTTAGGGTAGCTTTGAATTAGAGGTTCATTGTGGATGAGAACGGGGTTTTGTGGGTTTTTCGGTGGGGCTCGAGTTGAAATATTCTTGAAAAAGGATGGTTTTTAGCTGTTTTCTGAAAGATAGTAGGTCGGCATTGCTTCTGAGATAGCTCGGTAGAGAGTTCCATAAGGATGGAGCATAAAGTTCGAAGGCTCGATTGCAGGTCCGTTGTGAGCATTTGGTTCTTTTGTGAGGGACGGTGAGAAAAATGCTGGAGGTTTGTCTAGTAGATCTGCCGTGGGCTGGACGAGCCAGTAGGGTGCCAAGCTGAGTGTCTTGTGTTTGATGGATAGCTTTGTGGGTGAGTAGGATGGCTTTGTATTTTGTCCGCGCTTCGAGGGGGAGAATGTGTAGTTCTTTCAGAATTGGGGTGATATGGTCGGTTTTCTTCGCCCTCTGAATGATTCTCGCGGTGGTGTTTAATGCAGTTCTGAGGGGGTTGGTGTGGGTGGCTGGAAGGCCATGGTAGATTATGTTGCAGTAGTCCAGATGTGGGAGTGTCATGGCTTGCATCACTGTTCGGAAGTCTTGATGTTCCAGGAGAGGTCTGAGACGTTGCACTGTTCGTGCTTTGTGAAATATAGTTCCGGAGGTTTTAGTGATCTGTTGCTTTAAGGTGAGGGCTTGGTCAATAATAATGCCCAGGTATCTTATCTGTGGTTGTATATGGATGCTTGTAGTTCCAATGATGAGGTGTGTGGGTGGTGTGAAGTCAGGGTCCTTTGTCACTATGAGGGCTTCAGTTTTCTTTATGTTGATGGATAGATTGTTTGTTTGTAACCAGTCAGAGACTGCGGTGAAGCATGCTGATAGGTGGTTGTTTGTAGGGTTTGTGGTTGTAATGGGGGCGTAGAGCATGATATCGTCAGCATAGATGTGGAAGCTGACATTGTGGGTGCGTATGATGGTGCAGAGTGGCTGGAGGTAAATATTGAAGAGCATGGCTGATAGTGTGGATCCTTGGGGTACTCCGTGGTGTTGTTGGAATGGGGAGGAAGTTGAGGTGCTGGTGCGGATGAGTTGTTGTCTGTTTGTCAGGTAGGATTGGAACCACTTCAGCGTGAATAATCAAATGATATGAAGTACACTCCAAAAACTCACCAATAGCAGTTATTATTATAAATTACTCATGTCGAGCTTTCATCCAAAGCTATAGATAACTTCAAACTGCCTATTATTCCCCCACGAAGGTCTCAGACTTACAAACAACGAGCCTTGTAATAAAGCTCATATGTTACAATAGCATCAATGACCTTCTTTTTCTAAAGAACTATAAAAGGCTTCTATAACTTAGAACGTGAAACATTTGCTTATCTTAGTTTCTTGTTGCCATATCATGAACATTTGTCCCCAGCGATGCTATCATTCGAAAGTCACTCCGTCTATTCAAAAATTGCCCCAACGCCGACAAAAAGCTCTGCTTCCGTGTTTCACTGTATGTTTCTTCAGGGGTTTGATACTTGTAATACGGGACGGGTTGTAATTCGTTCTGATAGGTTAATCTTAATTATGAAATCCGTTCCTGCTCAAAGAGGTTATCTAATACAAAAACACAATTGAACAATTTTAAATAATCTACAATGTGAAACTATAACATACCTGCCTATAATTAAAAATTTTGACTATATCTATTGTCACTAACCTCTTGATGATAATAGCTACAGACAAAATGCTGCCCACATTCAGTCTTTAGAGACACTTCCCCACCATCAGGATCTAACAGCTGAAAACACCGCGCATGCGGACTCATTCACAGTTGCCTACTTTATGCTTAATGGGGAACCTACCTATCACATGACTCAACGTCACGGTTTAAATTCCTCCAACCAAACAGCTGTAGGAATGTTCCCATAACTATGATTCAAAGGAAACTTGTTTCGATCGCTGTGAAAACCGCAGTGTACAGCATAATTTTCTGATTAGCTGTCCATATCCAAATTTTAAAAGATTATGAAGGGGCTCCTTATGAAAAATGTTTTTTTTAGCTGCCACCAATGGTCTATTAACTATCCACTTCACTTAATACATGCTTTCTAGTCGATATACCCATTAAGGCCTCCTGGGACCATCGATCCCAATGTGTATACCCATCTCTGCTCCTTGACTAGTAACCAATGGTCAATCAATTTACCCATTGCTCCCTTTTGAACTCTATCTATGCATAAACATTGGAGGTCCTCAAAGGCGTGTTTAAAAGAAAGGCAATATTGTACTATGGGGGATTCAATAATCTTATGCTTTATCCGACTTCTATGTTCACCCATTTGAGTCTTAAAGGCTCTGCTAGTTTTTCCCACGTACAGTAGAGCACAGGCGCACCGAATTGCATAAACTACTTGGATTGAATCGCATGTGGTTGACCACTTTAAATGGTAAGTTTTTCCATGATACTGAAACATGTTGACTTCTATTGTAACAAAGCATATACCGCAAGCGCCACACTTTTTGTGGCCCGCCTGTTCAGTACTAGAGGACATTTCTAACGTTGAATGTCGCAAAATCGCTGGACATAAGTATTCTTTTAAATTCTTACCACGTTGCCACACACACCTAATTTTCCTATTTTGGAGCACCGGAATAGCCTTCAGTACGTTTGCATGTTTTCGGAGTATAGTTTGTATGGCTCCGCTAAGGGGAGAATATCGAGTGATCAAATTGATATTAACTTCTTCAGACTGATCGCGTGCTCTCATTGTATTATTTAATAGCAGTTCCCTGTTATTGTTAAGGGCCCTTTGATATGCCTTTTTGACAACTTTTGAAGGGTATCCACGTTCAATAAAATTGCTAACTTACGTGATGCTACTTTGAAATCTCGTTTATCAGAGCAGTTTCTCCTATACCTTAAAAATGGAGAAAATGGTAACCCAGTTTTCAATCGTGGTGGATGAGCACTGTTAAAATGTAGAAAGGTATTTTGATCAGTTTGTTTGCGAAATATTGTTATAACCCATTTTCCCAAACGTTTTGTGATCTTGACATCCAAATAAGTTATTTCCTTATTACTATATTCTTGTGTAAATGTAATATTTGGGTCGCAGCCATTTAACCATTCAAAAAATGCTGCCAAAATGCAGGCCTACTGTCTGTCTGCTATTGCTTTATGGATGTGTACAGCTCTGCATTGCCTGCCCTGTAGGGTGTCTGTTCCCCAGCAGGACTGGCGTTGATGGTCCCCTCTACTGCTACCATTGCAGGGAGATAGAATGTGGATCTATTGGTGGGTGATCCTGTTTCCCACCCTGAGCCCCAGAGAGTGGGTTGTGTGGTGGTACATAGTCTGCCTATGAGTCCAAACAACCCTCCTCTCCCCTCTTCACCTACATCATGTAACCATGGCACCAACACAGGATATGCACTATTCTGGGTGCATCAGAACCCATAAGGAATATACATGACTGAGAAATACAAAAGGACACAGATGAAACCTAGGCCAGTGGCTGAAGTGGAATAAAGGAATAAAAGTTTTTTATATTTTACATGTCCTTTTGTTGCATTCCACATGCATGGCATGTTTCAGCTATGAAAGGTGCTGTGGACCAGGTGCTGGGCGCCCCACCTCACCCTCAGGGTGAGCACAGTACCCACACAATGTGACGGTCTGTGGCTACTCTGTGCCAGTACTACACAAGGTCAGTTCCCCCTACCAGGCCGAGGTGCTGTGGGGGTGCATACCCCATCTTGTGCCCATCTGTCGACTGCTGATTTGCATGTACAGAGCATCATGGGTACGGGTGGGTTAACCCTATCCTGGTAACCACAGCAGACAGTTTGTGTGGTGACATGCAGTCCTTCTGCAGCCAGCTAGGGGTTTGTTAGCAGCTGTAGTCCACTGGTTACTTCGCTGCCTGTGAAGCCAGAGGTCATGGGTTCAAATCCATGGTGGGGTTATTTGATAGGGCTGTCTGAAGCATTGTCTATTTTTAATGTACATTAGTGCTGCCAGCAAAAACACCCTCAGAGTACTGTAACCTTAAGGTGCCTCATAAGGCGCCCCATAAGGCCCTATCAAGCGCCTTATAAGGTGTCCTATACGGGACATTATAAAGTGCACTGTCCGCCAAGGCACCCTATAATGTGCCCTATGGAGTGCGTTATGGGGTGCCTTATGCGGCACCTTAGGTTACGCCACCGTGAGGGTGTGTTTGCTGTCAGCACTAATTAAAATAAAAGTAAAATGCCTCTAAAATCACTGCTTAAACATAAAGGGTGATGCCTCAGCCAGCCTTATGCATTAGGCACACTGGGGGATTGAACTCATGACCCCTATACCATCAGTCAGTGTATTAACCGTTGTGCTATACCTCTGCTTCTACATTCGCATTTCTGTGCACCTACTTAAGATTATCGCGCGTTAACGTACTTAGCGGCGTTTCGCCTGATAATGTGCGCAGCGTGCGTTATTGCGCGATAATCCCGTTTTGCTACATTAAGACCAAAACGCCCACTCCTTTTATGGCATCCTGCACACTATCGCCGGGCGCACGTTAAGACTGCTTAGTAAACATACCCCTATATGTTCAGTAATTTTGTTCTTTATAATGGTTTCTACCGTTTTTCCCGGTACTGATGTCAGGCTCACCAGTCTGTAGTTTCCCGGATCACCCTTGGAACCCTTTTTAAAAATTGGCATTACATTGGCCATCCTCCAATCTTCAGGTATCACAGATGATTTTAATGATAGTTCACAGATTGCTAATAGTAAGGGGTATGTTTACTAAACCGCGCACTTGAGCGTGCGCTAAGGTACCTTAGTGTACGCTAATAGTGCGGTTTTTGTGCCCCGCACGCATGCGCGCCGCCCGCACAAGAGCGGGGCGCGCTGATGTGCGATAGAGGTGTGGAAAGGCATTTCGAGGGCGGAGGAAGGCTCCCGAGGGGTGGGGGGACGGGGTCAATGGGTGGAGAGTGGGAGGGGAGAGGCTCCCCGCACAGGAGCGGGGCTGAAATTTGGCAAATAAAATACCGCGAGTGAAACCCTCGCGTTAGAGGCGATTTACATGTGTGTGATACATGTGCACAGAACAAAATCTCAAATAAAACCTTAAAATGACCACAAGAAAAATTGTAAAAATGTATAATTCAGCTGGGCAACAGTGATATCACTGGGCAACAAAAAAAACAGTCCCAGGAAAGCTAAAAAAAAAATAAATGATTTTTGGAAGGGTCTACGCTCCGTAGACTCTGTCAAAAATCACTTCATTTTATTGGAGCTTTCCTGGGAGTGTTTTTTATGTTGCCCATTGCTATCACTGTTGCCCAGCTTGGTTTTGGTCTTTTCCCCCTTTTTTGGAGGTCATATTTGAGGTTTATTTGCACTTTTGTCCCCATACAAGGTAAATGAGCCCACAGTAAAATTGTGCAGAGCAGGGTGTCTGACTCGTGCGGCCAGGTTTCCTATCTCCAGGGACTGCACTGTCTCTGTGGCCACAGTGTGGTGCAGTGGACACAGTAGCTATAGTAGCACAATGCTGGCATAGGTGTGGGGGTGGCTGTCTGTCTATCCAGTGTGTGGTGGGTGCAAACACCTTCCACAGCCCACACTGCCAGCAATGTTGCCAGTATTGGGCTGCCAATGTGCATAATGAGGAGCAAGGTACCATGGGTATAGGCCAGACAGGGTGGCCTGGCCAGGGTGCAGAGCAGGGTTTATGACTCCCTTGGCCAGGTTTCCTATCTCCAGAGACTACACTGTCTCTGTGGCCACAGTGTGGTGCACTGAACACAGACAGTGTGTTCAGCATCCAAAGGTCAGTAGTTCAAGTCCCAGCAGGGGCTCCTACAAACCCAATCCCAATATTTTACCCACCACTAAACCGTGATAGTAGAGAGCAAGCTTTAATGCAGAGAACATAAGCATGGTACAAACTCCTCTTTTTTACCCTTCAGAGCACATACATCACAAACATGTGCATTAGCTACACCACAGTCCCCTAAATGCAGTACTGGAGGGCCACATATCAATCAGCTGTGATGCTGTCTCCAATATAAGGCCATGTCAGCATGGTGGTGGAGGGGTACCGTTGTTGGAGGGGGCAGTTGCTGCTGCCCACAGCAGACCGTGGCCGAGCCCCCCACACTTGGGTGCTGTGCACCCCAACAGACAGTCCCTGACTGACAAACAGCCATGGACTCCCCAGGGAATGCACTGTTTCTGAGATAAGACGGTGGTGCAGCAGACACAGCCAGTGCCTTTAGGACCAGAGGGGCACAGGTTCAAATCCCAGCTGGGGCTCATGCCAACCCTGTCCCCTTATTTTACCCATGAAGAAAACGTGGTAGTAAAGACTGAACCATTATTGCTGAGAACATAAGCATGGGTCAAAAAACTCTATTTCACCCTACACAGCACAAGCACCATAGAAATGTGCATTACCTACGGCAGAATCCCCCAAATGCAGTCCTGGCGGGCAACAAATCCATCAAGGTTTATACTGTCTCCAATCTAAGGATGGAGCGGCACTGGTGGTGGAGGTGGCAGCGGCAGTTGCCCACAGCAGACCATGGCCTAGCTCTGTCCAGGTGGTTGCCGTCCACTGTAACAAACAGGCCCTGTCGGATGTACAGTCATGGACTCCACAGGGAATGCTGCATATCTGTGCCAACACAGTGGTGCAGTGCACACAGACAGTGTGTGCAAGAACAGAAGATCACAGGTTCAAATCCTGGCTGTGGCTCCTGCCAACCTAGTCCCCATAATTTTAACCCTCTAAAACCTGGTCGTACAGACTGAACCTTTGCTGCTGAGAACCTAAGATTGTTTGAAATGTTCATATATTACCTTCAACAGTACACACCACATAAACATGTGCATTACCTACAGCAGAGTCCCCCAAATGCAGTCCTGGAGGGCCACTAATCATTCACGTTTTATGCTGTCTCCAATATAAGGCCATGTCAGCATGGTGGCGGAGGTGAACTGGTGGCAGCTGTCCACAGCACACCATGGCCTAGCCCTTTTCACGTGGGTGCTGTGCACTGCAACTGACAGGGCCAGTCTGACAAACAGCCATGGACTCTCCTGGGAATGCACTGCTTCTGTGGCAAGACAGTGGTGCAGAGCACACAGGCAGTGCCTTCAGGAGAAGGTCACAGGTTCAAATCCCATTTGTCAGCCCTGCCAACCCAGTCCCCACATTTTTCACACCACACAAATGTTGTAAAACAAACAGAACCTTTAGTGCAGATAACGCAAACATGGCCAATATATCTATATTTTCCACGAAAGAGTACAGATATCAGAAACATGCGCATCACATAGAGCAGATTCCCCCAAATGCAGTCTTGGAGGGCCACAAATCATTCACGTCTTATGATGTTTCTAATAAAGATGTCTTTGTTCATTTCCATGCGCTGGTCCATGGTATGCAGATGTATCTCATGCATATTCATTAGGGACAGCTGGAAAACATGAACAGTGTTTGGCCCACCAGGATTGGAGTTGGGGACCTCTGTCCGAGAGCACCGGCCAACAGGAGCAGAAATGACCACACCCACAGGCTCCATTAACCAAAGCCTATTGGACAGGCATGATATTGGGCCTTGCGTACATCTCACAATACTAGTAAGTGCACACCTTAGCACTGCCACCCTAAACCTGGAAATATACTACACATATATCAACATGTTGCTGTGATTAGTGGCAGATATCAATTCCTACGTTAAGCACAATATGGTCATTGAGCTGTATCATACCAATATGTCTGATGTTTGTGGAGTGTGTCTCAGGTCTGGTGTCTGACAATGTTCCCTACCCTGGGGTGTGACCCCAACAGTATTGCATACCATAGCCATGCCTGCACTGTGTCCAGGACTGTTGAGCTGGCCTAGACTGCAAAAACTATCTATAGTAGCACAGTGCTGGCATAGGTGTGGGATTGTGTGGCTGTCCATCCAGTGTGTGATGTTTGCAACACCTTACTCAGCCCACAATGTTTGCACTGTGTCCAGTGTTAGCTTGCCAATGTGCATAATGAGGAGCAAGGTATTGTGGGTATACCTCTGACAGGCTGGCCTGGCCAGGATGCATGAGCACAGAGCATAAGGCAATGTAGTGGACATTGTAGTGTGCGGCCATCAGCAGCATGGACAGGGTGGCCCCTGCATGTCCTCCTGGAAGGTCACTCTCACCCTGACTGAGCAGTCACCATGGCATGGCTAGGTCTGCCATAGTGGCAACAGCATCTCTCTCAAGTGATATCTATGGGTTGCCTTTTGGGGCCTAATCACTAACATATCTGCTTGGTGGGTGTGCCGACATCCCAGTTTTGGGTGCACACATTTTCTCCAGTAATATGCACTATGGACTAGCTAGCAGTCTGGTTGCACTTAGTATGTGTAAGGTTGGCACACCTTGAAGGGTGCAGCGGCTGCAGCTTCCCTGTGTTTGCTGGTGGAGAATGTCAGATAGTGGTGGTGGGCTGCTGAGCATTTCCAAGCCTGCCGTCTGTAAGTGGGCAAGGGGCAGATGTCCAAGACATCAAAAAGGTTAGATAGAATGTGTCACATGCCTCGTTGCTTCTCCTCACCACCAAAATATTGTCTATTATACAACTTTTTGGTGGTGGTGAGAATTGAGGAGGCATGTGACACATTCTATCTACCCTTTTGATGTCTACAACATCTGCGCCTTGCCCAATCACATTCTTAAATGACAGAGGTGTAAGGCAGGGATCTCCAAATCCAGACCTAGAGGGCCACAAACCAGTCAGGTTGGCAGGATATCTCTAATGCATATATATCTCATGCATATTCATTAGGGCTATCCTGAACAACCAACTGGCCTAGGGGTTCAAGGAGGACTGGTTCAGAACCACTGAGCTATGGAGATGTTGCCCACCTGTGACGTCACAGCGTGTAGAGCCAGAAGTCATGGGTCTGATCCTACAGTGGTGTAATTTGATATGGCTTTCTGAGGCTTTTTCCCTTTGTAATGTCATTTGGTGCTGCCACCAACAACACCCTCAGTGCTGTAGCCTGAAGCTTCCTCTAAAGCCCCGTATAAGGTGCCTGAAATCGAACATTATAAGGTGCTGTGGCGGACAGTGCACCTCATAATGTCTTCTCTGGAATGCCTCATAGGGTGCATGATGTGGCACCCTAGGTTATTGCATTGTGCCAGTGTGTTTGCTCTCAGAACAAAAACAATAACCAAAGGCCTCACAAACCACTGCTGATATTAGAGAGTAATGTCCCAGCAAGTCATATTGAATAGGCCCACTGTGTGAAGGAACACACGAGTCCTGTACCATAAGGAGGTCTGGCAACTAATGTGCCACACCTCTGCCACTATGTGTGTATGTCAGCACACATACTTACGATCAACGTGCATGACCGTCGCATGCCAACCTCCATCAGCTCATTAAGTGTGCTACGCAACCTAATGTGGATGTCCAATGTCCAGATCCAAAGGCCCCCCCCCCCCCCTTATGCCATCCGGCACATCATTGCTGGGCTCACATTGAGATGAACTACTGAACATGATCTATTGGGACACATATCCCCATATCACCAGGGTGACTGGTAGCCCACTCTGATGTGCTCTGTGGACTCTTGGGGATAGGGAGGATGTATTTATTTGCCTAAGCACACACAACCATATCACCAGGGTGACTGATAGCCCACTGTGATGGGCTCTCATGACCCCTGGGGATAGGGAGGCTGTATTAAACTGTTTAAGCACACACAAACATATCACCAGGGTGACTGATAGCCCACTCTGATGGGCTCTCAGGACCCTTTGTTGTATTGGCAGTTGTATTGGCAGTCAGTGCAATGTGAAAGTCATAGCACATCACATCATATAAAAGCCTAAGAACCATTGTGGAAGTGTTGATAAGTTCGAGTCCCAAGTGTGTAAACACGAGAAGATCATAAAATATTTTATGTGTTTTAAATATGTGACACACAGCAGTATATATGCAAGTTGTGGTGCGCATGTGCGCAATTCGTACCGCCAAACTCAGCGTGTATTTGCGGGGCGCAGTTGGACGTAATACGTCACTAAACTGCGCCAGTTGCGGGGCGCAGTTGGACATAATATGTCGCTAAGCTCCGCCAGTGGCGGTGCGCATTTGGAAGTAATACGTCACTAAGCTGCGCCAGTTGCGGGGCGCAGTTTGACGTCATACGTCGCTAAACTGCGCCAGTTGCGGGGTGCAGTTTGATGTCATATGTTGCAAAACTGCGCCAGTTGCGGGGCGCAGTTGGACGTCATACGTCGCTAAACTGCGCCAGTTGCGGGGTGCAGTTGGACGTCATACGTCGCAAAACTGCACCAGTTGCGGAGCGCAGTTGGACGTCATACGTCGCTAAGCTGCGCCAGTTGCGGGGCGCAGTTGCATGTAAAACGTCACAAAGCTGCGCCAGTTGCGGGGCGCATGTGCGTGACTGACGGAGCATGCGTGCCATCATGTGATCATTTGTCAAAATGGCGAGCAGGACAAGAAAGCCCGCTTTCACCCCTCGCGATCTCCGCCACCTGGCTTAGCTCATCGCTGGCAGGCAGCACAAGCTCTTCCCTGGGGCCTCCAGGTGCAGGGACATGGCCAATGTCCCCAGGGCCTGGGAACGGGTCCAACGACGTTTTAATCGCGTGGCTGAATTCCAAAGGGAGGTAAGTGTATGGGGACAGGACAGTATTTTTTATTTATTTATTTTATTTATTTATATTCTCTTATATACCGCGCTATTCTGCATCAGTGCGGTTTACATTGAACAAACTGAAATTACATTGAACAGGGCATTATAACTTGGAGATAACTATTTTACAGGGAACATGGGCTATGGAGGGTTAAGTGGCTTGCCCAAGACCACAAGAAGCACCTGTGGGACTAGAAACCCCAGTCCTTCCGGTCCAAGGTTGCTGTCCTCTAGTGGGATTTGAACCCCCGACCTTCCGGCCTGAAGTACCTTGCCCCAACCACTAGGCTACTCCTCCACAGTAGATTCATATACATAGCCAGTGTTGATTGCAGCTGTCCATGCTGCTGTGTTTAGGTAGTGTGTGTCAGTAATGTGCAGCAGGTGAACATACATTCCATATTGTCTTTGTATCACATGTGAGTGGTTTGCCCTGTACCCAGGTGGTGATGGACATGGTCACAGAGGTCCTGATGCTATCCTTGTGACATGGCAGCTGCTGCTGTTGATGTGCCACAACATACTGTAATAAAGCTAGCCCATAGATCAGCTTAAGTGGATCACAACCACATCATGTGGCTATGGTGGGATCTGTACCTGCAGGGAAACACATTTGGCCCACCACAAGGGTTTGTGAAACGTAGTACAAATGGTATGTCAGTCACCCTGGTGATATGGGTTACTGTGCCAATGTAGTGCAATACACCCACCTATCCCAATGGGGTCCTGAGAGGCCATCACAGTGGGCTATCATGCACCCTGGTGATATGGTTGTGTGTGCTTAGACAATTTAATACATCCACCCTATCCCCAGGAGACTAGAGAGCCCATCAGAGTGGGTCATCTGTCATCCTGGTGGTATGGTTGTGTGTGCTTAAACAGTTCAATATATTCTCCCTATCCCCAGGAGTCCTGAGAGCCCATCACAGTGGGCTATCATGCACCCTGGTGATATGGTTGTGTGTGCTTAGACAATTTAATACATCCACCCTATCCCCAGGAGACTAGAGAGCCCATCAGAGTGGGTCATCTGTCACCCTGGTGATATGGTTGTGTGTGCTTAAACAGTTCAATATATCCTCCCTATCCCCAGGGGTCTTGAGAGCCCATCACAGTGGGCTATCATGCACCCTGGTGATATGGTTGTGTGTGCTTAAACAGTTCAATATATCCTCCCTATCCCCAGGGGTCCTGAGAGCCCTTCACAGTGGGCTATCATGCACCCTGGTGATATGGTTGTGTGTGCTTAGACAATTTCATACATCCAACCTATCCCCAGGAGACTAGAGAGCCCATCAGAGTGGGTCATCTGTCACCCTGGTGATATTGGTTTGTGTGCTTTCAAAGTTCAATACATTCTCCCTATCCCCAGGAGACCAGTGAACCCATCACAGTGGGCTATCATGCACCCTGGTGATATGGTTGTGTGTGCTTAGACAATTTAATACAGCCACCCTATCCCCAGGAGACTAGAGAGCCCATCAGAGTAGGTCATCTGTCACCCTGGTAATATGGTTGTGTGTGCTTAAACAGTTCAATATATCCTCCGTATCCCCAGGGGTCCTGAGAGCCCATCACAGTGGGCTATCATGCACCCTGGTGATATGGTTGTGTGTGCTTAGACAATTTAATACATCCACCCTATCCCCAGGAGACTAGAGAGCCCATCAGAGTGGCTCATCTGTCACCCTGGTGATATGGTTGTGTGTGCTTAAAAAGTTCAATATATCCTCCCTATCCCCAGGAGTCCTGAGAGCCCATCACAGTGGGCTATCATGCACCCTGGTGATATGGTTGTGTGTGCTTAGACATTTTAATACATCCACCCTATCCCCAGGAGACTAGAGAGCCCATCAGAGTGGGTCATCTGTCACCCTGGGGATATTGGTTTGTGTGCTTTCAAAGTTCAATACATTCTCCCTATCCCCAGGAGTCCAGTGAGCCCATCACAGTGGGCTATCATGCACCCTGGTGATATGGTTGTGTGTGCTTAGACAATTTAATACATTCACCCTATCCCCAGGAGACTAAACAGCCCATCAGAGTGGGTCATCTGTCACCCTGGTGATATGGTTGTGTGTGCTTAAACAGTTCAATATATCCTCCCTATCCCCAGGGGTCCTGAGAACCCATCACAGTGGGCTGTCATGCACCCTGGTGATATGGTTGTGTGTGCTTAGACAATTTAATACATCCACCCTATCCCCAGGAGACTAAATAGCCCATCAGAGTGGGTCATCTGTCACCCTGGTGATATTGGTTTGTGTGCTTTCAAAGTTCAATACATTCTCCCTATCCCCAGGAGTCCAGTGAGCCCATCACAGTGGGCTATCATGCACCCTGGTGATATGGTTGTGTGTGCTTAGACAATTTAATACATCCACCCTATCCCCAGGAGACTAGAGAGCCCATCAGAGTGGGTCATCTGTCACCCTGATGACATGGTTGTGTGTGCTTAAACAGTTCAATATATCCTCCCTATCCCCAGGAGTCCAGTGAGCCCATCACAGTGGGCTATCATGCACCCTGGTGATATGGTTGTGTGTGCTTAGACAATTTAATACATCCACCCTATCCCCAGGAGACTAGAGAGCCCATCAGAGTGGCTCATCTGTCACCCTGGTGATATGGTTGTGTGTGCTTAAACAGTTCAATATATCCTCCCTATCCCCAGAGGTTCTGAGAGCCCATCACAGTGGGCTATCATGCACCCTGGTGATATGGTTGTGTGTGCTTAGACAATTTAATACATCCATCCTATCCCCAGGAGACTAGAGAGCCCATCAGAGTGGGTCATCTGTCACCCTGGTGATATTGGTTTGTGTGCTTTCAAAGTTCAAAACATTCTCCCTATCCCCAGGAGTCCAGTGAGCCCATCACAGTGGACTATCATTCACCCTGGTGATATGCTTGTGTGTGCTTAGACAATTTAATACATCCACCCTATCCCCAGGAGACTAGAGAGCCCATCAGAGTGGGTCATCTATCACCCTGGTGATATGGTTGTGTGTGCTTAAACAGTTAAATATATCCTCCCTATCCCCAGAGGTCCTGAGAGCCCACCGGTGGGCTATCATGCACCCTGGTGATATGGTTGTGTGTGCTTAGACAATTTAATACATCCACCCTATCCCCAGGAGACTAGAGGGCCCATCAGAGTGGGTCATCTGTCACCCTGGTGATATGGTTGTGTGTGCTTAAATAGTTCAATATATACTCCCTATCCCCAGGGGTCCTGAGAGCCCATCACAGTGGGCTATCATGCACCCTGGTGATATGGTTGTGTGTGCTTAGACAATTTAATACATCCACCCTATCCCCAGGAGACTAGAGAGCCCATCAGAGTGGCTCATCTGTCACCCTGGTGATATGGTTGTGTGTGCTTAGACAATTTAATACATCCACCCTATCCCCAGGAGACTAGAGAGCCCATCAGAGTGGGTCATCTGTCACCCTGGTGATATGGTTGTGTGTGCTTAAACAGTTCAATATATACTCCCTATCCCCAGGGGTCCTGAGAGCCCATCACAGTGGGCTATCATGCACCCTGGTGATATGGTTGTGTGTGCTTAGACAATTTAATACATCCACCCTATCCCCAGGAGACTAGAGAGCCCATCAGAGTGGGTCATCTGTCACCCTGGTGATATGGTTGTGTGTGCTTAAACAGTTCAATATATACTCCCTATCCCCAGGAGTCCAGTGAGTCCATCATAGTGGGCTATCATGCACCCTGGTGATATGGTTGTGTGTGCTTAGGCAATTTAATACATCCACCCTATCCCCAGGAGACTAGAGAGCCCATCAGAGTGGGTCATCTGTCACACTGGTGATATGGTTGTGTGTGCTTAAACAGTTCAATATATCCTCCCTATCCCCAAGGGTCCTGAGAGCCCATCACAGTGGGCTGTCATGCACCCTGGTGATATGGTTGTGTGTGCTTAGACAATTTAATACTTCCACCCTATCCCCAGGAGACTAGAGAGCCCATCAGAGTGGGTCATCTGTCACACTGGTGATATGGTTTTGTGTGCTTAAACAGTTCAATATATCCTCCCTATCCCCAGGAGTCCAGTGAGCCCATCACAGTGGGCTATCTCTCACCCTGGTGATATGGTTGTGTGTCCTTAGACAATTTAATACATCCACCCTATCCCCAGGAGACTAGAGAGCTCATCAGAGTGGCTCATCTGTCACCCTGGTGATATGGTTGTATGTGCTTAAACAGTTCAATATATCCTCCCTATCCCCAGGAGTCCAGTGAGCCCATCACAGTGGGCTATCATGCACCCTGGTGATATGGTTGTGTGTGCCTAACCAGGTCAATACATTCTCCCTATCCCCAGGAGTCCTGTGACCTGCGTAAGGTGTCCTGTCTGTTACTCTTTTGCAATGGTGTATGCAGCTGATGATGTGTGCTTGGACACTCAACCCCCAGGGGGCCAGAGCCCGGATTGCAATGGTGGGTATGGCATTCCGATATTGTGGTAGGTTATGGCAGGTAGGTTGCACTTCTCCCATAGTCTGTGAGGTCACCATCTCATCACACATGTCTTTGAAGTATCCAGATGATATGCTAGGTGCAGATGTCGATGTGTGTATAAGTACCCCATCCCCATGAGCTAGGAGATGTGATCACAAAGGCCTGTAACAGAGCCATGTCCCCATAACTTTATGCGGAGTTAGGTTACACATCTTCCCACCTGCTACAAATCCAAAATCTTGCAGCAGATGAACAGCACTGATGGTGTTGGAAGGATACAGTCACCTGTTGTGGTTGGACAGCACAGACAGAAACCCCCACATGAGCACAGGTGGCAATAGCCTATTCTGGTGGTTTGGCACCTGTCCATGGTGTTGGCAAACACACCTACTGTCAGCATACAAGGCCCAGGTCATAGTCACATAACAACAGAATATAGCCCATACTGGGTCATTCCCACGTCCTTCACGCACAGTATGTTCTCTGCAACAGTGTCATAACTAGGTTTTACATAGCTAGCAGGTTCCCCATGAGCGACACGTTACACAGTGCTTCTAGTGGGTCAAACATTGCTATCCTGGGCCCTGCAGAAACACAAATGTCATGGTAGTGGCCCCTGGCAAGGTGAAGAGGGCCACCCACACAATGTTTCATGTAGGGACAAAGCAGTGACGTTTGGTAGGATATAATGTTGCCATTGGGTTTGGTTCCCAGGACGTGTGTAGCTGATGTCAAAACAAATGGCTTCAACAGACCAAATACGGGGTTAGGGGGGTTAGCATGTACACCATCATTGTCATTCACAATGTGGCATGGTCATGCAATGTCATGCAAGGGTGCCACAGGGTACTGCAATGATGTGTTCAGGGTGCCATCCACACTGCACATAGGTGTCACCGCACACATGTCCAGAGACACAGCTACGTATGCAGGTGGCACTGGGAACAGAAAATGACCCAGCACAATCAGGACGCAGTCCTTACATGTGGGTGTCATCAGTAGCGACAGAGCCTGTGTGCAAACAGTCTCCAGTGTCCAATAGGAAAGTTATTGTAAGCAACCCACAGCACCTGTGTACTGTCATCTTGCCTTTCCCAAATGGCTCTCCCCAGTTCATGGCTTCCCACAGATCCATCAGGTCATTGTACCTGGCCTTGCAGAAAAAAATCTATTGTAGTGATACTCCTGTGGCACTGTCAGTTTGTTTCTCTGTATTGTTACAAATATTTGTCAAAGTATAAATTCCAAAAGGCCAAAATCAACAACACAATGAAACTTCAGGGGGGGAAAACCCCCCACTTTGTAGGACCACCCCCGGTTTGCCATTAGGCTCTGATGCCACATCAACCATGGAAAAGCCCCCCTGGGCTGCAGAACATATGTAGATAATGTGCAGGTATCGTCTCAGTCACTGACAACCATGTTTGCTATTGAAATTGCTAATGGCTATATCAATAAATGTCTGAATGTATGGCCTGAGGGATGTTAGCCAAGAGTGGTGGGCAGGACAGATCAGCCAACCTCGGTACCCTCTTCCCCACCAACGTGACCTTGGACCCAGACCTGTCGTCAAGGCCATACTCTTCCTCCCGTGCATCTCAGGTAACCAAACACAAATCTTTCCGTTCCAGAAAGGGAAATATCCCTCATGAAAATTGAACTGTCACTGGCATTGCCCTTGAGGAGCACGCTCCGGACATACAACCCCAGTGGCAGTCCCTAGCCCCCAAAGCCACTATGGGACTCCATGATGTTCTAGAGCCCTCATCCTGGTCAAAAAAACCTGTTCCATGCTCTGGCCACCTGGCTTTGGCCAGTACTCATACACAGACATCATCAGTGTTGTTTGACCAGAGGAATGTGGCCATTGAACACAATCTGGCAGGTCACCATGTGGCAACCAGGACCCTGGTTCCAACACAGACCCTGCAAAGTGCAACAACGGTTGGTGCAGCAATAGCATGAGCGGCATTGGCAAATGCACCATGGGTGCTGCTGAGTACTGGTATCTGCACACCGATACCATGTCACAACGATACAGTGGCCAATTGGTACCAAGACGTCACTTTACCTGAGCCGCCATAAAGAGGTTACATCCAGTCACCTGAGGGGTCTGATGACTGTGACACCTCATTGGGTAACGATGTACCACTCAAGGACAAGCCTGCCTCTCCCAAGAGGAGAATGTCCCCTACAAAATATATGTTCTTCCGGGATCTCAAAACACATGTCGTTGGGGGCCTCTCCATGTCATTAGGAACACAATGTGAGCACAGGCCACGGGTTACATAGATTCACCAATATCAACCAACTCCATAGGGGCCAGACATTCTGCCACTACAGCAGATTTTACGGAATCTCCTTTTGAGAATGTGGAAGATTCCTCCTACCACCTCTGCACAATCCCACATGTGCCGCTGTCACCTGGTCTGCAGGAAGGATACCTCCCAACTCACCCCATCATGGTTGAGTGTGCTAGGAGGAGAATTAAACGTTACAAACTAGATGCCACCAAACCTCCTGTTAGGGAGTGTAATACTTTAGTTGTCTGTGGTCGATGTGTCGTCCATACATTCAAGCTGTCAGACATGACAGGTGCCTATATCCTGTACATGGGAATGTTCCTGATGGAAGTCAAACAAGATATACTATTTTGGACTCCACATCTCTTACATCACAGAGGCCACCACTAAAAAGCAGCTGTCAAGCATGCCCTGAAAATTGCAAATGATGTGATCAGGGCAGCTTCTGACTGTGTGTCATGCAAAGGCAGAGTCCCTGCCATTGCTATTGGGGCAAGGACATCTGTCTGGCTGCAAGCCTCTCACCTGCAGCAATGTGTACAGGTTAACTGGTCAACATCCCCTGTACTGTTAACAAATCTATTTTTATAAGCCAGCTAGACCATATGACCTTCACAAACCCTTCAAATATTGTAGATCCTGCAAAGATGAGAGTTGTAGAAAAGCACTTCCCCCTCAAAAATTACATGATAAGACAGTCCTATGCTCATTACGTCAAATCTGCAGTACAAGCTGGTAGAAAGGGTCAACAAGCTACTATGCAAAGAAAGCCAACAGCTTGTTAGCCTCAGCAGACCCAGCAGCCTCAGCCCCCACAGTGCTTTTGCCTCTGTGATGGAGTACCTGCCCTTCCTGGCCCTCCAGGGAAATAAACTGTCCACAATCACAAGAAGATTATGACACCTCACCCACAGATGGAGGCAGATAACATCACAACCCTGGACTGTGTCCATCATAGCAGAGGGTAGAGGCGTCATGCACATAGCCGCCCGCCTCCAACAATAGTGGGGACATTCAGTTTGTAAACCTCACCTCACATAATTCCAAAGCTAACACATCGTCTACCTCAAAGAGCAATGGAAGAGGTATCTCATCCCTAACATGGTTGTGGCTTTTCACACCACTATATCCTCAGACCTATGGAAGAAGGAGGTCACAGACACATCTGACATCTCAGAGAACTGAACCAGTTTCTGTTCCTGATGACATTCCAAATGACCTTGCAAGGAAACATAATTCCTAACCAACACAAGCAGATATGCCTGTGTTGTTTAGATCACATTGATGCATACACACATCTTCTTTGCCCACAAGCACACCGAAGGTTCCTTTGGTCCCCCCATCAAGGAAATCACAATCTCAAAAATGTTTTCCCCACACCCGTGCCTCAGCACCCACAGTATTCACAAAGTGCATGTCTGTGTTTGCTGGTTTGGTCCGTACCAGGGGATTAATCTGGTGGCCCTACGTGGACGACTGCCACATCCAGCCACAGTCACAAACACATGTCCAGGCCTCTCTCCCTTCCACAATGCTTGGAGTCCAATATGTAGGCCCAATCAGCGATCTGTTGGGATCTTGTCAGACTCCTACTTGAACCCTGGAGCTCATAGGTGCAAGGCTAGATACCAGACGAACAAAGACATACCTGACTCAGCCTCACTGTCCTCGCATTGTGCAACGTGTTGGGACAAAAATACAACAAGCGCATCTCTCACCTCAAGAGATGCATGAGTTGCTGGGTCACATGGCATCTACAGTGCATGTGGTTCTCTACGCGTGTCTCCACATGAGACCAGCCCAGTGGGCACACTCTCTTCCTAGTGGACGCAAGCAACAGGCTGTCTCTCAGATGTGACAGTAAATGGAAACCCCATACCCTGTGCCTGGACTGGTGGTGGACAGCACAAACACTGATGGAGGGCACACCTTTCCAAAAAACCCCTCCTCAGATCCCATTAACAACAGATGCGGCTAAAGTGGCCTGTGCTGCACATGTTCTGGACACCTCCATCCAAGGCACCTGCATATGTCTCTAGAGTCAGTTCCACAGCAATGTATTTGAGCTCTGAGCAATTTTCCAGGATATTTATGTCCGCCATTCACTTCTACAGGCCAATGGAATACTACATTGCGCCGACAGTCATGTAGTTATGGTCTAGGTAAACTAACAAAGAGGAAATACCTCTGTGTCACTTTGTAACGAAGCTCCTCAACTGTGGGTGTTTGCAAAACAGCAGCAGATCCATTTCCTGGCAGTCCATTTCCCTGGGAAGCAGAACTCTTAGCCATACAAACTATGTTGTGTTGTGCTGCTGCACACATGTTTTGTAAACATTTACCTACTCTGTTGAGTAGTGCAACTCTGGCCAACTCAAGAGTCATACATCTTTGCACGTCCATCATATGCAAAACCTAACCGGTTCTAGACACCTCTCCCAGCTCAGAGCTACTAAGCGAGGGATGAAGTCCTCCTCAACTGGGGACAGTAATTCCTATATGGCTGACATCCCATTGCGTTGTCTGCATAGACCCCATTGCAACCCCTGAGGGACAGAGGCTACATGATCATCATTGGCCCACGCTGGCAAAAACAGGTGTGATACTCTCTGATACCACATATGACCCAGGTGTAACCACTGTATGTGGGGTCAGCTCCAGACTTACTGTTGCAGGAGGAGGTGAATGTATGGCATAATGATCCCCCGTCTCAGCACCCCAGAGACTGGCTACTTATGGCTGGAACTGCTTTGCCCCTCCCCCTAGTCAGAAAGTGCATGATGTCCGTTGTGCTTCCAGAAACCTTCCACAAGGCAATCCTGTGCCATCAGGTGGATGTGACATTTCATTTGGGGCTAACAAAAGGCCTGGAACCCCTTCTGTCATGCGTATGGAAACATGTTTGTGACGTACGCCATTACTCATCAAACAATGGTCTCCAAACAGAGTGAGTCCGAGTCCATTGAAGTGGCATTGCTGCTCCTTCAGAACCCATCACTGGACAACCAATGTCATACCATCCTCTCATATTCCGTAATCATGAGAGGCCTGCATCCTGCAAGACCTGGACTTACACCACCTCCAGAGGCATGGGATACCCATCTGTTGCCAGGGCAGCGTATGCTGGCGCACTCTGAGCCCTTAGAGACTACATCCCTAAGGTTTCTGACCGTGGAAGTAAAATACCATCTTGCAATCACATCAGCAAGTCGTATTAGTGAATTCAAATGTACAGTGCCTTATGCACCCCACACAACGTCTCACCATGAGCATGTCATGCTACGGACACATCCACACATCTTGCCTAAGGTGGATTCCCTCTCTCATTTGAAACATGATTTGTAGTTATCTGTAGTCTTTCAACAGTCGCATGCTGCAAATGCAGAGAGGACGCTTCATACCCTGGACTGTGCATGAGCTGTGGCTTCCCATCTGCAGAGTACCCAGCAACAGCGAATGTCCCCTCAACTATTCAGACTCTAGGATTGTTTGAATTTGGGTACATTAGTGTCCCAACTATCTCTAACCAACTGGACTACTCAGTGTATTACCTGTTATCTAACCTAGATAACACCATTCACTTTTGGCCCATGTAGACACTCACAATGTGAGAGTCATGGCAAACTCATGGTCTCACGTTCATTCTTTACATATTAACAACATTTGTTGAAGCAGCTACCTGGTCCTTGTTACACGGGCACCGTAAGCTCGGATAAGGGCTCCTGCAGGCGTTCTCTGGTTGGTCAGGCTGCTCTGCAAAACCTCCCCCATACATAATACACTCCTATCTGCCTCTCCCACAGGATGGCCGACCACCATGGGTGGAGGTAGAGGCCCTCCACAGCACCTGACCACTCTTGTGATCCTTTCCTGGCATCCACATCTACGGTTTCGACACATGTGTGAATATGTCCTGCTGGTAGCTGGTGATAGCATAGTTAATTGCCTGTAACAGGTGATCTCCTGGCACAGCAGGATGACGTAAGCACAACACATCCATCTCCACCTGTGGGTTGTGTCTCTCTCTCCCACTGTCCCAATGTCTCTCTCCCTCCCTCCTGGTGTAAGCCAAATACACAACTAGAGAGAGGCATTTTGGACAGGGGGCAGGCATCACGCACGCACCATGGGATGCTGGCAGAGGCTGTCATATAGGACGCTGACTAGCATTTTCGCACAGGCTCAGTTGGTACCGCTGTTGCCCACATGTGACAACATCTTCCTGGCGCTCATGGAGATCCCCTGTGACACATGATGAACTATGCTATACATGACACACACATCAGTGGAGCTTGAGCAGCAAGACCTTGGCCACACTGTTGTATGTTTATGTTGACCACCCACCAGAGGTGAGTGGTCACTCATGCCCCACCCATTCTTCTCACACCCACAGGTCGAGGATCTTAGAAAGAAAGGCCAGGAGTTGCGCCTACACCACGGGCCATACCTCCAGCGCCTCCAGCGTGAGGACCCCTCACATGGTGATGGTGAGTATTGACGAAGTGGCTGCCCAGTAACAGAGGATACATTGGCCCAGCAGTGTGTGTGGTGCCTGCATAGGTACATGTGCTTTGTCACACACATAAAAATGTGCTGATGACTGTCATCTTCCACAGATGGTGATGACAGAGAGGACCAGCCAAGCACCTCAGTGTATGCCCTAAGGAGGCCCACTTCCCTCCCTGCCGTGGAGGTGGTAGTGGTGGATACCAGCGAGGAGGAGGCGGAGGGGCCAGACGCTGAAAGAGTGGAGGGGGGCATGGAAGACGTCGGCCTGGAAGGGGTGGTTGGCAGGGTGGCAGGGGAGGGAGAGGGTGTGGATGATGTGGGGGTGGGGGAGGTGTTGGAGGGTGGTGGGGAGGAGTCGGGGGGGGGGGGAGGAGTGGCCGGAGGGGGTCTGGGAAAGTGACCAGGAAGACAGTGCAGCACAGGGCACTGTGGGCTCCCCCCAACCATGGCAGGTGTCTCCACCATCCAGGGCCCCACACACGTCGCACGCAGATGCCACCACACAGACCCCAGGGACTATGTGTGTGTGTGGTGGCAGATGCGTTGCAGACCTGTGTGTGGCTCTGGATGCACTGGAGCAGCGAGTGCACCGTTTAGTGCATTTGCAGCAATGGATGGCGGGAGCCATTGAGAGGGTGGTTGCTGACGTGGAGCATCTGCCATGTCGGCAGCCACCCCCTGAAGGGCATCACAGGCGTTATTGATGGCCCCTGTGACGTCCACACATGTGCCCTGTGCTGCCCTGTCTTCCATCACGGGGCATGCAGGGGGAGGGTGTGGTTCATGTGGGTGTGGGGGGAGGGGTGGGGGAGGGTGATCAAGGCGGGTGGGGGGGGCAGGGGGGAGGAGGGTGTGATTTGATGGGGAAGGGTGGTGGGTATTTTCCCCCTCCCTACAAATGTATATATTCCCCAGTTTGTGTGTGTAAAAATATAAATATGTTTGATGACATTCAAATGGTCATGTGTCTCACTTTGCATAAGACTAGGGATACCAGCATGTGTGTGGACAGGGATGTGCAGAACAGGTAGACATGCATAGCATACATCGATTGGCTCAACATGCATTTTTGGGGGATAACCATGTGTGTAGGTGTCTGATCCCAGGGAGGTGCATGAGATGTCCCAAAGTAGCGTGCATCCTGGGGACATACATGTCACAAGGATGGGCGTAGGTGAACCAACTTTGTAAGCATACATCAGAAGCCGACAGACGCATGACACCCATGTCTGCCTGTGCCACATGCATGCCTAGGGTGGGGGGGGGCAGGCATGTAATCAATGTCCCAGGCATGGGCAATGGTCACACCTATGCAAGCAGTGTTGGCTGTATGATGGGGTCAACACGGTGATGGATCAGAACACTGAACATGTAACCTCTGAATATTCCCCCTGTTGCAACATGGGTGTGTGTGTAAACCGCACGGCTTCAGCCCTGGTGCAGTGAACACACAATGTGCACGTCACCCATGCCATATGGTAGCATCTGTGAAGTAATACCTGGCAGTGCAAACAGCCCACCAGCAAGGGGACTGGGTGAAGATCATATAGTCAGGGACATGACATGCATTTGCACACTACATGGGGGACCACACGGACACACATTGGAAACACACAGTGTATGTAGTGTATGACAGCTGTTTATTGTCACAACTATCCTTTCCTTTTTTTTAACGTTTGTTGAAAAAGTTCTTGCTTACTGCTCTACTTGCCATCAGCGTGGTTTACATGGCACAGACACATCAGACACTTTTCATATCTCTGCTCATTAAATTTAACAAGAAATGGAACTTCCAAAACAAGGGAAACTATATACATAGGTGTTCCACGTGATCATTGCAACAGGGACAAACATATGTATTGTTGGTTTACATGAGGATGTACACATAACTTAGTGACGACGTGGCCGCCCACGCCTGCCATGTTGCAAACCCCCCACCCGCGGTGCTACACCCTCTTCCAGTGCCATTGGTGGTGGTGGTGGTGGTGCAGGTGATGCTCGCCTCATCACATCCAACATGCCTTCAAGGGCCTCACAAATCCGAGTGAAGGGCATGGCTTGTACCTACTCAAGTAGTTGGCGCAGCTCCCCCACAGACCTCCCTCATGTTCTGCTCCACTGCACTGCGGATCCTGTCAAGCACACGACGATTGCCTGTGGGTGGGACACAGGGTGGTCTATGAGATAACTCTCCAGTAATCCACCATCATACACAAACATGTTACGCACATACCACAAGATTGTTATTGTGATAGGACAGACTCGAGTAGACACATGGATAGGGGTAAGATACATCATTATCACAGAAGTATACGTCATAGAAACGCAAAGTGCACGTTACAGTACTTTGATGTGGAAGGCAAACACAACGATCCACAGGCTGCGCTGACACACGATGTAGCAACAGGATTGGGCAAAAAGACCAATCACATGTCCATCGTGTACGGGAGATGGAGCATGCACCAGGGACAACAACCACAGCTGGAGAGCAGCAGTGGTGATCAGAGGAAGGTCTAGGAAAAGCATCCCAGGTGAAGCCACAGTTTGAGAAATAAACACAGTTTGTAAAGGTTACAGGAGATGTGCTATTGACTCAGAGGGATGGAGTGTTAGCACAAGAGTATCCAACCTTACATACACAAGTGCACTGCTGCTTCACTTGTATGATACCAGAGGGGTTCACATACACCTTGTGTAACATAGAGGAGGGGTTGGGTACCAGTTCCTGTAGAGCTTGGTAAAAATATGGAGGCATTGGACAGAGCAGGGGGAGCAACAGAGGGGGCATCAGAGGTGGACAGACCCCAGGAATGCAATGACAAGGTTATGTTGCGGAATCCACAGCTGGTGGTACTCACTGGGGAAGGGCGGTAATAACCGGAGTTGGGGAGGTATTTCTCTGATTTCGTTAGGCAGCAGGGGTGGTAGCTGAGAGTTGCCTAGTTTTATGAAAAAAAACAAATGTCATTAGGTGACCTATGTGATTGTGTGGGTGAGTTCCAAACAGGCCCGGCACATCCATTGAGCAAGTATGTATTTGCACAGGGTCCGGCGTTCCAGGGGTCCCCACGCAAGGAACATTGTGCTTTTTAGCAACATTCCAAACAACATTCAAAACCTGGCTACTGCTGCTGCTGTGGCAGCAGTGGCAGAATGGAGTGTCCCGCGGGGCCCCCTCTGCTCTCTGATCCCCTCTGCAAGGGCTTTCAGATTTGTAAAGGGAGAGTGTCTCTCTTGTGTGTCTGTTACGGCCACAGGGGCTAATTGAAAATTTCCCATCTGCTCCTTTAGACACAAGGGGCTGATGGATAGCGTATCAATAGCCCCTGTGGCCTTAAAAGAGACCCAATGGAGACAATCTCCCTTTTCTATACTGAATGGCCCTGCAGAGGGGCTCAGTGGCCAGAGGGGGCCCCCCGGGACACTCCATTCTGCTACTGCCACAGCGGCAGCGGCAAAACCCAGTTGATTTTGTAATGACATCACATAGGCGATGTGGGGGGGTCAGGACGTGACGTGAGGTGGGCTGTGGGTTGGGGGGGGGTCAAGACAGGATATGGGTTGTTGGTGAGGGGTTCGGACTTTTGGTGGCCTTTGGGGGGGGGGATAGGACCCGTAATGGACTATGGGGGGTTGAGACTAGTAATGGGCTGTGGATTGATGGGGCATGTCTGGAAATGGGGTGATGGAGTAGCTGGGATAGGACTGGACATGGGCTGTTGGGGGGAGGTAAGAATAGATATTGACTGTGGTGGGGGCTTGGTTTGCAAAAGACTCATGGAGGGGCTTGAACTGGATGTAGCCTCATGGGGGGCCTTAGTATGGGATTGGGTTGTGTGGCGGGGAGGTTGGATTTGACATGGGCTGATGATGGGTCTAGGAAACGACTAGATAAGGGCTGATGGGTAACTCGTTTTGGAAAGGAGCTGATGAAGACATTTGATCAGGAAATGGATGAGTGCGCTAGGCATGGAAATGGCCTGATGCAGGGACTAGAAGGGAATGGATGCTGGCTGAGGCTGAAACTCGAAGGGAGCTGATGTTGTGGACGGATTAGAATGGGATGGGGCTGGGAGAGTTAAATGGAGGGAGGTAAATACATTCTGTGTGGGAGGAATGATAAATCTACCATTGGCTTGTTTATGGGAGGGTACGTGGGGTTTGAGAATGGAGTGATAAAGATTGAGAGCATGAGATAGGAATGAGGGAAGAACTAAAGGAGAAAGATGGATATGTTAAAGCAGATGTAGAGAGAGAGAATGGAAAGAAAACTAGAAGAGAGCAGAATGGACAAATGGACATCAGGCGATGTTGATTTAGCACAACTCATGATGACACCTACTGAAAGTGGCTGCAGCAATTGCAACTGCAAAAACATGCACACAAGGTAGAGAGATATTTGCTGCTTTAGAAATTTGAGCAGGAATATGGAAGCTTTGGGAAATGTGCATCATTAACGTCTGTGCTTTGTTTGGTACAAGGGGAAATTAATGTATCAATGTACTGATTTGGCATAGATTTCTATACCGCTACTTCCAATTTCATTTATAGGTTTATTTGTACAGTGTTGTATTACATTCCATGTTTGCCTTTTGAGACTCACAGTTGAATTATTGCCTTACTGTATGTAAATTGTGATTCCTTGTTTGGTGATGGTCTATGTTCTGAATGTATAACTGAGCTGATGTATTCTGTTGATTTAATTCCTATTTGACATTGACAATTGTTCTCTTTTCCCTGTATGTTCTGCAAAGTCTTGGTGGAATATTTGCAGTGTTACAGTTGGATAGGTGGGGTATGGTGATTTGTGAGTCCAGGTAATGCTGTCAGGATACGGGGGGTTTGCTATGGTGTCTACATGGGCATCGTTTGTTGTAGTTCCTAATGTGTCTGGCAGTTGGCATTGGAGGATAGTAATTTGGCAAACATTTAGTCCTGCTGTATCTATACACTCATTAAGAGACATGTTTAATAAACATTACTGTATGGTAACATACAACAATTCATGCAAATATGCCACTTATGCTAATGGGGACCATCACAGAGTATCGTCACATAGCCCCGCAATCTCCCTGGGACGCCCCTGCTCCCAACCTATGCAATCAGGTGACTGATTGGTTGAGCTACAGGAAGGGGACATGTTGATGGCCTTGTCTATATGCAATGCAGTCTATCTTATTTGTTGACGTACAGGCAGACTTGTGGGATGTGTGTTTCCCACAAACCCATACTTTAATTATGTAAGATCGTGTCACCTCTGTAAATCCTTGTATATGGGTTAACTAACACATTTGGTCAGCTCTATTCATATGCTATGATTTCTTCTCACCTGCAGATGCAGACTGTTGGGAATGGAGGCTCTGTGATGTTACATCACAGAGGATGCTTAGTTTGGTTTATCTCTGCTCTGATTGTTTGATGACTATGGGTCAGTTGTCATCCTGTTGTCTACAAGACATCTGGGTGTCTTTAATGAGGCAGACTGTTGCAAGACCAATGCTTGTATTTATTTAGTGGCTGACAGTGTGCTGGATCTTAAACAACATTCCTCTTAGGTCTGCATCTGTAGGTGTCACCTGACCTTAGGCTGTTCTGTTGTGTGACACAATAACATCATCTATCAATCGCCATACCCTTTTTTTCCCTCTACTACATCCCATCTACATGAGCCATACATGTAAAAGCTGTGGAAGGAATGTTGCAACATCCACCACACAAACACCAACTAGAGACTAGTGGTTTCTGTGTTGTGGTTGTGACAGTCTTTTGTCACCCACCTTCGGCATCGCGCCGTGCTGATGCGCCGTGTGCCCTCAACTCCGCCATCATTACATCAGGGTCAAGTGTATCCGTGCCTGCTGCCTGCCTGGGGTGTTGGCTGTCCTCCATTGCTGCAGCCCCCAGTGTAGTTCCGCTGGTGACGGGTGGCTCCAGGGGCTCATCACCAGCACTTGTGCTGCCCCCTGAGACAGGAGCCTCGGCCTCCACAAGACTCAGAGGGACTGTAATGTCCACCTCCTCCTCCTCCTCGGCCCCCATTTCACTGTAGTCACCTGCATTGTGAACAATCAGAGACAGCACACATATGTTTAATCAATCCACATATGTATATGTGTGTGCTACAGACACCACAGACATGATGGTGTGGGTCCGTGCATGTGTGCTGCATACAGGACCCAATACACCCTCCCATACGTGTGTGTCCCCACCATGTACCTGTTCCAGGGGCACATGTGTGTGCTGTGCCCATGCACAGCTTGCATGTTTGCCATGTTCCTGTTCCTGGTCCCATTCCACATGTGTCCCCCATCCCATCCCTTTCCCCATCTGTGCCACATATGTCCACACATGCCTGCTGATACCCCACCCTTACAACTGGTTTTGCCATCCACTGTATGTCTGTGTAGGATTTTGAGTAGGGCACATTCTCTTCTGACATACTATCTGCTCAGTGCTACATGTGATTGACAGTGACCCATTGTGCAGTGGACTACAACTAGCCAGCACCTCTGGCCCACTGAGAAGCACATGCAGCACTGTGCAGATAGTATGTCACACAAACATGACCTGATCAATGGCCCTCACAATCATACAGGGGATGGCAATCACAGGTGTGGTGGTAGGGTACTGACTCGTGTGTGGGGACTTTTTCGGGACAGATGGGGAGAGGGATGGGATGAGGGACACATTTTGAATGTTGCCCAGGGACATGGCAAAAAAACAGGTTGTGCAGGGGAATATCACACACATGTGCCACCAGGATAGCAACATGGTGGGGATTGGGTGACAGGTATGGGAGTGTCTGTGCAGATGACTGATGTGTACACAATGGTAATTTCAGACATGACCTTGTACCTGACAGTTAGCATACATACCTGCGTGAGGATGTGCCGTGTCGAGGGCCTCAGGCAGAACACGGAGGTAGATGTGGCCCAATCTTGTTGCCAGCTCTTGTTCCAGGGGCGAGAGAGATGGTATGAAGGGGCCCCCGCCACCTGTGCCCAGAGCATGTTGTCTCTCGGCGACCATGTGCTGCCGCACCCCTCTTTTAATATCTGAAAACCTCTTTCTGAGGCTTTCAACATCTCGTGGGGGGCCCCCTGCCTCAGACAGTGCAGCACGCATCTCCTCCCACACGGCCATCCTGGTGGCCACAGTTGTGCGGCTGCTGAGCCGCCCAAATAATACGTCATAGTTCTCTATGACATGTGACAGAAGTATATGGTTCTCCCTCTCATTGAACCTTACAGCCCTCTTCCTCTGTGGTCCAGGCACAGGTATCCTTTTTCTTTTTCCCGTTTGGCTGTACTGTGCAGGCTGTGGCCCACCAGATGGTCCTGCCTGTTGCTCCCTAGGCTGTGCAGTCACTGCCCTGGGTGTCTCTTCTCCAACAGGTTGCCCCACCTCCTCCACCCCCTCACCCTGACCCTCTCTCTCACTCTCCCTCTCCATCACCCGCTCCTCTCACTGCACCCCCACTCACCTAAACACACCAAAACACTGACCACAATACAGAATACAATAACACTACAATACAGGACACAGTACACAACACAATACAAAAAGAAAACTTTTAAAGTACACAACCCAAAGAAAAAGAAATATTCCTACACTACTCTTAACTCTTTCTCTCCCTCTCTCCTCTGCAGTACTCGCACCAGAGCCTCTCTCCCTCAAACTCTCTCTAACTCTCTATCTCTCTCTTTCCTCTGCACTACTCCCACCACAGCCTCTCTCCCTATAACTCTCACTAACCCTCTATCTCCCTCTTTCCTCTGCAGTACTCCCACCACAGCCTCTCTCTCTGACTCTCTCTATAACTCTCTCTCTCTAACTCGAACTCCTCTAACAACCCTCAACGTGGGCCATGTGTGCAGGCTTATTTATAGGGCTTTTGCACGTTTTTTCTTTGCGCATGCGCAATTGGGCAGGCGTGGCGCTCGTGCGCCGCGCTCGTGCTCCACGCGCATGTGCGACTCTGCGCATGGGTTTCCGTACGTGGCCACACGCACATGCGCCAAGAGACGCAGTACTACGCATGTGTAACTCATTACGCATGCGCATTACGGCGAGTGCCGCATGGGTGTCTGTGTGCGTCTTGCGGAAGTGTGACTCGACGCACATGTGCGTGTGGCCATGCACAGACGGACGCCCATGCGTAGAGTCGCGCACGCGCACGATGCAGGAGCACCGTGTGCGCACAAATGCGCATGTGCATTGACCGCAAACCCCAAAAAACCACCTATAATTAAGCGTGAAAACCTTGACCACGTTGAGGGTTGTAGGCGAAGAAGAGTAGGTGTGTGTTTGCAGAGAGGAAGGAAGAGAGTCAAAGCAGGTGTAGGTGTAGATTGTATTGGTGTTGGTTGTATTGGGTATTGTATTGTCTTGTATTGTCTTGTGTGGTTTGTAAGGTGTACACTGTTTAGGGAGGTTTGTGTGTGTGTTTGAGTGTGTTTGTGTAGTCGGACGGGAGGAGTTTATGGCGGCTATTTATGTTGCTGCATGTGTCCTGAGACGTGGGCAGATGCTGCGGTTGCAGGACAGGGGAGATGGTGTCCACGGGGCTGAGGCACAGGGCATGGGTGTAGTCCCGCAGCAAATCAGACCTGCAGCTGTGGAGGCGGTCCAGGCAGGTGATGTGCGTGTGCGGCGCAGAAGGCGTGCTGAGGTGTAGGCTCGGCAGCCTCGCCTCTACAGGCCCAGGGCCCAGCTCCAGGGCATGCGTGAGGACCAGGTCATCTCCCTGTACCGACTGAGCACAAGGGCTATTAGGGAGCTCTATGAGGATCTAAGACCTGACCTCGAGCCCCTGACTGATCGGTCCCATGCCATACCAGGTTTAGTCAAGCTCCTTGCTGCCTTACATTTCTTTGCCTCTGGCTGTTTCCAGTCATCTGTGGCTGCAGTGGGTGGCATGAGCCGCCCCATCTTCTCATGATGTCTCCACCAAGTACTGCGTGCCATGGTCAGCCGGGTGGGGAATTACATAGCCCTTCCCCACACTAGGCAACAATGGGGGACCCTGAACCAGGCCTTTGAGGCTATAGCCGGGATACCACACGTGATGGGAGCTATTGATTGCACACATGTTGCCCTGGTCCCGCCTAGAGACAGGGAGGTAGCGTTCCGCAACCGCAAACACTACCATTCCCTGAATGTTCAGGTTGTATGTGATGCAAATCTGCATATTCTGAATGTGGTCCCTAGGTTTCCAGGGTCCACCCATGACTCCTATATCCTGCATCACTCGGCACTATTCACACAATTTGAGGACGGCCGGTATGCCGACTGTATATTGCTGGGTGAGTATGTCAAGATTAGTAATCTAGGTATGTCTTTCTACATTTCTTTATGTATCATCACATATGTGGCAACCCTTTTTTTTGTAAAAAACTGCAGTTTACATATGAGAAATGTTATAGAGAGGACTGTTGTGAGTTTACATTATTACAGGAGTATAGACGTATAGTAACAGTAAAACAAATTAACCATAGACCCTCAGGATCATAAAATTATAAGATCATAACATGCACATGGTGTACATGTGACGACACCCCTGTGCATATGGCTATGCTGTTGCTGGATCCCTCATAGTGTGTGTTTGTGGCAACTACGCACATGTGATGGGGGGGGGGGATGTTGCCCTTCACATACACCTGTGATGATGGTTAATTGTCGTGTAATGTTTTTATGTCAATCCATACAACTAACCCTTGTCATGTGTGTCTTAGGTTCACCCACTCACTCAGTACTGGAGTTGTCACCCAGGAGGCAGTAGATAACATGAGGAGGTGTCTGGTAATATCTGATGGTTTTTTTGAAGCTTTCCTGCTGGGAGAACACGTTTGCATATGTATGGTCACGCATCTTGGCTATGTCAAAGCAGGGGTGCAACACAATATAGGGGGTGCAGTACCTTTGGCCACTGTAGATGAGCGGAAGCTAGCGTCGTTTTGTCTGCCGATCCTCATGTAGCTTACCATTATGGAAAGGTGACGGCAAAAGCAGGGGGGCTAAGTGGGTGCATACAGAGAGGTATTGGTACCAGATACACAGGAAGGTACTGTGCCTATGTATATGTCCTTGGTGCAAACTCATGAGGGGTACAGTGTGCAGGTTTGAAGACTGCACCTTCAAAAGGATGTGAACAGGATGGAGACAGTGCAGAGGATGGCTATTACAGCAATTTGTGGTCAGCAGTATACAGCATATGGAGACAGACTACCAAATCTTGATATGTTGACCTTAGAGGACAAGATGTATATAGGTGATATGGTTTACATTTTGACAGAACTCCATGGCATACATGTTCTTGGTGTGGGCCTCCCTCAAATGGCAGCATGTTTTTCCTTGGTTACTGTTCAGACATACACTTTGAATCTGTGATCAGTGGATCGGTGGTATTGTCTCACAGTGGCGGTGGTGGAGATGTGGACACTAACTGCATTACAATACGCATGTCCCACACACACAGGATCTCTAAAGGTATAGATGGAACTGTTGTAGTATTTGCCATGGGTGTACAGACTCGATAGGCCATGTGGTCCTTTTATGTCATCATATGTATATTTTTATGAGCTGAATAGTTGTGCTGTCATATGTTTCTGTCAGAATGTGTTGTGCGTTTGTTTCTCACGTCTAAACAACTGTCAATTATGTTGAACATGTACTCCTGCATTCACATGCAACATTTATTTCTGCAGGTGATGCATGATATGGGTGTCGCCCCTGGCTGCTGACCCCTGTGCATCAGCCACGGACACGTGCAGAGCGGAGGTACAATGAGGCCCATGCCTCCAGCCGCTCTGTCATAGAGCTCACCTTTGGCGTGTTGAAGAGTCGCTTCAGGTGTCTGGATAGGACAGGCGGGGCCTTACAATATAAGCCAATGACTGTTGCAGAGATAATCATAGCCTGTTGCATCCTGCACAACATTGCTCTCAGGCACGATATCCCTGCAGAGATTAATGAGGATCTGGAGGAAGATCCAACGTGCCCCCCTGTACGTGCCAGTGGTGACACACGGGAGGGCACAGCGATCAAGCGGAGGTTGATTGCAGAGATCTTCGCATGTACGTATTACCTATCTTCCTACCCTCATGTTTTTTCCTATGTGTGTAATGGTTATAGAGGTTGATGTTTATGTAAAGTGTCGTGAGGTACAAGGTTCAGAGCCGATGGAAACAGAAAATTCACTGCAAAGTGAAACCAGGGTTGACAGCTCTGAAGCAAGCATGGAGGGTTGGCATAGAAACCCCAAACAAATAACGTCACAATATGCTAGGGAACGCCCGTCACACAAGCTAATTCCTGTTTCATCAGGGAAGGGGAAACAGCTGGTGGGGAGTGGAGCCCAGCCCAACGGAAAAAGAAACACAGATAAAAATCCCTTAGTGGAGGATAGAAGAGAGATTACTAAGAGACATGAGGAGAGACCTGACGAGAGGCAGGAAGGAAGTCCTAGGTATAATCCTAGACACAGAGAGAGACCTGGAAGAAGCCAAATAGAGAAAGACAGATACCCTGAATTCAGCCAAGGCTTGAGGCTGGGAGAAGAGAGAAGGGAAGGGAGTCCCAATCTCACTCAGGGAAGCTTCTCGGAGGAGGGGAGCTGTGAGAGATATATAGTCCCAGGTCGCAGAGAGCAGTGCACAGCTGGCAAAAGCACTGGGGATTTCTGCCACTCCAAAAGCAAGGAGGTTTACTCTAAAAGCCAGAAAAGATAGCCACAGTCTTATAACTACAGATATCCTGAAGGTAACGCTCATTTTCCTGTTACAAAGGTTTTATCTGAAGGAAAGAAAAAGTTTTACCTGACACCAGATTGCAGCCAAGAGAGGTTCCTGGGAAAAAGCTGTTTAGAAGACAGGCACGTAACTCATAATAGCCAAGCAGAAGAGGACAGTTTGTATCCTTGCACTTACCAGGAACTGTGTGCTCGAGAATCCAATACTTATGGTAAACACCCAGACTCCTCTAGCTGGTTGGGGGAAGGGAATACACTGACTGAAGTTGAGAGGTTTTCCCAGCAGGCAGAAGAGTTCTCTCCATGGGACACTGAAGGAGAAAGTGACCCCATGCAATGGGATTCCTACCAACCCCCTGAGCCTGAGGTATACATGGACTGCTCATATATGATATCTGATAATGTACAGTCTCTTTGTTAACATTGTTGGAGTATTTGAAAAGAAGAAAACAGTCCAAAAGAGCATTTGGGAGCTAAACTGTTTTCTGTTCTTTTGTGCCTTAAAGCTGAAGACAAGCATTGTTTGAGTTTACTTATTTTTGTTATACCAGAAGCTTGGTTTTTCTGTTACTGTAACCTTTTGTTCAATGGTCAACGATATCCAACCCCGGGAGGGGAATAAATTCCTATTTAACCTGAAAATCACTCGTGCACAACTATAATTTCTTCAAGTGCTGTAGAACTACATTACCCAAGAGGCTGTTCCAAACCTCACCTAGTGGTTCCCAGACACACGAAGCACAACTGCCCACTCACCTAGCTCAAGCTGCATGCCTCGGGGAAGGTGAGTGGTGACACATCTGGCGTAGTTTTTAGGATGGTTGACCTTGGTTAAAGGACATTATACACAAAACTATGGTACCAGGACTCCTGCACAAGCAAGTGGGCTACCGGAAGGCTGCAAGAAAAGTAAAGCACAAGAACACAGCTTCTTTTCCTGAATGCTGACCTCTACACGAAGCCTCAGGTAATAGCACCTGGGCATAAGTGAGGGAGGATATCGCAGGAAAAGGGGGCGCTGTGGGGCTGAAAAAAAAAAAATCTAAAAAAGGGAGCCGCACTTGGGTTTTTTTTTCTGTCTCTTTTATTGCAGGACTGACGGCAGAAGATGGAGGCAATGGAGGTGATGGCCTGGATGCGGCAGCAGTGGGATACGCAAATGGAGCTCGCGAAGCGCATCCAGGAAGAAAATGCTACCCTTATGAGAGAACAGCAGAAGCCGTTGCTGGAGGCTGTGACAGCGCTGCTGAAGGAACCGCGAGAACCACGGATTGAGAATCCTATGGTTGTACCAGGGACCACATTGAACGCAAGTCATGCCTTCTCTTTAGGACAATTGAATCCAACTGATAACATAGACGATTTTATTGATGCCTTCGAGCGTATTGGGCAGGCATTAAAATGGCCTGATAATCAATGAGCCACCCGCTTTGCAGTTTCGCTGACAGGCGAAGCCCTGTCAGCCTACAAAGCCATGCTAGCCACCCTTGCGGGGGATTATAATGAGATAAAGAAAGCGGTAAAGGACAGGTTGGGGCTCACTACCTCACATTATAGGAGGCTATTTAGGGAAGCTCGCCTGAAACCGCAAGAAACCCCAAAGGCGTTGCAGCAACGTCTGAAAAATCTGGCTTGGAAGTGGTTAAGTCCAGAAACAAAATCTGTAGAAAGCATGCTAGACACAGTAATCTTAGAGCAATTTGTACAAGCGGTGCCTAAAGAGATGAGAATGTATCTCACCTTGCAGGACTGCCGGACCACCGAGGAAGCAGCAAATTTGGCTGACCGTTTTCTGGAGGCCCAGATTGCTGATCCCTCGGAGCGGAGCGTACTGCAAGCCGCAGGTTTGTTTAGTAGTAAAAAGGGAAAGATTCCCTATAGAGAAAAATACACTATGGCAAGTATGAATGTTAAGAATGATAATGATGATGTTTGTGTGCCTAGAGGGAATGTTTCTGTACCCAAAGGAAAATGCTATCTGTGTGGGAAAATGGGGCATTTTAAAAGGGAGTGTACAAAACGAACTGTCCTGATGTCTGGGGTGGATGAGCCGGTACAGGATAGGTTTCTGTTACATGCACAGGTGGAGGGGGTAGACACCTTGGCCTTGCTTGACTCGGGGGCCGACCAGAGCATGATTTCCCGTAGGCTCTGGGAGGCCATCGAGAGGCGCCGTTCGTCGCCCCCGAGTCAAGCAGAAAACCAGGTCAGAGTAAAATGCATCCACGGTGCGTTTGCACTTTATCCTCGGCGGAATCTCTCTGTAATTGCACTAAAGTTCAAACAAATAATGCCTTTAGCTATACTTCCCGCACTACCCCAAGACCTTATTTTAGGCAGGGATTGGTCACCCTTTTATGAGGGACTAGTGGCAGGTTTGAATACCCGAGCCGGCTTGGTCTCAACCAGATCACAAGCCGGGACCTCAGGGATGGGAGAGACATCAGCTGGGGACAGGGAAGAACCTGGTGAAGGACTAGTACCCCAAGAGGAGGAGTCACGGGAGGAAGAAGCAGATATTCTTCCTACCCACGAGGACCTAATAAATGAACCTGTTAGGCAAGGGAGGAAGGCCAAGGCAAAGAGACGCCATGAGAGGCAATCTAGATCCCGGGGCAGAGCAGAATTGGAGGCAGGTGCGAGCCTACCCTGGGTATCCGCAGAGCTAGTGAATAAATTTCCCTCCTTTCCTGCTGAGCAGCGGGCTGACCCAGCGCTCAAGAGAGCCTTCGAATGGGCCCGGGAGATCCGGCCTACATTGCCTAGGTTTTTCATAGACAATGGCATCCTATATAGGGAAAGCATGGACCCTTACTCTGAGGCAGTGAGGAAGCAGCTTGTAGTGCCAACAACGTTCAAGGCTACAGTCTTGCGTCTCATGCACGACCACCCTATAGGAAGCCACAAAGGTATCCAAGGCACCCTGGACCAAATATTAGGTCGCTTTTACTGGCCCGGGGTGTTCAAGGAGACTAAACAGTATTGCGAGTCGTGTGCTCCATGTCAGAGGGTATCAGCATTAAGGCCGAAGGCTGTACCTTTGATACTTACTCCGACCATAGCCGTACCCATGAGCCGAATAGGCATAGATATGGTGGGCCCTATGACACGTACACCCTGGGGTTTCCAGTACCTACTGGTGATCGTCGATCATGCCACCCGATTCCCCTGGGCTATTCCCCTAAGGAACACCTCTGCGAGGATTATAGCCCAGGAACTTGTCAAATTATTCTGTATGGTAGGATTCCCCAGGGAGGTACTTACTGATCAGGGCAGCAACTTTTTATCCAGGCATTTGTCCACCGTATGGGAAGCTTTTGGAATAAAGCACATACGGACGTCCGCATACCACCCCCAAACCAATGGTTTGGTGGAACGCACAAATCAAACTATCAAGCAGATGCTGAGGAGAGGGTTGAAGAAAGGGGAGATAGCAGAATGGGATACTCTGCTCCCATTCGTATTATACGCGTGCAGAGAACGCGTGCAATCCTCTCTAAAGGCCTCACCCTACAAGCTTATGTTTGGGAGATCCCCTAGAGGGATATTGGATATACTACACGAGCAATGGGTAGAACCGGACACTTCTGAAATGGGAATACCTCAGTTCTTAAAGGGTCTGAGGCGACGCCTAGAAAGAACCGCAAAGGCCGCAATGGAAAATCTGCAAGCTAGTAAACAAAGGCAGAAGCAGTATTACGACAGGGGCAAAAAGCCCCGGACATTAAATGTCGGGGATAAGGTAATTATCCAGGTGGCAAATCCGGGCCCAAAGTTTGAAGCCCATTGGAGGGGACCCTGCACAGTTGTAGAGAAAGTAGGACCAGTCTCCTATAGGATAGAAAACACAAAGGGTCGCAGGCAGGTGTATCACCTGAACCTTTTAAAACCCTGGAAAGAGAGGGTTGCCACCGCTAGTATGGTGTATATGGAACAGTACAGCAGATCCCACACTGGAATTACGTACTGTCCGACGGAAAGTTCGGCAGTACGTAATATTTTAAGGCGGGGGATCTGTTGTGAGGTACAAGGTTCATAGCCGATGGAAACAGAAAATTCACTGCAAAGTGAAACCAGGGTTGACAGCTCTGAAGCAAGCATGGAGGGTTGGCATAGAAACCCCAAACAAATAACGTCACAGTATGCTAGGGAACGCCCGTCACACAAGCTAATTCCTGTTTCATCAGGGAAGGGGAAACAGCTGGTGGGGGGTGGAGCCCAGTCCAACGGAAAAAGAAACACAGATAAAAATCCCTTAGTGGAGGATAGAAGAGAGACTACTAAGAGACATGAGGAGAGACCTGACGAGAGGCAGGAAGGAAGTCCTAGGTATAATCCTAGACACAGAGAGAGACCTGGAAGAAGCCAAATAGAGAAAGACAGATACCCTGAATTCAGCCAAGGCTTGAGGCTGGGAGAAGAGAGAAGGGAAGGGAGTCCCAATCTCACTCAGGGAAGCTTCTTGGAGGAGGGGAACTGTGAGAGATATATAGTCCCAGGTCGCAGAGAGCAGTGCACAGCTGGCAAAAGCACTGGGGATTTCTGCCACTCCAAAAGCAAGGAGGTTTACTCTAAAAGACAGAAAAGACAGCCACAGTCTTATAACTACAGATATCCTGAAGGTAACGCTCATTTTCCTGTTACAAAGGTTTTATCTGAAGGAAAGAAAAAGTTTTACCTGACACCAGATTGCAGCCAAGAGAGGTTCCTGGGAAAAAGCTGTTTAGAAGACAGGCACGTAACTCATAATAGCCAAGCAGAAGAGGACAGTTTGTATCCTTGCACTTACCAGGAGCTGTGTGCTCGAGAATCCAATACTTATGGTAAACACCCAGACTCCTCTAGCTGGTTGGGGGAAGGGAATACACTGACTGAAGCTGAGAGGTTTTCCCAGCAGGCAGAAGAGTTCTCTCCACGGGACACTGAAGGAGAAAGTGACCCCATGCAATGGGATTCCTACCAACCCCCTGAGCCTGAGGTATACATGGACTGCTCATATATGATATCTGATAATGTACAGTCTCTTTGTTAACATTGTTGGAGTATTTGAAAAGAAGAAAACAGTCCAAAAGAGCATTTGGGAGCTAAACTGTTTTCTGTTCTTTTGTGCCTTAAAGCTGAAGACAAGCATTGTTTGAGTTTACTTATTTTTGTTATACCAGAAGCTTGGTTTTTCTGTTACTGTAACCTTTTGTTCAATGGTCAACGATATCCAACCCCGGGAGGGGAATAAATTCCTATTTAACCTGAAAATCACTCGTGCACAACTATAATTTCTTCAAGTGCTGTAGAACTACATTACCCAAGAAGCCGTTCCAAACCTCACCTAGTGGTTCCCAGACGAAGCACAACTGCCCACTCACCTAGTTCAAGCTGCATGCCTCGGGGAAGGTGAGTGGTGACAAAAGATATAATTTGGATGCCACACTGCATTAACATTTGACTGACAATCCAAACGTCACATATAGGCATGAGTGTGCGACAAACAATGTGGGCAGTGCACAACAGCAGTTGGTGGCAGATGATGTGGGTGGGTGTTCATACGCCCGTGGGAGGTTTTGAGGGTCACATTCGCAGTTAGTGGCTGCTTGTGATAGCAGCTGCTGTTGTGCAAACTCAATTATTTTTTTAGATGATATGGGTGGGGCACAGTGTCAGCCATATGGTGAGATGTTCACAGTGGGAGGGCAGTCCATGTTTGGGGACAGTTGTCCAGTGTGGTGTGCTTATATTATATAAGTTTGCGCTGCTTTTGTGGGTGTTAAGCTCCTGTCAGCTGGCTATGTGTGTGTGTTCGTTATGTGTGTCGCAACATGTCATACATAGCACAATACACATGCTTAGTACTAGTATGTCAGGATGGTATTAACTATATGTGAGGGGTGTTAATGTCACCCTACAGTGTGTCTGTATGTATAGGTCAACACGTAGCCCTGACATGGATATGTTGAAGGATGGGGACCTGTGCAGTGTCCAGCCAGGGGGGTAGCATTGCTACATTTTGTTGTTGGAGAATAGCCTTTCAGTGCAGTGTTGCATATCTACACGCATACAGAGGTGATCCGGGCCAGATCAGAAAGGGGTGGGTTACAGTAGGCAAGTGTAGCGCTGAATGTGTGGGTGGCTTGAGGATTACCAGGTTTTTCAGGGAGTACATGGCATATCTCGCTGATGCTATCTCAACATATGCCATCATGCGTCAGCTACAGGCTGTGTATGTGTGTAGGGCAGGAGAGTACAGTCCTCATCAACAAATACATTGTGGACCCTAGCAAGGCAGGGTTATGTCGGCATACAAACACAGACTTAGGTGAGAGCTATTTTTCTGAGGTGCACATATAGGCTATCCATGCTTTGACATTCTCACTGACACACAGTGGGATGGCATGCAGCCATCATGGTTTGGTCACAAGCAGACATGGGGGTGTGGTTTTTCTGACATGACACAGACATTGCCAGCTATTTCTGCACATCATCAGCACACAGCTGTCAATATTATTCAAGGTATGAGATGTACACACCAGGATATGTATTTGGTCAGTGGATACAGGAGGTGCGCCTGCATATTTCCATGTGTTTCAGCAATTGTCAGTGGGTTAACATACAACATTGGAACAACACTAAACAAGGAGAGGGGGCATTGTTGGCAATATGGTGAATCAGGGCTAATATTGCGACCTTGGGGTGAGGTGGAAACATGGTGGTAGCAGACACCTCTATTGATCTGTGTGTACAACAACAGAGAGGTAAGGGAGGGGACAGAGAGATTACGGACACCTGTAGATAGCCTCCAAAACCTCCGTGCTGCCTCTTACATGTGAGAGATCTGTACATTGTGATAGAGAGCAGTCAGTCATTATGTGATGCTGTGGGGTCTGACAGCTGGGAACAGGAAGGTGCAGTGTGTGATGCACAGCTAGAACATGACATATGTTTGTTTCTCTTGTGTTTCCCACTGCACAGGACATACTTTGTGAGGATGCTGTTGCTGTGGTGCATGGGCACGTGACTGTACATCACCCAAAATGCAGTGATTTGGGGTAGGTGGATCTACAGCGACATTGTGCCTGCAGTCAGGGGGAAAACATGTCCTCAGTGATCTATCATATTGGGCAGATGTTGTGATTTCCTTTTTTTCACTTATGCCTCCCTAACCCATATCCTGCTGTTGTCACACATATCCCCATGTGTTTGTGTTCAGTATGTCCTCTGCCTCACTCTCTATGGGACATGTACAACAGAACTGCATGTGTGTGTAGGTTTTTTTTTTCTGGTGGTGGCCTACACTTGCTCCCTACCCCAACATTGTCCCATCAGCCAACAACAGGGTATCATTGCATGTTCACTGGGCCTTAATGTCTACAAATCTCCACTTGTGCACATACAGGCCATGTGTTTCAGCTGGCACGCTGAACTTTGCATACTGTGTGGGTGCGTGTTTATAGGTTGCCTGTGTGATGAGGCAGTGTTCAGGCATAGTACATTATCATGTTCTGTGAGGTGTCTGTGCACCTGGGGGGCAGTTGTGACTGTGCTACCTCTTCTGTACTGCTGTTTACCTTGTGAACATTACCAACATGTGTTGTGTGCTTTTAGCAGAAATGTGTCTTGTGTTCTGAGGGACCACTGTTGAGCAGCCTTTATTTTATCTCAGATATGAACATAATGTGGACATGCAACAACAGTGGCTTGACATGGTGATTCTACACGTTTTGCTGACATTGTCTCCCTTCACTGTGACCTGATATTGCTGTTTAGTGCCTCAAGGGATTGATGACGTACACCTGATGCACACACAAGGTAGGTTGCACCTTTGTTATTTGGGAAATTACATCTGTCTTTACATGTTGATGATTTAATATTTGTCTCATGTGCATGTAATGTTGCCTCTATGGTCACATAAACAGGTGCATATCGTGTGTAGCTGTGAGAAGCCTGTGTGACATGAGCATGGACATGACCATATCCATGAGACACCCATGACTGTGTTTCCGATTCATGATGTCACCAAAAAGGTTTTTTTTTTATTGCTATCATGTCATGTTTGCCTTTGCATCCCTTTCTTCTGTATTTGCTAAGGTGTAATGGTCTGCAATTTGTGCTGTTTTTCCAAGGTGTCTAACAATACAATACGTATCCTCTCCTGACACAGGGTAGAGGACATACCGGACACATCTCTTACAGTGCATCTGGTGTCACCATCACCCACCTGTTGGGGGAAACAACACCATGGATCTTTTTAAGGAGAATTGTGCCATTGGATGTTTGACCTCTGAGAGTGGGACACATGACTGGGATGGACAGTATTACTCTTGGACTGCTGCTTTCCACATGACAGAGGTGTCCAACGCACTGTTGCTGCGATGCTTTTGCTGGGAGTCCTGCTCATTGTAGAGGACACACATGAACTTTCAAGGACTGTGGCATATTGGAATGTGACACTTGACTATGCATGCCCAGAGTTGCAAGAACACTTTTCACCTGACTTTTTGGATTGCAGATACACTTTGGACTTTGGACACTGATCCCTACGTGTGCAGCAGCGACTGACATGGACACTGTATGTGGTACAGTCCTACACAGTTGTGTTATTGTTGAGCTTTGGCCATGGGTGTGACATGGCACACAGGATACGCTCATCTATTTCTTTCTACACAAGCATACAGCCATGTTTTTGGCATAGGGCCAACGATGGAGTGGTCCTATTGTCTATGTCCACCTGCTTTCCACCTGGACATGATACAGCTTTTTCCTCAACAATGCTTTCAAGCACACCACCATCTTGGATTGATGTTTGCAATGAGCCAAGGGTGTTTACGCGCATGTGTGGCATCACTGTATCATGTTGGAATGTGGATGCTGCTTGTGCATATGACTGACTATGTTTGTGAAACACAACATGTGGACCTATGGCTTCTGTGTGGTTCCCTGTAAGATGTTTGGCCATCATTTCCTTCTTCACATGCTGGTTCTTGTGTTTGTTTACTGCGCAGACGTGACAGTCTGCATGTATGTACACACCTTGCATTGCACGTCTGCACGGCCCTGGTTATGCCCTGTGGTACGGACACTCACATTGCCACATTATGTTTGGAGTGTGGCAGTGTGATTGACCATTGTACTTCTTCAATTGTGCATTCCATGTATCATGCTATATGTGCCCAAACACTGTCTACCCAACAAACAGTGCAGGGGGACCTCCTTCATGGTGTTATCTCTGCAGGTTTCTGCAGGTAGTTTAGTTTGTATTCTGTCTGTGTTCATGTGCCTGTGCTACCTGTTAGCATATGCTCATTGTGATTTTGATGATTGTTTGGATCTACATTGTTGCAGCTTTGATTCCTAGATCAGGCATTAGGTGAGAGCTGAAACATTACTTTCAGAGCGTGTTTTTTTTTTTTTTTCAAAATCTTTTTATTGAACAACATAACATCTTTACAACAGGGTCAACGAATGTAAGAACATATTTTCACACTTTTCTCCCCACACCCCCCCCCCCCGTTCCCCCCTCCCTACCAGGTGCATCTATGTATCCACAGCCCGTTCATATCAGTCTTCTGGGTAGGGTGGGTTCTGATCCCTGCCCAGAGGTCCCCCAGCAACGGAGGGAAACAGGAGGATAAAAAGAAGGGGGAATCCCCCCAATCACACAATGGTATGAAAATGCCTCCGAGGGGTGTGTACCCTAACCTCCCCTCCCCCCTCCTACTCCCTCCCAACCCTCCCACCCCCCCCTACCCCAGCCAGGACCCTACCACTAACCACAAGGAGAGTATCATCCCCCTATCCGCCCTCCTCCAATATGCCCCTCCCTCACCGAGCCGCACCCCTACCCCAGCGCTAGGACTTCACTGCGAGCTTTAGGGCCCAAGCTTTGTATATAAGGCAGCCAGACCAGTAAAAAGGAGGCCCAACGCTGCGGGGTCCCCCTAGCTGCCCTACATTCCATTAACATGAGATGGTGAAATCTATTCCGCCATTCCCAGAATGTAGGTGCTGATGACTCTCGCCATTTATGAAGGATAGGACCCTTTCCCACCAAACAAGCCTTTCGTACCAAAATACGTCCCCATCGCCCCTTAAGCTGTGATGGGCCTAGATAGTCCAGTGCAACTAATACACCCGACCACTGAACAGGGTGTAACAATAAAGCACCCAAGTAGGTCTCAATACGCCGCCAGTAGGCCTTGACGGGTCTGCAGCCCCACCACATATGTCCCAAATCAGCCAGGGGTAGGGTGCACTTAGGGCACCCCCCACAATCTGTAAGCCCTGTGCGCAAGGCCCGCCTCGGAGAGAAATGGGCCCGCGTAATGCACTTAAACTGTATTTCCCGCCATTTAGCCCCCTCTACCAACCGAGCAATCCGCCTGAGAGCCGCCCCAACCGAGCCCGGTGGAACCTCGCTACCCAGCTCCCTCGCCCAAGCGGCCTCTTCCCCCGAGTAGTCCACCGGGGTAACATATTGTGCTAGCCCCTTCTTTAGTACCGCTATGCTCGGCGGACAATCCGTCCCCAAGCCCAGTGAAGCTATAATACGTGCGGAGTGTGTTTCATGCAGTCCCACCCGTGGTAACGAATCAACATAGTGCTTAAGTTGAAGATACGCAAAGAAGGAAGTGCCCCGTGCTAAATCGAATTCTCTACAAAGTGTATCGATGGTTTTACAACAACCCTCCAGCGTAACGACCTGTCCTAGACACTGTATCCCCTGGTCCTGCCAGTGCCGAAAGCGCATGGATTCAGTTCCCGGCAGAAAGGCAGCGTTGCCCCGTAAAGGGAGCCAACTGGAAACTCTCGGAGAGGTGCCCCACATGCGATTAAGACATTGCCAGGCATGTCGCAGCGGGGACACCAAAACACTTTGTTTCACCCTAGTCGGCAGCAGGGCACTTTCAAGATGAACCACTGCCGGAAGCGCATGTGGTGTCAAAAGAGCCTCCTCATAAGCCCTAGGCGTATAATAATCCGACTCCCCTAGCCAATCTCCCAAGTGCCGGGCCTGGCAGGCCAGAGCATACTGAGACAAATCCGGGAGACCCATCCCCCCTTCTTTCCAGCCCCCTCGGAGTCGACCTAGCGGAATCCGGGCCCTCACCGCCCCCCATAGGAATCCCCGGATTTCCCGCTCAATCTTCCGGACATCCCGGCGGAGCAACCACACTGGCAAGGTCTGTAGCCAGTACAATAACCTAGGGAAGATAACCATTCCTATCGCCGCAAGTCTTCCAGAGAGTGACAACGGCAGGGGCTTCCAGGCTTGCAACTGTGTCTGCAACTTGAAAAAAATACGATCCAGATTAAGTTTATAAAGCATCCGGGGATCACGGGGCAGCAGAATACCTAAGTACACAAAAGATTCGTCCGCCCAGCGGAGTGGGAATTCCCCTCGCCACATTCCCCGCAGTGAACCCGCGACATCTAAAGCCTCAGATTTATCCTTATTGATGCGCAAGCCTGCGAACCTCCCAAAAAGGGCAAATTCCGCGATGAGGTTAGCAAGGGAATCCTGAGGCGATAATACATGCACTAACATATCATCGGCAAAGGCCGCCAATTTAAATGTCTGAGCCCCTAGCCGGACCCCCGCTATACCCGGAGAAGATTCTATTCTACGCACCAACGGGTCGAGGGACAGTACAAAGAGCAGTGGGGAAAGGACTCCGAAAGTACCCCATTGCAGAGAATGGCCGCCGTAGGACCCGTGTACAATAATTCCACGGTTTGACAAAACAACGGCCCAAGGCCGTATTTGGGTAAAAGAAATTGCAAGTAGTCCCAGTGAACTTGATCAAAAGCCTTCTCGGCATCGAAACTTATCAACAAAGATTGCAATTCCCTCTCCCGAACCCATTCGAGCGAGGCTAGTATTTTGCGCAAATTCCGAACCGCATAACGAGCTTTCACAAACCCCACTTGCGACTCATGCACCAGCTCGCCCAATACGCCAGCCAGTCGGTCCGCCAGTATTTTGGCTAACACTTTCAAATCGAAGTTGATCAGGGAGATGGGCCTATAGGAATTAGTATGCGTTGGATCTTTGCCCGGCTTAGGGATCAATGTAATGTGAGCATGGTTCGTTCCCCATGTAAAGGTGCCTTGAGCAACCCGTCGATGTTACATTCCCCGTAATGCAGGGGACACCTGCTCTCCTAACAACTTATAAAATTCCGCCCCAAATCCATCGGGTCCTGGTGCCCGACAACAATTGGCCCCTTGAATCACTCGGAACACCTCCTCCACCGTTACCGGTGAGTCAAGGAGGGCCCGCTGAGCTGTAGTCACCTGTGGGAGGTGTGTCTCCCGAAGATAGTTAACCATGTCTTCAGGGGACCCCGGCCGACTAGCATAGAAATCCTGAAAATAAGTGCGAAAAACCCGCGCTATCTCCCGACTCTCCTTTTGTAACTGCCCCCGTTCGTCCCGCACCGCCACAATTGCACGATTCCCCTGACTGCCCCGAAGACAACGCGCGAGAAGTTTCCCCGGTTTATCACCAAACCGATATAATTGGTAGCGATAATATAAGTGAGATTTGTTAGCTCGTTGGTGCAATAGCTCATTCAGGGCCGCCTGGGCTTCCCAAAGTCTTTTTTTATTAGTTGGATTAGGATCACCCGCACACCTCCTCCTCTCCTTCGTAGTCTGTCTTTCTAGATGAACGATTCGAGAAGCCAGAACCCTCCTTTTCTTGGCAGCGTACGCAATAATATCCCCCCGTAACACCACCTTTGCAGTTTCCCACAACAACTCTGGGTCCACCACTTGCCGCTCGTGATTTTTTTGAAAGTCCGCCCAACACTGTTTGAGATAACTATGAAAGGCCTGAGCACCATACAAATCCATCGGGAAACGCCAGGTCCGCGACCGCGGGGCCTGGGTTCCCCAGGTGAGGCTAACCCAGATTGGAGTGTGATCGGAAATTTCTAACGGACCTATTTGCGCATCTTCAACATGTGCGAATAAGCGCTCAGAGATTAAAGTATAATCTATCCTAGCGTGAGAGCCATGGGCGCGGGACTGATGGGTAAAGTCACGTTCCATCGGGTGTAGTAGATCAACGAGTCTTAGACGCTTACACATGGCACACAACGCCTTAGTAGTCTGCATCCGGGATCTCTCCCCTGCACCTGTCGAAGTATCCAAGTCAATATCGAGTACCCCATTCAAGTCCCCCGCTAGTACCAGAGGGACAGCGGGCCACTGTTCCAATTTGGAGGCCAATCGGGCATATAATGCTCTATCTAAGTTGTTGGGACTGTACAACGTTCCAAGGATAATAGGCTTCCCCTCGATGGCGCCATATAACAAAAAGTATCTACCCCCCGGGTCAGCGTATTCATGTATTGCCTCAAAGCGTAGGCGCTTATGAATTAGGATAGCTACCCCACCTTTTTTCCCAAGGGCCGGTGCACCCCAAACCTTTCCCACCCAATCCCTTTGTAACTTTGCGTGCTCTACGGCAGTTTGATGAGTTTCTTGCAGCATAGCCACATCACAGCGAAAGCGGGCTAGGGCCTGCAGTACCTTATATCTCTTGACGGGGCTCCCTATCCCACATACATTCCAAGATATGAGCTTCAGTGTTTAACACGCAGTACCATGTTTACCCAAGCCGTAATACCAACCAAGAAGAGGGCGGCCGTCCCAGCCTGCGGCCGTCCCCTGAACTTTCCAAAGGGTCCACGGAACAATCTCCCTTGCAAATAGTGGCACCATCCCGGCTGTTCCCACCCTTTCCCACCCCTCCCCTCCCTGCCCTCTCGCTGCCTTCCCCCTCTATACCTATCCCATGCCCCATCTCTGTCCCTATACCCCGCCCCCCCTCCTAATATCCCACCCTGCACCCTCCCATCTATTCCCTTCCCTTCCACCTGTTCCACTCCACCCAGCCTAAGAAGGCCGGTCGACTTCCTGTGACAACCGGGCCCTATATCCCCCCCATTCCCGTAGAATCCCTTCCCAGCTCAGTGCCCCCACAATCCCAACTGTACCTAGGTACTGGGCTTATGATCAATAGAGATTTAGCCATCTCCCTCTTCTTAACCTAAGATATATTTGTAAGAGCTACATCCTGGACATAGCCACAGAAAAAACTACCCCAGTACCCCCTCCCCCAAAAATCAGTGAGCACCCCATTGTTGTAGGAACAGTTAAACCATTAGTTAACAGAGAAGTGTAAAAGCAGTACTATAAGGCATATCAATACATTACACAGTTGAAACCCCTCCTGTAATAGCTGCTAAGCGGGAGTCTATTCCCTCCACAACAAATTATACTTATACTAGCATCCCCCCCTAGTATCTCTGGACAAACATATCATACAGAAGGCTTTAAAAGACGTGTCAGTCACCCCAGATACACCCGAAGTCACAGCAGGTAGCCATCCTTCCCCCACCGTCAGATACCCCCCATCCGTCTAAACAGACCCCCTCCGGCCTCCCGTTGCTATTACCAGCCGACCCCCCCCCTCGTGAAAACTCCAGGGGTGACTGCGCGTCCGACCGGGGGGCGGGGGTGAGCCCAAGCCACGTGGATCCATCACCAGGCCCCAGCAGCAGGGCTAAGGAAAAGGAGCACCACCACCCTCCCGGAAAACATCCCACCCAATCCAGGGCCTCCAACGTGGGGCGGCGCTCCCACCTCTCCCCCCCAGCTGAACAACCAACTCCCAGGATGGCTTCCTACTTAGGGGCTACCTCCCCCCAGACCCAATAACGCTAAAGAGCTGCCGAAGATTGGTGACTCACCAGTGCTCCGGTCACGCCGGGTTCGCGAATGAAAGAGGTGCGAATCCACAGGCGTTGGGGTCTCTGCATCCACCTCCCCCAATCCCCCCGGACATAGGCCTCGCCGCCATTCGGCTTTACCCTGTTGACTCCCCAGGCAGCCACCCCCAGCCCTCAACCCCCCCTGGGGTCTACCCTACGCGCACTAACCCCTCCGGGGGGGGGGAGGAGGAGCCATTAGATAGAAAATAATTTTGGGGCCTGGGCCTACAGGGATCCGATATTCCCACGTCCAGGAAGGACAGAAGAAGAGAAAAAAGAAGAACCCAAAGAGGAGTATATAAGATAAAATAAAAGAAAATTGAAGGAGGGGAAGAGAAACAGGAGACTCAAGAATAGAAACACAGAAGAGAATAGGCTGCAAGAACACCTTAGCACAGGAATACATTGTAACAATCATATTGCAACCACCACACATTTTCCATTGTCCCGGGTCTTAACCCTCCCACCGCCCAGGCACTATAACCCAGGGTTACATGGTGGCAGGCACAGGGCAACAATTACAGGATCTCCTGCATTCGAAGTCGAAGCTCTCCCAATAAAGCGAGTCAGCACTCCGAGGCCAGTAAGCGTCCAGAAATCCACTCTTCTACGCTCAGGGGGAAGTTGCCTCCGACTCCGTGAGCTGTTCGAGATAGGTACGAGCCTCCTCAGGGGACCGCATGTAGCGAGTGCGGCCTTGGTGTTCCACCCTGAGCTTCGCTGGGTAAAGTAGAGAGAAGCGGACCCCCTTGCTCACCATTTGCGAGCAGACCGCAGAGAAGGCACGTCTCTGCTGGCTCACCAGCACAGAATAATCCTGGAAAACTAAAAGCGGTTCCGCTTCTCCGGCTTGCCTCCGATGACTGCGGGCCGCTCGCAGCACCTCCTCCTTTTGTCGGTAGTCGAGGAAGCGTGCTAGCACCGCTCGAGGCCGCCTCTCTTGTTCCCGCCGGGGGCCCAGCCTGTGCACGCGCTCCAGATGGATAGAGTTCTCTGGCCCGCTCGGGAGGATCCCGCGTATCCAAACTCGCAGGTACTCAGCAAGAGCATTATCCGCAATATTCTCTGGGACTCCAATGAATCTGAGGTTTTTTCGTCGCCCCCGATTTTCAATGTCATCCAATTTGTCCCCCTGCTGCTTCACGAGGGCCTCCAGAGTTTGCACTTTGGCAGTCAAGGATTGTTGGGCATCCTCGAGGTCGGATATTCGCGTTTCAGCCTGTTCCATTCTGCCCGTGAACTCAGCGATATTCTGGGCTACGGTGTGCAGCTGATCTCCCAGATCGCGAAAGCGGTCATCTAGGGCCCTTACTACCGCGGCACTTACATCTCTCACCATATTCTGCTCATTGTCCGATCCTGGACTTTTGGGTGCCCCTTCCGCCATCTTAGTGTCCGGGCCTCGGGTCTTCTCCCTTCGAGTAACTTTAGTAGCCATCGGAGGTTTTCTGGCACACCAAAGGTTCCGACCACTTTTCCAACACTAAGAGTGCTGAACCGCCGTTCAACAGGGGGATTTAAATCACAGATTTATGTTAAGTTTTGCCGCTTTGCAGGGGAATAGTGCCCGGAGCCGATCTACACACGTCCGATCAGCTCATAGTCCCACCGGAAGTCGGTCTTCAGAGCGTGTTTTTAACATTAAAACATTGTGACAACATATGCTGTTTTCGGTTGTGTGCCTCCTGTGTTGCCAGATGGATATGTTTTGAGGGACAGATAATGTGTGTTGGGTCCTCAGCATGAAGCGCCTACTCTCTACATGCACTCATATGTGCATAACACATTTGCGGCATGCAGCAGCAGGTGGGGGCTGGGGGTCTGCTGCCCAGTGTATAGCATGCACCTGATGCACATTATATCTCCTGACCTTCATTTGTGGTCAAGCAAGTAACCTTTCTGTAGGAGGTGGGTTTGTGCCCTGCTATAAGTGTTTCCGTCTTTCAACAGGGATGCGCTCACCTTGATATTATGATGGCACTGTCTACACTATCTGTGATGTATAACCCAAATAAAGATATGTATTTGACAGACATTTGTCTCTTTTGCTGATTGATCATGGTGACAAACATGCAATGCAATGTGTGCCTTTGTATCAGTTCTGACTCCTTGTGACCCAGAGACTCCATTTTTTTCTTGTCAAAATGTTACTGGATGTAGATTATCAGGTCTTTGTTCCAAGGTAATGGAGGGTTACGTGACTTGCCCAAGGCCACATGGAGTGCTAGTGTGAATTGAGCCCTGGTTGCTTGGTGGCCAAGCCAGTTTTCTAACCACTAGGGTAGTCCTCCACTCTTTGAGCACATTGACACTTGTATGTAGTCGTTTGCTGGTCATGTAATGGGCCACCTGTGCTCACATCCTTGTACAGTGGCAGCTGTGTATCTGCCAGCCATATGCCACAGCACTGGGTATTAAAGGTTGCCATACACACCCTCCCTTTGGGGTATTTGTGTTACAGTGTGCTCAGTGTGCTGTTTCTGGGAGTGGCTACAGGCATGTGTTTTAACTCTGTAGTTTGCAGGTTTGATCCCCACATGTGGTTTATCTTTTTATTTTCTGTTGTGCTAACTGGACCATGAGGTACCACCAGGTTCCTTACCTCTACACACACCCTTCCCTCTCTTCACTGTACACCAAGGTGCATCCTGTGTGCTGCCTAGCCATCAGATATTCTCTGTTACATAGGTCTCTCACTTTATGGTGTTTACATGGCAGTGCACCTGGGGGTTTGGTATTGCTGTGATTCAGCTGGTGTGTGGTACACCTGATTGCATGTTGAGCTCTCTCCTGTCCTGATCCAGATTATTAACCTGATCCACAGAGCGTCCTCTGCTGCCCTTGGGGTTTAGTAGTTTTTTCCTCTTTTGCATGCTGTATCCACTGCAGAACATTTCATTGTGTGTGTGCATGTGTCCCTGGTCCCAAATACAGACTGCAATTTGATCTGTACACAGAAGATCTGCATGTGCATTTGGTCATGATTACTGTTGGGGGTTTGCTTGTCCTGACAGCCAGCAGGCGTCTTGTGTGATGCCCTGCACTCTTTTTGTATGCAGCCTTTGCTAATGAGCTCACGTTGGTGGTGTGGCCTACCGGTTTATGCATTGCCATTTGTGGTAGTGGTCATAGGTGTGCTTCCTCTCTGCTCTCTTTGATTTGTATGCTTGTCCTGCAGAAGTGGTTTTCATTCGTATGACAGTCATATCTGTGCTGATCTGTGCTGTGAGCACATTGTACCCTCATCTGAGTTGTGAACCATCCTTCTGTCCATCTTCTGTCTGCCAGCTGTGTGCCATCCAACTGTGATGTGCATGCTGCTAACCCACGTCCTGCACTCCTACACATTCCTGCATTGCAGCTCTCCCTGCTTGCCTCTCCTGTGTGTGCTCTGCATAGCACTTCTACTCCACAGTCATGCTGCTATTTCACCTATCCTGCCATTTCAGCCTCCTCTGCTGCACACATCTTCCCATCCTCTGTCACACACTGACATTATAGCATGCTACATTACCATCACTCTGTGCATGGCTCTAGCTGGCCCCGATATGTTTGTCCATTTTTATAGCTGCCACATGGGCTGGAGCTGTTTTCTGCGGTCCATCAACTGATCTACATCCTTCTTTTACTTTTGTATTGTCTGTCTTTTCTGCTCTGTGCAGTGTTTGGGTTACGTGTGTGTTTGGCACATACCTCTCTTGCCATTCAAATTGGGGGATGTTACTGCTCTTGGCTAACGTTTTGGAATTCACCTATACATCCTTGGGGCATCTTCTGGCACACCTTTGATTCAGGCAGCTTATGGGGTGCCTACTATGGTGCCTTGGGAGTTGACAACCTTTCAACATGGCCTTTGGGGAAAATTTACAATTTGCCTTTGCTGACGAGGTATGTTGAGGATGTGCCTTCTGATGCACCCTAAAAGGTGCATTAATATATGGCACTAGGGTGTGGTTCTTTTTAGATGGCAGCACAGATTGCTGTACAGTTGCACGCAGAAAAAGGACGTACCTCTGCCAAACTTATTCACTGGGGATTTCAAACCATGACCCTTGCACCATCATTCACTGTCTTAACAAGTGTACTACACTGCTGTTCCTCCTTGCATGTCAGCACACCTACTTACGATTTCCATACCTTACAATGCACAGTGCTGCCATCAGAAACAGTGCTCTGACCTTTCCCTGCCTCATAGGGCACCCTATATGGCGCCCTATCGGCCACACTTTCAGCAACATTGTAGGGTGCCGTGGTGGACAACGCATTTTAAAGTGTGGCCTCTGGGGTAACTTATGTTACACTGCTTTGAGAGTGCATTTGCTAGCAGTAATAATTTAAAAAAAAAAAAAAATAAATAACTGCCTCCTAAAGCAATATTACCCCTAACAGGTAATACCTCAGCCAGCCTTGCTCATTGGGCACTGTGGGGGATTGAACCCCTGATCCCTGCACCATTGGTTAGTGTCTTAACCATTGTGCTGTGGTTCTGTTCCTGTACTTGTACATCAGCGCGCCGCCATATGCCTGCCAACATTAAAATGCCTCCAAAATCATTAGCACACTGCCTTATGCCGCCCAATATTACACTGGCTCCTAAAGTAATGCCTCAGCTAGCCATCTTCATTGGGCACTGTGGGGGATTGAACCCATGATCCCTGCACCATTGGTTAGTGTTCTAACCATTGTGCTGTGACTCTGCTCTTTTTCTTCCACATCAGCGCGCCACTTATGCCTCCCGCGCAGCTATCCCATGCGCTAAGGTGCGGGGCGCACATGGGCGCCGCGCACCTTAGCGCATATGTAAATTCCGGCTTTTCTTTTTCAGGACGGAACTCCCACTCCTTATATGGCACCCGCACACTACCGCGGCCCGCACTTTACCGGGGTTTTAGTAAACATACCCCTAAGTCTGCAATCTCATATTTCAGTTCTTTCAACACCCTTGGATGTTGTCATGGGGTAGATCAGAATATGCCTATGGAAATAGGAAACACAGAGCCGAGCAGGTCTAAAAGTGACAGCTCAGAGCACATGGATCAGGGTTGCTATGAGCAACCAGCAAAAACAAAAGCACCAGGTGTAGGAGCACGCCCTAGTAGGGGATTACATCATAGCCTATTAGGTGATGAGAGGCAACTGAGGGCAGGCCAAGCTCACCGGAACTCTAGGAGTGACGCAGATAAAAATCACTCAGAGTTCGTCAGTAGTAGTGCTAACCAGGAGCTTAGGAGAGCTAACCAGGATTTTGGATCTAGTGGAGCTAAGCAGGAGTATCGCAGAGCTGTTTTGGAAACTAAAGGAAAAACTTCTCACGGAGGTTCAAGCAGTGTTCCATGGGAGATAGCCAGAGAGAGAATACCAGAGGCTGGTTACAGGGTGCTGGGCAGCACTGAGCAAGAACCAGGTGGTTGGTGCCACGAAGGTATTCATGCAGGCAGACGGAAGGAACCTGTAAGAGGAAGTCTCCCTGAGAACAGGTACCAGGAGGGCAATAACGGTTATCAAAGGGATACTTACCTGCCCAAAGAGAAGCGTGCAGTAAAAGGGAGCAGAAGGCTTGCCTGGGGAAAAAGCCATGCTAAGTTTCCTTGCTCAGAAAGCTCCGGGGGAACCGAGCCAGAGGACAGGCCAATTCCCTATAATAGAGGGAACTTTGAAAGGGAGAGTTTCCCATACACACAGCCAGGAGTGTGTGGCCCTCTGGAGGAAAACTCCACAATATACGGTAACCTCCCAATTCACCCTGATAGAGAGGGGGAAAGAAGCCTTTGGAAAGGAGAGGTGGGTTTTTGCAACAATGATATGAGTTATGACCATTCTGAAGATAGCTACGGGGAAAACTATGAGGACATGGAATGTGACTTTTGTGGGGAAAGTTCTGATGAGTTCCAAATGGATTGTGCATTAATGTTCTCAGATAACATTTCCTCTCTCTGCTGAGCTGTTTAAAGACAGAGATCCGTTTAGGGAAACGGATTTTGAAGAATTTGCTTGTGTAAAGTACAAGGACTGTTTTACCTTTTTGGATTGGCTGAAGATAAGCACCTTTTTGTTAACAGTAGTTCATTTTCATTTGTATCAGAAAAATATGGTTTATTTCTTTTGATTCTTATGTGCAAAAGTTCACCCAGAAGGGAAATAAAATACCTCTTTTTGAAAAGCCTGGCTACTCGTTCACAACTACCTTTTTGATTAGCTAGTGGGACTACAGATCCCAGGGGGCATTGTAAAGTCCCGGCTACATTAAGAAGAGGCCCCACTGAAGCTCCCTAGGCTTCCGCCTATAAGAGTGGGTAGGTGGGTGACAATGTATACCATCCAGTCCAGGTGATTTGCTATTCTTCAGTTTATCGAATAGTTGTAATACATCTTCCTGGTGTATTGATATTTCTTTCAGATCTTTTGTGGCATCACCTTTAAATATCATTTCATATAAGGGCTGTATTTTTGGTATAATATAAATCAGTCTATTTATATTACATGGTGTTTCATGATCTGGTTTGTACAGTATTGTCTAGGGTCTTATGTGATTCTGCTGATGAATGGTTGGGATTTTTTGTGATTGTGGAGTGAATGACATGTGCTTGCAGTTAATATTAGCAGTATAGTGAGAATACAGTACAGAAATATATATACCTTTACTTCCATGGTGTCTGTATTCTGTTCATTGGTTTTGTGCTTTGTTGTAATCTTTATTGTTCACTGTATGCGCTTCTTGCACACAATGGGGGAGTTGATAGCCTCTGCTAAGCTCCTTCTAGGCTCCATGCCAAAGGGCCACTTTGGTGAGACCCTTAGGTGCGGGCTCTCCAGCCACAAGCATGCCTGGGATAGATCTCAATTTAAAGTTCCTGCTGCCAGAGTGATGTGTGTAGAGGGGGAGAAACTTACCTACGCTCTCTCTGTTGCAGCGATTCTGGTCCCAGTGTGTGTTCTCTGCAATCATGGCTCAGGTTGTGCATACCTAGGCTCTCCGGTGGCTTGGACTCGTCTGTGGTGCAATCGGGGCTCAGGTTGTGCAGTTCTGGGCTCCCCGGGCGGCATAGAGTTCTTGGCGGTGGGCCGTTGTCTGTCTGGCTTCCTTCCTGTATCGGGCATGCCTGGGATAGGTCTCAATTTCAAGTTCCCATTGCCAGAATGATGATGTAGAGGGGGAGGAGCTTATCTCCACGGTCTCTGTTGCAGTGATTCTGGTCCCGGTGTCTGTTCACTGCAATCGGGGGTTCAGGGCGTGTAGTTCTGGGCTCCCCTGAGTGGTGTGGAGCGCTCGGCGGTGGGTGGTCATCTGGATGGTTCCCCTCCTGTATCAGGCACGCATGGGATAGGCCTCAATTTAAAGTTCCCGCTGTCAGAGTGATGCTTTAGAGGAGAAGGAGCTTACCCACACTTTCTCTGTTGCAGTGATTCTCTCCCAGTATCTGTTCACTGGAATTGGGGCTCAGGGCTTGCAGTTCTGGGATCTCCAGTGGCTTGGAGTCATCGGCGGTGCAATTGGGGCTCAGGGCATCCAGTTCTGGGCTCCCCAGGTGACGTGGAGTCCTCGGTGGTGGGCGGTTGTTTGGCTGGCTCCCCTCCTGTATCAGGCATGCCTGGGATAGGTCTCATTTAGAAGTTCCCGCTGCCGGAGTGATGCTGTAGAGGGGGAGGAGCTTACCTCTGCTGTCTCTGTAGCAGCGTGACTTTCGCTGAGGCTCCCTTATCCTCCATTAAGGTGACAGCCATTTTCGGGTGTTATGGTGCACGCTTGTCACCTCAACACCCAATGCCCTGTTAGTGCCCAATAGTGGGAGCCTAGAGCCCTTACCGCCAGAATGCCTGCTCCCCGCCCGGCCTTTATGCATGGAAACACCCTTTTTGCTGCCGTTAATGTTTGTTATCCGCAGCTCCCTTACCACCCTTTAATAAACACACCCCTAAATCTCTGGCCACTCCAAAGGCATCAGCATCGAAGACCAATACCGAGACCAGAGAAAAGTCCCAGCATAAGCATTGCGACTTCCCTAGAGGTGCTTCTGATATAGACTGGCAAGCCTAACAGCTCTGACGGCAAGAGAGGCTCTGGAATGCTCCCGAACAATCAACCTCCAGAGAGCTACCTATTCCATGTTCTGGGACGGTGGCTCAGAGCACCATGGGCAATTCCACCCAGACATCCCTGGACCCATGCATGCTTACTGTCGAGAGGAGTTTGGCAGCACTCCTGACAGTCTCGGTGCTGATAATATTGAGAGCTTCAGGAGTGCAGGCTTTGGCATCGAGCCTACTGCCAGGCCCCGCTGCTGGCCCTCAAACTGGCATAGATGGAACCACTGAGGGCGATACTGTCATTGGAACCGACTGAGACACCCGGTATCCAACAGAATCAAACTGACAAGACTGTCTGTTCCGATACTTCTGAGCATCGGTATCAGTATTGGCCTTCGACATCCATGAAACAACAAGGTTGAACCCAAGACTGCCAATACTTTGACTTCTTACCAGACTCTGATTCCAGTTCTTCAGAATCTGATGAGGGATCACTCGATTCCTGAAAACTTTCAGACATCCCTTCGGACCCTTTGCCACCTCAGGAATGGTGTCGGTCCCCACCAGAAGATATATCCTTTCAGGACTTCATATGTAATATGGCATCAGGGCTCGCCATCATAGTATCCTCTGAAAAGGAACTGAGGGCAGAGTAATTGGAGATACTCCAATACCCTCCCACGCCTAAGGAGGTGGCTACATTTCTGGTGCATCGCATCCTACAGGATTTTTTGCTCTACATGTGGGAAGCCCCGCTCACAGTTCTGCCTGGCAGCAAGAGGCTCAATACCATTTACTGAGCACCAGAGTGTCCAGACTTCCAAAACCTCAGCTCCGCCACCATTCAATAGTGGTCGAATCGACAATGCACTGCATAAAGAGCTCTAATAACTATTCATCCATGCGACCTGGCAGAGACTCGAGGACACTCAGTGCCTTTGGGCATCAATGCTTCCAAGCATGCATGTTGGCCTCCAGAATAAACTCTTACATGCTGTACATGGGCCTGTTTCTGAAGGATGTCACCAGGGATCTGGAGACTTTGACCCCATGCTTCCTGAGGATAAGCAGAGTGCATTCCAGACACTTATCAAGCAAGGCCAAAATACTTCCAAGTTTCTTACCAGGGCCTCTTTCAATACCTTTGAATCAACAAGCAGAGCTTCAACAATCTGCAATTGGGCTCGTAGAATGGCCTGGTTACAGGCATCAGATCTCGAGCAGTGGGTCCAGGGTAAATTGGCCAATATTGCATTTACTAGAGAAAACCTTTTTGGGAAAGATTGGAGGAAAAAAGCAGGAGAGATTGAGAAGGACGATCTCGTTCTAAAACGCCTTTCTAGGAAGACAGCTGACCTATCCAAGAGGAAGGCTCTCCCCAAAAAATCTTTCTATTCTAAAAAAAAAAGATACTATCCTTCTTACCCACCTTCTGCTGCATATCAGCCTCAGCATTCTCAGCAGAGACAGCAGGGCCCCCACTAGCCCAAGAAACCCAAGGCTTCTAAGCATCAACCAGCTGCACAGGCACAACCTGTGTCTGTTTTTTGACTCCTTCCTGGAAAGCATTGCCAGTCTGCCCCTGGCAGACTTTGTCACTATGCCCACAGGTCTGGCACCACATAACATCAGGGCAGTGGACACTCCAGATTGTCCAAAGGGGTTACCAGCTTCACTTCAAAATCTTACCCTCCACCTGCTTCACAGGGGCTTATCCCCCACAACCCCTTCAAAGCACTCTCTTAAAGAAGAGGTGACCACCCTGTTCTCACAGGGTTCCATAGAAAGAGTTCCTCCTCCTCAAGATGGGATGGGCTTCTACCCTCCATATTTTCTGATTCCAAAGAAAACAGGAGAATTCAGGTCCATCTTGGATCTCAGAGACCTAAACAAATTCATGGTCCGAGAGAAATTCAAAATGATTTCTCTAGGACCTCTTCTACCATACCTCCAGAGACACGATTGGGTATGCAACTGCCTACTTACGTATCTTGGTGGTATTTGTCTTCCCTTGCTTAGTTGACAGTTTGATCATGGGAAACTCCCCTCAAGAGGTAAGACTCTCCCTTCATTGTTCCATCACAGTGTTCAAACACCTGGGCTTTGTCATAAACTTCCCAAAGTCTCACCTCGCTCCAGTCCAATGACTGGAGTTCATCGGAGTGCTCTTAGACACTCAACAGGCCTGAGCTTTCCTTCCACAGGATTGCTGTGCCTGTCTCATTGAGCTGGCAAAGGGAGTGCAAAAGCAAAGCCGAGTAACAGCTCGAGAGATGCTACACTGTTAGGACACATGGCCTCCACAGTCCATGTCGTCCCCTACGCTCAATTACACATACAGCAAGCGGAATGGACTCTGTCTTCCGAATGGATATAAGCAAAGGGGCATCTCAAAGACAAGATCCACATCACCCCTCAACTGATCAAGTCCCTTCAGTGGTGGTGCTCTCTACAGAACCTACTTGTTGGTTCATCTTTTCAGATGCATCCACCTTGATGTACCCTGACGATGGATGTTTCCAAGCTGGGTTAGAGACTGCATCTTACAACCTAACCATACAGGGTCTGTGGACACAACAGGAATCTGCCCTGCAGATCAACCTCCTAGAACTATGGGCATTGATAAATGCTCTTTGGGTTTTTCAACCTCAACCTTTGGGGCAACCTGTTCTAGTCAGGACGGACAACCAGGTCACCATGTTCTAAGTGAACAAACAGGGAGGGACGGGTCCCATCCCTTCTGTGTGGAAGCGCTTCGTCTGTGGTCCTTTGTCATTTCACACCACATTAAACTCAGAGCGGTGTACCTCCTGGGTGAACTCAATGTTCTTGAGGACAAGCAAAGCTATATCCTTCATCCATACAAATGGACCTTGCATCAGGAGATGGCTGCTTGGATCTTCTGAACATGGGGAACTCCTTTCATAGATCTTTTTGCCACTCTGCAAAACACATAACTTCCACTCTTCTGCTCCAGGGTTCCGTCGCTATACCGACAGGCTCCGGATGCCTTCCTTCTATATCCCCTTGATACCCAAAACACTTTTCAAGCCACAGGCTGACAAGGGCTCAATGATTCTTATTAGCCCCCTTTTGGCCCTGTCAACCAGGGTTTCCTCTGCTTCTTTGCCTTGTGCAAACTCAACCTCTCAGCCTGGGATTTGCACGCTCCTCCATCCCAATCTGCACTCCCTACGCCTGACAGCATGGCTGCTGAAGGGATAGTGCTCACTGACCTTCACCTGCCACAGGCGGTCAAAGATGTTCTCCTTGCATCACACAAGGATTCCACCAGGTGATCCTGTGCCTTCAAGTGGCATAGGTTTGCCCTCTGGTACTCCCCAAAAGGACATTGAACTCTTTTCTTGCCTGGTGGAGTCCCTTCTACAATATCTCATCCACTTAGCCTTATCAGGTCTTAAGACTAACTCAGTGCGAGTTCACCTTAGTGTCATTGCGGCCTCTCACAAACCACTGGATGGACAGCCTATCTCCTCACACCCCTTAGAGGCATGCTTCATGCGGGATCTCCTGCTGTGCAAGTCATCTATAAAGCCACCTCAAATGGCCTGGGATCTCGATATGGTTCTCTCTCAACTTCTAAAGCCTCCTTTCGAGCCTTTAGCCACCACTTCACTAAAGTTTCTATCTTGGAAGGTAATCTTTCTCATTGCCCTCACATCAACTTGCTGCATCAGTGCACTGAAGGCTCTGGTAGTGGATCTGTCCTTTATCCAGTTCCACCATGACAAGGTGGCTCTGCGTACCCATCCACATTTACTTCCAAAAGTAGTCTCATCCTTCCATCTAAACCAGTTGGTAATCCTACCAATTTTCTTCCCGAGACCACATGCATCTTGGGCTGAAGCAGTGCTACACACCTTAGACTGCAAGCGAGCGCTGGCTTACTACTCGGATAGAACTAAGGATCACAGAAGATCCTCTCAATTATTCATTTCCTTTGATCCTAGGCCTCCCAGTGACGAAACATACTCTATTAAATGGATAGTAGGTTGCATTTCTTTTGCTTATGCACAGGCAAGACTCTTTGGAAGGTCATGTCACTGCTCATAATGTGCAGGCTATGGCAACCTCCATTCAGTATTCATTCAGATCTGTCGGGCAGCTACCTGGTCCTCCATTCATACGTTTGTTGCTCACTATCGTCTGGACAGAGACTCCCATCGGGATACTGTCTTTGGTCAAGCTGTACTCCAGCACCTCTTTGGAACTTATACCCTCCGTCCTGGACTTCTACAAGAGATCAGACTATCATCGGGGGAGTATCACTTCCTGTAATCGAATCCAGTGGCCCAAAGTATTTCTTTCAGTTTTTTTGGCTACAAGCTTTTGGCCTCAGGGATCACTGCTCTTCCCCCCATGCCAATCTGGTACCTGGGAGCTAGTGAGTCCCATGTGTGTAGACTGCATTCCTGCTTGTTCCTGGAGATAACGTACTGTAGTTATTCACCTGTAACAAGTGATCTCGGGAACATCAGGAATCAGTCTTCACAACCCGCTCTCCTCCCCTAGGAGTTGTAGGGTTTGTTTATTTTTCTCTTCCTCTCAACTACAAACTCAACTGAGGCGAGGAGCTGGGAAAGCAGGCATGCAGGTGCAGTGGAGAGCTCCCAGAGGCTTTCCCATTGGACGCTGGGGAGTGTTCCCACATGGGCTCCATCAGTGCCGATATCACACATATGTGAAGACTGATTCTTGCTGTTCTGAAGATCACCTGTTAAAGGTGAATGAGTACGCTTTCCAAAAAGATCAGAAGGAAACCAAAATGCTAAGGAATAACAAATCAATTAACTTGAAATGTAACATGTTCCTTATCGTTCCTACAGTTTAGTCCTCCACCTCTGGGTAGTGTACCTACTCCTGCAGCTTGGAGACTGGGCACGTCAAAATCGTGACATCACTGGATATAGCCTGCTGGTCTCTCCCATCGGCCCCCAGTGCGTCCAGTCTCCATGCAGCAGGAGGACTTAATGAGCCTAGGTGCTGGGCTCACTTGAGGAACAGATAAGGAGCAGATCTAGTCAGGGTTTAGATTTTCAAACAAATTTCATTCATCCAGTTTTATTTTGAATTGGCTTTAATTATTCTAAATTAATTATTCTAATTGGTTTAGGTCATTTTCCTATCATTGGCTATAGTTTCAATTAGATTGATTCATTTTAGTACTGTCCCTTTAAATACTTACAAAAAAAAAAAGGCCTTCTGTGTTTCCCTTTCTCTTCGGGCAGGCACCTCACTAATTTGGATCTCTCCCCCTGGACTGCACGGGGGAAAGCCCCACGGGCCGTACCTGCGCTCTCTGCGGAGTGAGCCTCGGCAGAGCCAGGTACTGGAGGAATCATTGGCCTGTGTTGGTGCCGGTAAGAGCAGCTCTCGCCGCGGCGGATGCTTGCGGTAGCACCAGAGAGCTTCGCGGCTCGAGAGGCTGCTCTCTGCAGAGTGCGAGCAGCGAGTCTGGTGGTTTCAGTGCCGCAGGTAGGGCCTTTGGGCTCAGAACGGGGTTTCTTGTTTTATCACGCCATTTTCGGCATTGAGGGTTTTGGCGCCAATTGAAGCCCGACGGGGACCGGCGGCATTTTCTTCCTCCCTCCGTTGGTGCCACGTGGTGATTCCTGCAGCGGTCTGCGTTGGGGAAAGTGCACTGGCAGGAAAGGAAGGCATTCTTTCAGGCCTAGCCTCTTTACTCCGTTTTCAGTCAGTTTACTTCACTTTGATTACTTTGTTTATTTTTGTTTATTTTTCCTTCCATTTACAGGGGGGGGACTCTGTGGTTAATTACAGTCTTTAGTTTTTGAGGCTTCAGTTGGGTTAAAAAAAAAAAAAAGCCAAGTAGCATACCTGTTCTTTCAGTTTGTTCTTTTCATTCTTGGCAAACAGTTTGAGGGGTATAGCTGATGTCATCGCTGCCACAGTGTGTGGTCTGCGGTTCCCGCAGAGGCACGGTCGCTGACACCGGAATCTGTCAGGGCTGTGTGGCTGTTTCTACCAGCATGGAACACCAGATGGAGAATTCTGGGGCTCTAGATTCCCTGGGTCTTTCAGCTGCGACTGGAGAGGAGGCGCTGGTGGTCACTCTGCCAGGATCCTCTCAAGAGGTCATTCCTGGTCCCTCTACTGCATTGCCTATGGTAGGTTCAGGGCCGCAGCTAGGGGATTTCTGTTCAGATTTTGTGTTAATTATGTATCAGGCATTCTGTTTGAGGCATCAGGGAAAGTTGCCTGAGCCATTACCGATGGCAACTTCTACGCAGCATCCCCGAGCGGGGGAACCTGGTAGCGTGCCCCCGAAGCCACCGAAGCGGTCAAGGCCTTCTGAGCTGTCTCCGTTGGAGATGGAGTGGCAGGAGGCAAATGAGGCCGAAGGGGAACTCAAAGCCGGTATAGACAAGTTGGAAGAAGGGGAAATTCCTGAACCTTGTGATAAGGAAGCTTATCATAGTTCAGGAAGGAGCTATAATAGAGGTGAATTGGCTCTGAACAAGCAACCTGTCTTTGCTGGTAGAAATAATAAAACAGAATGTATCCATAAAAGACTACCAGTCCCAGAATGCACCAGGTTTCCAACAGCCACTAGAAGAGCTGAAGTGGGAAAACGTGTGTTCAATCAGGAGAACTATGAGGTAATCCCCAAGCACTCATCTCCAAGGGCAGGGCTTGATTCAGCACAGCTGCGCTGTGCTAGGGTGGAGCAGCCCTCTAAACAGGTTAAAAGTAAAGCCTATTCTATTCATCAGAATCATCATCATCTTCATGATCATCATCGGCTGGATCATCAGCAGGAGCAGAGGCAGCAGAAGCCAGAGCTCACGGACAGAGAAAGCAAGAAGCAACTTGGAAGAAAGAAGAGAAAAGCATCTTGGAGGTCTAAAGGAGTCCATAGCAGTACGTGTGCTGGGAGATATTCCAGAGGCAAGCATAATCCATTGGACTGGAGGAAACCAGAGGAGTGGGGTTACAGAGCCAGGAATCCCCGGACGGCACCAGTGAGGGAGACGGCTGCATTTGGAAGGGGCCCTAAGACCAGTGCAATAAGGTATGTGAAGAGAGACCCAGTGTCCAGGGATCTTGATTGGAAGGCTGGACATAAAAACTGGACTACATACTGGCCAGGATATTTGGAGAGGAACCCTAACAGCAATGGAAGCTCAGGTATGAACACTGATCTATGCCCTAGCTTTTCACTTGGAAGACAGCAGGGAAACAAGTATTGTTCTGGGAGTGCTCCATTAAGAAATTCCTCTGTGCCAATCCATGATATTGATTCTATGATAGTTGAAGAAGAAGGGGATATTGTAAATGAGCAATGTGAATACATGGATTGCTCTCTGTCTAAACTTCTGTGGTAATATACTTTTACAAAATACAACAACCATCACAAAGAAATATAAACTTGTTCTTTGATCTCCTCAGAAAAACCTTTGAGCAGGATTTGAGCCACGCTTAGAAAGTAAACCAGCCAAGAGGTTTGCAGCTGGTTAATTGTTAGCAATTGAGCCTTGCCTAATTGCCTGTGAGCTCTGAAGAGACACTTCTGGGTGTGTGTGAAAATACCAGAAGTTAGCCTTGAAAAAGAACAGTTATTCATTACTTTGTGGGTTTTGTTTGTTTTTGAAGCACTGCTAAAAAGATATTAGCAGGAGCCCACAGAAAAGACCTTTCTGTCCCCATCAAGGTCTTTATGATTTGATTTGATTGCTTAAGAAGTTCAGTTGTTTTTCCTGATTTGTTTTTCTAAGTATAATACTGAAAGCAAGTATCCTTTTTGTGCTACCAAGCAAATCTGTGTTGGGAGAAATAACCCCATAAATAAAATATATCTTCTTTGCTTTACACTCGAGCAAGCACAACTAATTTATTTGTGAACGGCTGATTCTGGTATGAATGGACTACATTTCCCACAATCCTTTGCAAGTCATATTAATATTTGCCTTTGCCAAGACTGTGGACATTCTCACCCAGCGCCCCCGTTTACAGTTGGCGTAGTTTTTCGGATTGCTTTTGCGCAAAGGATTTACATGCTAAGGATTACAACTGAAGTCTGAAGAAAAAAAGAAATTTCAAGTTAAAAGCTGGAAAAAAAGATTTTCCCTTAACTACACTTTGGAGAAAAGAGGTGGCTGATCTAGGTAGCTGTCCCAGGAGGAAAAGACCCTGTGTAGAGCTGGATTCATCACTGGCATAAGGTAATATGTACCTGGGCATGTCTAGTGGTGGATGGGAGTAAGGCACAGGGGTAATTGGAAAAAAAAAAGGAGAAAAACACCTGTTTGGAAGGTGTTGCACTGTGTTTTTTTTTCTTTTGTTTTCTTGCAGGGATCAAGATGGATCTGAGGGAAATGGCCAGCTGGATGGCAGCCCAGTTTAGCAGGCAACAGGAGCTAGCGCAGCAGGCTCAGGACACTGCTATGAAAGCCTTAATGGACCAGCAGAAGCCAGTGCTTGATCTGGTGAAAGCCTTAGTTAATCTGCAGAACCAAAGTGGACCGGATGCAAGACCAGCAGTAAATACTGGTATACCACATGTGGACAGTGTGGGACTCAATCAGGGAATTGGGGCATTTAGTTTTGGGAAGCTAACTCCAGATGATAATGTTGATGATTTCCTAGAATCTTTGAGAGAGTGGCACAAGCATTAGCATGGCCAGAGACCCAGTGGGCAGTAAGGCTGGCAGCCTCATTAACTGGAGAGGTGCTTGCAGCTTATAGAGCAATGCCAGCAGCTCAGGCTTTGGATTATAAAGATGTAAAGGCTGCTATTAGAGATCGCCTAGGGTTGTCTATTTCAGAGTATAGGCAAATGTTTAGAGCTACTACATTAAGAGTGGGTGAAACACCCAGGGCTCTGAGTCAGAGAATCAGAGAATTGGCTGTAAAATGGTTGGAGCCTGAGGGAAAGACTGTGGAAATGTTATTAGACATTATTATGCTTGAACAATTTATGTCTGCTGTACCTAAAGATTTGAACACTTTCCTTATACAGCAAAATTGCCAGAATCTTGGAGAGGCAACCATGCTAGCAGAGAGATTCTTGGAAGCCACGCAGGCTTGCCATAGAATGGGTGGCCCTCTGAAGATTGGTGCTGAGGCAAGCTGTGCTGTATCAGAAAAGAAAATGGTTAAAAATGTTTCTGAGAATAATTGTACTGTGCCAGCCCAGAATACACAGTGGAGTAAAAAGAAATGTTTCAAATGTGGAAAATGGGGACATTTGGAAAGGGGATGCCAGATACACACTAGCTTAATGGGTGTTGATTTAAAACAGCCCAAAGAAGGATTTATTTTGATGGTTGATGTGCAGGGAATTACCACAAATGCTCTGTTAGACTCTGGGGCAGACCAGAGTATGTTGTCAAAGAGGCTTTGGAAGAGGATAGAGGCCCAAGAAGGATTTGTGCCTAGAACCCCTGAAAGCCAAGTTCACATCAGATGCATTCATGGTGCTGCAACATCATATCCCACCTATAGGCTAATGGTTAAGTGCCTGGGGGAACAAGAGGAAGTTCTGTTAGCAGTGGTGCCTAGGCTACCATTTGATTTGGTTCTAGGAAGAGACTGGCCAAGATTTAAGCAGGGTCTAGTGGAAGGACTAGGAAAGAAGGAGGGAGAAGGAATGATAGAAATAGCTCCCGGGCCTTTGTTTGGAAGTCCTCAGTCCCTAGCTAAAAAGATGGTTAAGCTTCCAGAAGGCCAAATTATAAGGAAGGAAATAGGTAATAAGAGGGGCCTTGTATCCACCCGCTCACAGGCTAAGGTAGAGAGCCAGCAGGAGGAGGGGGAGCAGGCAGAGTTATTAGGAGACTTACCCTCTCATGATGATTTAATAACTCCACCATCTGGGAAAGTAAGAAAGTTGAAAGCACAAAAGCGTCGTGAGAGACTTTGCAGAGCACAGGGTAGGGCTGACATGTTGGCAGGTCAAAGTTTACCCTGGGTGCAAGCTGAGTTAGTGGCAAAGTTTCCTAACTTTCCACAAGAACAGTGAGCTGATCAAGCTCTCACCCGAGCTTTTAAGTATGCTCAGGAGGTCAGGGAGGAGTTGCCCAGATTCAGACTAGATAATGAAATATTATATAGAGAGAGTCAGGACCCCAGAAATGGGACCATACGTAAACAATTGGTGGTACCCACAACTTTCAAAGGACTAGTACTTAGATTAGCACATGATCATCCAGTGGGAGGTCATAAAGGGATGCAAGGAACGCTGGATCAAATACTTATGCGTTTTTACTGGCCAGGTATTTTCAAAGAAACTGCCCAGTTTTGTGCTGCATGTCCAGCGTGTCAGCGAGTTACAGCGACTCACCCACCGGTGGTGCCTTTGATTCCCATGCCAATTATCACAGACCCAATTGGTCGCATTGCTATGGATATTGTAGGCCCATTAGTCAAAACGCCTCGAGGTTTCCAATACATCATAGTTATGGTAGATCAGGCAACAAGGTTTCCCTGGGCCATACCCTTGAGGAATGTTTCTGCAAAAACAATAGCTTTAGAGCTAGTCAAATTGTTTTGCGAAGTGGGATTCCCAAGAGAGGTGTTGACTGACCGAGGGTCCAATTTTGTATCCAAATATTTGGCCCAGGTCTGGGATGCCTTTGGCATTCATCACGTGAAAACCTCAGCCTACCATCCACAATCAAACAGTTTGGTGGAAAGATTCAACCAAACTCTCAAACAAATGTTGAGAAGGGGGTTAGCAGGAGAGGTAAAAGAATGGGATATGTTATTGCCCTTTGCCTTATATGCCTGCAGGGAAAGAATTCAGGTGTCCCTAGGTGTAACTCCATATGAATTGATGTATGGTAGGGCTCCACGGGGTTTGTTAGATATTTTGAGGGAACAATGGATTGATCCTGAACCAGGAAGTCAGGAGGTGCCACAGTTTCTACGTGACTTGAGAGAACTTTAAAAAGGACCTCGCAGGTTGCTGAGAGGAACCTGCAGGACAGCCAAGTGCGCCAGAAAGGGTGGTATGATAGGAAGGCCAAAAGCCGCCAATTAAGCATTGGTGAAAAGGTTTTGGTTCAAGTAGCAGGTACTGCCCCAAAATTTGAAGTACAGTGGAAAGGGCCATGGAAGGTTGTTAGACAAGTGAGCCCAGTATCTTATGTGGTAGAAAATGCAAGAGGGCGTAGACAGACCTACCATATTAATGTACTTAAGTCTTGGAAGGAAAGGCCTGTAAGTAATAATGACCCTGAAGCCAGCCAAGAAGTAGGTGAGCGTCAAAAAGATAATACTCTCGTAGGTATTACGGACTGTAGGAAAGAAGTTTCATCAGTTACACCAGTCCGTAAGAACTTAAGCAGGGGGGTATGTGATAAGGAAGCTTATCATAGTTCAGGAAGGAGCTATAATAGAGGTGAATTGGCTCTGAACAAGCAACCTGTCTTTGCTGGTAGAAATAATAAAACAGAATGTTTCCATAAAAGACTACCAGTCCCAGAATGCACCAGGTTTCCAACAGCCACTAGAAGAGCTGAAGTGGGAAAACGTGTGTTCAATCAGGAGAACTATGAGGTAATCCCCAAGCACTCATCTCCAAGGCCAGGGCTTGATTCAGCACAGCTGTGCTGTGCTAGGGTGGAGCAGCCCTCTAAACAGGTTAAAAGTAAAGCCTATTCTATTCATCAGAATCATCATCATCTTCATGATCATCATCGGCTGGATCATCAGCAGGAGCAGAGGCAGCAGAAGCCAGAGCTCACGGACAGAGAAAGCAAGAAGCAACTTGGAAGAAAGAAGAGAAAAGCATCTTGGAGGTCTAAAGGAGTCCATAGCAGTACGTGTGCTGGGAGACATTCCAGAGGCAAGCATAATCCATTGGACTGGAGGAAACCAGAGGAGTGGGGTTACAGAGCCAGGAATCCCCGGACGGCACCAGTGAGGGAGACGGCTGCATTTGGAAGGGGCCCTAAGACCAGTGCAAGAAGGTATGTGAAGAGAGACCCAGTGTCCAGGGATCTTGATTGGAAGGCTGGACATAAAAACTGGACTACATACTGGCCAGGATATTTGGAGAGGAACCCTAACAGCAATGGAAGCTCAGGTATGAACACTGATCTATGCCCTAGCTTTTCACTTGGAAGACAGCAGGGAAACAAGTATTGTTCTGGGAGTGCTCCATTAAGAAATTCCTCTGTGCCAATCCATGATATTGATTCTATGATAGTTGAAGAAGAAGGGGATATTGTAAATGAGCAATGTGAATACATGGATTGCTCTCTGTCTAAACTTCTGTGGTAATATACTTTTACAAAATACAACAACCATCACAAAGAAATATAAACTTGTTCTTTGATCTACTCAGAAAAGCTTTTGAGCAGGATTTGAGCCACGTTTAGAAAGTAAACCAGCCAAGAGGTTTGCAGCTGGTTAATTGTTAGCAATTGAGCCTTGCCTAATTGCCTGTGAGCTCTGAAGAGACACTTCTGGGTGTGTGTGAAAATACCAGAAGTTAGCCTTGAAAAAGAACAGTTTTTCATTACTTTGTGGGTTTTGTTTGTTTTTGAAGCACTGCTAAAAAGATATTAGCAGGAGCCCACAGAAAAGACCTTTCTGTTCCCATCAAGGTCTTTATGATTTGATTTGATTGCTTAAGAAGTTCAGTTGTTGTTTTTCCTGATTTGTTTTTCTAAGTATAATACTGAAAGCAAGTATCCTTTTTGTGCTACCAAGCAAATCTGTGTTGGGAGAAATAACCCCATAAATAAAATATCTTCTTTGCTTTACACTCGAGCAAGCACAACTAATTTATTTGTGAACGGCTGATTCTGGTATGAATGGACTACATTTCCCACAATCCTTTGCAAGTCATATTAATATTTGCCTTTGCCAAGACTGTGGACATTCTCACCCAGTGCCCCTGTTTACAACCTTAGGATCTAGCAAAAATCATTCGGGTATTCTGGAAGGATGAACTGATGGCACTCATTACGGAATCCCTCCAGACGCTGAATCTCGCTATGGCGCAATCTTTGGAAGAGGACAGAGTGGAGGACCCTGTCATTCAAGCGGTGAGGCACTTTCAGGTAGTGTTTCCCGTCCACCGGGTGGTAGATCAGATGATCCAGGAGGAGTGGGATCAGCCAGAAGCAGGGCTTAGAGGGGTCAGGACCATGAACAGGCTCTATCCCTTGGCGGATAAGGACAAGGAGAAATTCCGGTCCCCGCGAGTTGATGCCACAGTTTCAGTGGTCACAAAAAAGACCACTATCCCGGTGGAAGGCAGCATGGCCTTAAAGGATGCGCAGGATAGGAAGGTAGATGGTTTGTTGAAACAGGCTTTTGAGACTAACGCTTTATCCTTGCAGGCTTCCATTTGTGATGCTTGGGTGGCGAGAGCATGCCTTAGATGGTCTCAGCACTTACGCCAAGCTCTGCAGCTGGAGCAGGACAGTGTTAGGCAGCTAGATTGCCTTGAGTCTGGATCAGCGTACTTGGCGGACGTGCACTATGACTTGATGAGAGCACTTGCGAATAGTATGGCTTCGCTGGTTGCCGCACGGAAATCATTGTGGTTGAGAAATTGGGCGGCTGATGATTCCTCTAATTCGCATCTCAGTAAGCTTCCTTTTAAAGGAAAGTTGTTGTTTGGAGAGGATCTTGACAAGTTAGTGAAGGATTTAGGAGAGTCCAAGGGCGGCAGACTTCCAGAGGATAAGTCTAAACAAGGGAAGTCTTTGACAGCCTTTCGGGGCCAGTTTAGAGATTTTAGGAGATTTCATACTTCTCATTTGGGTGGTTTCCAAAGGGGAAGATTTGCTTCTAGAGCCCAGGAGTTTTGTGGGTTTCGTGGAGCAAGTAGAGGTTTCACAGCAGATTCCTCCGCGACTTCTCGAAAACCACAATGAAATGAGGTGGGTCCCGGTGGGAAGCCAACTGATAGGAGGTCGTCTTCAGGAGTTTCTTCCTGCCTGGACCCAAATAACTTCCGACCAGTGGATGTTGGAGATCATTCGCGAAGGTTATGCGCTAGACTTGGCGAAACCAGTACTGGACTCCTTTGTGATGTCTCCCTGCAAAGGTCAAAAGAAAACGCTTTCGCTTCGGCGTACGTTAGACCGGCTGTTACAGCTGGGAGCGGTCGTGCTGGTGCCAAGAGCGGATTACGGCGTGGGTCGCTACTCTATTTATTTCGAGTGCCGTATTTCAGGATGGAAACCTTGAGGTCCGTCAACGTGGCGGTTCGCAAAGGGGAGTACTTGACTTCTCTTGACCTCACGGAGGCGTATTTGCATATAACGATCAGGGAGATTCATCAGAAGTGTCTACGGTTCGCTTTGCCTTGGGGACATTATCAGTCCCAAGCTTTGCCATTCGACCTGGTGACAGCTCCACGAACCTTCACCAAGGTCATGGTTGTGGTAGCAGCAGTGTTACGAAAGGAAGGTGTTCTGGTTTACCCTTATCTCGACGATTGGCTAATCCAAGCAAAGTCAAAGGCCAAGAGTGTACAGGTTACAGACAAGGTGGTGACGATTCTGCAGAACCTTGGCTGGGTGGTCAATTCGGCCAAGAGCTGCTTGGTTCCGTCCCAGGATCTCGAATATCTGGGGGTACGGTTCAACATGCAGAAAGGGATGGTGTCTTTACCGGTTCATCGGGTTCAAGTCCTTAAGCCGTTGATACACAAGTTCAGGGCCAACCCGGCTTACCTCGGGAACCATGGCAGCGACATTGTAAGTAGTTCCATGGGCCAGATTTATTTATTTATTTAGTGTACACTTGTATCCCGCTACTTCCAGCGATCAGCAGCGGTTTTCTATACATAAGGGAGAGGCTGTACAGGCCAGAATTATAACATACAGTACGATTGCAGGGATGGGTAAAAGGCACATCAAACGGTTACAGATTTACATTTGATTGTTTGCAAGGAGACTTTACATATATACATTTGATTGCTTGCGGAGCGGCTTTACATATATACATACTTTACATAATTACAGGATGCATTTCTTGCTGTTATGATTAATTTAAGTGGGCATGTTGCTCAAATAGTAAAGGACACTCCGACTAGGTTAGGTTGGAATGGGTCTGAAAGAGGTGCGCCCATTACAGAGAGCGTTACTTCACCGTTGGTTGCATCAGTCCGACTCGCTGAGCAAGTGGCTTCCCTGTCCCCTTCGGGTCAGGCAGTCGCTTCAGTGGTAGTTGCTTCCAGAATCTCTGAACTCAGGAATGCTTCTGGAGCAGCTGGAGTGGCTCCCCTTGCTGACCGACACGAGTCTGGCGGGATGGGGAGCGCATTGTGGAGCTCTCTTTGCGCAAGGCACCTGGACGGGGCAAGAGAGCAAATGGTCAATCAACCAGCTAGAGTTGAGAGCGGTCTGCCTGGCATTATAAGCGTTCGAATCGACGGTATCGGCTTGAGCGGTGCGAGTGCTGTCAGACAACTCCGCAACGGTGGCCTACATCAATCGGCAAGGCGGTACAGGAAGTGTGGCCATGGAGGAGGAAGCAGAGGCTCTGTTCTCTTGGGTAGAGCCTCGACTACCAGCGATCTCGGCGGCACATATTGCAGGAAAGGACAATGTGATGATGGATTTTCTCAGCAGGGTCCGAATGGATGCCAGGGAATGGGAGTTGCATCCGGACATGTTCATACAGATAGTTCGCAGGTGGGGTCCACGAATAATGGATCTCATGGCAACATTTCAGTCAGCAAAAATGGGTCGTTTCTTCAGCAGATGACGCGAGAGGATGTCAGAAGGAATTGACGCGCTGATACAACAGTGGCCGTCGTCGGCTCTCCTCTGTCTTCCCTCCGTGAACGCTCATAGGTCGAGTAGTTCAACGGATTGAATCTCATCGGGGGAAAGTGTTGTTGGTGGCCCCGGATTGGCCAAGGCACCCGTGGTATGCAGATCTCATTCAGTTGCTCAACAGGGATCCTTAGCGGTTACCGACGTCGGAGAATCTGTTGCTGCAGGGTCCTCTTCGAATGCCTCAAGCGGATTGGTTCTCGCTTACGGTATGGCCATTGAAAGGGCAAGGTTAAGGAAGAAAGGTTACTCATCAGTGGTCATCGCGATCTTGCTTCGAGTAAGGAAAAAGTCCACGTCTCTGGCATATGTGCGTATATGGCGTATTTTTGAGGACTGGTGTTCGCGGAGGCAGGTTCACGCAGCTACTGTATCCGTTCCCTTGATATTGAGCTTCCTGCAGGACAGGTTTGATAAGGGTCTAGCTGCTAGTTCTTTGAGAGTTCAGTTAGCAGCTTTGGCCTGCTACAGAGGCAAAGTCCAGGGAGTGGCTCTTGGTTCGCATGCGGATGTGGTGCGTTTCCTTAAAGCAGCATCCAGGTTGCGGCCCTCTCGTAGAGTTTCGGTTCTGCCGTGGGATCTCAACTTGGTTTTGGGGGCATTGGTTAAAGAGCCATTTGAACCCTTACATCAGGTGTCGGTTAAGGATTTAACCTTAAAGACAGCATTTTTAATAGCCATTTGTTCGGCAAGGCGGATTTCAGAGCTACAAGCGTTGTCCTATCGAGAGCCATTTTTGTCTTTTTCCAGGGAAAAGGTGGTGTTGTGGCCAGTTCTGTCTCTTTTGCTGAAGATAGTATCTCTATTTCACCTAAATCAGACGGTTTCTCTTCCTTCCCTAAGTTCGGCAGGGGGGAAGGTCTCGGACCATGTTTTACGTCATTTGGACATAAAGAGGGTGCTGCGGCAGTATTTGAGAATCTCAGAACTGTTTCTCAAGTCTGACCACCTCTTCGTGTTGTTCGGAGGCCCCCGTAAAGGGGAGGCGGTGGCGAAGGCGTCCATTTCTAGATGGATTAAAGAGGCAATTGCATCAGCGTATCTTTTGCAAGGCCGCTCGGTGCCAGTGGGCTTAAGGGCTCATTCCACTAGAGCGCAAGCGACTTCATGGGCGGAACACAGTTTGGTTCCACAAGTAGAAATTTGTAGAGCAGCCACTTGGTCCTCGCTTCATACCTTCAGCAAGCATTACCGCCTGGATGTCCTAGCAGCAAACGATGCCTGTTTTGGTGAGGCGGTGTTGCGATCTGGCTGGAAAGATCCCTCCCAATGATTACTGCTCTGTTACATCCCAGAGGTGGAAGACTAAACTGTAGGAACGATAAGGAAATAGAAATTACACTTACCTGGTAATTGTTGCTCCTTGAGTAACTACAGTTTAGTCCTCATTTCCACCCGGGGATGGATTGGTCTACAGTGGTGGTTCAGTTGGGAGAGGTGCAAGCCTACAGGTGAGTGGAGTTTTAATTGGTGCCTAACTGGCTCTATTCTTCGTATCCCTTTTCTGTCTCTTCTTCTTTCTCTTGTGCTTGATTAGGCATAGAGCGGAAAAGAGTAGGTACAAAAAGCAGTCTCCTTTCAGGAGAGGGGGTTTTTAGTTGTTAAATGTTCGGTTATGCCTTCAGTTTGGCTTTAACATTGAGTTTGATATGATAGCTACTTATTTGTTGCTCCTTTGAGTCTGTTTTGTCAATAGTTCACTGGGGGTTGATGGGAGAGACCAGCAGGTGTTGGGGTTTTCGTGGGTATCCCCTAAGATTATTTGGGAATTTTTCTATTTGTTTTATTGTGGCTGCTTGTGTTCAACCCCAACATATATATATACAGGACCCACCTTAAACAAATTGCTTGTACCACCATAAGAGCATGGAAACTTTTTATTTATTTTGCCAGGTCTGTAACATCACAAGCTTTGCTTTTCTTTTTAAATGATAAGGTACAAATCTCAATATCAATACGTAGTATCAATACATCTATAACAAGCAAAGCACCTGACTTAAGTGTAAAGGCTCCTGGGGACAGAGACAGCATCACTCCAGTGAGATCAGCTAATATCTGTCTGCCTATCAGAATTTCTCCCCTATATTTATATTCATTTTTAGGCTCAAATTGCTGATATGCAAATTTCCTTTCTTTTCTTATTCTCTATTCTTTCAAGCAAATCTGCTCCTTAATCTTTGGCCCTTTGCTTACCCTTGTGGTATCCTGTCTCTCCATTCTCATGGTAGTCCTCTTCGCCTTGTGCTAACCATGTTTCCTGTAGATTAACTGATGTTCTCCTTCCTTGTTTTTGTTCCCCTTTGTTCTTTCGAGGGATGCCTAGGTGGTAGTTTTCACTAGCTGTGTAGCTTTCAGAGCCTTTCATTGTGTCAGCTCTGGGTCAGGATGTTAGCTCATTTCATAGCTCAATCTTGCTGATTCTGCAGTTTCAGGATGAAACAGGTCAGCAGGCGATTTCTTTCTTAGGCCTAGTGCTATAGACGTTAGCACAAGATAGATTCAACATGAGACAAGGATGCCTGAAGGGGGATTCATTTTCCCTTGCACAGGCTATATCCAGTGATGTCATGATTTTGACATGCCCAGTCTCCAAGCTGCAGGAGGAGGTACACTATCCAGAGGTGGAGGACTAAACTGTAGTTACTCAAGGAACAATAATTATCAGGTAAGTGTAATTTCTATTTATCTAGAAGTAAGGAGATCCTGGATTCTCTACAGGGAGAACTATTCTGGCAACTGCTAACAGAAACAGTACAGAACAGGTGCACCAAAGGTGATGTAAAAACAGCTTTATTATAGGATCCCCTTCTCCCCCTTCCTTCTTTCATTCCTCCCACTTCCTCCCCCTCCCCTCCCATTTTTCATGTCTGTAGGTTATTAATGCTCATGAGTAGATTCACTGTGACAGCTCTCATCCTTCAATTGAATTCCATCCCTTTGGAACATTCAACATCATTTACCCTACATCATCATAGGGGTATGTTTACTAAAGGGCGCTAACGTCACAGTGGCGGAATTAGCACACGATAAGGTACGTTACCAGGTGATCAAGGTGCGTTATCACGCAATAACCTACCTTATCATGCAATAACGCGCCTGTGGCGTTAAGGCACCCTAACGCCGTGAAATCTGGCGCTGAAGGGTGGAGGAAGGCTCCCCAGAGAGCGTAGAGAAAGGGTCAGTGGGTGAAGAGTGGGAAGGGAGAGGCTCCAGGCACACTAACACTGTGGAATCCGGGTCTGATCACTAACTAGTGGAGGAGTAGCCTAGTGGTTGGGGCAAGGTACTTCAGGCCAGAAGGTCGGGGGTTCAAATCCCACTAGAGGACAGCAACCTTGAGCTGGAAGGACTGGGGTTTCTAGTCCCACAGGTGCTCCTTGTGGTCTTGGGCAAGCCACTTAACCCTCCATAGCCCATGTTCCCTGTAAAATAGTTATCTCCAAGTTATAATGCCCTGTTCAATGTAATTTCAGTTGTTTAATGTAAACTGCACTGATGTAGAATAGCGCGGTATATAAGAGAATGTAAATAAATAACACCAGTGAAACCCTCGTGTTAAGGCACATTTGCAGGAAAGAGAAACCATTTCCGTCAGCAATGGAAGCAAAGCCAGGGAAATCTAAAAAAAGTGATAGTTGTGATCACTGTTCCTTCTAAGCTGTGCGCGTGTGCGCGCGCACACACCTCGCCAAGCGAGCGCACACAACTTTTCAAGGAGCGCACAAAAATCACTGATTTCATACCTTGGGTTTTTTAAGGCCGCGGCTGCACCACCGATCTACTGCCATTCTGCGAATCTCTTCCTCTGTCTGCACTGAGTCCCCTGCCCTCACTCCTCTCACATGTGACCAGACGATTGACGAATCATGGCAGGCTAGAGGGAAATAAAAGGGAGGGGCAGCCAGCAAGCCAGCCTCTTTCTGCTCTTGTGCCTGCTTGCCTGCCAGCCACGCACCTCCTTGGATCCCTCCCTCAGCCAGCCTTCAGTGCCACGTGCTGCCTTGGATGCGAGAGCAACACACCGGTGCATCGGGAGTCGGGACACGGATGTTTTAGGTAGTGCTTCCTTCTTTGATAAGTTATAGCTTATTTAATTTAATTAAATTTTTTACATCTGCCTTTTGGGTGGGAAGGGGACCGCGCATGCCGACGTCACCCATATGTAAGTAAAGATAACAGCAAGCAGTGCACTCTTACGCTGTTCCCCTCTCTAGGTCCTTTTAGATGTAAATCCTTAAGAGCTGGATACCAAGGACAAACTTACTAACAGCAGTGTTACCCTACTTTCCAATTATTTAATGGAAAAAGGCTAATTTTCAGATAGTCAATGGCAGAGGCGTAGCATGGGGGGTGCAGGGGGGGCCGGGCGCAACATGGGGGGGGGCGCGCTCGCATTCGCACTCGCATTCGCACTCACACTCGCAGCTCTCTGCGAATCGCCGCTCCCCCCAGCAACAGCAGAGCATAAAATAAAATGCCACCCTCGCTGGCAGAGAGACGAGCAAAAAAATGAAATCAGAGATGCAAGCACGGAGCGATCTGCCTTCCTCCTCCTTCCCGGTCTGGCCCCCGGTGATCTTGGACCTCCAGACCGATGCCAGGTGCCCGATCGAGGGAGGGAGGGGGTCCCTGGCGGTTCACTGCCGCGCCCGCCCGATTTAGGGGGGCAGAGGGACTCAGGCCAGGTATCCCCTGTCCCCTAGCGCAGGTAGCAATGTGCTCTGTTATCACCCGCTCGCGCTTTCTTCCCTTCCCCCAGCCCCGGGCACGCGAGTTTGACACGGGCACATTCAGACAGTGTGATCGGAAGCAATAGCTGCTGTGAGCAGGGGGAGACGGAGATAAATCTCACTGCTCCTCCTAACGTCCGAATCCGGGCACTGCAGCCCACCTTCGCGTAGCCCGATTCAGCCTCTGCGCACCCCCCCCCCCCCTCCGAATATTATGGCAGGCTTCCTTCCCAGAAATGTCAGTCTGGGGGCAATCGGCCTATAGCAAGGACAGAGAGAACGCCGTACCTTTCAAAAAGGTGGCATCCTTTTGGGGGCGTGTGGCAAAGTTGGGGTAGAGGGCATATATCATTTATTTGTTAAATAAAATGCTCATCCCTAAGATTAGTACCAGGAACACTTACTGGAAGTGTGTGTGTGTGTGTGTGTGTAGAGTATGGGGGAAGGGACACCTTAAATCCAGGTTTAAGCAACAATATCACTTCCAAGCAGACAAATCAACAGAAGAATATAATTCATTTGGTACCAAATAAAACGAAAACAGCAGAGAGATCTTTCGGACTGTAGCAGCAGAGCGCAGACAAACCAATGATACCAAGAGTCAGTTCAGAAGGTCCAAATCATTTATTTGTGCACGAGTCTCAAGCAGAATTCACATTCAAAATGGCTGAGCAATGGCTGTTAGTAAAACAACAACTTTTATAGCTCCCCCCCCCCTTTCTTGTTTCCCGCGGCTCTACATATTAATTTAAGGGCGCTTTAAACAAAGCCGCTACGACCAGACCATGCTGTTTTTATAGTTTAAACACTTGGTTTTTTTTATTGCCATATCTTTTCAGTGGTTCATTTTTATTTCTTTTGTTATATTTATAAACACGATTTGTTTTCACATTGATTGCTGCTGGCACCTTGGTGCATGCTGTGAAAGCCGCTTCATCAGCTTGTCTATGGTATATACTTTTTTTCATTCTTTCATTTCAACATTTTGTTTCAAAATGGCCTCCTTTTAATGGAAATTTATGGCTTGTCTGGTCAACAAGCGATTCCAATTTTTTTACTTACTTATTTGTATCGACCCGTTTTATCTTTTTACAGTAAGTCATTTATTTAATACTCCACAGTAGATTGGGTGGTTCGTACTGTGGCCTCTTCTGGTCCAAGGTAAATTGCCTTTTCATCAATTCTCCATGAATTCTTTCACTCCTGCTTCTCTGTATGTAATTAATCCTCCATAGTTGGATTATGTTTTACATTCCCTCAGGATTTCTTCATTTATAGGTCCTCATGATATCCTTGTTTTATCATGTATGTATATGTTCTTTTGAAGTTCTTATTTATTTACATCGAGTATCTATGGCTTTAGCTTGCTTTTTATGATATTGTTTGTTTATATATGTTATGATTGTTTATGGATTTTTATGTTTTATCTATGTTTTATTGTTGTTTATATATTTATTCAATATACAGTGATTTTTTATGTGGTGTGATACATTATTCTATATTGCTATTCATTTATGATTAATTTGTTTGCTTATTTATTGTCTTATCAGTGGTATTTGATTGTGTATTTATGATTACTGAAGGAGCATGTTAAAAACACTATGGGACTGCTGCTCCTACTGAGGATGCTCTTCTCACAACTGTCACTGACTACTTTCTTCAGAAAGTTTGTTTAAAGCCATTTATTCCCTGACACCATTCTTACCTGTTGTGTAAGGCCCCCTAGAATTTCAGTGTGTGTTTTGCTCTTCTCTAAATGGTACTATTCATCTGTTTTAATGAGAAGGTGAAGAATGTCGCAGGAAAGCACTTAAGAAATGAGGAGTGGGATTTCTAAGTTCTTGCCCCCTTTTTATTTCAGGTGGTTTCCCCATAGAGCTGGCGAGTACAGGCATAGGAACCCTGTGAAAGAGGGAAAATGTCCTTGACTTGCCCCCACTTTTCTCTTCTTTCAACCAGAGATGATCTTTCTTTTTGCCAAATGTGCTTATCATACATTTGTACTTATCTTCAGAGAGATCTTTTAATGCCAAAAGTATTTATTATTTTTACTACATATGCATCCATCACCTCTTTTATTAGTGGTACTTTTTAGTCCAATTTGTTTTCCTCCATTTTCTTTTAAACAGATAGGGCTATTACAATTCAATGTCAGTTTCTTTTTCTTCCCCTTCCCCCCTTCCCTTCCCCCTTCCTCCCCCCCCCCCCATGTTACTGATGCTTGTTATCCCTCGGTCGTTGATTTTTAGTGTTCAGCTATTTTAATGTCATTTTAATGTTTTGACCTTTTTGGTACGTCACTATGCCATGTTTTTTTTTTTTTGAGTTGCTTTACATAAAATCTTGGTGTATGTTTTTATACATGTACATACCTTATAGCAATGTTCCCTCTAATTTTCTGTAGGCTGTGGGCATTTCTTTTGAATAATAAAGCACCTGCTGTGACCACCACACCACTTTTAAAATGTCGAAACCAATAGCAATGAGAGGTGCAAAACGTAAGAGAACGGCCAGAGCTTTTAAGCCTGAATGGCTTGAAGAAATGATTGAAACGGAGACACCGAAATCTCGGGATAAAACGTGCGTTCAACTGCGTGAAATATTCACTTACGAAGAGGATGACGGAGTAATCTGTTTATACTGCCGAGATGCAAAAACCATCGGAGAGTTTTCGAATGGCAAAATTTGGGATGATGTGTGGAAACTGGACTTTTTGAAACGACATCTGTCTAGTAAGACTCATGCTGAAAGTGTTAAGAAACTTAGAGCTAAAAATCCAAATTTAAGAGGAGGATTATTTAACTTGTTGCTTGAGAGCACCGCTGAAAAAGAGAAAAGGCAAATTAGTAATGAACGGAAGCGTTCTACACCAGAAGAAATTAAAATTCTAATTGATAGTGTTTTGCTGGCGGTTCGGATGAATATTTCCATGCTCTCTGTTCAAGATATTAATGAACACATGTCCAAGTACATAACCATTCCTGAAAGCTGGAGAAGCAAAAACTATTCGTTTGAATTTCTTGAAATTATAAACATGAATATCCAAGATAAGCTCATGGCAGATGTTGCATCAGCAGCGTATCATACTTTAACTATTGATGAAAGCACAGACATTTCTGTCAACAAATACTTAATATTGTACTTCAAATATCGGCCAGTAAATTCATGTCTGTATAAAACTTCATTTGGTGGGATGCTACAGTTGGAAGCATGCGATGCTGCATCAATAGTCAGTGCACTCCGGGAATTCTATGGGAAATACAAGCTTGACCTTAACAAAATGGTCATGTTTACTTCGGATGGTGCCTCTGTCATGTCAGGCAGAATAAATGGTGTTGCTGCGCAGCTCAAACAAAATATTTTGCATTTAGTGCAGCAGCATTGTGTTGCCCATCGTGAAGATTTGGGGATCTCTGAATCATGGAAGGAAGTAAAGTTGATGAAAGAAGTTGAAACTTTCATGAGAACTGTTTACACAACCTTTTGTCGATCTTCTACTAAAAGGTCACAATTTAAAGAATTAGCAGATGCTTCTGAATGCGAGTCAATTGCTTTTAGACCTCTGAACGAAGTGCGGTGGTTATCTAGACATTTTGCTCTTCAAGCAATTATTCGAAATTATGATCCATTATTAAAATACTTTGAAGAAGATAAGGATAATGATCCCATTGCAAAGTACTGTTATAAAAAGCTAAACAGCCATCAATTCCATATAACATTGCAAATTTTGAATGATGTTTTATCTGAACTAGCTTCATTAACAATGGCATTTCAGAAACGTGGGCTAACACCACTAGAAGCATATCATCTTGCACAGGGTAAGCTGAACAAAATCCGAATGCAATACTTGGGTGACACAGTAAAATGGACTGATAATGTTTATGTTTATTTATGTTTATTTCGAATTTGATATACCGCTCAGGCCAGAGGCATTAGAGCAGTTTACAATGCAAATCATTCAAGGAAATAGAAAAGAACGCCATTTATATGATAGGACAGAATAGAGGACAGAGACAGACAGAAAAGAAGAGGAGAGGAACACGGGACAGCGAGTTACCACAAAGTAGAAGCAGGTCGACCCAGTCCATGTCTTCGGATCAACCCACAGCCACAAACGCCATGGCCCTACGCCTAAGGGCCATGCCAAAGGGCCCTCAGGCGCGGGCCCGCAAGGCGCGGGCGCGCCTCAGAAGCGGCGGTTCTTTTATGCAGGGCTGCTGATGGTAAGCAGGGAAAGCGAGGAGGAGCTCCTGCTCACTCCCTCCTAAGATGGCTGCTCCCGTTCCACTGGCGTGCCTCAGAAGCGGCGGTTCTTTTATGCAGGGCTGCTGATGGTAAGCAGGGAAAGCGAGGAGGAGCTCCTGCTCACTCCCCCCTAAGATGGCTGCTCCCGTTCCACTGGCGCGCCTCAGAAGCGGCGGTTCTTTTATGCAGGGCTGCTGATGGTAAGCAGGGAAAGCGAGGAGGAGCTCCTGCTCACTCCCTCCTAAGATGGCTGCTCCCGTTCCACTGGCGCGCCTCAGAAGCGGCGGTTCTTTTATGCAGGGCTGCTGATGGTAAGCAGGGAAAGCGAGGAGGAGCTCCTGCTCACTCCCTCCTAAGATGGCTGCTCCCGTTCCACTGGCGCGCCTCAGAAGCAGCGGTTCTTTTATGCAGGGCTGCTGATGGTAAGCAGGGAAAGCGAGGAGGAGCTCCTGCTCACTCCCTCCTAAGATGGCTGCTCCCGTTCCACTGGCGCGCCTCAGAAGCGGCGGTTCTTTTATGCAGTTGAATGTAAACCATGTTGTTACAATGTTAACAGTTCTCGACAAGATACCTGGAGACGCTTCAGTGGATACTGGTTCCACACTTACTTTCATTAATATGCTGTGTCTCCATTTAGGGGAAAGATTTCCTGAAAATGAAATTGAGGAATGGTCTGCTTTTGATTTGACAGCAATAGCATAGTGTGATTATGAATTTGGAATTGAAAACGTCCGATCACTCTGTTTAAAGTACAAACAATTTCTTATGGAGGAACATATTATTGTTCAGCAGTACAATGACTTCAAGTTTTTAGTCGCAGAAAAAATCAAAAGCAAACTGATAAACAGTTTTCCGGATATGGTGACTTTGGCGTTTCAGAATGCTCCGTTTGCAGATTTAGCGAAACTGATTGATATTGGTGGAACATTTTTGGCTTCTAGTGCAGATTGTGAGCGTGGTTTCAGCTTGATGAACAGTTTAAAAACCAAAATAAGGAATCGCTTACATTTAGAACATTTGGAAATGCTGATGCGTGTTAAGAGTCATCTTCAAGATGGCGGATCAGTAGACCTTGATAAAATTTATTCAGACTGGGTACATTTGAAAGATCGAAGAGAGAAATTTTGAGAACATAGTAAGTGACAGCAGATAAAGACCAGCATGGTCCATCTAGTCTGCCCAGCAAGAGTAGGTGCACCTGTTGCTCTGTGCAGGCCACCTCTCCCCATGTCTTTGTTTAGGGGTGAACCCACCACTCCATGTAGGACACCGAACTCTTCTTCCATACATAAATTATTTACATGGAACAACAATGGCTTTCAATAAAAATTAACTGAAATAATACCACACTTGTGATTGTAATTACTAGAAATTTTCCGCTTCATTTAGTAATCGTCTATTTTCATTTAATTTGATTAACATCAATGTGGTGTACATACTGTATTCTAATGTGTAGTCAAATTTTAAAGTATATAACTCCAAGGGGCTTGTTTACAAAGCCGCGGTAGCGGTTTGCGATCGTAATCGGAGCCGCGGCCCCATTGATTTCAATGGGGCCGCGGCTGCGATCGCGATCGCGAACCACTACCGCTGCTTTGTAAACAAGCCCCCAAGTGTCGTTATGTAGCGCACAAAAAATTTAACCTTCCTTCAAAAGCCGCACAGCTGAAATTTTATGCGCACACAGCCTACAGAAAATTAGAGGGAACATTGGTTGTGATACATGTGCATAGAACAAATGGGCAAATAAACATGGAAAATGACCTGAACAAAATTTAAAATCACCATAACCAAGCTGGCCAATAGTGATATTAATGGGAAAAATAAAAAAACACCACTGAGAAAGCTCCAAAAAAAGATATCATTTTTGGAAGGATCTATGCTCTGTCCCCCTACAAGGTGAATGATCCCACATTGAAATAGCGCTGATCAGGGTTTTCCCTTTTTATTGGACAGGTTTCTTATGGCATGCACATGTGTGGAAACAGCAGGGTGAGGATGTCGGAAAGGGCAACTGTACAGATGCTGGAAATGGGATACAGAGGGCTGCAGGCGGCACATACTGTGGTGCAGCTGGGGCACAGTGCGGACTAGGCAGATGCCTAGGTGGCACATAGGAATGCTGAAACTGTACAGCAGCCAGACAGCAACTGATGAGGGCCCAACATAGGCACGAGTGTGTTACTCACAGTGTCACAAGGGATAGTACCCAGCAGGTACCCCCAAGGGCACAGAATATTGGCAGGTGGTGGTGGGGAGGAAGCGTGGACATCTATGCAGGCACCCCTACCCCAGATCCCACACCATAGGCAGCTGCCTACTGGCACATTGGATGGCCTGAGACTGCACACCACCAGCATAAGGGCATGTCAGCATGGTGGTGGAGGGGTACTGGTGGCGGAAGGGGCAGTGGCATCTGCCCACAGCAGACCATGGCCTAGCCCTGTTTAGGTGGGTGCCGTGCACTGAAACAGACAGGCTCTGTCTGATGAACAGTCATGGTATCCCCAGGGAATGAACTGTCCCTGTGGCAACAGTGTGGTGCAGTACACACAGCCAGTGTGTTCAGGAGCAGAAGGTCACAGGTTCAAGTCCCAGCTGTGGCTCCTGCCAACCCATTCCCCATATTTTACCCAGTGGTAATAAAGACGGAACCTTTATTTCAGATAACATAAACATGCCTGAAACGCCTATATTTTACCCTACAGAGCACAGACACCATAAACATGTCCAATACCTAGAGCAGAGTTTCCCAACTCCAGTCCTGGAGGGCCAAACACCATTCAGGTTTCATGCTGTCTCTAATAAAGATGCCTGTGCTGCATTTGTATGCGCCGCCCCCATGGTATGCAAATGTATCTCATGCATATTCATTAGGGACAGCATGAAAACCTGGACAGTGTTTCGCCCACCAGGACTGGAGTTGGGAACCTCTGCCCTAGAGCAGCGGCCAACAGGGGCAGAAGCACCCGCACCCACAGGCCCCATTTTCCAAAGCCTCATGGAGAGGCAGGATGTTGGGCCCTGCGCACAGCAGCATCTCCAAATACTAGCACTTCCATACCTTAGCAATGCTGCCCTAAACCTGGGAATACGTTACACATATATCAAAAGGTTGCTATGATTAATGGCAGATAGCAATTCCTAGGTTCAGCACAATTTACTGATTGAGCTGCATCATAGCAACCTTTCTGATATCTGTGGAGTGTGTTTCAGTTCTGGTTTCTGACAGTGTTTACCACCCTGGGGAGTGACCCCAACAGTATTGCATACCATAGCCATGCCTGCACTGTGCCCAGGACTGGTGCAGTGGCCAGGGCTGCCAAAAGCCTCTATATGTGCACAATGCTGGCATAGGTGTGGGAGTGTGTGTCTGTCTATCCAGTGTGTGGTGGCTGCCAACACCTTACTCAGCCCACACTGCTTGCACTGTTTCCAGTGTTAGCCTGCCAATGTGCATAATGAGGAGCAAGGTACTGTGGGTATGGCCCGGACAGGGTGGCCTGGGCAGGATGCATCTGCACAGGGCATAGGGCAATGGCTGGGACATTGTAGTGCCCGGCCACCACCTGCACGGACAGGGTAGCCACAACATGTCCTGCTGGGAGGTCACTCTCACCCTGACTGAGCAGTGACCACGGCATGGCTAGGTTCCCCCATAGTGCTATATAGCATTTCTCTCAAGTGATATTTATGGGTTCTCTTTTCTGGGGCCTGATCACTGATTTATCTGCTTGGTGGGTGTGCTCATATCCCAGTTCTGGATGCACACATCTTCTCCAGGAACATGCACTATGAACTAACTAGCAGACTGTCTGTAGTTATATGTGTATGGCTGGAGGCTTGCTGCTGGAGAATGTCAGATAGTGGTGGGGGGCAGCTGAGCATTTCCAGGCCTACTGTCTGTCTGCCATTGCCTTATGGATGTGTACAGATCTGCATTGACTGCCCTGTAGGGTGTCTGTTCCCCAGCAGGACTGGGGTTGATGGTCCCCTCTACTACCACCATTGCAGGGAGATCCTGTTTCCCACCCTGAGCCACAGAGGGCGGGTTGGGTGGTGGTGGTGGTACATAAGGCTTGAAACAGTGCTGTGTTGCTTTTTCCTCAATTTCAACTACCAGTCAAGTACTCACATTGCTCTTAATTACAGACTACAAAAAATGTGATTTTATCTTGTCTGGTATATATCTTAGCACATTGGTGGTTGGGCACCATTTATTTAACCAGTTTTTTATACTGCCTTATCAAAGTGATGGGCAATGGAGGGTTAAGTGGTTTGCCCAAGGCCACAAGGAGTGCCTTATAGGACTAGAAATCCCAATCCCTCTGGCCTGAGATTGCTGTCCCCAGGTGGGACTTGAATCCCTGGCTCTACTGGCCTAAGGTACCTTTGTCCTAACCACTAGGCCACTCCTACCACACCATTTTGTTTAGAATAGATGGACATGTTTGTTTTTCAGAAGGTTTTCTAACCTTAAACTGACAAAAAAACAAAAACATTTTTGCTCTTTATTTTTTGATCTGACTTTTTCCTTGTGATTGTAGTTTGTGGTTTAGAACCTGGCTATATATTTATTTTGATCATTGTTGATACAATAATAGCAGCTATGGATGCCACTATCAATCTCATCGCTGGCCTTCCTCTTTTGCGTTGACTTTCAATGTTGCCAAGCATGTCTCCAATGATCTCTTCACATGTGTCCAAAGTATGAAAGTAGAAGTCTCATCTAAACGTCTAAAGAAAGCTGTGGTTTGATACTCTAGTACTGCATGGTTTGTTATTCAGGCAGTCCATGGTCTACACAGTATTCTTTGCCAGCAATATCATTCAAAGGCATTGATTTTATTCTAGTGTTATTGAAAGATGTGTTATTGAAAATACCATGGCTTCAACAAGTCAGATCTTCTGCAATGAGGGGACATAGGATGAAGGTGAAAGGGGATAGACTCAGACGTAATATGTGGAAATTTCTTTATGGGAAGTGGTAGATGCATGGAAGTCTCCCAGTGGAGGCAGTAGAGATGAGGCTCTCAGTTCATTATTAGTAATTTTTTTTTAAAGTGCTGTCAAGTCAGTGCTGACTCCTGGCAACCCAGCAGCCCCTGAGTTTTCTTGGCAGGGTATGACCTTAAGTAGATTACCAGGTCTTTTCTTCCAGTGCAATGGGGGAATATTTTGTGCTGTTGGGCAAAAAGCTCTGTTGGTTAGAGTTCATTGTTTTTGTTCCATTCACAGCAAGCTCTTTGAAGCTGCTGACCTCATCAGGTGTTATTTCTCTCCCTACCCACCTCTGCTCCCACCCACCCCATGTGAGCAGTCTTGCTTTATAGGGCAGCTCCCCAATTAGCTACATACAGGGGCACCGAACAGCACTGTTAGAACACGCTTAAAAGAGGTTAACTGCTTTTTCTCTGAAAGGATAGCTGAGGAACAGGCAGGTACTTTGGTAGGTCTTTTATTTCAAAAGGTACCAAAACTCTACCAACTGGCACATGGCAGGGAAGAATCATATTGCCAGAGCTGCTGCCCCCTTTACAGCCTCTGACTCTGAAGGACAAATTCCATGTGCAGGATACCTGCATGCTGAAGGTCTCAAAAAAGTAGTACAGAAGATGAGAGGAGGTGGCGAAGTTGAGGAGCATTCAAGAAAATGAGAAGTACATTGATGAGATGCTTCTTGAAACATTCAAGCTCCCCAACAGAGGTGAAGATAGGAGCCTGCAGAATGACAAAAACTGGACACAAGTCACCAGAGCCCACAGAATCACCAACCCAACTCCTCCAACCCTTGAATTGAAGAACCATTATGCAACCCTAGAAGTGGACTAGATGAAAGTATCCCAGGAAAGAGAAGAACCAGAGCTCGAGCACCCCAAAGTTGCAGAATCAGTGACTATAAGGAAGTGAAGGGTAGTGGTGGTTGGTGACTCTGAGGGGTACTGAGGCGTCCATCTGCCAGCCAGACTTGATGTCCAGAGAGGTGTGCTGTCTGCCAGGTGCCAAAATCCAAGATGTTATGGAGAGTTTGTCAAGACTCATCAAGCCTACTGACTATTACTCAATGTTGCTCATCCATGTTGGCACTAATGATACTGCCAGGTATCCCTCTGAGCATATCAAAAGTGACTTCATGGCCCTGGGACAGAGGGTGAAGCAGATAGATGCCCAGGTGGTGTTCTCTTCAATTCTCCCTGTTGAGAGTAAAGGCCGAGGCAGATAAATGCATGGCTGCGTGGATGGTATCATAGCGTTTTGGTTTGCTGGACCATGGGATGATGTTTCAAAGGCTTGTAAATGGGTGTGCTTGTTGTGAAAGTTCCACAATCTTGGCAAAGACAGGATTTACATGGCTTGCAAAGGATTGTGGGTGTTGTAGTCCATTCACACAATATCAGCCGTTCAACAAAAATAATGAATTGTAGTTGCTTGAGTGTAAGCAGAAAACAGATTTTATTTATAGGGAGTTATTCCCTCGCACAGATATGCTTGGTAACATCAATAGGATACTTTCTTCAGGATTTGTATTCATGAAAACAGAACAAATAAATAAGGCAACTCAAACTTAGGCAATCGCTTAATAAAGACCTTGATGGTACAGAAAAGGTCTTTCTTCTACCCCCTGCTAATAACTTTCTTAGCAGTGCTTAAATGAAAAATAAACCCAAAAGGATAGTGTTCTTTGTCAAAAGAAAACACACAACTTTCTTCTATTCACACAGTGAAGAAGTTTTCTTTCCAGAGTCGATACCTTCCTGGTATGAGAAGAGTTTTAAGATGGTCTCTCTGGGTACCCTACTTCCTTATCTTCAGAAAGATGATTAGCTATGCTCCCTGGATCTAAAGAAGGTGTCTATCCATATACTGAAAATATCTCAGATTCATCTTGAGAGGATTGCACTTTCAGTAACAAGTGTTACCCGTTGGACTGGCCTTTGTACCTAGAGTCATCACGAAGTGCCTTGCAGTGGTAGCGGCCTATCTATGTATACTAGGGGTTTTTCTGTTCTTACTTTGATGACTAACTCATAAAAAGCACCACTCCAGATGGAGTCCGGCATTCAATGCAGCTGACCATATGGGTGCTAGAGCTGCTGGGTTTTATTGTCAATTACCCAAAGTCCCACAACTTCAGCCCTCCCAATGACAGGAGTTCATAGGAACTCTCCTCAAGGTGAATCAGGCAAAGGCCTTTCTCCTTCTGGATCACCTCCAGAGACTGAGGACTTTAGTCCACAATACCCAGCGGAGACTGCAGCTCGCAGATTGCTGACCAAGCTCGGCCATATGGCCTCCACAATACACACCCCTGGTTCATCTGTTGATGAGACAAGCTCAGTGGACATTAAGTACTCGGTGGAAGCAAACCACTTCTCCAGGACTGGGTAGAAGTCATGGTACCCCTTGGCCAGTCCCTGCATTGGTGGTTGGATCCTGGGAACCTGCTCAGGGGCCTCTCCTTTCAGCATGCGAAGAGAATTGCTTCCTAGTGCACAGCACAAGCACTGGATCCCCAAGCTCCTTGAGTTTCTCTTATATCTCTGAGTTGGGTCTCAAGTCTAATTCTGTCAGGGTCCAACTCAGCATGATTGCGGCCTACCAATCTAGAGTTCTTTTGTTACTTTGCCTTTCCTTGCCTTTCTCTATTCTGTTCCTATCTTTTCTGTCCTATTTCTTTGATTTTATGACGTTCCTTTTCCTTTTTTCTGCAGCATTTTTAATTTTGATTTTACGGTTTTATTGTAAACCACGCAGATACTGATGTTATTGGGTGGTATATCAAGTATGTAAATAAACATAAACCATTGCAGTTTGGAGGGAAAGTCCATATAGTTTCAATCTTTGGTGGTTCAATCCATGTAAGGCCTGCTCCTTGTGAGACCTCCCTTCAAGACTAAGGCAGTAGCTTGGGACCTTAATGTGCTTTTGGTTCAGCTCATATTGGCTCCTTTTGAGCCCTCAACTCCTGCCCCAGGGGCTTCTCCTTTCAGTAAACTGGCTACGGACACATCCAAGCTGGGATGGGGATACATCTGGATGGCGTTCACACGCAACAGATGTTCTGTTGGGATCTCTGAGGGCCTCGACGAGAACATCTTATGCTTTCAAATGGAAGAGATTTGCTTCCTGGTGCACAGCACAAGCACTGGATCCCCAAGCTCCTTGAGTTTCTCTTATATCTCTCAGAGTCGGGTCTCAAGTCTAATTCTGTCAGGGTCCAACTCAGCGCAATTGCGGCCTACCATTGCAGTTTGGAGGGAAAGTCCATATAGGTTCAGTCTTTGGTGGTTCGATCCATGTAAGGCCTGCTCCTTGTGAGACCTCCCTTCAAGAATAAGGCAGTAGTTTGGGACCTTAATGTGCTTCTGGTTCAGCTCATATTGGCTCTTTTGAGCCCTCGACTCCTGCCCTTTCATGATCTTGACCTGGAAGGTCTTATTCCTGGTGGCAGTTATCTTAGCACACCGCGTTAGCAAACTCCAGGCTCTAGTGGCTTATATGCCTACACCAGGTTCCATCATAATAGAGTGGCCCTGCACATTCATTCATTCTCGATTCCTCCCGAAGGTGGTATCTGCTTTCCATTTTAATCAGTCGGCTATGTTACCGACTTTCTTTCTGCAGCCTCATGCCCGTAGAGGGGGAAGCGACATTGTATACACTGGAGCCTTGGCCATCTACCTTGAGTGGATGAAGGTCCACCAAAAGTACATACAGCTGTTTGTCTCTTTTGACCCCAGCAAGCTAGGAGCTACTGTTTCCAAACACACTTTTTCAATTTGGCCGGCAGACTGCACCTCTTTTGCTTATGCCCAGGCTGGCCTAATCCTTGATGGTTATGTCACAGCTCACGACAGAGCCATGGCTGCATCAGTGGCCAACTTGCACTTGGTCTTCATGGAAGAGATCTGCAGGGCTGCAGCATGGTCTTCTGTCCACACATTCACATCTCACTACTGTCTGGATGGGGATTCCAAATGTGACAGCAACTTCGGCCAATCTGTACTCCAGTATTTGTTTGGGGATTGGAATACAACTCCATCTCTCCAAGGCCCTTCTGTCTATCCAAGCTACCAAAAAAAAAAAAAAGGAAATAACCAGAGTATGTTCATGAATGTATTGGGAAGAGGCTGAATCAGACGCTTTCCCCTTTGGGGATTACCAGTGCTGTACAAAGTTGATTTTCCAGGTCCTGTTCACTTGCCCCTATTGGGCTTTTCAGCCTCCTATTTTCAGTAGCCTGTAGCTTGGGAGTCCCATACGTGAGGTCATCATTCCTGCTTGTCTATGGAGAACACCTGCTGCTACAGGTGAGTAACTACTTTTTTCTCTGTGGACAAGCAGGAATGAAGTCCTCACAAACTTCCCACTTCCCTGAGTTGTCTTTTGCTGCAGCTTTGCTATCATACTGGAGAAGATGGCGCCACAGGAAGACAGGTGCGCAGGCACACTGGAGCCTCCCAAAAGCTTCCAATAGAAGCTGGGGAGCATGCCTGCATGGGGCTCAGTCACTGACGTCACCCATATGCAAGGACTTATTCCTGCTGTCCAAGGAGAACTACCTTTACAGCTATTGTTTATTGTTTACTGAGAACTTAATATACTGCCCATCAGAAAAGCGTCTAAGCAGTTTACAAACATATCAAAGGCTGCTGGAAAAGAGAAAAGAACGCCAATTCAAATGGACAAGAAAGGAAAGAATAGAGGTAAAGAATAGAGTGGGGGATAAAGGATGAGAGGACAAGTGAAAGGAGTAGGCTGGTAAGTGCGCTTCAGCAGGGGGGGGGGGGGGAAGAGGGGCGGTAGGAGGGGGAAGGTCAAAGGTGAAGCAGAAAAGGTAGGTTTCTAGTTTGGCCTTGAAAGTTTTGAAGGACGGTTCCAGGCAGAGGGCTGTGGGGAGCGAGTTCCCGAGACGAGGGCCGAGGAAATAGAAGGCAGATGAACGGGTGGATTCCAGATGGGCCTGGGACGGGGAAGGGAGAGACATATGATTTACGTGAAAGGAGCGGAGAGCACGGCGAGAGGAGTGAAGATGGACCAGATCAGCGAAGTAAATGGGGATTCCAGTGTGGATCGACCTATGAACAAAAATGAGAAACTGGAATTGAATCTGGTAGGGTACGGGGAGTCAGTGCAAGCGGATAAGAAGAGGGGTGATGTGGCCGAAACGGGAGGCATGAGTAAGAAGGCAGGCGGCGGTGTTTTGAACGCGTTGCAGGCAGTGAATTTGTGACTGGAGAAGACTGGCTAGCGAGATGTTACAGTAATCCAGTCGTGATATGACAAGGGAAATGAGCAGAGTGGTCATTGAAGAAGGGGTGAGAAAGGGACGGACGGTGGAAGTTGCTTTAGGGTGATAAAAAGAGCGTTGAACCACAGAGGAGATGTGATCTTTAAAGGAAAGAGAAGAGTCAAGGGTGACACCAAGATAGTGTAGAGAAGTGACGACAGGGATAGGAGAAGAGGAGAGCTGAGGGACCAAGGGGGGGGGGGGGGGTTTAGAAATTCCTGAGGTGAACCAAATAGCTGAGGTCTTAGAAGGGTTAACGTGGAGGAAGTTAGAGGAGAGCCAAGATGTCACGGAAGAGAGACAGTTGTTGAGAGGGGAGATATCAGGGGCAGTGGAATCAGTGTGGTGGAGAAGGAGAATGTCGTCCGCGTAGTAATAGGCAGAAAGACCTTGTTGTTGGACCAAGAGTAAGGGGGGCGAGGAAGACATTGAACAAGAGGGGTGCAAGAACAGAGCCTTGGGGAACGCCGCATGGGAGAGGGGGAGAAGGTAGACCCTGAGAGGACTGAAAAGGACTGACAGGAGAGGAAAGAGCAAAACCAGTGAAGAACAGAGCCGGCAAGTCCGGCATCGTGCAACGTGAGACAAGGGTGCTGTGATCTACCAGGTTGAAGGCGGAGGAAAGATCAAAGGAGACTGCAAGAGAGAAAGAACCGTGATCGTGAGCAGCGTGAAGTTCATTGAGGAAAGAGAATAGACTCGGTGCTGTGGCCGGGGCGAAAACCTGATCTCTGGGGGTGTAGGGTGAGGGAGGATTCGAGGTGAGAAGACAGTTGGGTGAATACAAGTTTCTCCAGGAGCTTGGAGAGAAAGGGGAGGTTAGAAATGGGATGCCAGCTGGAGGAGGAGGAAGGTGACAAAGGGCCTTTCTTTGGAATGGGACAAATGATGGCATGCTTCCAGAGGGTAGGGAAAGTGCAGGAGGAGAGACTAGAATTGAAAAGGGAGAGAATGTGGGGAGAGAGAGCCAAAGAAGAATCAAAAAGCCAGTGGGAGGGGATAGGATCTGCAGAGCAATAGGTTTTCCAGGTAGAGGCAAAGGCCCTGGAAAGGACTTCAGCGGAGATAGGCTCAAAGGAGGACCACTGATGAGAGAGGGGAGGAGGCGAAGGAGAGGGAGGGGAGAGAGGAGGAGGAGGGGAGAGAGGGGGAGGGCATGAAGGGAAGGAGAGATGGAGGGAGAGAACCCTGGAGGCGAAGTACGAGGCTAGAGAAGCAGGATCGGGAGTAGCAGGGGGAGGGGAGGGGGTGGAGAAGGAGTGGGATCGGAAAGGGAGCGGAGAACAGAATACAACTGATGGGAGGATTTAGAGGAGGTGGAAATAAGAGTGGAGAGGTAGTCCTGTTTGGCTGAGTGAAGGAGAGTGCGGTAGTGTCGGTGACAGGTACGGAAACGATCCAGATTTAGGGGCGGGGGTGTTTGCGCCAGAGACGCTCGGCGCAGCGGAGATGCCTGCAGTGGAGAAGACCTGGGTGAAACCAAGGCTGGTGGTGAGGACAGCGAGGGGTGGGATGGGGCCGAAGAGCGGCAAGGTTGTCAAGTGCGGTCGAGAGGGTTGTGTTCCAGATGTGAACCATGGCGTCGACGGGAAGAAGGTGGAAGTCTGCGGGTAGAAGGACATTGGAAGGGGGGAATTGAAGGAGGGTGTTACGGGTGATATTACGAGACAGGGGTGAGTGGGATGGATAGGGGGGGGGACTAGGATGGGATGGTGGAGAGGGGAGGGAGATGGAAAAGATGAGGCAGAAATGATCTGACCAAGGAAGAGGGAGGGAGGGAGGTAAGGGAGGAAGGAACAAGAGGGGAAGCGGAATGAGAGATGAGGTCGAGAGAGTGACCGGCTGTGTGAGTAGGAAAAGAAACAAACTGAAGAAGGGAAAAATCAGATAGGAGGGTAAGAAAGGCATGATCCCGAGGAGAAGAAGGGGAATCGACATGGACATTAAAGTCTCCAAGGATCAGAAGTTGAGGAAATAGGAGGGAGGCTTCGGATATGGTCGAAAGAAGGGAGTCCCACAGAGGGGGTGTTGGGAGGGGGGAGCATAGAGGAGAAGAAAGTGAAGAGGGGGGGGACGTGTCTAGGCGAAGAAGCAGGGATTCGGTATAGAGAAGGATGGGAGAAGATTGTTCTTGGAGAGGGAGGGAGGAGCGATAGAGGACTGCAACCCCTCCATCGCTCCTGCCTCGGCGAGAGGTGGAAAAGGCGGAATAGCCTGGAGGCAGGCAGCGGTTAAGGAGGGGCTCCTCACCGTCCCTCAGCCAAGTTTCAGTCAAGAAAAACACATCAAGGGTGTGCTGAGAGATGACGTCATGAACCAGGACAGACTTCGAACGGAGGGAACAACAGTTTAGGAGGGCAAGTTGCAGAAGAACACGTGTTTGGGGGAGAGGGGAGACTGAAGGAAGGGGGGGGGGACAGTAGATCAGATTGTTAGCATTTCTGGTAAGGTGGCTAGAGGGGTTTTGGGGTGGGGGACACTGGCCGCCAGCCCCAGTGAACAAAGATAGCGGACATAGTAAAGGACAAAGAAAAGAAAAGGATATGTAATGAAGCAGTAATCAGAGGACAAGACTTACCAGGAGGCCACAGGGTGAAGGCCAATGGAGTCGGGTCACCAGGAAGGAGGGAGCAGGGCTGGTGGAGCGTGTGTAGGCAGGGGACTGTGAGGGCTCTGGATCCTCGCCCCCGGATTTGAAAAATTAAAAAGAGTAGCAAATCACTTGATCCAGATGGCATACATCCCAGGGTGCTAAAAGAACCGAAATATGAGACTGCAGACCTACTATTAGTAATTTGTGAACTTTCGTTAAAATCATCTCTAAAACTTGTAGGTTGGAGAGTGGCTAATGTAACACCAATTTTTAAAAAGGCATTCCAGGGGTGATCCAGTGAATTACAGACCTCTGAACCTGACATCAGTACTGGGCAAAATGGTAGAAACCATTATAAAAAACAAAATTACTGAACATGTAGAGCGTCATAGGGGTATGTTTACTAAGGCGCGGTAAAGTAGCATTGGTAACGTTATCGCGTGGTAATGTTACTGCGTGGTAACGTTATCGGCAGCGGTAACTATCCCAGAAGGCAGGGAGAAGGGGTCAGTGGGTGGGGAGAGGCTCCTGCTACACTAACGCTTTAGCCAAGGCCAGTCTCTTGTCTCACTAAGGGGTATGTTTACTAAAGCGTCTTAACGTGCACCCAGCGATAATGTGTAGGATGCCATAAAAGGAGTGGGCATTCCAGTCTAAACGTAGCAATCGTGGATTATTGCGCAATAAAGTACGCTGCGCACATTATCACGCGATAGAGGGAGCCGCGCACGTTACCATGCGGTAACCCTAAGTAGGCGCGCTGACCTGCAAATACAACAACAGAGGAGTAGCACAATGGTTAATACATTGACTGATGAAACAGGGGTCATGAGTTCGATCCCCCAGTGGGCTTAATGAATAAGGATGTCTGAGGCATTACCCTTTACTTTAAATCAGTGCTGTCTGAGCCATTTTTTTTTAAATTTAAAATTAGTGCTACCGGAAAACACACCCTCACAGTGCCGTAATCTAAGGTGCCGCATAAGGTGCCCTATAAGGCACTCCAGAGGGCACATTATAAAGTGCACTGTCCGCCAAGGCACCCTATAATGTTCCCTATAGGGCACCCTATAGGGCGCCTTATAAGGCGCCTTATAGGGCGCTTTATGGGGTGCCTTATGAGGCGCTTTATGGGGCGCCTTATGAGGCACCTTAAGGTTACAACACTGTGAGTATGTTTTTGATGGCAGCACTAATTTAAATTAAAAAAGAAAATGCCTCAGACAGCCCTATCAAATCCATGACCTCTGCCGTCACAGGCAGTGAAGTAACCAGTGGGCTACATCTCTATAACTGCTAACAAACCCCTGGCTGGCTACAGAAGGACTGCAGGTCACCACACAAGCTGTCTGCTGTGGTTACAAGGATAGGGCTAACCCACCCCTACCCATGATGCACTATACATGCAGATAAGCAGTCCAGAGATGATTACAGGATGGGGTATGCACCCCCACAGCACCTAGGCCTGGTAGGGGGAACTGACCGTGTGTGTCACTGGCACAGAGTAGCTACAGACCGTCACATAGTGGGGGTACTGTGCTCACCCTGAGGGTGAGGTGGGGCACCCAGCACCAGGTCCGCAGCACCTTTCATCAGGGCCAGTGTGTGATAGGTAGTTCCTGCAGACACACCTAGAATACACCTGTGTCCATCTGTATTTCTCAGTCACATCTAGCCCTTATGGACTATGATGCACCCAGAATAGTGCATATCCTGTGTGGGTGCTATGGTCACATGATTTAAGTGAAGGGGGTGTTTGGATACATAGGCAGATTATATAGCACCACCCAACCCGCCCTCTGGAGCGCAGGGTGGGGAACAGGATCTCTCACCAACAGATCCACATTCTACATCCCTGCAATAGTGGCAGTAGAGGGGACCATCAACCCCAGTCCCTGCTGGAGAACAGACACCAGTCCTGGGCACAGTGCAGGCATGGCTATGGTATGCAATACTGTTGGGGTCACTCCCCGGGGTGGTAAACACTGTCAGAAACCAGAACTGAAACACACTCCACAGATATCAGAAAGGTTGCTATGATGCAGCTCAATCAGCAAATTGTGCTTAACTTAGGAATTGCTATCTGCCATTAATCATAGCAACCTTTTGATATTTGTGTAACGTATTCCCAGGTTTAGGGCGGCATTGCTAAGGTATGCAAGTGCTAGTATTGGGAGCTGCTGCTGCACGCAGGGCCCAACAGCCTGCCTCTCCATGAGGCGTTGGATAGTGGAGCCTGTGGGTGTGGGTGTTTGTACCCCTGTTGGCCTCTGCTCTAGGGAAGAGGTTCCCAACTCCGGTCCTGGTGGGCCAAACATGGTTCGGGTTTTCATGCTGTCCCTAATGAATATGCATGAAATACATTTGCATAACATGGGGGCAGCGCATGCAAATGCAGCACAGGCATATTTATTAGAGAAAGCATGACACCTGAATGGTGTTTGACCCTCCAGGACTAGAGTTGGGAAACTCTGCTCTAGGTATTGCACATGTTTATGGTGTCTGTGCTCTGTAGGGTAAAATATAGGCATTTCAGGCATGTGTATTTTATTTGCATAAAGGTTCCATTGCTATTACCATGGTTTAGTAATGGGTAACATATGGAGACTGGGTTGGCAGGAGCCACAGCTGCGACTTGAACTTGTGACCTTCTGCTCCTGAACACACTGGCTGTGTGTACTGCACCACACTGTTGCCACAGGGATGGTTCATTCCCTGGGGATACCATGACTGTTCATCAGACAGACCCTGTCTGTTGCAGTGCACGGCACCCACCTAAACGGGGCTAGGCTATGGTCTGCTGTGGGCAGATGCCACTGCCCCCTCCACCACCAGCACCCCTCCTCCAATTATGCCGGTGGTGCTTGTGGTGCGCAGTCTCAGGCCATCCAGTGTGCCGGTAGGCAGCTACCTATGGTGTGGGATCTGGGATAGGGGTGCCTGCATAGACGTCCGTGCTTCCCCCCACCACTGCCTGCCAATGTTCTGTGCCCTTGGGGGTACTTGCTGGATACTATCCCCTGTGACACTGTGAGAAACACACTCATGCCCATGTTGGGCCCTCAGAAGTTGCTGTCTGGCTGCTCTACAGTTTCAGCTTTCCTATGTGCCACCTAGGCATCTGCCTAGTCCGCACTGTGCCCCAGCTGCACCACAGCATGTGCTGCCTGCAGCCCTCTGTATCCCATTTCCCAGCATCTGTACAGTTGCCCTTTCCTACATGCCCACCCTGCTGTTGCGGCACATGTGCACGCCATAAGAAACCTGTCCGATAAAAAGGGAAAACCCTGATCAGCGCTATTTCAATGTGGGATCATTCACCTTGTAGGGGGACAGAGCATAGACCCTTCCAAAAATGATATCTTTTTTTTTAGCTTTCTCGGTAGTGTTTTTTTATTTTTCCCATTAATATCACTATTGGACAGCTTGGTTATGGGGATTTTAAATTTTGTTCAGGTCATTTTCCATGTTTATTTGCCTTTTTGTTCTGTGCACATGTATCACAACTATCACTTTTTTTAGGTTTCCCTGGCTTTGCTGTACATTGCTGACGGAAATGGTTTCTCTTTCCTGCAAATGTGCCTTAACGCGAGGATTTCACTGGCATTAGTTTTCAGACCCGGATTCCACAGCGTTAGTGTGCCTGAAGCCTCTCCCCTCCCACTCTCCACCATTGACCCCTCTCTCCGTCCTCTGGGAAGCCTTCCTCTGCCCTTTAGGGCCTGATTTCACGGCGTTAAGGTGCCTTAATGCCACAGGCGTGATAACGCGCCTTGATTGCCCGATAACGTCACTTATCGCGCACTAATTCCGCCGCTGCGACATTAACGCCCTTTAGTAAACATACCCCTAAGACAATTCTGAAGGTTTGAATAGATAGGTAGATAAAGAAGAGCCGGTTGATATAGTGTATCTGGATTTTGAGAAAGCCTTTGATATGGTCCCTCGTGAGACTGCTGGGGAAATTAAAGAGTCATGGGATAGGAGGCAGTGGAATATTGTGGATTAGGAATTGATTAAAAGAGAAAATAGAGCAGGGTGAAATGGCCAGTTTTCTCAATGGAGAAAGGTTAATACTGGAGCACCCCAAGAAATCTGTGCTGGGCACGCTGCTTTTTAACATTCGTAAATGACCTAGACATTGGAACAAGTGAGATGATCAGATCTGTGGATGTCAAAATTATTCAAAGTTGTTAAAACACAAGAGGATTGTGAAAAACTGCAAGAGGACTTTGATAAATTGGGAGACTGGGTGACCAAAAGGCAGATGACATTTAATGTGGACAAGTGAGAAGTTATGTACTTACGGAACAATCTCCCAAAACTACTCTTACACGATGCAAGGTTCTACATTACAAATTAATTACCAAGAAAAAGGATCTAGGTGTCATCATGGATAATATGTTGAAACCCTCTGCCCAGTATGCAGTGGCCAAGAAAGCAAATAGAATGCTAGGAATCATAAGGAAAGCAATGGAGAATAAAACCAAGGATATTATAATGCCTATGTATTGTTCCATGCTGCAACCACATCTTGAATATTGTGTGCAATTCTGGTCACTTTATTAGAAAAGGTATCGAGAAGAGCCACCAAGATGATAAAGAGGATGAAAGAATGCCCCTATAAGGGAAGGCTTAAAAGAATAGGGCTTTTCAACTTGCAAAAACAGATGGCTGAGGGAAGATATCATAGAGGTCTATAAAAATGATGAAGAGAGAGCTCCGGCCGCGAATTACCGCGGCCGGACACAGCCTCTGGGACGGCAAGCCAAGGGTTAACCTTGGTGGGGGGCGGGGGGGGGGGTGAGGGAGGGGGCGGCGTGGCGTCCGGCTATAGAAGAGCCGGACGCGCTGCGTTTCGCCCTCTTTCCCCCTTTCCAGTGGCGTACAAGTGGGCAACGGACAACGGAACGGTCCTGATCCTTCGGACGTGCGTCGGAGCAGCAGCTGCCTCCTCGTGGCCTACATCCCTCGAACTCCAGACGAGTGAGGGCATCCGCAGAAAAAAAAACAAAAAAAAACCCCAGCGATTTACTGCTGCGGACCTCTGCAGCCACGTCGGAGCAGCGAGCGAGTGCAGGCAGCCGCTTCGGAGCAGTGATCTCCTGTGGCCTTCGAGGTAACATGCATAGGGCAAGATGGGGGGGGGGGGGCAGCAATTCAGCGATCGGATGCGGGTAGAGAGGAGGATACAGGGGGATTGAGCGGATGGCGCTCAGCGCCGTGGCTCTGGGCCCCGGTGGAGTTCTAAATTCTGAGCGGGCAATTGGCAGGTCAGGGGAGAGCACGTGGCGGTGAGGCAGGGTCTCCATGCATGGAGTGGGCCATGGACGGCGGAGGATCCCGGCCATGCGGACCATGTGCGCGGCAGGCACTCGGAGTTGCCGGGGGTTGGGGGGGGGGGGAAATTACGTTTACAAAAAATTTCAAATAAGCAAAACAAGAATCTTACTGTAGATAGTTGAACCAAGAGTGCTGCACTGAATTTTTAACGAACAGGATGAGTCTGTCTCTAGCTGCCTCAGTTTAACAGCTGCCTTCTAGATAACATATAGGGATTCAGGAGCTGCGATGACGGGGAGCTGAGCAAAAATAAATAAATAAATAAAAAAATAAAAAAATAAATAAATTTAAAAAAAAGCGGAAAAATCTGTAAGGACTGTAATGAAATTAAATTAACATTAAAAAAAAAAGGGGAGATAGGAATTGTATGGCTGGGCTGTTCCTTTTTTCCTTGGTTTGTTTTCCTCTTCCTTTTGTTTTCTCTCCTCATGCATATGTGCTGGCTGAATGCCGGGAGACCTTGAAAGCAGGGTAAGGCTGCCATCTAATGGCCAAGGAGCATATGGCCAGGCTGTTTTCAGTCTGTTTCCCTTGCAAAAAAAAAAAAAAATGTGTGTTTCTGACGGCTGGGATGTTTTTGTTTTCTCCCTCTTTTGCTGGAATAAATATGACATGGGCCTGGGGAAGGATAAGTGAATTATGCAAGGGAGGTTGGATATATCACCGTGGATATGTGCTTTGCCTTTTCTCCTATAGCATTATCCAACAGGGTACCATGCCGAGAAAAGTGGCGCAGAGCGGTGAAAAGGACAGCGGGAGGCAAGCATGCCCCGAGCAAGCAGGGTCCAGGCAAGGTGCACAGAGAAGAACAACACGCGTTGCTTTAAAACGGGCAACGCAGGAGAAGGCAAAAAAGGGCGAAGGGCCCAAAAAAGGACACGCGGAGACGACTACACGGCAAAGCAGCAGACGGGCCCCAACACGGCAGCAGGCACCCGCCCCCACGGCATCGGCCTCCAGCCATGAGCTAGACGAACTCTTCAAACTCATACGCGACCAGGTGAATCAGCACGGTCTGAGCGCGTTTAAGCAGCGCCTGGAGTCTGCAAACGCTGGGCCAGCGGTCGGGGAGAATGCAGACCCACCAACGGTGAATGACAGCATGGCAGGCATCAGCAGGCCCATGCCAGGCACCAGCAGCAGTATGCCGGGCATCAACGGCAATAGCCTGTCCGACACCAGTGGCAGCACGCCAAGCACCAGCAGCAACATACCGAGCACCAGCGCAGCGGCCGGTGAGTATACTGGGGGGAAGGAAGCCTTAGCAGTGTCTTCTTCGTCAGAGGAGTCTAACTCTGATTCAGACGGAGATACTTCTTTAGCGACAGCAATGCGGAGCATGTTGAAAAAATTCACAAAGAAAAAGAATAGAGCCCAAAACGAAAAACACCTAACAAGGGTATGGACAGGGCGCGGGGAAAACCCCATACGGGGAGCGGGGAGTGGGGAGGCCAGGGTAGCGGAGACAGCAAGGGCAGTCCCGTCTACGCTAGCAAGCCCATTAGTGGTGAGTGGGGACCCGCGCTGCGGAGTGAGCTCTCTTGCCAGCGCGGTGCCCAAAAAGATAAAAAAGCGGATATGGCGGAGGGAATTTATTGACATCTTCTCTTTGCTAATCAGAGACCAGGATGCAGACCCCAATGAGAATAAGGAGAAGGATAGGAGATGGGAGAGAAGACCCAAAGTAGCAAAATCTATCAGCAACTGGGTCTCCGCCTTTCACATATATATGAGTATCGTTTTAGAACGGGAGCCCGAACTCAGCCAATACCTCATCAAATACCTGGACACCATAACACAAGCGCACAAGCGTCTAGGTGGTTGGGCCTGGCTCAACTACGATATCAAGTTCAGACAGAGCTTGGCCGAGGACCCAACTATGACCTGGCAGCACAGGATCATTGATCTATGGCTGGAAGAGATGTCCCACAACAGACCATTGTCGCAGGAAGCGACCTCGCAGTCCTTTCAGGCGCCGCAATGGTGACAGAATTACCAGCCGGCCGGCCGCAAGGCGTGCCGGCAATACAACACGGGAAGCTGCACTTGGCGGCCGTGTAAGTTTAGGCATGCATGTTCCGGATGTGGGGGGAACCACCCCGCCACCTCATGCCGAGCTGGCAGGGATAACAGGCCATTCCGGCCAATGCTCCCTAGAGGGAACGATGGGCCTGGCACCAACCCCCATCAGGCTTGACCGCATGAGGCCTTGGCTGAGGGCATACCCCCAAAAAGACAAAGCTTTCAATATTGAGAGCGGCTTTGCTTACGGATTCCGGATTCCAGCCTCGGTCACGACGCAGGGCCGGCCAATACGTAATTCAACGTCAGTCATAAAATTTGCAGGGGTCGTACAGCGCAAGATACGGCAAGAAATGGAAATGGGGAGAGTGGCGGGCCCTTTCACTTACGTACCCCTCCCAAACTTGATACTGTCCCCCTTGGGGATAGTACCAAAGAAAGAGCCAGGAAAGTTTCGACTAATCCATAACCTGTCGTACCCAGAGGGGAGTTCGGTCAACGACCACATCGACCCAGCCCTATGTTCCGTGAAATACTCGACGATCGATCAGGCCGTGGGTATCATACGGAAATTAGGGCAGCGGGCGAAGCTGGCAAAAGGCCGATATCGAATCGGCCTTCCGATTGCTCCCGGTTCACCCAGACTCCTTTCCACTGCTGGGTTTTTCCCTCGACGGGGAATATTACTATGACAAATGTTTGCCCATGGGGTGCTCCATATCGTGCGCATACTTTGAGCTGTTCAGTACATTTGTACATTGGGTCATCGAAGATATTGCGGGGCACGACACCGTCGTACATTACCTGGACGACTTCCTATTCATCGGGAATGGGGAAGAAGGATGTCAAAGGATCCTCAGCACATTTGAACACATTGCCCAGCGCTTTGGGATCCCCCTAGCAAAAGACAAGACCACTGGACCCACAGGGACCATCACATTCCTGGGCATAGAGCTCGATGTAGCAGCACAGCGGTCTCGGCTGCCAGATGAAAAAATCTACAGGCTGCGAGCTGCCGTACGCGGAATCCAGGGGCGGATGAAGGCAACACTAGAACAGCTACAATCCTTGCTGGGTCTGCTATGTTTCGCATGTAGGATCATGCCAATGGGACGGGTCTTCTGCCGTCGCATGGCGATGGCTACAAGGGGAGTAAAAAAAAAACACCACAAGATCCGCATTACGAAAGGCATTCGTGAAGATCTACGCATGTGGGAGCTCTTCCTGCAATCCTTCAATGGCCTAGCCTTCTGGCAAGAGCCACCAGTGACGAGCGAGTCTCTGGACTTCTTCACTGACGCGGCAGGAGGAAGCGGCTTCGGAATCTATTTCCAGGGTGCCTGGTGCTCAGAAGAGTGGCCGCCCGAGTGGCAAACCGAGGGTATCACTAAGGATATTACCTTCCTCGAGCTATTCCCCATAACGGTGGCCCTATACATCTGGGCCCCTCAGCTAGCCAACAAGGCAATCATATTTCATACCGACAACATAGCGGTCGTGTACGCCGTGAACGGGATGCGGGCTCGGACTCCAGGGGTCGTCGCACTCCTCAGGCACATAGTGTTGATATGCCTAAAGCATAACGTAAATATCAGGGCCGAACATATTCCTGGCCATAATAATAACATTGCCGATGCTCTCTCTCGTTTCAAGATCCCACTCTTCCGATCGCTCGCGCCCAGTGCCGATCCCGACAAGACGGCTATACCACCACAGATATGGGAACTTGGTCCACCGAAGTTTGGGAGCTTGTTCTGAGCTCCCTATCCGAGCGGACAAGAAGAAAATACCTGGCGGCCTGGGAAACATTTCAAGCCTTCTGCAGAGGAACCGGACTCAAGGACGGTGGCCCCACGACAGAATCCATCTTGCAGTGGATCCTACACTCCAAGAGCTCTGGAGTCAAGAAGTCAATGGTACAATCGCATTTGGCTGCAATCACCTTTTTCACGAAGGTGATGGGTAAGACCAATCCACGAGCAAAGTTTGTTATAGCCAAGGTAATGAAGGGCTGGAAGACAGAACAGCCCCGCACACCAGACTGGCGACGCCCAATAACACACAAAATCTTGCAGAGCCTGATAGCAGTCACGGGTCAGATATGCTTCAACAATTTCGAGACCCGGCTATTCAGATGCGCATTCTCATGGGCATTTTTCGGAGCATTCCGAATAGGCGAACTGGTAGCCTCGGCGAGCCGAGAATCGGCCGAAGGCGGGATCCGAGAGAGCGATGTCAGCATGCAAGACGGAAAACTCATACTGCATATACGACAATCAAAAACTGACCCCGAGGCAAAAGGCGCGCGGGTAGTGCTGGCCCCGCTGTGGGGGGACCCATCCTGCCCAGTGGCAACCTTCCATGAATACAAGCAGATACGCCCTGCAAGGGCTGGGCATTGGCTGGTGCACTCGGACGGAACCCCCCTCTCGCGGTTCCAGTTCGCTAAGGTATTAAAGCTGACACTTGATGCAGTGGGTTTGGAGGCATGTTATTACGGCACCCATTCATTCCGCATAGGGGCCGCTTCCACGGCGGCCCACATAGGTATGACGAGGGAGCAGATCATGACCATCGGGAGATGGCGCTCCGAGAGATACAAACTTTATGTACGCCCGGTATGACGCCGGGCGTAAGCCTAAGGTGTATTATATTAAAAAAAAAAAAAAAGAAACAAATGCTGGTTTTACTTGCTTGCTTGTTTGTTAAGTAATGAATATTTGACCTGTTTCTCGCATCGTTGTATTCCTGTTTCTAGTGACTGGTTTTTTCTTCACCCATTGTGATCTTAATGAGATGTGTTGGTTCCAATAACATCATACAGGTGCCAATCCCCAATTCGAGGTGTGGATCTGCGGCCATTCGTTTGTTCATTGGGCAGAAAAGAGGACGAGACAGAGACCGCAGGGCCATAATCTGGGCTTCCCTAAGGAACAACTGGTAGTGAGATGGCTGGGGCGACGTGGTATGGTATGGGACCAGCTGATGCCATGCCTCTTACAGTTGAAGAGGGCGGGCGGACAGCCATGGGCAATTGTGGTGCACCTGGGCGGCAATGACCTGACGGGTACGCGCAGTGTTGAGCTCACCAAGAAGATGAAGAGGGACATGCTGACACTGACGGGTGCCTTTCCAGGAACATTGCTGGTATGGTCCCACATCATACCGCGGCGAGTATGGAGGGACGAGTGGTCCCATCAAGCAGTAGAGAGAACGAGGAGAAAAGTGAATAGATGGATGGCCCGGTTCATGGACTCAATCGGAGGATACGGCATCGTCCACGACCTGATAGAAGAGCGCTGCCACGGATTGTATCGCACGGACGGGATACACCTCTCAGACATCGGGATGGATGGATACCTCTGTGCCATACAAGACACTATCGAACGTTTATGGCAGAAGACGTGGGTTGGCCACAGCAGGGTGGGGTAAGAAAAAGGGGGAACTCCCCGGCAAGCGAGGGGTCGCAGCCGGGGAGGATTGGCAGAGAGATAGGGACCCCATCCTTAGGAGAGAGCGCACAGCCCAGACATGAGAAGGGGGAGTGGGGCACATGGGAACTAACGGGTCCCCCAGAGTACAAAGATGGGTAAGCAGCAATAGTGCCGAGAAGACCTCCTGACGCTTTCACGGCCGGAGAGGCGAGCATACACCTTTCTCAGCGTACCTCTGCGCAGGCCTTTTGACGGGCCCTGGGCAGAGGCTGATACAGACACTGCTGCAAAAAAGAGTAACGGAGCCCTGAAGGGCCGAGGGGGGACCCGCTGCAATGCCCCCCCCCTTGTCCACGGTCATTTTTGTGGGGACTAACGGCAGTGGGGAAGTGGCTTGGACGGCCATGTTCCAGAATATCCCTGCCGGGCGGCCGAAGAATGGTCAAAAAGATGGGGATGTGCCTCTCGGGGGAAGGATGAGGTTAAGGGAAGTAAGAATTACGATGTTTTGATGTATATGGTTGTAATGCTGTTATATATATATGAATCTTGGATGTTACAATGTCGATGTTGTTAAAATTATGCTGTGGCCAACAGTTTTAGTACTGTGCTTTCCACTTATCGTTTGACAAAATATGAATAAAGACATCTTTTGTGGCAAGTCCGGATACCTGGTCTTTATTTTCGGGTAAAAAGGGGGGGGGGGAAGGGAGGGGGGGTGAGGGGGGGGGAAGGGGTAACGACCCGCGGCGGTCATGCTGGTCCCCTGGCTGTGGAACAGGTCAGTGTTTTACTCCTTCAAAAAAGTAGAAAAACTAGGGGACACACAATGAAGCCTCAATGTTGCACACTGTAGACTATTCTGAGAAAATAGTTTTTCACTCAAATGTATAATCAAACTCTGGAACAAAACATCTCAACCCATAAAAGTTATACAAGGGGTTCCACAAGGGTCTGCCCTTTCATCCCTGTTGTTCAACATCTACATACAGCCAATCTGCAACATTCCAATGAAAAATGATATTAAATATACTATTTATGCAGATGACATTATGATATTTACATCCGTCTCAATTGATAACCCTGACTATTCAAAAATTTTAGATTGTCTATCACAAATGTCTACATGGTGCAAAAACAACAACATGGAAATTAATTTCAGCAAGACTGAGGCTCTATTTGTCTCTCGTAATCCTGCCTTCACTCATCCATCTGACATCATGATAGAAAACGCTATAGTACCTATAAAATCAGAAGTAAAATATCTTGGTGTTACCCTGGACAATCAAATGAACCTTAAGGCACATATAAGTAAAACAATCAGAAATGCTTATTACAGGATGAAAATTATCAGAAGACTAAGGCCCCTCCTCGAAACCGTTCACTTCCGTAATGTTTGCCAGGCATTAATTACCCCCTTACTCGACTTCTGTAATCCTATTTACCTTGGTCTAACAAAGCAAACACTCAAGCCATTACAGCTCGCTCAAAAACACCGCTGCACGAATAATTTTTGGATTATCAAGTCAAGAACATATAACACCCATTATGAAAGAACTTCACTGGCTACCTATAGCGTCTCGAGTAAAATATAAAACTATAATTTACATTTTCAAGATCAAGCAAAACTTTTCTGCAAACAGCCTAATCTCTCTCACTCAGTCGGACATAAGCAAAAGACCAAGAAGAAAAGGTACTTCCAACAGAGTCAGCACTTCTAGTGACTTTAGAACATCACGTAAAGACACCAGAAAGGGCATTCTCTTTTGCTGCCCCAACTATTTGGAACTCTCTCCCAAGTGACTTGAGAGCAGCACTGGACCTCAAAGACTTTAGAAAACAGCTGAAAACTATGCTGTTTATAGAACACTATGGTCATTTAAATTAATTAATTCACTTAATAGGAATGACCAATTATATAGAAGTATGTAATATAGCTCATGTTGTATAATAGTACATAATGTATATAGTTCAATTTTCTACAAAGCACTACAATTTACTATATCAATCTACATTTACTGCTTGTTTACACTTTCACTTATATTGTATGTTTGTCAAACCGCTTTGATTTTATGATAAAGCGGAATAGAAATACTATTAAATAAATAAATAAATGTAGTAAAAGCTCTTACTTTAGTTGGGTTTAAAAGACATCTGGACAAGTTCCTGGAGGAAAAGTCCATAAAACATTAAAGAGGACCAGAAAAATCCACTACATACCCCTGGGATAAGCAGCATGGAATCTGTGTGCCTTTTTGGGAACCTGACGGGTACTTGTGACTTGAATTGGCTGCCATTGGAAATTGGATACTGGGCTTGATGGACCCTTGGTCTGACCCAGTATGGCATCTCTTACATTCATTACTATGCATTCTAATAGTAAATACAGAATTGGAAAGCTCACACACAACAGTATTTGCAGTAGGCTTCATCACCAGGCACACTATAAATCCAGCCTTCTAATGAATTCTCTTCTCCCATTGCAGCAGCAATCATCACACGGTGTGGTTTCAGATAAAAGCCAAGGTGCAGTCCAATCATAGCAAGCTCAAAGTCTTAGGGGTATGTTTACTAAACAGCGCAATTGTGCGGGGCGCACTTGAGCGTGCGCTAAGGTACCTTAGCGCACGCTAATAGTGCGTTTTGGTGCCCCGCACGCATGCACTCCGGCCGCACACGTGCGCGCCGCCCGCCAAAGTGCGCGGCACGTTGATGTGCGATAGAGGCGTGGAAATGCATTTCGAGGGCGGAGGAAGGCTCCCGAGGGGCGGGGGGACAGGGTCAATGGGTGGAGAGTGGGAGGGGAGAGGATCCCCGCACAGGAGCGGGGCTGAATTTCGGCAAAAAAAATACCGCGAGTGAAACCCTCGCGTTAGAGCCGATTTAAAGGGAAGAGAAACCATTTACGTCAGCAATGTACAGCAAAACCGGGGAAACCTGAAAAACGTGAGCAGTGTGATACATATGCACAGAACAAAATAGCAAATATAAATTGAAAATGACCACAACAAATTCCAAATAAATTATAATTCAGCTGGGCAACAGTGATATTAATGGGCAACCATAAAATACACTCCCAGGAAAGCTCCAAAAAAAAGAAATGATTTTTGGAAGGGTCTACGCTCCGTAGACTCTTTCAAAGGCACTGCATTTTAATGGAGCTTTCCTGGGAGTGTTTTTCAGGTTGCCCATTGATATCACTGTTGCCCAGCTTGGTTTTGGGTTTTTTCCCCTTTTTTGGAGGTCATTTATGAGGTGTATTTGCACCTTTGTCCCCATACAAGGTAAACGAGCCCACAGTAAAATTGTGCAGATAGGGTGTCTGACTCGTGCGGCCAGGTTTCCTATCTCCAGAGACTACACTTTCTCTATGGCCACAGTGTGGTGCAGCAGACACAGCCAGTGCCTGTAGGACCAGAGGGTCACAGGTTCAAATCCCAGTTGGGGCGCCTGCCAACCCAGTCCCCATAGCTTTACCCACCACTAAACTGTGATAGTACAGACACTCCTTTATTGCAGAGAACATAAGCATGGTTCCAACACCTATATTTTACCCTACACCGCACACAAACCATAACAATGGGCATTACCTACAGCCGAGTCCCCCAAATTCAGTCCTGGAGTGCCACAACTCAATCAGGTCATATGCTTTTTCCCAGATAAGGACATGTCTGCATGTTGGCGGAGGGTACAGGTGGTGGAGGGGGCAGTGGCTGCAAGCCACAGCAGACAGTGGCCTAGGCGTGTGCAGGCTGGCACCGTCCACCGCAACAGACAGGCTCTGTTGTATGTACAGTCATGGACTCCCCAGGGAAGGCAGCATATCTGTGGCAACACGGTGGTGCAGTGCACACAGACAGTGTATGCAGGAACAGAAGGTCACAGGTTCAAAGGCCAGCTGGGGCTACCACCAATCCTATCCACATATTTTTCCCACAACTAAACCGTGATAGTAAGGACAAACCTTTATTGCTGAGAACATACTCATGGTTAATACGCCTATATTTTACCACACCAAACACAGACACCATAAACAGCCGCATTACCTAGAGCAGAGTCTCCCAAATGCAGTCCTGGAGGGCCCCACACCATTCAGGTTCCATGCTGCCTCTAATAAAGATGCCTGTGCTGCATAACTATGCACCACCCCCATGGTATGCAGATGTAGCTCATGCATATTCATGCGGGACAGCATGAAAACCCGAATAGTGTTTGGAACACCAGGACTGGAGTTGGGAAACTCTGCCGTAACGCAGCAGCAGCCAACAGGGCCAGACACACCCACACACCAACCCACAGGTCCCATTGGCCAATGCCTCCTGGAGAGGCAGGACATTGGGCCCTGCCTGTATCTCCCAATACTAGCAGTTGCATACCTTAGCAATGCCACCCTACACCTGGGTATATGGTACACAGCTATCAAATGTTTCCCATGATAACTGGCAGATATCAATGCCTACGTTAAGCACATTTTGCTCCTTGGGCTCCACCATAACAATCATTCTGATGTCTGCGGGGTGTGTGCTGCAGGTCTGGTCTCTGACAGTGTTTACCGCCCTGGGGAGTGACCCCCAACAGTATTGCGTACTGTATCCATGCCTGTACTGTGCCCAGGGCTGGTGTGGTGGGTATGGCTGCTGAACTCCTCTATAGTAGCACAATGCTGGCATAGGTGTGGGGGTGGCTGTCTGTCTATCCAGTGTGTGGTGGCTGCAAACACCTTCCACAGCCCACACTGCCAGCAATGTTGCCAGTATTGGGCTGCGAATGTGCATAATGAGGAGCAAGGTACCATGGGTATAGGCCGGACAGGGTGGCCTGGCCAGGGTGCATCTGCACAGGGCATAGGGCACTGACTGGGACATTTTGGTGCCCGGCCACCACCTACACAGACAGGGTGACCTCAGTATGTCCTGCTGAGAGATCACTCTCACCCTGACTGTGCAGTGACCACAGCATGGCTAGGCACCCCCATAGTGTTATATGGTATTTTTCTCATGTGATAGATATGGGTTTCCTTTTGGGGTCCAGTCACTGATTTATCTGCTTGCTGTGTATGCATCTCCACTGGGAACATGCACTGTGGACTAATTAGGATACTGTTTGCAGCTTGTAGTGGCTGATGACTTGCTGCAGGAGAATAGTAGATAGTGATGGTGTGCAGCTCACCATATCCTGGCCTACTGTCTGTCTGCTATTGTGTTATGGATGTGTATAGAGCTGCATTGACTGCCCTGTGGGGTGTCTGTTCCTTTGCAGAGGGGGGGGGGTAGGGTAGAATGTGTATCTATTGATGGGAGACCCTGTTTGCTGCCCTGGGGGGGGGGGGTGCATGGCTCACCTGGAGGCTACAACTGACTGAAACAGACAGAAATATCCAAGGTGGTTCTGCAGAAACTACCTATCCCACAGTTTAACACTGCTTTGGACCTCCGACATGGCCTTACTCAGCCATGGAAGGTGCTGTGGACCTGGTGCTGGGCGTCTCACCGCACCCTCAGGGTGAGCACAGTACCCGCACAATGTGACGGTGTGTAGCTACTCTGTGCCAGTAAAACACACGGTCAGTACCCCCTAACAGGCCGAGGTGGTGTGTGGGTGCACATTGTCACTTCTCTCTACCAGGCCGAGGTGCTGTGGGGGTGCATTGCCCATCTTGTGTTAATCTGTGGACAGCTGATTTGCATGTGCAGTGCAGTGCAGTGGGAGGAGTGGCCTAGTGGTTAGGACAAGGAACTTCGGGCCGGAGGGCCGGGGGTTCAAGTCCCACCTGGGGACAGCAATCTCAGGCCGGAGGGACTGAGATTTCTAGTCCTATATAGGCACACCTTGTGGTCTTGGGCAAGCCACTTAACCCTCCATTGCCCATGTTCCCTGTAAGTATTAGCGTATGTGTGTCATATCCCCTCGTGTTAAATGTATCTCCCAATTGACCGCTTTGACCCGGTGAAAAGTGGGATATAAATACAGCTAAATAAATAAATAAATAAATAAATCATGGGTATGGGTGGGCTAACCCTGGTGACCACAGCAGACTGTCTGTGTGGTGACGTGCATGCTCTCTGCAGCCAGCCAAGGACTTGCTAGCAGCTGTAGCCCAATGGTTACTTCACTGCTTCTGAAGCCAGAGGTCATGGGCTCAAACCCACAGTGGGGTTATTTGATAGGGTTATTCAATGCATTATCTTTTGTTAATGTACATATTTTGATGCCAGCAAAAACACCCTCAGCGTACTGTACCCATAAGGTGCCTCTGAGGGTGCTTTTAAGGCGCCCTATAGGGCACCTTATGGTTCCCGTCCATATAAGGTGCACTATACATTATCCTGTGACACAACCTATAGGGTGCCCTATAGGGGACATTTTAGGGTGCTGTGGCGGACAGTGCAATTTATAATGTGCCCTATGGAGTGCCTTATAGGGTGCCTTATACGGCACCTTCAATTACGGCACGTGAGGGCATGTTTGCTGGCAGCAATTAATAACATAAAAATAAAGTGCTGCAGGACAAAATATGTACAATGCAAAGCTGATGCCACAGCCAGCCTTATGTATTAGGCACACTGGGGAGCAAACTCATGACCCCTGTATCAGCAGTCAGTGCCTTAACCATTGTGCTCCACTGCTGCTCCTCCTTGCCTGTCAGTGCACCTACTTATGCTTTTCATTCCTTACACTGCACAGTGCTGCCATAAAAAACAGTACCCTGACCTTGCGGTACCTCATACGGCACCCTCTAAAGCGCTCTATAAGCAACATTCTAGGGTGCCTTGGCTGACAGTGCACTTTAAAATGTGCCTTATAGGGCGCCTTATGTTAACACGCTTTGAGAGTGCGTTTGCTAATAGTGATAATTAAAATATGAATAAAATGCCTCCTAAAGCAATCTTCCCCATAATATGCTATGCCTCAGCCAGCCTTGTTCATTGGGCACTTTGGGGGATTGAACCCCTGATCTGGGCACCATTGTTCAGTGTCTTCACCATTGTGCTGTGGTTCTGTTTCTATGATTGCACATCAGCGCGCCGCCTTATGCCGCCCATCATTTAAATGCCTCCTAAAATAATGCCTCAACCAGCTGTTTCCATTGGACACTGTGGGGGATTGAAGCCCTGATCCCTGCACCATTGGTGAGTGCCTTAACCATTGTGCTGTGGCTCTGCTTGTCTTCCTGCATATCAGCGCGCCACTTATACCGCCCAGTATTATAATGCCTCCATAAACATCAGCGCGCCGCCTTATGCCGCCCAGTATTAATATGCATCCAAAAACATTAGCGCGCCGCCTTATGACGCCCAGTATTTCTGCGCCTCATAAATTAATGCCTAGGCCAGCTGTCTTCATTGGGCACTGTGGGGGATTGAACCCCTGATCTCTGCACCATTGATCAGTGTTTTAACCATTGCGCTGTGGTTCTGCTCTTTTTCTTGCACTTCAGTGCACCACTTATGCCTCCCGCGCAGCTATCTCATGCGCTAAGGTGCGGGGCGCACATGGGCGCTGCGCACCTTAGCGCATATGTAAATTCCGGCTTTTCTTTTTCAGGACAGAACGCCCACTCCTTATATGGCACCCGCACACTACCGGGGCCCGCACTTTACCGGGGTTTTAGTAAACATGCCCCTTAAACTTCAAAAACACTGACTTCAATAAAATGGCCAAGTACCTGAAGGAGGAGTTGGCAGGGTGGGAGGGGATAAAGGAAGTGGAATTGCAATGGGCTAAACTAAAGGTGGCAATAAAAGGGGCAACAGATAAATATGTAAGGAAAGTAAATAAAAACAAGAGGAGAAGGAAACCTATTTTGTTCTCCAAAGAAGTGGATGCTCAAATAAAGGCAAAAACCACAGCTTTCACAAAATTCAAAAGCTTGCAAACAGAGGAACACAGAAAGGAATACAGGATCAAAACTAAAAGAGACAAAAGGAGAAATAAGGAAAGCAAAATCAAAGACAGAGGAAAAGATGGCTAAAGATGTGAAGTGTGGCGACAAAACTTTCTTCAGGTATATTCGGGAGAGAAGGAAAATCGGAGATGGAATTACAGGACTCAGACGTGTTGGGAGCGGATTCGTGGAAAGTGACATTGAAAAAGCGAAATTGCTAAACAAATACTTCTTCTCTGTTTTTACTAAAGAAAATCCTGGAGAAGGACCATCTGTGACTCCCAAATATAAAAATGGGAATGAAGTAGATACCACACCATTCACAGAAGATGATGTGTTAGAACAGCAGCAGAGGCATAAATAGCTCAACCAGAGCTCTGTGAACCTCTGTCTTGAAGGACTAGAAAGGGGGACTGTTACTTCTGGAGAGAAATCTGCAACTGTGAGTATATACTTCTGGTAATTTTCTAAAAAGAATTCTTTGTATTAAAGCTACTTAATCTGTGAACCCACTGTTTTTTGTTGGATCAGTTGGGGCCTAGTAGCAGCAATTAAATTTTGAATTTAAAACACAGAGGAGAGCTTTCTGGTTACATTTCATACCCAGCAGAGAGCTTGTAGTTTAAATTTAATAGTCACTCAGGGCCAAGTAACAGCAAAGTACTTTTAGTTTAAATTTAACACACAGAAGAGAGCTTTCTGGTTAAATTTAGTACCCAGCAGAGAGCTTGTAGTTTAAATTTCATAAGAAGTTAGAGCCTAACAGCAGCTAAGAGCTATAATTTAAATCAAATCAGAATTTAGCTTAGCACAAAAGGCAGAACAGGGTCTGTACTCTTTGAGCAACAAATAAAGTCTTCTAGAGACCTTTACAAAGAGGCCTTCTACCTAGGGGGCAAGAGACTTGTGAAACCTTTTCAATAGGTGTTAACACCAGGTGGCAGATCAAAAGGCCATTTTGAAAGACTCCTCCTATCCAAGCAAGGACTGTTAATTACCCAGGAAGTTGGTCACAGCATTACCTCAGCAGCAGAGGCATAAATAGCTCAACCAGAGCTCTGTGAACCTCTGTCTTGAAGGACTAGAAAGGGGGACTGTTACTTCTGGAGAGAAATCTGCAACTGTGAGTATATACTTCTGGTAATTTTCTAAAAAGAATTCTTTGTATTAAAGCTACTTACTCTGTGAACCCACTGTTTTTTGTTGGATCAGTTGGGGCCTAGTAGCAGCAATTAAAGTTTGAATTTAAAACACAGAGGAGAGCTTTCTGGTTACATTTCATACCCAGCAGAGAGCTTGTAGTTTAAATTTAATAGTCACTCAGGGCCAAGTAACAGCAAAGTACTTTTAGTTTAAATTTAACACACAGAAGAGAGATTTCTGGTTAAATTTAGTACCCAGCAGAGAGCTTGTAGTTTAAATTTCATAAGAAGTTAAAGCCTAGCAGCAGCTAAGAGCTATAATTTAAATCAAATCAGAATTTAGCTTACCACAGCAGCACAAGACAGGGTACTGTGTAGCAGCCCTCTTTTAATAAGTGTTATTTCCCTCCCTCCCTCCCTCCCTCCCCACACCCACCCTCCCCTGGGATAATCATAGCTTTATAGGTACTTACACATCTTAAAAGACAGGAGGTGCTTTCAGGTGAAACTCATTACCCAAATCAGTCATACACTAAGGACCTGAGATTAATTAAGCTTCAGGTGAACAAGGTATATTAAACGTATTAGGTACAGTTTTACTGGTATAAATACCCATAGCAACCCCTAGTAAGTAAGAACTTAAAGATCTAGACACAAACTTAAAACTAAGATGCAGACAGCAGTCCAGCAGCGGGATGGGGGCTTTCCAGTCTTTTGCATTGAGTGTCACATGTATGATTTTCTCCCAGTTGGTGAGAGGTCTTACGTGTGCACTAGGTGCAAGGAGCTTTTTTCTCTCAGGGAACAAGTCCGTTCTCTAGAGGCTAAAGTAGCAGACTTGGAAAACATAAGACAGACAGAGAGGTACATAGACGAGACCTACAGGGATATAGTCCTGAAGTCCCACCTCCAGTCTGGCAGCACCCCTGTTGCCATGGAGGACAGAGGTCACGTGACAGGAGAGCATCACCCTGGTGTGGCAGGAAGTGATCCTGTAACTAGGACCTGTCCTCCAGGTGATGTAAAACCCTCTCGCACCGAGGAAGTTTCTCCAGGGCCATGTGCCCATGAGGGAAGGGTTAGGACAGCCGTTATAGTTGGTGATTCGATCATTAGTCATGTAGATAGCTGGGTGGCTGGTGGATGTGAGGATCGCCTGGTAACATGCCTGCCTGGTCCGAAGGTAGCGGACCTCACGCGCCACCTAGATAAGGTCTTAGATAGTGCTGGGGAGGAGTCTGCTGTCTTGGTACATGTCGGTACCAATGACATAGGAAAATGTGGTAGGGAGGTTCTGGGGCAAAATTTAGGCTTTTAGGTAGGAAGTTGAAATCCAGAACTTCCAGGGTAGCATTCTCCGAAATGCTTCCTGTTCCACGCGCAGGACCCAAAAGGCAGGCAGAGCTCCGGAGTCTCAATGCGTGGATGAGACAATGGTGCAGAGATGAGGGTTTTGGATTTGTTACGAACTGGGGAACATTCTGGGGAAAGGAGGGGCTCTTCCGAAGGGATGGGCTTCACCTTAACCGGGATGGAACCAGGCTGCTGGCATTAACCTTTAAAAAGGAGATAGAGCAGCTTTTAAACTAGATATTAGGGGAAAGCCGACAGTCGCCCAAGAGCGGATGGTTCGGAAGAATGTATCCTTGAAGGATACTATCAAAAGCAGAGAGGTCCACAAAAGAGTAAAGTAGCCCAAATGCCCTCAAGTATGGAGCAGACAGAGCTTAAAGATCCCAATTTACCCATGTCTAACAATAGCCAAATTAACATGAATAAAATACATTCTCTAAAATGCTTGTATGCAAATGCTAGAAGTCTAAAGAATAAGATGGGAGAGTTAGAATATATAGCACTAAATGAAAGGTTAGATATGATTGGAATATCAGAGACATGGTGGAAGGAGGATAACCAGTGGGACACTGTGATACCTGGGTACAAACTATATCGTAATGATAGAGCTGATCAAATTGGTGGAGGAGTTGCGCTGTATGTTAGAGAGGGCATTAACTCAGAAAGGATTAAAGTTTTGCAGGAAACAAAATCTGCTGTAGAGTCTATATGGATTGAAATTCCATATAAAAGGGGGAAGGCGATGGCAGTGGGGGTATACTATCGAGCACCTGGCCAGAATGACCAAATGGATGATGAAATGCTCAAAGAAATCAAGGAAACTAACAAAAGTTACAGCGCAGTAATAATAATGGGTGATTTCAATTACCCCGGTATCGACTGGGTCAGTGTCACGTCAGGACATGCTAGGGAGATAAAGTTCCTAGATGAAATAAATGACTGCTTCTTGGAGCAGCTGGTTCATGAACCGACCAGAGGGGAAGTCATATTAGACCTAGTCCTTAGTGGAACACCAGATCTAGTGCAAGAGATAAGGGTGTTGGGGCCACTTGGCAATAGTGATCATAGCATGATCGCCTTTGATTTAATTAGTGGAGGAGGGATAGTAAGGAAATCCACAGTACTACCTTTTAACTTTCGAAAGGGAGACTATGATAAAATGAGGAAAACAGTTAAGAAAAAACTAAAAGAAGCAGTTGCGAAGGTTAAAGACGTACATCAAGCTTGGGTGTTGTTGAAAAATACTATCTTAGAAGCCCAGACCAGCTGTATTCCACGCTTTAAGAAAAGTGGAAGGAAGTCCAAAAAACTGCCAGCATGGTTTAAAGGTGAGGTCAGAGAGGCTGTTGTTGCCAAAAAAGCATCTTTCAGGAAATGGAAAAAAGAGCCAAACGACGAAACCTGGAAACAGCACAAGCACTGGCAAGTCAAATGCAAGGCATTGATAAGGCAGGCAAAGAGAGAATTTGAGAAGAAGCTTGCTGCGGAAGCAAAACCGCGAAATAAAGACCTTTTCAAGTACATTCGTAGCAAACAACCTGTGAGAGAGTCAGTTGGTCCATTAGATGATAAAGAGGTTAAAGGAGCACTAAGAGGCGACAAGGCGATAGCGGAGAGACTGAATGAATTCTTTGCTTCGGTCTTTACTGAGGAAGATGTAGGGATGTTACCCATGACTGAAGTGGTATTTAAAGGTGCGGAAGAATTGAAGGAAATATCGATACATCGGGAAGATGTCTTACAACTATTAGATAAACTGAAGAGTAGCAAATCACCTGGGCCATATGGTATACATCCAAGGGTGTTGAAAGAACTGAAATATGAGATTGCAGAACTGCTATCAGTAATCTGTGAACTATCATTAAAATCATCTCTAATACCTGAAGATTGGAGGATCGCCAATGTAACACCAATTTTTAAAAAGGGTTCCAGGGGTGATCCGGGAAACTACAGACCGGTGAGCCTGACGTCAGTACCGGGAAAAATGGTAGAAACCATCATAAAGAATAAAATTACTCAGCATGTAGATAGTCACAACCTAATGGGAGACAGCCAACATGGCTTTAGACAAGGAAGATCTTGTCTTACTAATCTGTTATGTTTTTTTGAAGGAGTGAATAAACAGGTGGACAAAGGTGAGTCGGTTGATATTGTGTATCTGGACTTTCAGAAAGCCTTTGACAAGGTCCCTCATCAGAGACTTTTGGCAAAACTAAAGAGTCATGGGATAGGAGGCAGTGTACTATTGTGGATCAGGAACTGGTTAAAAGACAGAAAGCAGAGGGTAGGGCTAAATGGCCAATTTTCCCAATGGAGAAAGGTGAATAGTGGTGTACCCCAGGGATCTGTGCTGGGTCCGCTGCTTTTTGACATATTCATAAATGACCTGGAAAGTGGAATAACGAGTGAGGTTATCAAATTTGCAGATGACACAAAACTATTTAAAGTTGTTAAAACCCAAGAGGATTGTGAAAAATTGCAAGAGGATCTTGATAAATTGGAAGACTGGGCATCAAAATGGCAGATGAAATTTAATGTGGACAAGTGCAAGGTTATGCACCTAGGGAAGAACAACCCAAACTATGGTTACACGATGCAAGGTTCCACATTAGGAACCACCACCCAGGAAAAAGATTTAGGCATCATTGTGGATACCATGTTAAAACCCTCGGCCCAGTGTGCAGCGGCGGCCAAGAGAGCAAATAGAATGCTAGGTATGATAAGGAAAGGAATGGAAAATAAAACAAAAGATATTATAATGCCTCTATATCGTTCCATGGTGAGACCGCACCTTGAATATTGTGTGCAATTCTGGTCGCCGTATCTTAAAAAGGATATAGCGATTTTAGAAAAGGTACAGAGAAGAGCCACCAAAATGGTAAAGGGGATGGAAGGATACTCCTATGAAGAAAGGCTAAAAAGGTTAGGGCTCTTTAACCTGGAAAAGAGACGGCTGAGGGGAGATATGATAGAAGTCTATAAATTAATGAACGGAGTGGAACGGGTAAACGTAGATCGATTGTTTACCTTATCAGAATATAGAAAGACTAGGGGACATGCAATGAAGCTACAGGGTAAACTATTTAAGACTAATAAAAGAAAATACTTTTTCACTCAACGTGTAATCAAACTCTGGAATTTGTTATCGGAGGATGTAGTAAAGGCTGTTAGTGTAGCTGGGTGTAAAAAAGGTTTGGACAAGTTCCTGGAGGAAAGGTCCATAAACCATTATTAAGAAGTGACCGAAGATATCAATGCTTGACCCAGTACAAGCATTGTGGAACTTGTGTCTCTTGGGGAAACTGCTAGGTACATGTGACCTAGATTGGCCACTGTTGGAAACAGAATACTGGGCTTGATGGACCTTGGTCTGACCCAGTATGGCATATCTTATGTTCTTATGTTCTTAGAACAACTTGCAAAACTGAAAGTGGACAAGGCCATGGGACCAGATGGGATACATTCCAGGATACTGAAAGAGCTCAGAGAAGTTCTTGCAGGGCCGTTAAATGATGTTTGCAACAGATCCTTGGAAACAGGAGAAGTTCCTCAGGACTGGAGAAGGGCAGATGTGGTACCTCTTCACAAAAGTGGTGACAGGGAAGAAGTGACAAACTACAAGCCCGTGAGCCTTACCACGGTAGCGGGAAAAGTAATGGAGGCGCTTCTGAAAGAGCGAATAGTGGACTTTCTCAAAACCAACAGGTTGCATGATCCGAAGCAACATAGTTTTACCAAAGTACGATCTTGCCAAACAAATCTGATTGAGTTCTTTGACTGGGTGACCAGAGAACTAGATGAAGGGCATGCGATGGATATCATCTATCTGGATTTCAGCAAAGCCTTTGATACTGTTCCTCATAGGAGGCTTATCAATAAACTCAGTAGTTTGGGGATGGGTCCCAAGGTGGTGAACTGGATCAGAAATTGGTTGTCTGACAGACGACAGAAGGTGATGGTAAATGGAGCTCACTCGGATGAAAGGAGGGTAATTAGCGGGGTGCCCAGGGTTCGGTCCTGGTTCTGGCACTGTTCAATGTATTTGTGAGTGATATTGCTGAAGGACTGCATGGAAAAGTCTGTCTTTTTGCAGATGACACGAACATTTGCAACAGAGTGGACTCCCCTGAGGGAGTGGATAACATGAGGAAAGATCTACAAAAGCTGGAAGAATGGTCTAATGCTTGGCAGTTAAGATTTAATGCGAAGAAGTGCAGTGTCATGCACTTGAGAAGCAGAAATCCAGGGGAAATGTACGCGATAGGGGGCTAGAGGATGGTGTGCACGGACCAGGAGAAGGACCTAGGTGTAATTATTTCTGAGGATCTCAAGGTGGCAAAACAGTGCGACAAGGCAGTGGCAAAAGCCAGGAAGATATTGGGTTGCATACAAAGAGGAATTACCAGCAGAAAGGGAGAGGTACTAATGCCACTGTATAAGTCACTGGTGAGGCCTCACTTGGAATACTGTGTTCAGTTTTGGAGACCATGGGGTATGTTTACTAAAACCCCCGTTAGGTGCGGGCCGCGTTAGTGTGCGGGATGCCATAAAAGGAGTGGGCGTGTCAGTCTTTAAAAAGCAAACCGGGATTACCATGCACTAATGTGTGCTGTGCCCTAATGTGCGCCGCGCACATTAGCGCATGAGAAACGCGCGTGGGAAGCATAAGCAGGCATGCTGAAGTGCGAGCAGAGGAGCAGAGCCACAGTACAATGGTCAAGACACTGGCAGATGGTGCAGGGAGCATGGGTTCTATCCCCCACTTTGCCCAATGAATAAGGCTGGCTGAGGCATTACCTATTATGGATAATATTGCTTTAGGAAGCATGTTATTTTTATTTTAATTACTGCTACTAGCAAACGCACTCTCAAAGCACTGTAACATAAGGTGCTGCATAAGGCACCCCATAAGGTACCCCAGAGGGCACATTTTAAAGTGCACTGTCCGCCACGGCAACCTACAATGTTGCTTAAAGGGTGGCCGATAGGGCGCCATATAGGGTGCCCTATGAGGCAGGGCAAGGTAATAGCAGTTTTTTATGGCAGCACTGTGCATTTTAATGCATGGAAACCCTAAGTAGGTGCGCTGACAAGCAAAAAAGAAACAGCAGTGTAGCACAATGGTTAAGACACTGACTGATGGTGCAGGGGTCATGTGTTCAATCCCCCACTGTGTCTAATGCATGAAGGCTGACTGAGGCAGTACCTGTTATGGGTAAGATTGCTGTAGGAGGCATTTTATTTTTATTTCAATTAGTGCTGCCAGCAAACACACCCTCAAAGTGCCGTAACATAAGGTGCCACAGAAGGCACTCCAGAGGGCATATCATAAAGTGCACTGTCCGCCAAGGCACCCTATAATGTTGCCCATAGGGAGCCTTAGAAGGTGCTGTATGGGGTGCCATATGAGGCACCGAAAGGTTACAGCACTGTGAAGGTGTTTCTGCTGGCTGTACTACTTGAAATTACACACAAACTGCCCCAGACAGCACCCCATGTACCCTGTAAAATACGTATCACCAAGTTATAATGCCCTGTTCAATGTATGTCCAGTTTGTGCAATGTAAACCGCAATGGTGCAGAATAGCGCAGTATATGGGGGAATGTAAATAAATAAAGTAAATGAAATGAAGAAACCCACTGTGGATTAGAACCACCAACCTCTGGCTCCACAGGCATTGCAGTCACCAGTGGGCTACAGCCCCATAATGGTAAAGTGATGTCTGGCTGGCTACAAAATAACCTCTGCAGACTGTGTGCTGCAGTTACCAGGGTAGGGTTAGTCCTCTCGCACCCATGATGCACTGCACAAGCAAAGCAGCAGTCTACAGATGGGTATGCACCCCCACAGCACCTAGACCTGGTAGGGGGAACTGACCGTGTGTGTTACTGATACAGAGTAGCTACACACCGTCACATTGTGCAGGTACTGTGCTCATTCTGAGGGTGCGGTGGGGCGGCCAGCACCAGATCCACAGCACCTTCCATAGCAGAAATAGGCCATGCTGCAGGTCCCCAGCAGTGCTAGTGTGTGAGATAGGTAGTTCCTGCAGACACACCTTGGATACATCTGTATTTCCCAGTCAGGTTTAGCCCTTATGGATCCATAGGTGGACTAAGTACCACCACCCAACCCCACAGGGCTGAGGGTGGGAAACAGGGTCTCCCACCAACAGATCCACATTCTACCTCCCTGCAATGTTGCCAGTAGAGGGGACCATCAACCCAGGTCCTGCTGGGGAACAGACACCCTACAGGGCAGGCAATACAGATCTGTACCCACCCATAAAGCAATAAGTAGACAGACAGTAGGTCTGGAAATGCCCAGCTGCCCCCACCACTATCTGACATTCAACAGCAGCAGGCCTCCAGCTGCTGCACCCTGCAAGGTGTTCCAGCAAGACACATACTAGCTGCAGACAGTCTGCAAGCTAGTCCATAGTGCATGTTTCTGAGGAAAATGCATACACACCAAGCAGAGATGTCAGTGATGGGGCACCATAGGGAAACCCATAAATATCACACAAAAAAAATACTATATAAGCACTATGGGGGAACCTAGCCATGCCGTGGTCACTGCTCAGTCAGGGTGAGAGCGATCTCCCAGCAGGACATGCTGTGGCCACCCTGTCTGTACAGGTGGTGGCCAGGCACTATAATGTCCCAGCCATTGCCCTATGCCCTGTGCAGATTCATCCTGGCCAGGCCACCCTGTCAGGGCTATACCCATGGTACCTTGTTCCTCATTATGAACAAGGCAGGCCAATACTGGCAACAGTGCTGGCAGTGTGGGCTGTAGAGGGTGTTTGCAGTCACCACACACTGGATAGACAGACACACACTCCCACACCTATGCCAGCATTGTGCTACCATAGAGGTGTTTGGCAGCCCTGGCCACGACACCAGTCCTGGGCACAGTGCAGGCATGGCTATGGCACGCAATACTGTAGGGGTCACCCCCCAGGGTGGTAAACACTGTCAGACATAGGACCTGTATCACACTCCACAGACATCTGAACGATTGCTATGATGCAGCTCACTCAGCAAATTGTGCTTAACGTAGGACTTGCTATCCACCATTACTCATGGCAACCTTTTGATAGATGTGTACCGTATTCCCAGGTGCAGGGTGGCATTGCTAAGTTATGCAAGTGCTAGTATTCAGGGTAGGAAACAGGGCCAGAAGCCTTGCCTCTCCAGGTGGCTTTGGATAATGGGGCCTGTGGGTGCAGGCGTGTCTGCCCCTGTTGTCCGCTGTGCTGGGGCAGAGGTTCCCAACTCCGGTCCTGGTGGGCCAAACACTGCTCGGGTTTTCATGATATCCTTAATGAATAAGCATGAGATACGTCTGCATACCATGGGGGCGGTGCATGGAGATGCAGCACAGACATATGTATTGGAAACAGCATGGAACCTGAATGGTGCTTGGCACTCCAGGACTGCCTTTGGGGGACTCTGCTCTAGGTACTGCACATGTTTATTTATTTAAATTCTCTTATATACCGTGCTATTCTGCATCAGTGCAGTTTACATTGAACAAACTGAAATTACATTGAACAGGGCATTATAACTTGGAGATAACTATTTTACAGGGAACATGGGCTATGGAGGGTTAAGTGGCTTGCCCAAGACCACAAGAAGCACCTGTGGGACTAGAAACCCCAGTCCTTCCAGCCCAAGGTTGCTGTCCTCTAGTGGGATTTGAACCGCAGACCTTCCGGCCTGAAGTATCTTGCCCCAACCACTAGGCCACTCCTCCACTCCACATGTTCATGGTGTTTGTGCTCTATGGGGTAAAATATATGCAGTTGAGGCATGTTTCTGTTCTCAGCAATACAGGTTCAGTCTTTACTAACATGTTTTCTTCATGGGTAAGATAAGGGGGGACTGGGTTGGCAGGAGCCACATCGGGGATTTGAACCTGTGACCTTCTGTTTTGGGACACACTGTCTGTGTGCACTGCACCACAGTGTTCCCACAGATATGGTGTATTCCCTGGGGTGTCCATGACTGTACATCCGACAGGGCCTGTCTGTTGCTGTGGGCGGCACCCTCCTACACAGGACTGGGCCTGGACTGCTGTGGGCAGCTGCCACTGCCCCCTCCACTACCAGTACCTCTCTGCCACTTTGCTGACATGCCCTTCTGCTGGAGGTGCTGGTGGTGCGCAGTCTCAGGCCATGCAGTGTGCGGGTAGGCGCCTGCCTATGGTGCGGTTCTGGGGTAGGGGTGCCTGCATATCTGTCCACGCGTCCCCCAAGCACCGCCTGCCAATGTTCTGTGCCCTTGGGGGTACCTGCTGGGTACTATCCCCAGTGACACTGTGGGGAGCACACTCGTGCCCATGTTGGGCTCTCAGCAGTTGCTGTCTGGCTGCTCTGCAGTTTCAGCATTCCTATAGGCCAGCTAGGCATCTGCCTAGTCCGCACTGTGCCCCAGCTGCACCACAGCATGTGCCACCTGCAGCCCTCTGTATCCCCTTTCCCAGCATCTGTCCAGTTGCCCATTCCGACATGCCCGCCCTGCTGTTGTGGAACATGTGCATGCCATAGGTAACCTGTCCTATGGAGAGGAAAACCCTGATCAGTGCTATTTCACTGTGGGATCATTCACCTTGTATGGGGACGGAGCGTAGACCCTTCCAATATTAATAGTTTTTGGGGCTTTGTTGGGAGTGCTTTTTGATGTTTCCCATTACTATCACTATTGCCCAGCTTGATTCTGATTTTTTTAAATTTTGTTGGGGTCATTTTTAATGTTTATTTGCCCTTTTGTACCATGCACATGTATCACACTTATCACTTTTTGTAGGTTTCCCTGGTTTTGCTGTACATTGCTGACAGAAATGGTTTCTCTTCCCTTTAAATCGGCTCTACCGCGAGGTTTTCACTTGCGGTATTTTTTGCCTCGGATTTCAGCCTCGCTCATGTGCGGGGAGCATCTCCCCTCCCACTCTCCACCCATTGACCCCTTCTCTCCGCCCCTGGGGAGCCTTCCTCCGCCCTCCGGGAGCCTTTCCCCGCCTTCATCACACATTAGCTCGCCACGCACATGAGCGCCGCAGACATGTGCGTGCACATTTTTGCCCTGTAACACATCATTAGCGTGTGCTAAGGTACCTTAGTGCGCCGCGCACGTTAAGAAGGTTTAGTAAACATACCCCCATATCTTGCAAAGGATATAAAAAGACTGGGAACTGTTCAGAGGAAGGCGAACAAAATTATTTGGAGCCTGCGTCAGAAGCCTTATGAGAAGAGACTTGACCTAAATATTTAAACTCTGGAGGAGAGGAGGGACAGGGGAGATATGATCAGACCTTTAAATACTTAAAGAGAAATAATGAACAAACAAACATGCTTAGGTCTTTACTGAGGAAGATGTAGGGATGTTACCCATGACTGAAGTGGTATTTAAAGGTGCGGAAGAATTGAAGGAAATATCGATACATCAGGAAGATGTCTTACAACTATTAGATAAACTGAAGAGTAGCAAATCACCTGGGCCGGATGGTATACATCCAAGGGTGTTGAAAGAACTGAAATATGAGATTGCAGACCTGCTATCAGTAATCTGTGAACTATGATTAAAATCATCTCTAATACCTGAAGATTGGAGGATCGCCAATGTAACACCAATTTTTAAAAAGGGTTCCAGGGGTGATCCGGGAAACTACAGACCGGTGAGCCTGACGTCAGTACCAGGAAAAATGGTAGAAACCATCATAAAGAATAAAATTACTCAGCATGTAGATAGTCACAACCTAATGGGAGACAGCCAACATGGCTTTAGACAAGGAAGATCTTGTCTTACTAATCTGTTATGTTTTTTTGAAGGAGTGAATAAACAAGTGGACAAAGGTGAATCGGTTGATATTGTGTATCTGGACTTTCTGAAAGCCTTTGACAAGGTCCCTCATCAGAGACTTTTGGCAAAACTAAAGAGTCATGGGATAGGAGGCAGTGTACTATTGTGGATCAGGAACTGGTTAAAAGATAGAAAGCAGAGGGTAGGGCTAAATGGCCAATTTTCCCAATGGAGAAAGGTGAATAGTGGTGTACCCCAGGGATCTGTGCTGGGTCCGCTGCTTTTTGATATATTCATAAATGACCTGGAAAATGGAATAACGAGTGAGGTTATCAAATTTGCAGATGACACAAAACTATTTAAAGTTGTTAAAACCCAAGAGGATTGTGAAAAATTGCAAGGGGATCTTGATAAATTGGAAGACTGGGCATCAAAATGGCAGATGAAATTTAATGTGGACAAGTGCAAGGTTATGCACCTAGGGAAGAACAACCCAAACTATGGTTACACGATGCAAGGTTCCACATTAGGAACCACCACCCAGGAAAAAAATTTAGGCGTCATTGTGGATACCATGTTAAAACCCTCGGCCCAGTGTGCAGCGGCGGCCAAGAGAGCAAATAGAATGCTAGGTATGATAAGGAAAGGAATGGAAAATAAAACAAAAGATATTATAATGCCTCTATATCGTTCCATGGTGAGACCGCACCTTGAATATTGTGTGCAATTCTGGTCGCCGTATCTTAAAAAGGATATAGCGATTTTAGAAAAGGTACAGAGAAGAGCCACAAAAATGGTAAAGGGGATGGAAGGATACTCCTGTGAAGAAAGGCTAAAAAGGTTAGGGCTCTTTAACCTGGAAAAGAGACGGCTGAGGGGAGATATGATAGAAGTCTATAAATTAATGAACGGAGTGGAACGGGTAAACGTAGATCGATTGTTTACCTTATCAGAATATAGAAAGACTAGGGGACATGCAATGAAGCTACAGGGTAAACTATTTAAGACTAATAAAAGAAAATATTTTTTCACTCAACGTGTAATCAAACTCTGGAATTTGTTACCGGAGGATGTAACATAGTAACATAGTAGTTGACGGCAGATAAAGACCAGCATGGTCCATCCAGTCTGCCCAGCGAGATGGCAAGAGTAGGTGCACCTGTCGCTCCGCGCAGGCCACCCCTCTCCATATCCTTGTTCAGGGGTAAACCCACCACTCCATATAGGACACCCCTATTTGTTGAGACGTTATATGGTTCGGAAGTTAGATGGTTCGGAAGTTAGATGGTACCGTTTATTTTGTTTTTTTTTCCTATTTCTGTAAAGGGATCCTCTGTGTTTGTCCCATGCCTTTTTGAATTCCGTCACCGTGTTCGCCCCTACCACTTCCATCGGGAGGGCATTCCAAGCATCCACCACCCTTTCAGTGAAAAAATATTTCCTGACATTGCCTTTCAATTTACCCCCTTGCAGTTTCATGTTATGCCCTCTAGTTTTACAGGTTCCCCGTCTCTGGAAGAGGTTTGTTTGTTCATCATTTCTCTTTAAGTATTTAAAGGTCTGAATCATATCTCCCCTGTGCCTCCTTTCCTCCAAGGTATACATATTTAGGTCTTCAAGTCTCTTCTCATAAGGCTTCTGACGCAGGCTCCAAATCATTTTGGTCGCCTTCCTCTGAACAGTCTCCAGTCTTTTTACATCCTTTGCAAGATATGGTCTCCAAAACTGAACGCAGTATTCCAAGTGAGGCCTCACCAGTGACCTATACAGTGGCATAAGTACCTCTTCTTTTCTGCTGGTAATCCCTCTTTGTATGCAGCCCAACATCCTCCTGGCTTTTGCCACTGCCTTGTCGCACTGTTTTGCCACCTTGAGATCAGCAGAGATAATCACACCAAGGTCTTTTTCCTGAACTGTGCATACCAACCTTTCTCCCCCTATCTTGTACATTTCTCTTGGATTTCTGCTACCCAAGTGCATGACACTGCACTTTTTTGCATTAAATCGTAGTTGCCAAGCTTTAGACCAGTCTTCCAGCTTTTGTAGATCTTTCTTCATGTTAACCACTCCCTCAGGGGAGTCCACTCTGTTGCAAATTTTTGTGTCGTCTGCAAAAAGACAGACTTTTCCATTCAGTCCTTCAGCAATATCACTCACAAATACATTGAACAGTGCCGGGCCCAGGACCGAACCCTGGGGCACCCCGCTAATCACCTTCCTCTCATCCGAGTGAGCTCCATGTACAATCACCTTCTGTCGTCTGTCAGTCAGCCAATTTCTAATCCAGTTTACCATCTTGGGACCCATCCCCAAGCTACTGAGTTTGTTGATAAGCCTCCTATGAGGAACAGTATCAAAGGCTTTGCTGAAATCCAGGTAGATGACATCCATTGCATGCCCCTGATCTAGTTCCCTCGTCACGCAGTCAAAGAACTCGATCAGATTTGTCTGGCAAGATCGTCCTTCGGTAAAACCATGTTGCCTCGGGTCTTGCAAGCTGTTGGTTTTCAGAAAGTTCACTATTCGCTCTTTCAGGAGTGCCTCCATTACTTTTCCTGCCACCGAGGTAAGGCTCACGGGTCTGTAGTTTGACACTTCTTCCCTGTCACCACTTTTGTGTAGAGGTACGACATCAGCCATTCTCCAGTCCTGAGGAACCTCTCCTGTTTCCAAGGATCTGTTGAAGACATCCTTTAACGGTCCTGCAAGAACCTCTCTGAGCTCTTTCAGTATCCTGGGATGTATCCCATCCGGTCCCATGGCTTTGTAGTAAAGGCTGTTAGTGTAGCTGGGTTTAAAAAAGGTTTGGACAAGTTCCTGGAGGAAAGGTCCATAAACCATTATTAAGAAGTGACCGAAGATATCAATGCTTGACCCAGTACAAGCATTGTGGAACTTGTGTCTCTTGGGTAAACTGCTAGGTACATATGACCTAGATTGGTCACTGTTGGAAACAGAATACTGGGCTTGATGGACCTTGGTCTGACCCAGTATGGCATATCTTATGTTCTTATGTTCTTAAACCTCTTCCAAAGATGGGGAAGCTGTAAAACTAGAGGGCATAACATGAAGCTGCAAGGGGGTAAATAGAAAGGCAATGTCAGGAAATACTTTTTCACTGAAAGGGAATGCTTGGAATGCCCTCCCGATGGAAATGGTGGGGGTAAATACAGTGACAGAATTCAGAATGGCATGGGACAGACCCATGTATCCCTTTACAGCAACAGGATAAAATCAAAATAAAGGTAACTATCTAATTTCTCAACATACAGGGGTGTCCTACACGGAGCGATGGGTTCACCCCTAAAACAAAGACATGGGGAGGGGTGGCCTGCACGGAGCATCAGGTGCACCTACTCTTGCCATCTTACTGGATAGACTAGATAGACCATACTGGTCTTTATCTGCCGTCATTTACTATGTTTTGCAATAGTGTTTTCTATACTGTGCCCTTTTACCTATTTCTTTGGCCTATATAAATAAATAAAATAGGAAAACTATAATACAATACAATACAACCCACTGATTGCTTGTGGCTATATGAAAAATGAGTTTGCCAACAATATAGAAGTTACTATTTGCCTTTGCAAAAAGTTACTGAAGCAAATACCTGCCTCACAAAAAGTTTCAGAATTGGGTCTGCTCCTCAAACATACAAAAAATTCTTACCAAGAATTATTAACTCAGCCAATGATACTAAGGGGTATGTTTACTAAAGTGCGGTAATCGTGAATAACGCGCGTAACGTACGTTTTATGATCGTTCGCATGTCAGAACGTGCGTTCTGACGTGCGAACAATCGTAAAACATACGTTACGCGCGTTAACCGCATTTAACGATCGTAAACCCCCGCGGCGCGTTAAAAAAGCGCAGAAGGTGGAGAGTGGGCGGAGAGAAGGGGTCAATGGGCGGAGAGTGGGCGGGGAGAGGGTCCCCTCACACTAACGCGCTGAATTTCTGAGCTCAATTCCAACGCGAATGAAAACCTGTCGTTAAAGGCATATTAAAGGGAAGAGAAACCATTTCCGTCAGCAATGTACAGCAAAACCGGGGAAACCTACAAAACGTGAGCAGTGTGATACATGTGCACAGAACAAAATGTCATATAAAACCTTAAAAATGACCACAAGAAACATTGTAAAAATTATAATTCAGCTGGGCAACAGTGATAGCAATGGGAAACAATGAACAACACTCCCAGGAAAGCACCAAAAAAACGAAATGATGTTTGGAAGGGTCTACGCTCCGTAGACCCTTTCAAAGATCATTTCATTGTAATGGAGCTTTCCTGGGAGTGTCTTGTAATGTTGTAATGTTGACCAATGATATCATTGTTACCCAGCTTGGTTATGGGTGTTTACCCCTTTTTTTGAGGTCTTTTTTGAGGTTTACTTGCACCTTTGTCTCCATACAAGGTAAATGAGCCTACAGTAAACTTGTTCAGAGCAGGGTGTCTGACTCGTCAGGCCGGTTTTCCTATCTCCAGCAATTGCACTGTCACTGTGGCTACAGTGTGGTGAACAGACACAGCCAGTACCTGTAAGACCAGAGGGTCACAGGTTCATAATCCCAGCTGGGGCTCCTGCCAACCTAGTCCCCATAGTTTTACCCACCACCAAACAGTGATAGTAAAGACACTCCTTTATTGCAGAGAACATACGCATGGTTAATACGCCTATATTTTACCACACCAAACACAGACAACAGAAACAGGCGCATTACCTAGAGCAGAGTCTCGCAAATGCAGTCCTGGAGGCCCCCACACCATTCAGGTTCCATGCTGCCTCTAATAAAGATGCCTGTGCTGCATATCTATGTACCACCCCCATGGTATGCAGATGTAGCTCATGCATATTTATGAGGGACAGCATGAAAACCCGAACAGTGTTTGGAACACCAGGACTGAAGTTGGGGAACTCTGCCGTAAAGCAGCAGCCAACAGGGCCAGACACACCCACACACACACCCACAGGCCCCATTGGCCAGTGCCTCCTGGAGAGGCAGGACATTGGGCCCTACCTGTATCTCCCAATACTAGCAGCTGCATACCTTAGCAATGCCACCCTACACCTGGGTATATGGTACACAGCTATCAAACGTTTCCTATGATAACTGGCAGATATCAATTCCTACGTTAAGCACATTTTGCTCAGTGAGCTCCACCATAACAATCATTCTGATGTCTGTGGTGTGTGCTGCAGGTCTGGTCTCTGACAGTGTCTACCACCCTGGGGAGTGACCCCCAACAGTCTAGCGTACCATATCCATGCCTGTACTGTGCCCAGGACTGGTGTGGTGCGTATGGCTGCTGAACACCTCTGGTACCATGGGTATAGGCTGGACAGGGTGGCCTGGCCAGGGTGCATCTGCACAGGGCATAGGGCAGTGACAGGCGCATTTTAGTGCCCGGCCAACACCTACACAGACAGGGTGACCTCAGTATGTCCTGCTGAGAGATCACTCTCACCCTGACTGTGCAGTGACCACAGCATGGCTAGGCACCCCCATAGTGCTATATAGTATTTCTCTCATGTGATGGATATGGGTTTCCTTTTGGGGCCCAGTCACTGATTTATCTGCTTGCTGTGTATGCTGACATCCCAGTTCTGGGTGCATGCATCTCCACTGGGCATATGCACTATTGACTATCTAGCAGACTGTCTGCAGCTGGTATGTGTTGTGATGGAGTGGCTTGCAGGGTGCAGTGGCTGATGGCTTGCAGCAGGAGCATATCAGATGGTGGTGGAGTGCAGCTTACCATATCCAGGCCTAATGGATGTGTACAGAGCTGCATTGGCTGCCCTGTGGGGTGTCTGTTCCTCAGCAGGACCGGGGTTGATGTTCCCCTCTACTGCCACCTTTGCAGGGGGGGTAGAATGTGGATCTATTGTTGGGAGAGCCTGTTTGCCACCCTCAGCCCTGGGGGGGGGGGGGGGTGGTGGTGCATGGGCCACCTGGGGGTCCATGGGGGCAACACCTGACTGAAACAGACAGGGATATCCAAGGTGTTTGTGCAGAAACTACCTATCTCACACATTAACACTGCTGGGGACCTGCGCCATGGCCTCTTTCAGCCATGGACGGTGCTGTGGACCTGGTGCTGGGCGCCTCACTGCACCCTCAGGGTGAGCACAGTACCCGCACAATGTGACGGTGTGTAGCTACTCTGTGCCAGTACAACACACAGTCCCCCTACCAGGCCGAGGTGCTGTGGGGGTGCATTCCCCATGGTGTGTATCTGTGGACAGCTGATTTGCATGTGCAGTGCATCATGGGTGTGACTGGCACAATCCAACCCTGGGAAGATCCAGCGCCTGCTCACAGGCTCTGATAAACCATAGGCCATCACACGTACATCTGTTAGCATAATGCATAGGTGCAAGACACCCTAAAGTGTCTCTAATATAAGGTGCCCATGCTGGTAAAAACACACGTACCCACGCACGATTGTACACACGCACCAATGCACGTAGCTACGCCCGTACCAATGCACGCAGCCACGCACGCACCAACGTACATGGCTACGCACACTGCGAGGGTGTGTTTCTGTAACCACTACTGAACGTAAAGAAAAACATGCCTCCTCATTCCCTATGTAATGTACAGGGTGATGCCTGGGCCAGCCTTCTGCGTTAGGCACACTGGGGACTCAAACCCATGCTGCCTGTAACAGCGGGCAGTACACTAACCATCGTGCTACAGCTCTGTTTCAGTGATTTGTGTCTGTACGCCTTCATATGATTAACGCGCAGTAACGCGCCACGGCGCCCTGTAACGCTCGTTGGTTTTTGGAACGCGCGTTAGTGGTTACGATGTCCCGCCCATGTCCTTTTTTGGCTTTCCTTTCACTAACGCGGCTCCTAACGCGATTTGCACTAACGCAGTTTAGTAAACATACCCCTAAATTGTATTCTCTTGTGGGCCAATGCAGAAAACTAGTGTTGCCTTTACGTGCTTTTAGGCCACAGCTAAATGCAGAAAAGAGATGGACATGCGTATAAACAGCAAAGGAAAAGCAAGCGCACACAACGCAAGTATTTAAATTATAGGTAAATGAGCAGTGCGTAATAAAATAGCATGCTAATATTGTCTGCGCCCGATGCAGAGAAAGATGTAGAGGATTTCATAACTAGCCTAAAGCGCCAATATCTCTATTCCTGATCTTGAGGTGGCTTAAAATGTATTTAACAGTTTTTTTTATACTGCTTTATCATTTTTAGGCAAAGCAGTTTACATTGTAACTTAAACTTGGTAATGCAAATTAAATAGGTACGTTTGATAACTTGCAGTCTTCTGAGGCAATGGAGATTTAAGGACTTGCCCATTGCCATAAAGAGTGGTAGTGGGAATTGAACCCTGGTCTCTTGGTTCCCAAGCCAATGCACTGAGGAGTAAATGAGTGGCCTAGTGGTTGGGTTAAGTTACCTCAGGCTGGAAGGTTGGGGGGGTTCAAATCCCACTAGAGGACAGCAACCTTGGGCTGGAAGGACTTGGGTTTCTATTCCCACAGGTGCTCCTTGTGGTCTTGGGCAAGCCACTTAACCCTCCATTGCCCATGTTCTCTGTAAGTATTAGTGTATATGTCTCATATCCCCTCATGTTAAAAAAATGTATCCCCCAATTGTGTTGTGACCACTTTGATTGAAGGATAAGGTGGTATACAAAACTGTCAAAATAAATAAATGCACTAACCACTATGCTACTCCACCACTCCATGTCTTGTGTGTGCCCCTGAGAGTATTTTGATGGTGTTGGGGGCTTTCCTCAATGCCTGGATCATCTGAGGGGAAGTTTGACAGTTCTTTTTAAATGATCCAGGTATCGGGGAAAGCTCCCAATCCCATCAAAATACTGTAGGGGGCCAGTGCCCCAACAGAAAGCAAATCCCTGGTGGCTCAGCGGACTCTCACCCCCCCCTTCCGATACCGTTACAAACGAGTAGGAGTGCTGTCCACGCCGCCATCTGTGCCTAGTCCCGCGCAGTGCATCCTGGAATGTACCGGGGGGGGGGGGGTCAGACTGCCATATAAGGCATGTTTTATCTTATAGGGCAGTCTGACCCCTGCCTAGTGCATCCCAGGATGCACTGCATGGGGCTAGGTGCCACCATTTTTCAAGATGGCAGCGCAGGAACAGGAGAATATGAGCAGCTCTTTTGCTTGTTTGTAAAGGTACCGGGAGGGGAGTGATGGGTTCAGGGTGAAGGGGAGAAATGAATCCCCCCTTCAGGTACCTTTGTTACAGGTTGAATCCATCTTGTGCTAACGTCTATAGCTCAGGCCTACGAAACAGCTTGCTCTGACTTTTTCACACTGAAACTACAAAATCAGCAAGATTGAGCAATGAAATGAGCTAATATCCTGTCCCAGAGAGCTGACATAATGAGAGGCTCTGAACGCTATACAGCTAATGAAAAGACGAACATCAGTATCTACAGTTTATCTGCAGGAAGCATGACTAGCAGAAGGCGAGTGAACATGGAGAGACAGGATGCCACAGAGAAAACAAAAGGTTAAAGATTAAGAAGCAGATTTGCTTAAGATAATGGAGAATAAGAAACAGAAATGAAATCTATTTATCAGCAATTTGAGCCTGAAAATGAATATAAATATGGAGAAGAAATTCTGACAGACAGACAGAAATTAGCTGATATCACTGGAGTAAGGCTCTTTCTGTCTCCAGGACCTTTTTTCAGGTGCTTTGCTTGTTATAGATGTATTGATGCTATGGATTGATATTGAAAATTGTACCTTATAAATCAAAAGTAAAGCTTGTGATGTTACAGACATGACAAGATAAATAAAAAAGTTTCCATGCTTTTACGATGGCATGAGCAATTTGTTTAGGTCCTGTATATACAATTTTTTGGATGTTGGGGAGGACACAAGCAGCCAAACAAAATTAGAAAATTCCCCAAATAATCGCATGGGAAATCCAGAAAAACCCCAACTAGGGCCATTGTGCCAGCAGGGTTATTTTCAGTTGGGCGAGGGGAGGATTGGAGCCTCTGGGCTATCAGAGATTTGTTTTCTCTTGGGGGCACCAGCCCCCCAACAGTATTTTGATAACATTGGGGGTTTTCCCTGATGCCTGGATCATCTGAGGGGGGAAAGTCTCCCAATGCCATCAAAATACTGTAGAGATGCATATGCAAATGATCCAGTTTGTTTATTGTTCATTATAAACTTGATTGACTACCTTTAACTACATGCATCAAAGTGGTTTACAATAAAAGCCTACTAAATTAAAATCTAACCCAATGCACCTGTTTCTCCGGGAGATCGTGCCAAACCTGCGCAGACTTCTATGCGCATTGTTTGGCTTTCTCTCTCAGTTTAATACTGCCATTTGCGCCACAGTTTAATGCATGGATAATTTGCATATGCACCCCTTTCTACATGCCAGTGCTGAAGTCATGCTGTATCAGTGCTCTGCAAGGAGGCATACAGAATTGATAGCATGAGACTTCAGAGCCTGCTTTCTGCATTGGCTCCTTAGTGCTAAAGCAGCTACTCCATAGAGTGGGAAAGCAATACAATTAGCAGCACAGTTGTCAACAATAAAAAAAAATCAGTTATAACTTATTCAGGTCAAGTATAGGTATAACTGGGCTGCTCGAGTCAGTTTTGTGAAGTTTATAGTAGTAAAAGGGGAATTTTTTGCATAGAAACAATTCTGGTAGATTTCTCACCACAGCATGACTGCACACCCAGAACATGAGGCCTAGTACACAAAATGGTTCGCCCTGGGCTTTTTTCTTCTAACACACCAGACTGACTGAGCAGATGGAGGTGGCATACAAAAAATGGGCTGGCTCTCCCTTGTCTTGCACAGCAGCATGTTAAGCGACATGCACTGTATTTGTTGCCACAGAGAGAATAACAGTCTTGATGGGTTTGCTGGGGTTAGTCCTAGGATATTCCATCTATCAAAGAAACACTCATATGTAAAAGGCTTTTTTCCCTACTCATTTGCTATTAAGGAGATAGTTAAGAGCAGACAGGAGCCCACATGGCACAGCCAGAATCTAAGCAGATGGGGGTGGAGGAAGAGAAAATCTACAGACCAGAGACCAAAAATACACTCATTTTACTCCTTAAAACAGACAATAGGAGAAATTGCTTATTTTTTCTGCTACACACTCCTCAACTTTCCAACCTCTTCTCATGCACAGAATACAAAATAGTTCTTGCTTACCTTGCACAGAGGAGCATATGCAGGTGACCAGGTGGGATATGAAAAGAAAGTTTACCTGCACTCTCCTGGAATAACTATCTTCTCCCCCCTCCCCCCCCCCCCCGGGTCTAAAAAAAACACCCTTCACTAGTGCTGTGTGCAGGCTGCCACAACAAACTATCAAAAAAGTTCCATTAATACATTTTTCACTTTAAAAAAATTCTCACTATAGTGAGATTTATTCAAGTAATTCATTAGTGGAAACTTCTTGATACAGTGCATAATGAGATTTGACACACAAGGCAAGGCTCCCTTACCACCACCCATGGCTTGTTCCCATGTGATTTTGTTTGTGTTATCAGTCTTGATTAGATCGTAAGCTCTGATAAAGCACAGTTACTTACCTGTAACAGGTGATCTCTGGGAACAGCAGGAATTAGTCCTCACTTATGGGTACGTCGGAACCGACGGAGCCTGCGCGGGAAAGCTCCCCAGCTTCCCAGAAAGGAAGCTTTTGGGGCCTCCCACTGCACATGCGCGCTGCCTTCCCGCCTTCCTGACCAGCTCTCCTCAGTTCGAGTTTATAGCTGAGACAATAGAGAGAGGAAAGGAAGATAGATAGAAGATACAACTCCTAGGGGAGGTGGGTGGGTTGTGAGGACTAATTCCTGCTGTTCCCAGAGATCACCTGTTACAGGTAAGTAACTGTGCTATCTCCAGGAACAAGCAGGAATAAGTCCTCACTTATGGGGACTCCCTAGCTAAGATGCCTGGGAGATCCCCTCCCAAGGGTTCACCATCTTCGTATGGATCTCAGGCATCCATCCAGGGAAGGTGGGCAGGAGTTGTTCAAGTATGGAACAGGTGTTTGAGGACAGCCTGACCAAACAAGGAATCCCGGCGGGAGTCCTTGTCCAAACAGTAATGGGCTGTGAAGGTATGAACCGAGGCCCAGGTGGCTGCTCGACAGATCTGATCTATGGATACAGAGTGAAGATGAGCCATAGAAGTGGCCATGGCTCTCACATTGTGAGCTGTGACATGGCCTTCCAGAGAAATGTTTTTACTCTGGTAAGCAAAGGAAATACACTGAGCAATCCAACTGGAAAGTGTACGTTTGGAGACTGGAAGTCCCAAATGAGAAGGATCAAAAGCCACAAAAAGTTGGGAAGACTTTCGATGTGGTTGAGTCCTGTTGAGGTAAAAGGCGAGAGCTCTTTTACAGTCTAGAGTATGAAGGTTCCTCTCTGCACTGGATGCATGAGGAGCCGGGAAAAAGACAGGTAGATATACCTCTTGATTAAGATGAAAAGGCGAGACCACTTTGGGCATAAAGTGGGGATTCGTCCTAAGGACTACCTTATCATGATGAAACCTGGTATAAGGTGGATGAGCCACTAAGGCCTGTAGTTCACTGATGCGGCGAGCCAAAGTGACTGCAATAAGGAAAAGGACCTTCCAGGAAAGAAATTTCAAGGAGGTAGAAACCAACGGTTCCAAAGGTGGCTTCATAAGCTGACCTAGAACTAGGTTCAAATCCCATGCTACCGGAGGAGGCCGGATGGGAGGTTTAGTTAGAGTCAGGCCTCTCATGAATCTTGCAATAAGAGGATGAGAGGAGACAGGTTGTCCATTTATAGGTTTTAAAGATGCTGCAATAGCACTCAAATGGACTCGTACTGAATTCATCTTAAAGCCTGCATTGGAAAGATGCAGGAGATAGTCCAATAGAGAATTCAAAGGAAGTGCTAGAGGGTCAAGACCCTGTTGAGCACACCAAATGGAAAAGCGTTTCCATTTGAAAGCATAGGAACGCCTCATGGAGGGTTTCCTAGAGGCATGAAGGATATCTTTCACTGGTTGAGAAAGATTGAAGTCATGAAGGCTTAGGCCTTCAGTAACCAAGCTCTGAGGTGTAGGGACTTGGGGTTTGGGTGCCACAAAGTCCCCTCCTCCTGAGACAGAAGGTCTGGCGCAGCTCCCAGGTCCAGGGAGGGTCCCTGGGAGAGATGCAGAAGTAGAGGGAACCACACTTGGCGTGGCCAGCGTGGAGCTATGAGGATCATCGATCCGTGATCCCTCTGGAGTTTGAACAGAGTCTTGGGAATCAAAGGAATGGGTGGAAAGGCATATAGGAATTCCTGACCCTAATGTAAGAGAAAGGCGTCGTTGGCCTGAGCTCTCTGACACGGAGTCCTGGAACAGAACCGGGGAAGTTTGGCATTCCACGGACTTGCAAAGAGGTCTATGTCCGGGGTTCCCCATTCCTGAAAGATTCTGCGTATCTGGTCCATATGCAAGGACCATTCGTGTGGAAGCAGAACTCGACTGAGTCTGTCTGCCCGAGAGTTTTGAAACCCTGGAAGATACACTGCCAGAAGATGAATTTGATGCTCTCTGGCGAAGGCCCATAATCTGAGAGCTTCGTTGCAAAGCGACAGAGAGCCTGTCCCTCCTTGTTTGTTTATGTAGAACATGGCCACCTGATTGTCTGTATGGACTAGGACGGTCAGGTTGACAAGGAGGGTATGGAAGACTTTGAGGGCAAAGAAGATTGCTCGCAGTTCCAGGAGGTTGATGTGAAGGGTGGTCTCTTGTGGAGACCAAGCACCCTGAGTGGAGAGGTGTTGAAGATGGGCTCCCCACCCTGTTTGGGAGGCATCTGTTGTGAGGGTTGCTTGGGGCAACAAAGGTTGGAAGGGGACCCCCAACAACAGATTCTTGGTAGACATCCACCATTGGAGGGACCAAAACAGACGCTTTGAGGTGAGTATTTGGTCGGAGAGCGCTCCTGATGCTTGAGTCCACTGGGAGGCCAAGGTCCATTGAGCTGCTCTCATATGAAGACGAGCGTAGGGCACCACGTGTACCGTGGAGGCCATGTGGCCCAGAAGTCGAAGCATTTCTCTGGCTGTCAAGTGACTGCTGGACTGAGCTTGGGAGGCCAAGCACACCAGACGTTGGCCCCGGACTTGAGGTAGGTAGGCCCTTGCAGTGGTGGTGTCCAACTGGGCCCCTATGAATTCCAGAGACTGAGTAGGGATAAGTTGAGACTTGGAAAGGTTTACCACCAGTCCCAGATACTGCAGAATGTGCCTTGTGCGGTCCAGGGAAATCTGGGCCTCTGACTGAGATGGAGCTCGGATGAGCCAGTCGTCCAGATATAGGAATACAAAAATTCCCAGACTTCTTAGAAATGCGGCAACAACTGCCATGCATTTGGTGAACACTCTTGGAGCAGAGGCTAGACCGAAGGGAAGTACTCTGTACTGGAAATGTTTTCCCTGAAACAGAAATCTTAGATATTTTCTGTGGGATGGGTGGATGAGTATATGTGTGTACGCATCCTTGAGATCTAGAGAACAAAGCCAATCCTGACTCTGAAGGTATGGAAGGAGAATGCCTAGAGAAAGCATTTTGAATTTCTCCTTGTACAGAAATTTGTTCAATTCTCTCAGAACTAGGATAGGTCTGAATCCCCCTGTCTTCTTTGGTATGAGAAAATAAGGGGAGTAGAATCCTGTCCCTTGTTGAAGAAGAGGAACCTCTTCTATTGCCCCTTGGGCAAGGAGAGAAGAGACTTCCTGACCCAACAGGTCCAGGAGAGATGGGGGAGAATTGAAGTGCCTCACCATGGTATATGGAGGAAGGTTGGAAAAATGAAGTTTGTAGCCCTCTCTGATGATAGAGAGGGTCCATTGCTCTGATGTAATTTGCCCCCATCTGGGAGCAAAGTGAGCTAACCTTCCGGGAATGGTGAGGGGCTCTGGTTGTTCTAGAGCCAGAAAGGTTAAGTTCTCTAGGGGCAAGTCAAAACCCCTGAGGGGGTTGAGCCTGCTGAAGAGTGGCAGACACTGCAGGCTTTGACCTTGCCTGTTTAGGCTGCTGACGTTTAGCAGCAAAGCGAGGCTGAGAAGATTGTTGGCCAGTATTTGTGGAAAATCTGGCCTTCTTGTAGTAAGGCCTCTTGAAAGACTTTTTCTTGGCAGGAGTAGAGGTAGACTTAGAAAGTCTATCTAAGGTAGCATTTTCTGCGTCCATTTGAGTGGCTTTAATTTGCCAGTCTTTACCAAATAAGTTCTCACCTGTACAGGGCAGATTCCGTAAGCCATCTAAGACCCAGGGTTCTAGGTCAGAGGCCTGGAGCCAAGCAAGTCGTCGGGCTGCAATGGCAATGCCCGAAGCTCTACCGGCACCCTCAAAGGAATCAAAGGCTGCTCTGTTGGAGAACTTAGAAACATCTAGAAGCTGTTTCACTAAAGAAATGAACTCCTCCTTTCTATCTTCAGGGATAAAGGGGGCAAAATGCTTTACCTTTAGGGCAAGTTCCCTTAGAAACATGCCCATATACAGACTGTATGAATTAATCCTGGCTATAAGCATACTAGCCTGGAAGATTTTCCTACCAAAAGAGTCTAGGGTCTTACATTCTCGCCCTGGAGGGGTAGAAGAGTGCCTTTTGGTACTCTTAATCTTTTTCAGCGCAGACTTCACCACAATGGAATGGTGAGGCAGCTGAGTTTTTTGAAAACCAGGAGAAGGAGGGACCCGGTACATGGTGTCCAACCTACGAGAATGAGGAGACAATGTTAGAGGAGCCTCCCATAAGTCCATCAAGTGTTCTTGAAGGATTTCATGGATAGGCAGGGTAACTGCCTCTTTAGGAACCTTAGGGTATCTTAAAATATCCAATTTCTTTGATCTAGGTTCTTTCTCAGAGGATGTAGTAATAGAAAGTCCTTTAGCTACTTCTATAATGAAGTCTTGAAAGGACAAATCCTCTGGTGGAGACATTCTCCTCTTTGGGGAAGAGGGCTCTTCAGGAAAAACAAGAGAGAGCTCATCAGAGTCATCAGAGGAGTCAAAATCCTCAAAGGAATCAGAGTATCCTCTATTCGCTTCCAACGCACGATACGCATACCGGTCGGTATCGACATCGGGCGTACCGGGCATGGGATCGATATCGGGTTAAAACCCGGATCCGGCATGCACCGATCTGCGTTTGGAAGACGATGGCCTCGGTTCCGGTATGGAAGCCAATACCGGAACCGGACCCGGAACCGCTGGATGCGGTACCGAGGGCGTCGCAGCCTTAATGAAAGCCAGGATGGCCTGCTGCATGGTCTGAACAGTATTGTCCATAGACACTACTGCTGCCTGGATGTCGGTACCGGCATGGGCCGGTACCCCAGAGCAGTCTAACAGGTGATCGGTCGAGGCCGTGCCATCGATGTCAACCTGTAACCCCATAGATGGTGCTTTGGAAGCCAGAGCTTCCCGCCGGGGTTGTTTGGCTGGGGCATGGTCCTCAGATTCAAAATTGAGAGCCTCTCGATGCTTTGAAGGAGATTTGCTCTTTGAGGACCTGCCCGAAGAAGGTTTGGTTACCTGAGATCCATCCGGAGAGGAAGACCTGGATGACTGTGATGCTGGATTATCTGAAGCAAACAGCACATGGAATTTGTTGGCCCGGTTCTGCAAACCACGTTTAGACATCTGGGAGCAGGATGGGCAGTCCGGAATGGAGTGATCAGGCCCCAAACATTTAAGACACCAGTCATGGGTGTCTGTAACAGAAATAACAGCACTACACTTGGTACACTTCTTGAAACCAGGAGCTGGTTTCTCCATGAGGAGATTTTGTGTAGGCCTGAGGCCTAACAGAAGTCACCAAGTTGTGCTAAAAAATAAAAGCTTTTTTTTTTTTTTTTTAAGAAAGAAAAGAAAAGAGAGACCGGCGGTACCGGTTTCGGTATGGGGAAGGCAGGTACGCGGTCTAAAAAAAGAAACTAAAATAACAATTTCTTCAGCGGTGACAGGAACACGACCTGCTGGCTCCACGGAAAAAGAGAAACTGAGGAGAGCTGGTCAGGAAGGCGGGAAGGCAGCGCGCACGTGCAGTGGGAGGCCCCAAAAGCTTCCTTTCTGGGAAGCTGGGGAGTTTCCCGCGCAGGCTTCGTCGGTTCCGACGTACCCATAAGTGAGGACTTATTCCTGCTTGTTCCTGGAGATGCAGGACTATCTTCTATATGTGTCTATACAGCACTGCATATACCCTATAGCTCTATACAAAGTATAAGTAATAATTACCTGCATCAATTGCTATTTCTGTACATGCTCTGGTATGGACACTTCTAAGGCTGAGGAATACAACCTCCCTTCCCCTTGCTACACACCAGCACATGCTCCTCCTTTTTTAATTCTTTTTTTCTTTGGGCACTCAGAAATCAAGTACTGTACATTTACTAGCTTTCTCTTTCCCAACCACTGCTACATCTCATTGGCCACTGACTAAAAGTCCCAAAGACCCGGCTTTGGGATTGGCAGCTTCACAGCTCCCTGGACCAACCAATAGCAAAGCAGAACCACTCAGCGAACAACTCGTGACATCTGACCGCAGCCTCATGTTCAGCTTTTTTTTCCATCCTCAACTGTTTGTGGGAAATGTAGGCAACTCCAAGGTTGAGTTTCAAAAGCCTTGTGCCTAGGATCCTTCCTCGGGACTACACAACCCAGAAGCAGCAGCCTGTACCACTAGCTTCCTGTTTTGACTTTTTCTAGTTAATTGGAGTATCTGCAAAATGTAGCTGCAGAGTAGTTGCCGGCATTGAAAGGTAGATCATTTCCATCCGTTTGAGGGCTAATTTTAGATTTCCCGCTAAGTGTATTGGAACAGTTTTTTTCTTATCTGGATACTGGTGGTTAATAAAAATCCTGTTAGCTTGCCACTACTTATGAATATTGTGATGATTTTTTTAGGAATTCTGTCTTATGCTTGTGAGTGCTCATTTGTACAGTGCATTACTTTAACATGTAAATTATTATAGTTAAAACAATAAGAGATGAAGATGAGAGTAGTAAATTATTTGGAATTTTGTCAAGCACAGTACCACATGGTTTTAAATATTTTAAATAGTAAATGCACTTCTAATATGATTTAGGGGTATGTTTACTAAACCGCGCTCATGTGCGCAGTGCACATTAGCGTGCACTAAGGTACCTTAGCGCACGCTAATGATGCGTATTTGTGCGCCGCACACGTGCGCGCCGCACAAGACGTGCAATAAAGGCCTGGAAAGGCTCTCAGAGGGCGGAGGAAGGCTCCCCAGGGGCGGAGAGAAGGGGTCAATGGGTGGAGAGTGGGAGGAGAGAGGCTCCCCGCACACGAGCGGGGCTGAAATTCAAGGAAAAAAATACCGCGAGTGAAAACCTCGCAGTAGAGCCGATTTAAAGGGAAGAGAAACCATTTCTGTCAGCAATGTACAGCCAAACCAGGGAAACCTACAAACAGTAATAAGTGTGATACATGTGCACGGTACAAAAGTACAAATAAACATTGAAAAGGACCCCAACAAAATTTAAAAAAATTATAAACAAGCTGGGCAATAGTGATAATAATGGGAAACATCAAAAAACACTCCCAAGAAAGCCGCAAAAAATAAATATGAATTTTAGAAAGGTCTACGCTCCGTCCCCATACAAGGTGAATGATCCCACAGTGAAATAGCACTGATCAGGGTTTCCCTCTCCATTGGACAGGTTACCTATGGCATGCACATGTTCCACAACAGCAGGGCGGGCAGGTCGGAATGGGCAACTGGATAGATGCTTTGAAAGGGGATTCAGAGGGCTGCAGGCGGCACATGCTGTGGTGCAGCTGGGGCACAGTGCGGACTAGGCAGATGCCTAGATGGCACTTAGGAATGCTGAAACTGGACAGCAGCCAGACAGCAACTGATGAGGGCCAAACATGGGCACGAGAGTGTTTAGCACAGTGTCACAGGGGATAGTACCCAGCAGGTACCCCCAAGGGCACATAACATTGGCAGGCGGTGATTGGGGGACTTGCGGACAGATATGCAGGCACCCCTACCCCAGAACCCGCACCATAGGCAGCCGCCTACCCGCACACAGGATGGCCTGAGACTGCGTACCACCAGCACCACCAGCAGAAGGGCATGCCAGCATGGTGGCACAGGGGTACTGGAGGTGGAGGGGGGCAGTGGCAGCTGCCCAGAGCAGACCATGGCCTAGCCCTGTGTAGGTGGGTGCAATGCACTGCAACAGACAGGCCCCACCGGACAAACAGTCATGGTATCATCAGGGAATGTACTGTCTCTGTGGCAACACGGTGGTGCAGTGCACACAACCAGTGTGTTTGGAGACAGAAGGTCACAGGTTCAAGCCCCAGCTGGGTCTCCTGCCAATCCAGTCCCCATATTTTACCCACAATTATATTGTGATAGTAAAGACGAACCTATATTGCAGAGAACATAAGCATGGCTCAAACACCTCTATTTTACCCTACAGAGCACAGACACCAGAAACATGCACATTACCTAGAGCAGATTCCCCCAAATGCAGTCCTGGAGGGCCACAAATCCTTCAGGGTTTATGCTGTCTCCAATCTAAGGATGGAGCGGTACTGGTGGTGGAGGTGGCAGCAGCTGGTGGCAACAGCAGACCATGGCCTAGCCCTGTCCAGGTGGGTGCCTGTGCACGGCAACAAACAGGCCCTGTCGGATGTACAGTCATGGACTCCCTGGGGAATGCAGCATACCTGTGGCAACACGGTGGTGCAGTGCACCCAGACAGTGTGTGCAAAAACAGAAAGTCACAGGTTCAAAGCCCAGCTGGGGCTACTGCCAATCCAGTCCACATATTTTTCCCACAACTAAACCGTGATAGTAAGGACAAACCTGTATTGCAGAGAACATATGCATGGTTAATACGCATATATTTTACCCCACCGAGCACAGACACCATAAACAGGCGCATTACCTAGAGCAGAGTCTCCCAAATGCAGTCCTGGAGGGCCAAACACCATTCAGGTTCCATGCTGCCCCTAATAAAGATGCCTGTGCTGCATATCTATGCACCACCCCATGGTATGCAGATGTATCTCATGCATATTCATGAGGGACAGCATGAAAACCCGAACAGTGTTTGGCACACCAGGACTGGAGTTGGGAACCTCTGCCGTAAAGCAGCAGCCAACAGGGGCAGACACACCCACATCCACAGGCCCCATTGGCCAATGCCTCCTGGAGAGGCAGGACATTGGGCCCTGCGTGCATATCCCAATAATAGCACTTGCATACCTTAGCAATGCCACACTACACCTGGGTATACGGTACACAGCTATCAAACGTTTGCTATGAGTACTGGCAGATAGCAATTCCTACGTTAAGCACAGTTTGCTGATTGAGCTCCATCATAACAATCTTTCTGATGTCTGCGGTGTGTGCTTCAGGTCTGGTCTCTGACAGTGTTTACCACCCTGGGGAGTGACCCCCAACAGTATTGCGTACCATATCCATGCCTGTACTGTGCCCAGGATTGGTGTGGTGGCCAGGGCTGCTAAACTCCTCTATAGTAGCACAATGCTGGCATAGATGTGGGTGTGTGTGTCTGTCTATCCAGTGTGTGGTGGCTGCAAACACCCTCCACAGCCCACACTGCCAGCACTGTTGCCAGTATTGGCCTGCCAATGTGCATAATGAGGAGCAAGGTACCATGGGTACAGCCCGGACAGGGTGGCCTAGCCAGGATGCATCTGCACAGGGCATATGGCACTGACTGGGACATTTTAGTGCCCGGCCACCACCTACACAGACAGGGTGGCCTCAGCATGTCCTACTGGAAGATCACTCTACACCCTGACTGTGCAGTGACCACAGCATGGCTAGGCACCCCCATAGTGCTATATAGTATTTCTTTCATGTGATATTTATGGGTTTCCTTTTGGGGCCCAGTTACTGACTTATCTGCTTGTTGTGTATGTTGACATCCCAGTTCTGGGTGCATGCATTTCCACCAGGAGCATGGACTCGCTAGCAGACTGTTTGTAGCTGGTATGTGTCTTGATGGAGTGCCTTGCAGGGTGCAGCGACTGAAGGCTTGCTGCAGGAGAATATCAGATAGTGCTGGGGTGCAGCTTAGCATATCCAGGCCTAATGTCTGTCTGCTATTGTGTTATGGATGTGTACAGAGCTGCATTGACTGCCCTGTAGGGTGTCTGTTCCCCAGCAGGTACAGGGTTGATGGTCCCCTCTACTGCCACCATTGCAGGGAGGTAGAATGTGGATCTGTTGATGGGAGACCCTGTTTGCCACTCTCAGCCCTGGAGGAGGAGGGTGGTGGATGATCCTCCTGGGGGGGGGTCTATGGGGGCTACACCTGACTGAGACAAACAGATAATATCCAAACTACCTAGCTCCCACATTAGCACTGCTGGGGACCTGCAGCATGGAGTGGAGGAGTGGCCTAGTGGTTGGGGCAAGGTATAGGGCACCCTATATGGCGCCCTATAGGCCACCCTTTCAGCAACATTGTAGGGTGCCGTGGCGGACAGTGCACTTTAAAATGTACTAGGAGTGGCCTAGTGGTTGGGGCAAGGTATAGGGCACCCTATATGGCGCCCTATAGGCCACCCTTTCAGCAACATTGTAGGGTGCCGTGGCGGACAGTGCACTTTAAAATGTGCCCTCTGGGGTACCCTATGAGGCGCCTTATGCAGCACCTTATGTTACAATACTTTGAGGGTGTGTTTGCTGGCAGCACTAATTAAAATAAAAATAAAATTCCCCCTACAGCGACATTACCTATAACAGGTGGTGCCTCAGCCAGCCTTCTTTATTCTGCATAGTGGGGGATTGAACCCATGCCTCCTGCATCATTGGTCAGTGTCTTAACCATTGTGCTACACTGCTGTTCTTCTGTGCATGTCAGCGCACCTACTTATGATTTTCATTCTTTAAACTGCACAGTGCTGCCATCAAAAACAGTGCTGTGACCTTGCGGTACCTCATATGGCACCCTATAAAGCACCCTATAAGCAACATTCTAGGGTGCCTTGGCGGACACTGCACTTTAAAATGTGCCTTATGGGGCGCCTTATGTTAACACGCTTTGAGAGTGTGTTTGCTAGTAGAAGTAATTAAAATATAAATAAAATGCCTCCTAAAGCAATCTTCCCCTTAACAGGTAATGCCTCAGCCAGCCTTCCTCATTAGGCACAGTGGGGGATTGAACCCATGATCCCTGCACTATTGGTCAGGGTCTTAACCATTGTGCTGTGGTTCTGTTCCTGTGCTTGCACATCAGCACGTCGCCTTATGCCGCCCGCGCGCATTTCTCATGCGGTAATGTGCGGGGCGCCCATTACGGTCCCGCGCACATTAGCACAAGATTAATGCTGGTTTGCTTTTTTCAGCCAGAAACGCCCACTCCTTATATGGCATCCTGCACACTACCGCGGCGTGCACATGAGCGTGGTTTAGTAAACATACCCCTTAGTTTTTTGCATGGTTGCATCACAGCTTGCTTTTTAGGTTTCTTTTTTTAGTTAGTTCATGCTGCCTGGATGTCTTGTGAACAAGGTATCTCGCTGTGCCCCGATAGCATCAATGACAGTCCACCGTCCCTCCCAGTCTCTTTTTATCGCTTTTTGTACAGTGTTAGTGATACCCGAAGAGAAGTTAAGTGCAACGAATATTTTGCTATAAGCTGGGGTGTATCACTAACACTGTACAAAAAGCGATAAAAAGAGACTGGGAGGGACGGTGGACTGTCATTGATGCTATCGGGGCACAGCGAAATACCTTGTGTCATTGTTCAGTGCCGATTTGTCTTAGACGTCCCTGTGCCCTTTTCAGGAGATACACCAAACAGTTTCCTTGTCCTTATATTAAGTGCTGATAATAATAGAGTAATTTTTTCAATTTTGATAATGCAGAAGGCTGGCTGAGGCAGTACCTGTTATGGGTAAGATTGCTGTAGGCGGCATTTTATTTTTATTTCAATTAGTGCTGCCAGCAAACACACCCTCAAAGTGCCGTAACATAAGGTGCCGCAGAAGGCACTCCAGAGGGCATATCATAAAGTGCACTGTCCGCCAAGGCACCCTATAATGTTGCCCATAGGGAGCCTTAGAAGGTGCTGTATGGGGCACCCTATGAGGCACCGAAAGGTTACAGCACTGTGAGGGTGTTTCTGCTGGCTGTACTACTTAAAATAACACACAAACTGCCCCAGACAGCCCCCCATGTACCCTGTAAAATACGTATCACCAAGTTATAATGCCCTGTTCAATGTATGTCCAGTTTGTGCAATGTAAACCTCAATGGTGCAGAATAGCGCAGTATATGGGGGAATGTAAATAAATAAAGTAAATGCAATGAAGAAACCCACTGTGGATTAGAACCACCAACCTCTGGCTCCACAGGCAGGGCAGTCACCAGTGGGCTACAGCTCTATAACTATAAAGAGAAGTCTGTCTGGCTACCAATAACTTCTGCAGCAGTCTACAGTTGATCTGCAGATGGGGTATGCACCCCCACAGCACCTAGGCCTGGTAGGGGGAACTCACCGTGCGTGTTACTGGCACAGAGTAGCTACACACCATCACATTGTGCGGGTACTGTGCTCACTCTGAGGGTGCGGTGGGGCGGCTAGCACCAGGTCCACAGCACCTTCCATGGCAGAAATAGGCCATGCTGCAGGTCCCCAGCAGTGCTAGTGTGTGAGATAGGTAGTTCCTGCAGACACACCTTGGATACATCTGTATTTCCCAGTCAGGTTTAGCCCTTATGGACCCATAGGCGGATTATGTACCACCACCCAACCCACCCCCTGGGGCTGAGGGTGGGAAACAGGGTCTCCCACCAACAGATCCACATTCTACCTCCCTGCAATGTTGACAGTAGAGGGGACCATCAACCCCGGTTCTGCTGGGGAACAGACACCCTACAGGGCAGGCAATACGGATCTGTACGCACCCATAAAGCAATAGCAGACAGACAGTAGGCCTGGAAATGCCCAGCTGCCCCCACCACTATCTGACATGCACCAGCAGCAGGCCTCTAGCCGCTGCACCCTGCAAGGTGTTCCAGCAAGACACATACTAGCTGCAGACGGTCTGCAAGCTAGTCCATAGTGCATGTTCTTGGAGAAAATGCGTGCACCCAGAACTGGGCTACCAGCATACACACCAAGCAGAAAAGTCAGTGATTGGGCCCCAAAAGGGAACCCATAAATAACACACAAAAAAAACCACAATACAGCACTATGGGAGAACCTAGCCATGCCGTGGTCACTGCTCAGTCAGGGTGAGAGCGATCTCCCAGCAGGACATGTTGTGGCCACCCTGTCTGTGCAGGTTGTGGCCAGGCACTACAATGTACCAGACATTGCCCTATGCCCTGTGCAGATGCATCCTGGCCAGGCCACCCTGTCAGGGCTATACCCATGGTACCTTGCTCCTCATTATGCACATTGGCAGGCCAATACTGGCAACAGTGCTGGCAGTGTGGGCTGTAGACGAGGGTGTTTGCAGCCACCACACACTAGACCAGGGGTGGGCACCTCCGGTCCTGGAGGGCCACAGACCAGTCAGGTTTTCGGGATATCCCTAATGAACATGCATGAGATATATATGCATTAGAGATATCCTGCCAACCTGACTGGTTTGTGGTCCTCCAGGGCTGGATTTGGAGACCCCTGCCTTACACCTCTGTCATTTAAGATCGTGAGTGGGCAAGGTACAGATGTCTTAGACATCGAAAGGGTATATAGAATGTGTCACAGTCCTCCTCGATTCTCACCACCACCAAAAAGTTGTCTAATAGACAATTTTTTGGTGGTGGTGAGAAGTGAGGACTGTGACAAATTCTATCTAACCTTTTTGATGTCTTGGACATCTGCACCTTGTCCACTCATGATCTTAAATGACAGAGGTGTAAGGCAGGGGTCTCCAAATCCAGCCCTGGAGGGCCACAAACCAGTCAGGTTGGCAGGATATCTCTAATGCATATATATCTCATGCATATTCATTAGGGATATCCCGAAAACCTGACTGGTCTGCGGCCCTCCAGGACCAGGTTTGCCCACCCCTGCACTAGACACACACTCCCACACCTATGCCAGCATTGTGCTACTGTAGAGGTGTTTGACAGCCCTGGCCACGACACCAGTCCTGGGCACAGTGCAGGCATGGCTATGGCACGCAATACTGTAGGGGTCACCCCCCAGGGTGGTAAACACTGTCAGACACAGGACCTGTATCACACTCCACAGACATCTGAATGATTGCTATGATGCAGCTCACTCAGCAAATTGTGCCTAACGTAGGACTTGCTATCTACCATTACTCATGGCAACCTTTTGATAGATGTGTACCGTATTCCCAGGTGTAGGGTGGCATTGCTAAGTTATGCAAGTGCTAGTATTCGGGGTATGAAACAGGGCCCGAAGCCCTGCCTTTCCAGGTGGCTTTGGATAATGGGGCCTGTGGGTGCAGGCGTGTCTGCCCCTGTTGTCCGCTGCGCTGGGGCAGAGGTTCCCAACTCCGGTCCTGGTGGGCCAAACACTGCTCGGGTTTTCATGATATCCTTAATGAATAAGCATGAGATACGTCTGCATACCATGGGGGCGGTGCATGGAGATGCAGCACAGACATATGTATTGGAAACAGCATGGAACCTGAATGGTGCTTGGCACTCCAGGACTGCCTTTGGGGGACTCTGCTCTAGGTACTGCACATGTTTATGTTGTTTGTGCTCTATGGGGTAAAATATATGCATTTGAGGCATGTTTCTCTTCTCAGCAATACAGATTCAGTCTTTACTACCATGTTTTCTTCATGGGTAAAATAGAGGGACTGGGTTGGCAGGAGCCACAGCAGGGATTTGAACCTGTGACCTTATGCTCTTGGACACACTGTCTGTGTGCACTGCACCACCATGTTCCCACAGATGTGGTGGATTCCCTGGGGTGTCCATGACTGTACATCCGACAAGGCCTGTGTTGCAGTGGGCGGCACCCACCTACACAGGACTGGGCCTGGACTGCTGTGGGCAGCTGCCACTGCCCCCTCCACCACCAGTACCCCTCTGCCACTATGCTGACATGCCCTTCTGCTGGTGGTGCTGGTGGTGCGCAGTCTCAGGCCATGCAGTGTGCGGGTAGGCGCCTGCCTATGGTGCGGGTTCTGGGGTAGGGGTGCCTGCATATCTGTCCACGCGTCCCCCAAGCACCGCCTGTCAATGTTCTGTGCCCTTGGGGGTACCTGCTGGGTACTATCCCCAGTGACACTGTGGGGAGCACACTCGTGCCCATGTTGGGCTCTCAGCAGTTGCTGTGTGGCTGCTCTGCAGTTTCAGCATTCCTATGGGCCAGCTAGGCATCTACCTAGTCCGCACTGTGCCCCAGCTGCACCACATTATGTGCCGCCTGCAGCCCTCTGTATCCTCTTTCCCAGCATCTGTCCAGTTGCCCATTCCGACATGCCTGCCCTGCTGTTGTGGAACATGTGCATGCCATAGGTAACCTGTCCAATGGAGAGGAAAACCCTGATCAGTGCTAGTTCACTGTGGGATCATTCACCATGTATGGGGACGGAGCGTAGACCTTTCCAATATTAATAGTTATTTTTTGGGGCTTTGTTGGGAGTGCTTTTTGATGTTTCCCATTACTAACACTATTGCCCAGCTTGATTATGATTTTTTTTACTTTTGTTGGGGTCATTTTTAATGTTTATTTGCTCTTTTATTCAGTGCACATGTATCACACTTATCACTTTTTGTAGGTTTCCTTGGTTTTGAGGTACATTGCTGATGGAAATGGTTTCTTTTCCCTTTAAATGCTCTCTTGCGAGAGGTTTTCACTCGCGGTAGTTTTAAGCCTGATATTTCACTGCGCTCGTGTGCAGGGAGCCTCTCCCCGCCCACTATCCTCCCCTTGACCTCTTCTCTCTGCCCCTGGCGAGCCTTGTACGGACCTGCCTCCGCCCTCTGGGAGCCTTTCCCCGCCCTTGCCGCACATTTCCGCCGCCGTGCACACTAATGTGCTTTTTGGCCCCGTAACGCATCATTAGCGTGCGCTAAGGTACCTTAGCGCGCGCACATGCGCGCCGCGCACGTTAAGAACCTTTAGTAAACATACCCCTAAAATTCTGAAAATAGATTGGGTGGCAGTCCATCGTGACAAATTATACTATCTTTGAGTTTTGTCACTAGAAGCCCCAAAAAGGCATTTTACCTAGAAATCCCAAAGTGCGTCAGTTGACGCATTATCACGACAACTGCGTTGAGCATGAAATGCAGATGTGAATTAATTTGAAGTTACTTATTTGTTTACTACGTGCAGTATGTGACATCATTACATAACTGACATGGTTCTAGCAGTGGCGCTGGTATAAACCTTTGAAGATGCATTCGCGTCAATTGACGCACTTTGGGGCTTCTAGTGTTAAATAGGGTTCATTGAATTTAATGCATTCTGAAGGGAGCTAATGCATGTCTTTGCCTCTCTTCAGCAAAATTTTTTTGGGTCACATTCCAGGGCTCCTCCTTGAACCTAGCAGTCAAGGGCCCTAAAGCCCAGACAAAAATAGCGATAGTTATAGCAGGTGCAAGGCCATGTGAATTATGGGACTTTATCCTTCATACCCCTGTCGATATTAGTACCTTTCTTTGTCCCCCTCCTTCCTCTCAAGGAGAAGAATATGGCAAGCAGCTTTCTTGCCACACCATGGTCTGTTTCCCCACCGGCTTCCTTCTGAAATGAAAACGGTACGAGGCCCACCTTCTTTCTTGAGGCCTATTGGCCTCATGCAGTTCCATTTTCAGAAGGAAGCAGCAGATGATTTAGTTTTAATATCAGTGCTTGTATTCATTCCAGTTTTTCAATCACAGAAAGTACAGGGAAAATACAATAATGCAGAATTACATTCAGATACAGTAGGCGTTTCCCTGTCCCCAGAGGGTTTACAATCTAAATTTTGTACCCAAGGTAATAGAAGGTGAAATCAACAAAATGACATGCCAAAAATCAGAGTACCAATGGAATTTGAACCTTAGCTTTTGTTTTCAGCCCTTTGCTCTAACCCTAGGCTAGTCCTTACTACTTTACATTAAATTGAATGCTGTCTCTGCAGTATCTCAGGTAGGACCTGCCCACCATTAGGCAAGACTAGGAGCAGCATAGGGCAGCAGCTTTTTTGGAGGATGAGAGTGGCAAACAACAGAGCTTGATAGCCATATCAACTCAAAGAATAAACTGTGCATTCTTTTATCCACAGGGAGAGCGGACATGTAAATATTAAGTTTTGCTTTATAGATATGCATAAGTATGATGTCCAAGTATGATTGTTGAGTTTAATTATCAAAATCTAGTAGTGGGAGGTGTGTGGGGGAGTGTAAAGGTGAAGGTTTGCTTAGGGTACCCAATACTTTGCACTGGCCCTGACCCCCAAGCCCCCAGCCAGCCTAGAAAGTAGAACCCCATGCTTGGAAATCCATTTTAGGCAGTAGCAGATTAAGGCCTAGGCAAACAGGAAATGCTAAGGGCTCAAACATTTTAGAGCAGTGTTTTCTCAAGCCAGTCCTGGTGTACCTACTTGCCAGCCTAGTTTCTAGAATATCCACACTGAATATGCATGAGACAGATTTGTCATTTATATCTATCTCATGCATATGCATTTGTGGGTATCCTGAAAACCAGACTAGCTAGATGGGTACAGCAGACCTGCCTTCAGAAAAAATTATTTAGAAGGGACTTTTCATATATCTACTGTCTACTGCCCATAGCAAAATCTTCATAATTCAGTTCCCTTCATCCCCTTTCCAATACTCTGTTGGCAGGATTCCATAGTCAGCATTTCTCATTTATGACTGCCTCCTGCTAGCTTCTTTCATAAGAAAGAAATGTGCAAAGCCTATAGAAAGGGGAAGCAGAAACGCACCTGGTCACAGCTGAGTATGTGATAGGAAAGAGCTACTTTCTGGAGAAGCAGACTTAGGGGAAAGGTAACAGTGGGCCACATCTTCAAGTCCTTCCAGGAAAGCTTTAGCCTCTCTTCCATGCACTCTCTCTATGATCTGCTCCAGCTAGCAAGAGAAGGCAGCAGCAGCAAAGCTGCCTTCTGCCAGATGAAAGAGATCTTAGAGGGAGTGCATGGAGGAGAGTCTAAAATTTAGCTGGGGGCAGCTACAAATGTGGCTTACTTTCATATCTCTGTATTTGCTCTTCTAGGATGAAGCCCTTTCCCGTTATGCACTTGTTGCCTACAGCCCACCAAAGGATTAATCCTGCCCTTAATTCAGGTCTTCTGCATGTCATTTAGTCCTCAGACCAGCTAGTCATATTATTTTTTTTCTTTCTTTCTTTCTTTTGATCACCTTTATCGTATTAAGCTATTTCAGGGAAAATGTGTTCCCTTTTCTAAGCTTTGTTAATCTCCATTTAATTTTCGATTTCATCAGTATGCATCTGTTACTGAAGTGATAAAAATGGCATCTCATATTTTAAAAGGGGATAATCCAGTGGGGGATCTACTAGGGTGGGGGGTTACAAATACATCTGGCATTAAAGGTTAAGAGAAGCCCGGTTATTGTTGGTGTGCACCTGCAGTCCAGCAAACCCAAGCCCATGAGATTCCCCTATATTGTGAGCTCAAATTGACTGAGCTGTGTAGGTGCCTCTTGAATAGGGAAGTTGCTTATTTTTCTCCTTCATTCTGTCCCACCCCACATGCTTTGACCCTTGAACAGTAGTTGACATTCAACATCATCCTGCTAGAGAAGTCCAGACAAGTGGGTAATGTTTTCCTACCAGCAGATTGGTGGAGACGAAGAGCCAATGAAAAGCCCAAGTTTCACTCCCATGCTTCTATTCACCTCAGCCTCCAGATTTCCCTTCACTATTTCTTTGTATGCAGCAAATGTGGATGGATTTTCTCCTCTCTAAAGAAAATCTGAAGACTGAGAGGAAAAGATTGATTAAATGCTTGGGAACAACCACCTTGAGAATGACTCTCTCATTTGAGCACAATGTGGGACGCTCCACTAGACTGTGGGCTTTTGGGTAGTCATGCAAATGCAATGTAATGTGTGCCTTCGAGTCAGTCCTGACTCCTGGCGACCCAGAAGCTCCTGGGTTTTCTTGGCAGTGTCACCGGAAGTAGATTGCCAGGCCTTTCTTCCGAGGCAATGGAGGGTCAAGTGACTTGCCCAAAGCCACAAGGAGTGCTAGTGGAAATCGAACACTGGTTGCTTGGTTACCAAGCCAGTCCTCTAACCAGGAGGAGGCAAAATGGGTTTAGTACCACACTTTTATCATGATAAGAGCCTGTTGAGCAGCCACAAAATTGGAAGGCTTGGGAAGAATCTGGAAGGATGCAGCAGCCTAACACAACCTCTATTGCTTCCTCTCTCCTCCACTGTTTTCCCTGCTCTCTCCTGAAGATTGCAGAAGGCTCTCAGAGGGATCTGCCTGCCAGCTACCTTTAAAGGCAATGATTTAAAAGCCAGTGAAATAAGATCATTGGAGTTGAGCTGAGCCCAGCATGGATCCTCTGCCTGGGGCTCTCGGGGGGTGAGTACTGACCTTCTCGTCTTTGTTGGGGGCTCCCGATTGCCTCTCTGTGGCATGCAATTCATGGTAGTCTGCTGATGACCGTTGGCTCAGTGTGGAGGTTTCCTGCTGTTTTTGGCACATGTGAGTAGCATTTTTTCTCTTGTGCGTCTGGCAGTCATGCGGTCTGTATGCACGTTCCTACCCTTGCACCTGTAACATGCATTGCAGCAAAAACACAAATCAATGCACGCCACAGTAAAAGCACAGTTAATGCATGCCTTTGGGACACCTCAACTTTAGCATGTGGTACTTGCCTTAACTCTGTATATCTTGTTCCAGGAAACATTGTTTGACCTGTGCCTCATCTCTGTTTTCTGGACTTTGCTCTTCTTGTATGGCAGTTTCTGAGTTGTCTCCCTGGAGTGCCCTCTCCCCCTATTTCAGCCGGGGGCTTATGATTAGTCCGGCCTTTCCTGCTTCAAGGCAGGAGGTGATGGATGGTGCTATGGGTAAGGAGCCATTCATCCTCTGGTGGCTGTGCCCCCTGGTGTTCGGTCATCATTTCCGAGAGGAGATTTTCCGAACTCCGGATTGTTCTTTCCGGAATTCTTTATTTTTTGCAGCAGGCCTGGTCCTTCTTTCATGAAAATTCAGACCCTGCAGCCTCTAGGTGCCTCCAGGCGCAGTCTTGTGTGATCAGGCGGAGAGTGGAAACCCTGTTTAATTGTCTTTGACTAAGTGTTCCAAACATGGGGTGCCCTTTGGAGATAGGGAACAGCTGGGAGCTGTCAAAGATTTTGACTCTAACTTGGATTTAGATAGCTTGGTACTGGGCTCTGATGTGGATGTAGAAATACTCTTGCCTTCAGAAGATTGTGAGGAGAGCCAGTATGAGCTGCCTGTTCCAGAAGAAAGACTGCGAGGGTCTCATCCGCCTTGAATTTAACAGATGCTTCCAGCACAGAGCAGGAGCCAAAGGTACACCCACTCCTTCAATGGGTGCAAAAATCCACTACTGTCTTCCCATTTCTGATATGATCAAGGATATGATCCAGTCAGTGTGGGGCTCTCCCGACTCCCTCCCTAAAGGATTAAGGGGAAGTAAGGAGCTCCGCTATCATGGAGGAGGAATGCGTTGATTGGTATGGCATTCCCAAAGTGGATGTGCAGGTCATAGCGGTTACCAATGGACCACCATTCCTGTGGAAGAGAGATCTGGGAGGAGTGGTCTAGTGGTTAGGACAAGGTACTTCAGGCCGGAGGGCTGGGGGTTCAAGTCCCACCTGGGGACAGCAATCTCAGGCTGGAGGGACTGGGATTTCTAGTCCTATAGGCACTCCTTGTGGTCTTGGGCAAGCCACTTAACTCTCCATTGCCCATGTTCCCTGTAAGTATTATTGTATGTGTCTCATATCCCCTCGTGTTAAATGTATCCCCCAATTGACTGTTTGATCCGGTGAAAAGCGGGATATAAATACAGCTAAATAAATCTGCCTTAAAGGAGTTTCTTGACTGTAAGATGGATTCATGGTTGAGGATCCAGTTTCACCATAGTGGCAGCTATTCTGCAGCTGGCAATGCCTCAGCCTGATTTTGAAGTCCTGCTGCAGTGGATTCAGTCTCTTCTGCCGGATGATACTACTTCTTTTTAGAGTCGGCTACGGCCCTTTCTGATGCCATGTATGTCCTGGTTCGTACGGTGGCTGTGGATGGTGCCCTGGACGACAGTATCAAGGCATTGTATTTGGCTCTGGCACTGGGCAGTGGACACATCTTCCAAAGCCCAGTTGGCCCAACAGTTTTTTAAGGGGAAGCTGTTTGTTTGGAGCCACTTTGGAGAATCTGGTGAAGGACCTGGATGAGACAAAATGCGCTGCCTTCTGGAAGATAAGTTAAGTTAAAGGATCCTGTGAAGTGGGCTGGTGCTCCTTCTCATCAGCCTCTGCCCATCCGCAGAGGACACGCTGGCCGGATTCCTTGGGACTCTCTGCATTGCGAACTTGGAAAACTTTTCTTCTTCTCTGCTTCTGGATTGTGGGCTCGTTCTCAGTCCTTTTGTGGAGTGTGTGGGCCCAGAGACCAGGTCACTTCCAGAGGAGAACCCTCCTGGATTGCACAGTGAAGGTTTGGGGCCCATTCCCTGGTTCCTCCAGTTGGAAGCTGGCTTTGCCTTTTCTTTCAGACATAGGCCCAGGTTACCAAAGATCGCTAAGTGCGTGACACTATTCAGTTCGGCTATGTCCTGGAATGCAATGAGCCGCTTCCAGATGCCTTAGACCTCTCCCCTTGTAGGTCTGCAATCAAAAGTGCTGCTGTGCGGATCACCTTGGACAAGTTGCTGTGCCTAAAGGCCCACCGGAAGATACTCTATTTATTTTTTGGTGCCCAAAAAGTTGATTCCTTCTAGCCCATTCTAGACCTCCAGGGGGTCAATGAGCATTTGCATGTTCTGTGCTTCCAGATGGAAGTCTTGTGCTCTGTGATTTAAGCAGTGTGCCAAGGGGCATTCTTGGCTTCTCTGGATCTGGCTGAGGCATATTTCATATCCTTTTCTAGGTGGATCAGAAAAGTATCTGCATGTTTCCATGCTTGGCTCTCACTATCTGTTCATTGCTCTCCTTTTCAGGCTTTCCACTGCCCTGAAGATGTTCTCCCAGATCATAGTGATGGTGGCTGTGGTGCCAAGGGATCTGTGTGTTTTCTAGAAAGCCTCGACTTGGTGATTAATCTGGAAGAGCCAGCTGTGGCCTTTGCAGCCCCCTGGAGTTTCTGGGAGCACTTTGTGACTCTCAAGTGGGCAGAGATTTCCTGTCAGAGGGGAGCATCAAATTCTGTTGGATTGCCTGGTGCTATTCTGTGTGCAGCAGGCTTCCAAAGTCTGAGATTCTCTTTAGCTCCTTGAACTGATGGTGGCAACCTTAGAGATGGTGCTGTGGGCATGTGTTCACAAGCAACCACTCCAGTGGTCGTTGTTGACTCGGTGGTCCCCGAGTTCTCAGGAATTTGAGTGCAGGTTCCCATTCCCTTTAATGGTGAAGGCCAACCTGCAATGGTGGCAGCAGTCCTGTCATCTCAGGAAGGGTGTGCCACTGGGTGATTTGTCCTAGATCCTCCTGATGATGGATGCCACTCTCTAAGGGCAAGTCTGACCACAGGAAATGGTGTGGTCCAACAACCACCTTGAGGTGAGGGCCATAAGGTTGACCCTTCTGCATTTCTGGCCTCTGATCAAGGGCCGACCAGTTCGAGTGTTTGCGGACAAGGCCATGGTGGAAAGCTTATGTCAACCAACAAGATGGCACGAGGATCACCAGGGTAGCTCTGGAAATGACTACCTGGGGGGAGAAGAACCTCATAGGCTTGTCTGCTGAGCACATTGATCTCTGGATCCTGGAGAGTAGGAGTTAAGTAAGGGGTCATTTCAGTTGATTTTGTGCTGCTGTGGTTGCCCTGAAATGGATCTGATGTCAAACTACGGCATTGGAGCAGGTTGCTGCTTGTTCAGTTGCCAGACACAAATGGGGTCAGAGGCCATTGATGCTGGGACCAGCCTTGGCGAAGTTGTCTCTGTCTGTATGTGTTTTTCTCCATGCCCCTAGTGGGCCATATGATTTAGCTTATAGAATGCCACACGGGTAGGATTGGTCAAGGAGAGCAATGGTTCAGAGAACTGATGCAGCTCTTGCAGGTGCTGCCTCTTCAATTGCCTCCGTCTCAGGGCCTATTGTGGCAGGGACAGATCATCCTGGAGGACCTGATTCTCTTCTCCCTTACGGCTTGGCTCTTGAAAGGAGATGGCTAGCACATGAGGGTTACTTTCCAGTGGTGGTCTTTACTCAGCTTGGAGGAGGTCTACGAAGCTAACAAACATATGGATCTGGCGCTTCAGCGGTTGGATCTGGCGCTTCGGCAGATGGTTCAGCAGTTGGCACCTGAGGCAGCCAAGATGCTATCTCTGTTGGCCTTTTTACAGGATAGCCTGGAAAAGGGCCTTTCCCTTAGCTCCCTGAAAGTTCAGGTAGCAGCTTTGGCCTGTTTTCAAGGTCCATTGGCTAGTAAGTCTCTAGCCTTGCACCTGGACAGCACGCTTTCTCCAGGAGGGTTTGGCATCTGTGTCCTTCCTGGCATATGTATCTGGTGCTCAGGACTCTGACATTGGCGCTCTTTGAACATTTGAAGCATGCTGCTTTTAAAGGATTTGACACACAAGAAGGTCGTTTTGGTCATGTTTTGTTCTGCAAGGCAGGTTTCCAAGTTGCAGGCTCTGTCTTGCCATGATCCTTATCTATCTTTTTCAGAGGAGGCAGTTTCCATTCATCCTGTGCCTTCCTTAAGAACATAAGAAATGCCTTACTGGGTCAGACTAAGGTCCATCAAAACCTGCATTCTGTTTTCAACAGTGGCCAATCCAGGTCACAAGTACCTGGCAGGTTCCAAAAAAGGCACACAGGTTTCACAATGCTTGTTCTTGGGCAAGCAGACAATTTCCCAGGTCTTCTTTATTAATGCTTTATGGACCTTTCTTCCAGGAACTTGTCCAACCCTTTTTAAACCCAGCTACACTAAAAGCTTTTAGTATATCGTCTGGTAATGAATTCCAGAGTTTGATTATGGGTTGAGTAAAAAAATATATATTTTCTCTTATTAGTTTTAAATGGGTTGCATTGTAGCTTCATTGAGTGTCCTCTAGGTTTTTCTACTTTTTTTCATGATGTAAACAACCAGTCTATGTTTACCCATTCCACTCCATTTATTAATTTATTGACCTCTTGCCTAAGGTGCTTCTCCCTTTCATGTGAACCAGGTGGTATGCCTGCCCTTCTTCTCTAAGGAGTAGTGTCAGAGGAAGGAAAGGATCTTCACCTTGTGGTTTTCCGGAGGGTGCTTTTCTGGAACTTGGTCAAACTTAGGAAAGTGATTTGTAACCTCCATCTGTTTGTGCTGTTTGCTGGTCCGTGCAAGGGTGATGCGGTAGCTAAGTCAACTTTGGAGCACTGTATTAAGAGGCCTTTGCCTTGGTGTGTATATTATGGAACTGGCCAGTTCTAGAGGGTTTGTGCACCCTTTCTTCCAGAGCGCAGGTGTCCTCATGGGTGAGTGGTGCTCTGTAGCCCCTGCAGACATTTGTCAGGCAGCAACGTGGTCATCACTTTCCACTTTTGTCGGGCATTACTGCTTGAATGTTCATGCAAGGATGGATAAGGCCTTTGGCTCAAGAGTTTTGCGAGGGCTTATGTTTTCTTCCCGTCCAGTGGAGTTGTAGCTTTGGTATATTCCAATTGTCTGGACTGATCTGGCAGAACAATATGGAAGGTGACATTTTACTTACCAGCTAATGTCCTTTCCTTGAGTTCTGCTAGACCAGTCAAGGGCCCACCCCTGGAATTCTATTGCTCTGTTCTTCTGCTGCGGTACCCTTAGGTCCGCTATGATTTTTATACTTCGCTCTGCAGGTTCATTGTCTACTGACTGCCTTAGGTTTATGCATTTCTGTACATAGTTCTCAACTTAATGTGGACAAGTGCAAAGTTATGCACCTAGGAAAGAAAAACCCAAACTATGGTTACACAATGCAAGGTTCCACATTAGGAACCACCACCCAGTAAAATGATTTAGGCGTCATCGTGGATAACACGTTAAACCCACTGCCCAGTGTGCAGCGGTGGTCAAGAGAGCAAACAGAATGCTAGATAACATAAGGAAAGGAATGGAGAATAAAACAAAGGATATTATAATGCCTCTTTATTGTTCCATGGTGCGACAGCACCTTGAATATTGTGTGCAATTCTGGTCGCTGTATCTTAAAAAGGATATGGCATTATTAGAAAAGGTACAGAGAAGAACCACCACAATGGTAAAGAGGATGGAAGGATACCCCTATGAAGAGAGGCTAAAAAGGTTATGGCTCTTCAATCTTGAAAAAAAGATGGTTGAGGGGAGATACGATAGAGGTCTATAAATTAATGAATGGGGTGGAATGGGTAAATGTAGATTTATTGTTTACACCATCAAAATATAGAAAGTCTAGGGGGCAGGCAATGAAGCTACAGGACAACCTATTTAAGGCTAATAAGAGATATTCACTCAACGTGTAATCAACTCTGGAATTTGTTACAGGAGGATGTAATAAAAACTGTTAGTGTAGTCAGGTTTAAAAAAAGGTTTGGAAAAGTTCCCGGAGGAAAGGTCCATAAACCATTATTAAAGTGGACTCAGAATATCCACTGCTTGCCGCAATACAAGCATTGTGGAACCTGTGTCTTTTGGGGAAACTGCTAGGGACTTATGACCTAGATTGGCCACTGTTGGAAACAGGATACTGGGTTTGATGGACCTTGATCTGACCCAGTATGGTAAATCTTATGTTCTTAACGGTTGATCACTGATTGTTGCCCATGGTTGAGGGGCAGTTTCTCCAAATGGCTGAGTTTTGCGCATACCATGACCATCATGAACCTCACTTCTAAGTCAGAATTTGTGGAATATGATCTTAGCCTCTCAAATTTTCTGCTAATGCTTGACGTAGTACTTGCATCGTGCCAAAGAGAGCTTCCTTCTGGAGTTTGTAAGATATAACATGTATGTGTAGTTTGTCAAGATGTGCTTGGAAATTCTTTATCAAGCCTGTGGCACCCAACACGATGGGAAATATTTCTGTATCTTGCGGATGAGGTTGTGTAAAACTTGCAGTGTTTTTACCTTATGCTTTGGGATGAATACTGAAGGGACCTCTGGTGCCTGAGGCAGATAGAGGCATGGGAGTGATGTAATTGAAACCTGGGCTTTTCATTGGTTCTTCGTCTCTACCAATCTGCTGGTAGGGGAACACAACCCATTTGTCTGGACTGGTATAGTGGAACTCAAAGAAAGAACATTAACTAGTAAGTAAAATGTCACCTTGAAAAGTGGTCCACACTTGTGCCCAAATGATCATTGCTCCTCATGGAGATACTCAAACTTTCAACATCCATTGTATCCTCCTTATCTCTGCTACAAATCACCATTTTATACTATAGGGCCTGGTATTGCAACAGATTAACATGGTTAGCAGACTTGCTAGCAGTGTTAATCCCCTTGACTGGGATATTTGGCAGCACTAAGGGGTATGTTTACTAAAACCCCCGTTAGGTGCGGGCCGCGTTAGTGTGCGGGATGCCATAAAAGGAGTGGGCGTGTCAGCAAACCGGGATTAATCATGCGCTAATGTGCGTGGCGCACATGTGCGCCGCACACATTAGCACATGAGAAACGCGCGCGGGAAGCATAAGCAGGCGCGCTGATGTGCAAGCACAGGAACAGAGCCACAGTACAATGGTTAAGACACTGACCAATGGTGTGGGGATCATTGGTTCAATCCCCCACTGTGCCCAATGAATAAGGCTTGCTGAGGCATTACCTATTATGGGTAATAGTGCTTTAGGAGGCATGCTATTTTTATTTTAATTACTTCTACTAGCAAACGCACTCTCAAAGCGTTTTAACATAAGGCGCCCCATAAGGCACATGTTATAGTGCACTGTCCTCACAAACGTTTCTGGTCACCTTTCTTCAAACGTGAACTTTAACTTCAATGTTGTCTAACAGAACTCACGTTCAATCTAACATAAGTAACAAGTCCTTTATAATCATTCCAATTTCCACTCCTATTAGTGATAATAATAAGGTCTCAGACTTTTACAGCACTGCAACTTCAGACTTACGTCTGTTCAAATAGTGCTATAGTTTGCATCAACGACCTTATGAATAATATTAAATTCAACCAATTCTCCTTGCCCAGCTGTAATGACTCTCAAAATGGTTTAGCAAACTTATCTGAAGGTTTCCTCGGAGTCTGAAACAGGGGGCATGACTGGATCCAATGTTGCTGACTGGATCCAGTCATACCCCCTGTTTCAGACAGACAGTAGGCCTGGAAATGCCCAGCTGCCCCCCTACATGGCAGGCAATACAGATCTGTACGCACCCATAAAGCAATAGCAAACAGATAGTAGGCCTGGAAATGCCCAACTGCCCCCCACCACTATCTGACATTCACCAGCAGCAGGCCACCAGCCGCTGCACCTTGCAAGGTGTTCCAGCAAAACACATACTAGCTGCAGACAGTCTGCAAGCAAGTACATAGTGCATGTTTCTGGAGAAGATGTGTGCACCCAAAACTGGGCTCCCAGTAAGAACCGTGGGATGCAATGGAAAAACATGAAGCAAAAACCTTTATTTATATATTCAACTTCAGCCACCGGCCCATGGGATCATGCTTCTTTGTTGGGTCCCAGAACTGGGCTGCCAGCATACACACCTAGCAGAGAAGTCAGTGATTGGGCTCCAAAACAAAACCCATAAACATCACCCAAAACAAACACTATATAGCACTATGGGGGAACCTAGCCATGCTGTAGTCACTGCTCAGTCAGGGTGAGAGTGATCTCCCAGCAGGACATGCTGTGGCCACCCTGTCTGTACAGGTGGTGGCCTGGCACTACAATGTCCCAGACATTGCCCTATGCCCTGTGCAGATGCATCCTGGCCAGGCCACCCTGTCAGGGCTATACCCATGGTACCTTGCTCCTCATTATGCACATTGGCAGGCCAATACTGGCAACAGTGCTGGCAGTGTGGGCTATAGAAGGTGTTTGCAGCCACCACACACTGGATAGACAGACACACACTCCCACACCTATGCCAGCATTGTGCTACCATAGAGGTGTTTGACAGCCCTGGCCACGACACCAGTCCTGGGCACAGTGCAGGCATGGCTATGGCACGCAATACTGTAGGAGCCATCCCCCAGGGTGGTAAACACTGTCAGACACAGGACCTGTATCACACTCCACAGACATCTGAACGATTGCTATGATGCAACTCACTCAGCAAATTGTGCTTAACGTAGGACTTGCTATCCACCATTACTCATGGCAACCTTTTGATAGATGTGTACCGTATTCCCAGGTGTAGGGTAGCATTGCTAGGTTATGCAAGTGCTAGTATTCGGGGTAGGAAGCCCTGCCTCTACAGGTGGCTTTGGAAAATGGGGCCTGTGGGTGCAGGCGTGTCTGCCCCTGTTGTCCGCTGCGCTGGGGCAGAGGTTTCCCAACTCCGGTCCTGGTGGGCCAAACACTGCTCGGGTTTTCATGATATCCATAATGAATATGCATGAGATACATCTGCATACCATGGGGGCGGTGCATGGAGATGCAGCACAGACATATGTATTGGAAACAGCATGGCACCTGAATGGTGCTTGGCACTCCAGGACTGCCTTTGGGGGACTCTTCTCTAGGTACTGCACATATTTATGGTGTTTGTGCTCTATGGGGTAAAATATATGCAGTTGAGGCATGTTTCTGTTCTCAGCAATACAGGTTCAGTCTTTACTACCATGTTTTCTTCATGGGTAAAATAAGAGGACTGGGTTGGCTGGAGCCACAGCAGGGATTTGAACCTGTGACCTTATGCTCTTGGACATACTGTCTGTGTGCACTGCGCCACTGTGTTCCCAAAGACGTGGTGCATTCCCTGGGGTGTCCATGACTGTACATCTGACAGGTCCTATCTGTTGCAGTGGGCAGCACCACCTACACAGGACTGGGCCTGGACTGCTGTGGGCAGCTGCCACTGCCCCCTCCACCACCAGTTCCCCTCTGCCACTATGCTGACATGCCCTTCTGCTGGTGGTGCGCAGTCTCAGGCCATGCAGTGTGCGGGTAGGTGCCTGCCTATGGTGCGTGTTCTGGGGTAGGGGTGCCTGCATATCTGTCCACGCGTCCCCCAAGCACCGCCTGCCAATGTTCTGTGCCCTTGGGGGTACCTGCTGGGTACTATCCCCAGTGACATTGTGGGGAGCACACTCGTGCCCATGTTGGGCTCTCAGCAGTTGCTGTGTGGCTGCTCTGCAGTTTCAGCATTCCTATGGGCCAGCTAGGCATCTGCCTAGTCCGCACTGTGCCCCAGCTGCACCACATCATGTGCCGCCTGCAGCCCTCTGTATCCCCTTTCCCAGCATCTGTCCAGTTGCCCATTCCGACATGCCCGCCCTGCTGTTGTGGAACATGTGCATGCCATAGGTAACCTGTCCAATGGAGAGGGAAGCCCTGATCAGTGCTATTTCACTGTGGGATCATTCACATTGTATGGGGACGGAGCGTAGACCCTTCCAATATTTTTAGTTATTTTTGGGGCTTTGTTGGGAGTGCTTTTTGATGTTTCCCATTACTATCACTATTGCCCAGCTTGATTATGATTTTTTTAAATTTTGTTGGGGTCATTTTTAATGTTTATTTGCCCTTTTGTACCTTGCACCTGTATCACACTTATCACTGTTTTGTAGGTTTCCCTGGTTTTGCTGTACATTGCTGACAGAAATGGTTTCTCTTCCCTTTAAATCATCTCTACCGTGAGGTTTTCACTCGCGGTATTTTTTGCCTCGGATTTCAGCCTCGCAAATGTGCGGGAAGCCTCTCCCCTCCCACTCTCCACCCATTGACCCCTTCTCTCCACCTCTGGGGAGCCTTCCTCCGCCCTCCGGAAGTCTTTCCCCGCCTTCATCAAACATTAGCACGCCGCGCACATGAGCGCCGTGCACATGTGCGTGCACATTTGTGCCCCAAAACGCATCATTAGCGCAGTTTAGTAAACATACCCCTAAGGCAGTTAGTGCTGCTAAATATCTGTGGGTGCTGCTGCTGCATACCTTGCTGCCTGGTTATCGCAATATAATGAAAATAAGGCAAAGTAAAGGCTGGCCTAATTTTAACCACTGAAGTGAATTAACCAAAGGCTGAATATCACTGTCTCCCAGTTAGCTTCATGGCAATCTGGGCAACCTGGATATTCGATGCTGGGGTCTGTCTATGGCCCCGGCACTGAATATCCGAGGCTAATGTTCAGCGGTGACCTTGTCAACTCCCACCTGTCTCTAAGTTTGGCAGCCAGAGAAATTAAGGGGTATGTTTTTTTTACAATTGTAAGGGGAGTGTAGTTATTGTTTTGCCTCCTGTTAGGTGGGCCGAGTGCCTTATTTTCTCTATTCGTATCTTGGTAATAGCAATGCCATTGTCGAATCCCAAATATGTGGGCTACATCAGATTTGTTTCTTTGTATAGATAATCCTATGGATTGGTACGTCTTTTTTTTTCTTCCTTTCTGATTGTCTTTATATTAGTTGGTGTTAAACTGATTAAAAACCTAATTTAAAAAAAAAAAGGGTTATGTTTTATCAAAGAGCGTTAGCAAGTGTTTAACAGCAGCGGTAAGGATGTTATCATGCAGTAAAGGCCAGGGCGGTGAATAGGCATTCTGGCAGTAAGGGCACTGGGCTCCTCTTATCGGGCACTAACAGGACACCAGGTGTTAAGGTGCTAAGCATGCACCTTAACGCCCGAAAATGGTAGTCACCATAATGCAGGATAAGGGAGCCCTGGTGAAAGTCACGTTTAAGGTGATGGCTAGAAGAAAAGGTAAGAGCTGATGGACATATCTGATCCATATGTATCCTACATGTTAGTAAGTGGGATGAGTATGTGGGAGGCATTTACTGTATCAGTGAGGGGTGCCCATGTAATGCTGAAATGTCAGTGTGTGGTATAGGATGGGGAAGAAGTGTCCCCTAGCAGAGTAGGTATCGCTGTGATATGTGCATCAAAAGGATGACTGTGCAGGAGTGGGGACATGCGGTATCATTCACAGGGAGGTGTGAGTGATACATCCTAATGATTAAAATGTTCCTGTATGGGCCATGGTGTAGCTGCTGGCAGGAGAATACATGACTGTACATGATGGGCATATGCTAATAGATGGGCTGAAGGCTGGATGGCGGTAGATGGGAGTGTGGTATGGCCTTGCTGCTCCAATGTACCTGATGTGACTGCACAAATGCAGAATACCAGCTGTTTGGGTATAACAGCTGTCCCAGCTTTTCTAACCACCATACAATCTTCCTAACACGTGCATATAACAACTGGACAAGTGTCTCTCACATTGGCCATATGGAGCAAGTAAGGACGTGTGATGATGACTGCAGGTGCCCATCCCATGAGTTGGATGTGCCGTACAGCATATATTTGATGGAGCCAAAGATGTTCATTCACAGTTATGATGAAATATTCCAATCATGTACAACACATGTCATACATCTGCAGGGTGAACGTGTCTGACCATTTGCTGTCATGCTGTCAGATGGGCATGATTGCAGTGTGCATATTTGCAGAACCAATGTGCTATCTTAACACACAAAAAAAAAGTTTAAGAATGTGTTTCCTCTTGGCAATGCTGACCCCAGACTATTTTTGGTAATATATTGACATGATTTTTCCCATAGCCACAAAGAGAACAAGTGGGACTCAAACCCTGGTCTGTTGCTTGTTAAGCCTGTGTTTTAACCATTAAGCTACACCTCCACATGTCTAGAATCAAAGAGACTGTAGGTCCCTGTCTGTAATGTCCGAAACCTAGGACATGAAACAATGTGGCTGGCAGATTCTGAGACAGTGGTAAACCACACCTAGGGCCTGCCTACAGTGACACACATGCAGTATGTATTGCACTGGACGCTCAGTATTGTAGCTGCATAACAGACACACAGTTGTAGAATACGTCTTGTCCAAAAGCCAAGCCACATGTGAGGTCAAGATGCCTGTCCCTCCAATGCCAAATAATAGTCGCACGCAGAGGTCTGTTCTACCGCAGTTTGGCATGAACCCCTGAGGTAGCACATGTGCAAGGTGTGCAGTCCCTTGTGACCTGCTGTACAATGCAAGATAGGTATACCTGCACATACACCTAACTCAAACCACAGTCATGACTCATGTGGTTCATCACAGACCATCCTGCCCTCTTCAGGGGGCCATGCACATGTCTCCTACCATCAAAGAAGACAAGAAGGTACTGGGCAATGCTCCAGCGATCACAGTTGCCACTATGGCTGCAATTGGGACTCTGAGTGCTGGTATCAGCCTCTCCGTTACCCATGATGCACTGCACAATCTGAGCAGATATAGGCAACTGATGCCCACAAGAAGAATGAAGCGATCCATCACATCAGCTCTGTAATAGACAGGGATACTGTGTGCTTCCTGCACATAACAGTTGCCATATGTGCAAATGACGTGTTTCAGCAGTCACCCTGACTGTGAGGAAGAGCACACATCACCTGGTCCCCAGAGTAAACAGTGCAATAGATGGACTCTCCAGATTCTGGAGCAGTTTCATATCGCTGTCAGCCCAGTGTACTATAGGTATTGTCTGCAGCATCTGATACTAGTCATTTGGTATTCTGTATAATTGCAGGGTGTCCTGCTCCTGTTGGTCAGTGACTGTCTTATAACATCTCTTGTCAGTCCTTAAGGTTACACAGCTGTTTCCAGAGAACCTAAATGCAATAAGTGTTGTTTGCCCAAGGACATCTGCTATTTCTGTGAATTCTAATAAGCTAGCTTGAACACAGGCAGCTTGCAATATGTTGGGCAACACTGGGCTGTATTAGCCACTCGCATACTATCTGGACTACTCTGCTAGTCACCACATATTGTATGTATACACAGTTAACATGAACACACTGGCTTTGTACTATCAGCATGGACATCCAGTAGCCTGTCTAGTGATTTGACTACCAAAAAAGAAATAGTACCCATATCAATGCAGTTTGACCCTATATAGCAGTGTTTCCCAACCCAGTCCTACGGGGCACACCGGCCAGTCAGGTTTTCGGGATATCCCTAATGACTATGCATGAGATATATATGCATTAGAGATATCCTGCCAACCTGACTGGTTTGTGGCCCTCCAGGGCTGGATTTGGAGACCCCTGCCTTACACCTCTGTCATTTAAGATTGTGAGTGGGCAAGGTGCAGATGTCCTAGACATCGAAAGGGTATATAGAATGTGACACATTCCTCCTCGATTCTCACCACCACCAAAAAGTTGTCTGTGGTTGTGAGTGGGCAAGGTACAGATGTCCTCGACATCAAAAGACTAGATAGAATGTGTCACATACCTCGCTTCTCACCACCACCAAAATATTGTCTATTAGACAACGTTTTGGTGGTGGTGAGAAACGAGGAGGGATGTGACACATTCTATCTACCCTTTTGATGTCGAGGACATCTGTACCTTGCCCACTCACAATCATACATGACAGAGGTGTACGGCAGGGGTCCCCAAATCCAGCACTGGAGGGCCACAAACCAGTCAGTATGGCAGGCTATTTCTAATGCATATATATCTCATGCATAGTCATTAGGGATATCCCGAAAACCTGACTGGCCGGTGTGCCCCATAGGACTGGGTTGGGAAACACTGCTATATACCACCATGTGGATACATAGCTGTGACATGATCACAGCTCAGTCAGAGTGAGCATGGCCTCTCAGCATGAGCAGATGCATGCACCCAGGGCATGCCCATGGGCAGACCCACGCTAAGATGGCTCAGCCATTTATCTTACCTCTGACTCATATACATCCTGTGCAAACTGCTCTGTTTTAGGCAATACCCAGAATCCTCTGCTCTCATTATGTACCATTTTATTTTGGACTGGGGACAGCTTATGCAATGCGAGGCACAGTGAAAAGTGGGCCAGAGAGGCTGAAAGTGCATGTTGGCCTACGCCTATATCTGTCACATACCCAAATACGTTGTTCCCCCTCCACAGGTTTTGGCAGTGAGCATTGAACATAGTGCCATGTTTGCACTCCCATATAATGTCATGTCCCTAGCTATGGACACTGCAAAATTGGTCAATGCAGCACGTGCTGCAGACATAGTGTCTCCCCCCCTCCCCCAGAGAGCACGTGGAAGCATGGCAGGTTGGATATGGGGTTGGATGTTGGAACAGTTGCTGGCAACACATACGCCACCATTCTTTGCCTCTACTCTTACAACATCCTTGTGACTGTCACACTCAGTGCCCATGAGGAGCCAGTGAGGCTGTCATGTAGACCCTCTGATGTAACACATTCAGACACCGAGTAGGTCCGCATCTGGCCATGTCAACATAGGTTACAAAGGGAACTACAGGATGGGTTACCAATGTGTTTCGAAAATCTACTGATCGTAACTCATTGTTACACTACGGGAGTCTCCACCCTCGGAGGTTGAAAGATGGCCTCCCTTTCTCGCAATTCCTCCGATATCGGAGGAATTGTACTGATCTTCATACATTCAAAATCCAAGCTGGTATACTTAAAGATAAACTATCACGAAGAGGTTATCCTAAACGTATAATTGAGTCAGCGTATAAGCGTGCCCTATAACCACCGTGAATTGCTATTGGTTTCAAAGCCCTCTGTTTTAGACAATACTTCCATTAACTTGGTGACTCCATACTCACCTTATAGTAAAGATATATCCAGGATCATTCAGCAACACATGAATGTGATACATAGTATCCCCATTTTGAAGGATAAAAATATTCGCTGTGTTTGGACACGTAATCGAAATCTAAAAGACATTTTGAGTCCTACAATTTTGCGACCCCTTGCTGAAAATACCCCTGAAGAATCTCAGGGACATGCTCGGTGTGGACACTGTTCAATGTGTCAAGTTAATTGGGAGATTTCTTCCTTTAATTATCATGGTAAAACTTATTATTTACGTCATTCAACTAATTGCACCAGCACACAAGTAATATATGCCATCCAATGCCCTTGTCAGCTTTTATATATTGGAAAAACGTCACGGTCTTTTAAAGTGAGACTGGCTGAACACCGAAGTCGGCTACGCTGTAAAAATTTGACTGCCCCGATAGTGGAACACTGTCTTAGGGAACATCATGCTTTCGAAGATCTTCGGTGTTTCTGTATAGATAGAGTATTTAAAGGCAATGGAGGTAAATCCCTAGATCAAACACTGATAGTTCGAGAGCAACGATGGATTTTTACTTTGAAGACGGTGCACCCTGATGGTCTCAATGCACAAATCGATTGGAATCTCTGTTTCTAAGCTGATTGCAATAGGGAGGGATCCTCCATTTATCATGGGTATAAATTGCAGATATTGAGCACTTGGCCGCATGCGCGGCGTTTTTTCGTACTAGGGGGGAGGAACACCCATGAGAAGCATGTTCTGTGAGTTGCATCCAGTTATTTTATCTTTTCAACAAGATTATTATTTTATAACAAGACTGATATGTTGCCTTCTTTTAGTATTACGAGAAGTTAAAGCATTTATTTTAAAAGGAGAATGTTCTATTTATTTTCTCAGCATAAATGAAATCTTTGAAGTCGGCTTACTAGCCCCTGAAGAAACAAATACAATCGTGAAACATAGCAGCGCTGAGTCTGATGTTGGGACTCTTAAACAAAGATAAGCCTGACTTTTATTGTTCATTTCTTTGAAAGTTATAAGAAAAACTATAAGAAAAATTAAAAAAATAGTGGGGGTCATTGATGCAAACTGGAGCATTTGGTTGAAAAATTACCGTAGCTCCTGGTAGTCTGAGACCCTTGTCCTTTTATAAAAAAAAAAAAAAAAAAAGCTCGATACTTTTGAGGAAATATATGTATTGGATATTTTGAGAAATTTAAGATTAATTGGGAAGAATTCTCACACTGTTGGAGTAATCACATTTATTTTTGCTTAACATAGGTTTTGGCCAGCAATGCCACCTATGATGGGCACATTCTAAACATGTATGGTACTGTTCTCCCCCCCCCCCCCCCACCCCAGCATTCACCTCCATGGTGGCAGGTGATGCAGAGATCAGCATGACATCCTGTGTCACATTTTGGCAGCTGGAATTGTGCGCATACCATTCAGAGGTCAGTGTCCTACAGTCACAATCAGGCACACAGGTGCATTTGGACTATCATTTGGGGTAATAGGTAATGTACTACCGAGTGCTTTGGGCAATGATCAGTAGACAGTGTTGAGATGGTGTATATTGTGTGCAAATATGCCAGATATGGCACTGCCTGTATGTCCATACATTGCATGGAGCAGAGTCCCCTGGATTGCACTCTATGATTGTAGCATAGGACAAGAGCAACATACATGCAGATAAATTTCAGAATCTTTCCAGTGTCACCAACTAAGTGAATGAATTGGACATTCACAGAGGCCAGCCCTCCACTTGGGCTTAGTTCCCTATAGGTTGCTGCTGACTGTTGCCATGGATACAGCTGTATGACAGTTGGCATTAATCAGGCCTCTCACCTTGACAATGGTATAACTGGGAATTCATTATAATGTTGCAGGTTGCAACTACTTACTGAAAACTAACCTGCTTGTAAATGGTCTCTCTCACTTGTCACACAGTATGCGAGGTTGCTGTATAGCTGACCTGAGCATGTTGTATGCATAACCATAAAGCCTGGGCACCACATGTATGCACAGTGCATTGCTGCAGCTCACACTCCTCTGTAGACACACAAACACACACACTTGAGGGTTGGCATTCATACCTGCCTAGGGTTGCCAACTGACTCCAGATGCGCCTGACAGGCTTGATCCAGTCCTGGGTTTACTCCATTGCATGCAGGGACACGTAGTTCTGATTTCTCCATTGCACCCCATAAGAAAAGCAAGACTACAAGTCCCTGCATGCAATTGGGTAAACACAGGACTGGATGAAGCCTGTCGGGCACATCTGGAGCAAGTTGGCAACCCTATACCTGCCCCTTAGTCTCCTTTGATGCTCCACCATTGTCAATGCCTGCTCAGTGTGTAGGCACTATTAAGCACGCTCTGCCATTCAGCCATGGGTGGTTCAGTTTCTCGGTGTAGATTCATGCTGGATGAAATGTTGAAGGTTGTACATGATGATGATACAGTTCTGGAAATGTAGGATAAAGTTAGCACACACTTGAACATACCATTCCTGATCCACATTCTGATCTTGAACCAATGACCCTTTGCTTATACACACACTGGCCATGTGTTTGGAGCCACAGAGCAGCCATGTAGGTTCATTGATCCATGGGTATATATGTGGTCATTGTCAGGATGCATGAGGGCATGAATTGGGGTATGTCTGTGACTGTTAGATCTCTGCAGGCTCTATGCCATACTTGTCTGACAAGGTATGTTTGGCAGGTGTGGGAGAGGGACATCGTATTAGGTCTGTATGTTGCACTGCCTTTCTATGCTGCTTGTTCAACTGACATTCATATCTTGCATATGAGATATGTCCAGTCAAAGAGGCAGGCCATGATACATGAATACATGATACCTTATGTAAATAGTTTGGACAGTCTTATATATCTGTCATTATTTGTAAAAAAAGTTAGAAAGTTTCCAACTCAATGTAATGTATTCAATGTTCCATGCAAAAAGTTAGAAAGTTTTCTCTGTTCAATGTAACGTATACAGAAGTATACACAATTTGTTAACTTGTTCCATGTAAACCGCCCTTGATCTCTGGAAGGGGCGGTATAGAAGAAATAAATAAATAAAATAAAAATAAATAAAACATGAACACACACATTCCAGACCATGGGTGTCTTAGCAGAATGACCAACATACCCATTTCCTGGTGTGTGCTTGAAGGGCAGTTGTAGAATAATCTCATATTTTGCAGATCACAATAGCTAATTTAGATTCTCACGTGGCTGAGATGGTTATAACTGACTAAGCACTTACTTATGGAAGGGTCATTATTTGGCAGGTGAGGTGGGCAAGATAGTCATATTTACTCTGACATGAACTGTTATCATATTGCTTAGTCTTCCTGCCCCTGTGGCATATTTTTCCCCTCACATGCACATATCCACTCAATATGTGCAAGTGGTGGGGCATCCTGATCCCAGGGCTAGCCCATCCACTCGGCAAAGTAGCCGGGTGCCAGGATCCACTGATTATGGTGGAGAGCATGCCAGCCAATCGCTCCCTCCCTGCCATCGTAGCACAGCCTCTGCTTCAGTGCTGCAGGGGGCCTTATTGAAGTTGCCCACATGCAGCTAGTCATACCATATCGCCCCTTCCTCCCTCCATAGGGGGATGTGGGCATGCGTGCTGCTTCCCTAGACCTCAGAAGGGAGGGATCACCATGTGCTCCGCTGTACCTGCTGCTGACATGCATGCCATCCCACCGACAATGGCAATTGCAGCGTTGCACCTAACACACAGTGCCGGGACATAGGTTTAGTCTGCAGCAGGCCGCAGCCACTGCAATCGCCACCTCCACCCTCACACAATGCTGACATAGCAGCATGGTGGCAGTGAGGGTGGCGTGACCAAAGAAGCTGTAAACAATGTCTCTAAGAGAGAAAATAATGAGTTTTTAAAGTTTTCTTAGAGCTATATTTTTAGATTATATCAAATTCATTCTTTATTTTTCTACTTGCTTAGGTCAAAATATTTTAAGCCACCCAGAAACAGGAAACTTTTTTTTCTTTTTATTTTCAACTATGGATGATGATGTCAGACCACTTTTGGACCCTGTAACGTTTGAAGAAAACTATCCTGAAATTGGGAAATCTTTATTTGATTCACGATCCAGGAGGTTAGTAGAACAGTTTACTTGGTATGCCAGGGACAAAAATACTTGAATAAAACTAGTGGGGAATGTCTACTAAAGGTTAATGTACATCAAATGCTGCTGTGCCCATAGAAATAAGAGGACCACGGTGGCATGTAAGACACGTTAATATTGAATAAATATGCCTGCATGTTTTGTTTATGCAAAAACATAGATCCCTTTGCTTTTGAGGGAGATCCTTTTAATTCCAGAAAGTCATTTCAAGATATAATAGTTTAGAAATTATGTGAACCAATTCAAGCAGATTTTTTTCTTAGGTCTGTTTTTCTAGCAAGTAATTTCTATCTGGGAGTTATACGACCGGCCAGTAGGTTTGGATCAGGACTTGTAGCCATAGACAAGTTTTAAGGAGGAAATTGGATTATTAAGGTAGTAGTATCAGCAAGGCTTTCCAGGATTTTGTCTTTAATTGTTTTTTTATGACTTTAGTCCTTGCTCTCTTTCTTGGTGGCTATTAGTTTTATTCTCCTTTGCATTAAACAGTGTGTCTCTCTTTTTGTTATGACTTCTCATTCTCCCTCTCCCTCTCCCTCTCTCTCAAATATACCTTCCCATTTCTACTGATCTAGAAGCTCCATGACTGGCTTACACTGCTTTTTCTTGACTTATCACACTGGCCTGCAGCTGATGATTTCACGGTTATACTTGGCACTGCTGGATTTTTAGGATTTTGGTAAACTAGTGATGAACCCTCTTTTCATTCCTTCAAAGCCTCCGTGAAGACCTACCTCTTTCATATTGCATTAGATCTCCCTCGGGAGCCCTGACCTGGATATCATCTGACTGTCCTTTGCTCTGTTTATCTCTGTTCTTCCTTGCATGCCCTCTCCCTGTCCTATCCATTAATGGCGTTCTTTTCATTTCTGTTTTGCAGCGATTGCTATATTTTATTGTAAACCGCCCTGATGCTACCGCCTGAGCAGTATATCAAACTTCAAATAAAGATAAAGATTTAAACTGAAAAAATCAATTTCTTGAGCAGTGATATCTTTAGGTTTCATTGACATGACGTATTGGTTATCACAGGGGTTTTTTTTTTTTTTCTTTTTTTTTTTTTTTTTTATAATAGTTTATTTAAACCATCACTACACACGGTAATAAGATAACAGTCAGCAAACTCCCGCTGGGGTGAACTCTGATCCCCAGCGAGAAACAACGATGGCAATACATTTTGCATATTTTCACACCCCCTCCCACCCCTTCCAATCCCCCTCCCCCCCCCCTACATCACCCCCATGACCAGGACGCAAGCAAGTCCACAGCAAGGCCACTGAACCCGCCTCAAGACCTATGTCCAGGAAGGACACAAACTAAATGCCTACTTGAAGAATTGTGTTACGGCACCGGGGGCTTAGGTGTGAAACATAGGGTTCCCAAAGCAAGAGAAAGGCGGACCATCGCTTAGCATTAACTCTAGCACTCCGTCGCTCCAGGAGCAGCAGCTGATGGAAGGAATTGCGCCACTCCCAAAAGGAGGGAGGGTTACGTTCCCGCCATCGCCGTAATAGGGGCCCCTTCCCCACCAGGCATGCCTTCCGCACCAACCCACGTCCCCATTTCCCCCGCGGGGAGGCACCGCTCAGTAAATCTAATGTGACCAGGGCGGCATCCCAGGTTACCTGCTGCCCCAAAATGCTCATCATAAATGCACAAATTCGCCGCCAATAGGGGCGGATCAACCGACAGCCCCACCACATGTGCAGAAGGGTTGCCCGAGGCTCCGCACACCGTGGGCAGCTCCCATCCATAGTCATATGACAGCGAAGGGCCCTGCGCGGGGAAAAGTGTACTCTGGTAAGGCATTTAACTTGCATTTCTTTCCAACGTACACCTTCAACTAACGTCTTAAGCCTGCGAATGGCTACAAGTACTGTTCCTGGGGGGATCTCCCGCCCCATCTCGGCCCCCCATGCCTGCTCAACACTGCGGAAGTCTGGGCAACTCCGATAAGATTCCAACCGGATCCGGAAGGTCCTTATGGAAGGTTTCGCTTCCCCCCCTAGGTCAAAGAACTCCAGGATCTGTGCGGACCGGTCTGCATGAAGCTCTGTCCCGGGAAGGGAGCCAATATAGTGAGCAATCTGCAGGTACGCATACACTTGTCTCGGCCCCAGGTCATATTCTTGGCATAGGGACTGAAATGATTTGGGTGTCCCAGCAGAGTCAACAACATGTCCCAAGTTACATAACCCCTTTTCCCCCCAGGAGCGAAACTGTACTTCCTCAGTGCCCGGAGAAAAAGCAACATTACCCCGCACCGGTAGCCAACTGGAGACCCGCCAATTACGCCCCCAATAAAGATTAAGCTGTCTCCACGTCCGCCGCACTGGCGTCAATACAACACTTTCAGCCAGATGTGACGGCAACACCTGATTATCTGCATGCAATAAAGCCTGAAGAGAGTGAGGCGCCACATAAGCCTCCTCCAAGGCCCTGGGCGTATAGAGTTCGGTTACCCCTAACCAGTCCCCCAAATGCCGGGCTTGGCAGGCCAAGGCATACGCACCCAGATCAGGGAGTCCCCAACCCCCAATCTTCCCACTTCCCACCAAGCGGCGATAAGGGATACGCGCTTTCGCCCCTCCCCAGAGAAACCTCCGAAACTCCGCCTCAAAGCACAGAGTGTCCCGCCGGAGCAACCAGACTGGGAGAGTCTGCATCCAATACAATAATCGCGGCAAAATGACCATTTTGACCGCTGCAATTCTCCCAGAAAGAGACAATGGAAGAGCCCGCCAGGCATGCAGCTGGGCACTGACTTTAGTCAGCATCCGCTGCAGGTTACTCCCGTAAAGTTGGGAGGGCCGACGAGGCAGCACTATCCCCAGGTATACAAACTGATTGTCGGCCCATTTTAAAGGGAACTCTCCTCGCCAGGTGCCCCGCAACTGGCCCGAGACGTCCAGAACCTCAGATTTTTCCTCATTGATACGAAAACCCGCAAACCTCCCGAAGACCCGGAACTCCTGTAATAAACGGGGTAGAGACGTCTCAGGCGAGAGCAGGTGGACCAAAAGGTCATCGGCAAAAGCAGAAATCCGAAAGTCGTGTGTCCCGATACGTACCCCACGTATCTCACAGGACTCCGCCACCGTACGGAGAAGGGGGTCCAGGGTCAAAACAAAGAGTAAAGGAGATAACGGGCATCCCTGGCGAGTCCCGCGCTGCAAGGAGAAGGCTTCAGACAGTACCCCATTACACAGGACCGCTGCCGTCGGGTCTACATATAAACTAGCGACCATTTTACAGAACTCCGGTCCTATGCCATAGCGAGGAAGAAGGTGTCGCAGATAATGCCAATCAACCCGGTCAAAGGCCTTTTCCGCGTCGAAGCTAATTAACATGGACGGCAGCCGTTTATGCCAGACCCATTCCAATGACGTAAGGATTTTACGCAAATTCCGTACAGCAAAGCGATCTTTAACAAAGCCTACTTGAGAGTCGTGAACTAGCTGCCCCAGATAACCCGCCAGGCGGTCGGCTAGAATTTTAGCTAGTAGCTTGAGGTCAAAGTTAAGGAGCGAAATGGGGCGATAGGAAGCAGCCCGCAGAGGGTCCTTGGCTGGTTTTGGGATGAGTACAATATGAGCATGATTGTTACCCCATCGAAAGTACCCCTGTTGCGTGCGTTTGTTATGCACTGCAACTAAGGTTGGGGCTAGAAACTCATTTAGAATCTTGTAAAATTCAGCTCCTAGTCCATCTGACCCGGGCGATTTGTAACAGCTAGCTTTAGAAATAGCCGCTTGCATTTCAGCCACCGTAATTGGCTGATCCAATTGTGCCCTTTGCCCTTCTGACAACTGAGGCAATTCTAGGCGCGCCAAGTATTCAGTCATCTGGAAAGATGCAGGTGTCTCCGCCGTGTACAGCTGCTGAAAGAATGTCCGAAAGATACGCACTATCGCCGGGCTCTCCCGGTGAAGCCTCCCCTGTTCGTCCCTAAGCGCAGGAACCAACCTCGAGCCTCGAGGGCCACGGAGACAGCGAGCTAACAGTTTCCCCGGTCGATCACCGTGTCGATAAAGCTGATATCGATAATACAACACAGATTTCGTGGCCCTCTGGTGTAATAGTTCGTTAAGCTCCGTCTGACTCTCCCACAACCGCCTTTTAAGCCCCGGCGAAGGCGTATGTGCCCATTGACGCCGCAGCTTCGTGGTCAATTTTTCCAAGCGAATTATATGTTCCGCGAGCAATCTCCGCTTCCGGGCCCGGTAGCCGATAATATCCCCACGTAAAACAACTTTCGCCGTTTCCCAGACCAGCTCCGGGTCCTCCTGATGCACACGATGATCCTCCTCGAATTCCCGCCAGCGTTGTTGCAAAAAGGAACGGAATGACAGATCCCCGTAAAGCTCCAATGGGAATCTCCAGCAAGAAGACCGAGGGTCGGTCCCTGTCCAATGGACCTCTAGCCAAATAAGCGCGTGATCCGATATCTCTAGGGGCCCGATCCGTGCCTCCTGGACTTTCGCAAACAATCCCGTGGATATCAACAAGTAGTCGATACGGGCACTAGAGCCATGTGCCCGAGATTGATGCGTATAGTCTTGTTCTGCAGGATGTAACAACCTCCAAGGGTCTACCAACCCCAATCTGGACCGGAGCCTTAGCAACGCACGAGCCGATTGCATCCTATCCCTAGGCCCCCCACCACGCGACGTATCAAGCGCTACGTCCATAACCCCATTAAAGTCCCCGCCCAGGATTAAGGGGAGTTCAGGCAGTGTCTCTACCTTAGAAGCGAAACGGGAATAAAAGTTCAGATCTAAAGTATTCGGGCAGTACAGATTACCCAAGATAACAGGTTTCCCTTCCAGAATCCCCTGCAGAATAATAAATCGGCCCGTGGGGTCCCCTAACTCTCGCTCGACCTCCAAGCGTATACGCTTGTGGATTAAGAGCACTACTCCCCCCTTCCTCCCCACTGCTGGTGAGCCCCATATCTGCCCCACCCACCCTCTGCACAGTTTCCGATGCTCCTCAGCAGTCTGGTGGGTCTCCTGGAGCATAGCAATGTCCGCCCTCTGTCTAGCCAAGGCCTGCAAGACTTTGGATCGCTTAATCGGGCTCCCCAGGCCGCAGACATTCCAGGATATTATCTTAAGAGGCATTAAGAACTGTCACCATCACACCTCCAAACCAGCTCGACTACCAAGGGTGCCCCCCCAGCCTGGGGCTCCCCTGTGGAAGCAGGGTCACAGTGTAGCAAGGATAAGCGCTCCTGGTCATGAGCGTGATGCAGCCCCGTAGTAACCACCCCCCTCCCCCCCCACCCCCCCTCCCTCTCCCCCCCTCCCCCCACCAAATCCCTTCCCCCTCCCATCTCCCTCTATCTCAGTATCTTCTATTCCCCCTCTATGAGGTCGAATAGAACTACTCCCGGAGATCAGTGAATGCGAACGGTCTCCTCCAGCCACTATGCGTAGGCATTCAACTCCTGCCCTCCCGGTCCCACCACACCCGAAAAGCCCCGAGAATTCCGCCAGTCTCAGCAGTCCACTTCCCCAATTATAGGATACAGAGCAGGGCACACCCACAGCACAACTGCAATCACAGAGAAAAGTAGTTACAGTATATAACAACAGTGCAAGAACCATACAAGAAACCCCAAGGGAAGGGGGGGGGGGGGTCGCCCCAACCTCCCGACTCTCCCACAGGAACCCACCCGCCAGGATGGAGCACAAGAGTACGCATGGCCACCTTACAAGCCCGCCCCCCACCCTCCACCCCCCGACCCCAAGCCCGGAGTTCCCCCAGGTCCCCTCCTCCCGGGCCAAGATGAACAAGCCAGCCATAGAGAAGTTATCCCCTCACACACTCCCAGGCCCACATACTAAACGGCCCTAGCCTGGCTCAGCCCAGCCCCTACAGGCCCCACACATAGCCCCAGGGGGAAGGGAAGGGGAGAAAGGGGGAAGAGGGGGAAGAAGCAGGGGCAGGGGGGAGGACGGGTGGCCGTCTCCCATTAATCACCCCCCAGCTCCTCGGATCCACATCCCCCGGGGAATCCCCATACTATCTCCCGGACTAAGGCTCCCCTGGGTCAGGGATAACAGATTCAAGTCAGGGCCCCATACAACAATAGCAAAACAGAACAGCCTAATTGGCAACACACTACAAGCGTACAGCATATATTAAAATAACAAGGTGCGCTGGTTTGGCGGGAAGGTCGTCCGCTCCAACTTCGACGCTGTTCGCCCAAGCTGCAGGTTGGTGCTTCTCCCGGTCGCTCTCAGGCCACGTATGACCTATCAGTAGAGGTCTCCCCGGAGCAGGCAAAAAACACCTGGCCATAAAAGTCTCCAAGAAAGGCCTCCCAAGCAGAGAGTCAGAGACACGCTCCTAGCAGGTCTAGAGAAGGCAAGATCTCTGCGGGGCTTCTCTTTTATAAGGGCCGCCTCCCACTACCAGGAAGACAGTAAATAAATGAAGTATAGTAACAGTACCAACCCGCTCAGGTTTGAAGCGGAGAGTGACACCCCTCTGTGCTCAATCCCTCGATGTAAGGGCCTGCCTCCGCCGCAGAGTCAAAGGTACGATGGGTCCCTTCATAGAACACGTGCAATTTTGCCGGGTACTGCACTGAGAATTTAACATGCAGGCTAAGCAATTTTTGGCAGAGGGGAGCGTAGGCGCGCCGCTGCTGGCTAACGGCTGCCGAATAATCCTGCGCGAAGCGGAGCTTCCGATTGTCATGCATTATCTCGCCCTTCCGTCGAGCCGCCTGCAAGATAGCTTCTTTTTGAGGGTAGTGTAGAAACTTTACAAGCACCACTCGCGGCCGCGAGTCCCGTGCCTGCTTACCCCCCACTCGGTGTGCTCTCTCAAGGCACAACTTGCCGAGATCTACCAAACCTGGGAAGAGCTGAAGAAGCAGGGCCTCCAAGTAGGTTTTAAGGTCCTTGTCTGCTACCGCTTCAGGAATACCCATCACTCGCAGGTTATTCCTCCTGGATCGATTTTCGAGGTCATCCAGTTTGAGTTCATGTGCCCGCAGTAGAGCCTGCAAAGTCTGCACACGCTGCGTTAGGGTCTCCAGGCCATCTTCGGTTTTTCCGATACGGTCCTCTGCCTCATGGAGCCGGGTCCCCAGGGCACCCACCGATTCTTGTAAGGTGTCCATTTTTCCGTGTAGTGTGGTGAATTGCGGTGATAATGCCTCTGCCACTGCTGCCGACACCTCTTCTAAGAAGGCTGGTGAAGTTGGCGATCTCGGCGTGGCCACAGCATCGGCCATTTTGGGTGCCGGCGTGCCTCGCTCCTTCTCTCTCCTGGACGTTTTTGTGGCCGCGGCCATCCTTCCTGCGATGTCCCCGTCTAATTTCAGCCAGATATCGGTGTGGGTAGGAGTTCAACTGCACTTATAGCCTACTTTCGGTTCTGGAACCGGCAATAAAGACACGGTTAGGCTGAAGGACACCGGAGCGCAAACAGTACCCGACTGCTTCCCTCACCACATCACGTGATCTCTATCACAGGGTTTTTATTTGCATATGATTTATATATAGTCCAATTTAAAATACACTTTATTAACAAGGGCTGAATATGACACAAAACTAAAACTGTATCAACAAAGCACAATTTGCTATACAGCAGTGACAACCGAACAGTAAAATGCATAATAATCATAAAACATAACAATATAATTAAACAATGAAAATATAGGGGCATGTTAACTAAAATGTGTTTACGTTAGCACACAGCAAGCCCCAAAATTAACGCAGGCAATGTAGACAAGCACAAACTGTTGGGAGCATGTCTGGCGTGGCCTCCTACAGTTACCGTGAAGAGATGCACCTTATCATGCTAACCAGTTCGTACATCTAACGCAGGTACAACTACTCTAGCCATTGAGTAGACGGTTAGTGCAACTGCATTAATGGCAGCAATTGCGGTTAGCACGTGTGAGTGATTGCTTTAACCATGATGTGCCATCAGTGCCTACACTCTGCCCTAACCCACCCATTCTCTTCTGCTTCCTGTGCTAATGTTTAGCATAGGACCTTTACCGTGCTACCCCACACTAACTGTCAGCAGAGTTTAGTAAACATGCCCCATAAAGCACAATAGCAAAATAACTTCATAAAGATAATAAGGAAGAAAATATCAAAGGCAAAAGCTAAGACCATGTTCAACAACCACTGAGACACAATTGATAAGTCACTACTTGACTGTCAGTGGTAATAGCTCAACTTTAGTAAAACTTTCTTTTGTAGAAAGAGACTATTGATATGCAGCATATGTGGTTTGTTTGCTTCTAGTTGAAGTCCCAAGCAGGCCTCACACTCATTTGTAATGTTGCAGTAGGGCACAAGTACGGACAACTAAGGTATAAATAATGGAAAGAATAATTTTCCAAGCAAGAGTCCACACCTTTTTTTATTCAGAATTCTATAAATGCATAAGAACTAAAAGACATTAGGGAAAAGGAAGGTTATCATAAAGGGTCAAACCAAAGGTAAATCAAGCCCAGTATCTTATTTCCAACCATGGCCAATCCAGGTCACAAATACTTGACAAATCCCAAAAGTAACCATTTCCATGCTATTTACCTCCAGGGGTAAGCATAGTAACATAGTATATGATGGCAGATAAAGACCAGTATGGTCCATCTAGTCTGCCCAGTAAGGTGGCTAGAGTAGGTATACCCACCGCTCCATGCGTCACCCGCTTCTATGCCTTGTTTAGAGTTTTTATTTATTTATTTATTTAGTATACATTTGTATACCGCTACTTCCAGCGATCAGCAGCGGTTTGATTACAGATTGGAAATTGTCAAATCATGACAGGAAATTTTTGAGGTATAAACACATTGATTAGACAGGAAAGCACAGCACACAGAGAACTATTGTAGCCGCCGCCGCTCCATGCAGGTCACCCTTTTCTATTTGTTGAAATAAAAGAAATAGTTAATTTATTTTGATGTTATCCTCTGCTATAAAGGGATCCACTGTGTCTTGTCCCATGCCATTTTGAATTCCATCACTGTATTTGCCCGCCCCCCAAACCTATAGCAGAAGGACATTCCAAGCATCCACCACCCTTTTAGTGAAAATGTATTTCCTGACGTTGCTTTTAAGTTTATCTCCATGCAGCTTCATTTTATGCCCCTAGTTTTACAGCTTCCCCTTAGAAATATGTTTGTTCATTAATACAGACTTTTAAATACTTAAAGGGTATCGTATCTCCCCTGTCCTTCCTCTCCTCTAGGGTATATATATTTAGGTCTTGAAGTCTCTTTTCATACATCTTCTAGCATATTCTCCAACTTATTTTGGTCCCCTTCCTCTCAACCATTTCAAGTCTTTATATGCTTTGTGAGATATGGTCTTCAAAACTGAACACAATACTCCAAGTGAGGCCTCATCAACAACTTGAATAGGGGCATTAATACCTCCTCCTTTCTGCTGTTTATTCCTCTCTGTATGCAACCCAGCATCCTTCTGACTTTGACCACTGCCTTGTCCCATTGTTTCACTACTTTGAAATCCAAAAAAACAATCACTCAGAGGTCCTTCTCTTGGGCCGTGCAGACCAACCTCTTACCCCCTATCATATACAATTCCCTTGGATTTCTGCATCCCAAGTGCAGTGGTTTTCTCTTGGATTATGTTCATTACTGTTTCCATACTGTCCTGCTAGACCAATCCAGACAAGTGGGTTCTGTTCCCCTACCAGCAGATTGGTGGAGACAAAGAATCAATGAGAAGCTCAGGTTTCAGTGACATCACTCCCATGCCTCTATTTGTCTCAGCCACCAGAGATCGCTTCAATATTTCTTTGTATCCATCAGATGGTGGATGGATTTTCTTCTCTCTGAAGAAAATCTGAGGAAAATATTGATTAAACTCTTATGAATGCTTATCTAGAGGGTGACTCACTTAAGTGCGAAGTGGGAGGCTCCATTAGACTGTGCCCCTTTCGGTAGCCATAGAGGGAGGGAAAATTGTATCAGCTCTATGCTGTTATTATGATAACAGCCTGCTGAGCAGCCAGAAATTGAAAGGATCTGGAAGAGTGCAGGAGCCTCACACAATCTCAATGTCCCCTCCCTTCTCCTCTGTCCCCCCTGCTCTCTCCCGAAGATTGCAGAAGAATCTCAGAGGGATCTGCCTGCTAGCCAACTTTAAACGCAGTGCTGCAAAGCTACTGAAAGAGTTTCAGGGAAGCACAGCTGAGTCCAGCACAGATTCTCTGCCTGGATTCTAGGAGGTGAGTACCAAGGCTTGACCTCACCATTGTCCTTGTTGGGAACTCCCAGTTCTGTCTGCCTGTGATACAATTCGGGATGGACTGCTGGTGACCATTGGCGTGGTGTAGAGACGCACAGAAATGGGGTCCGATAGTCAAGGCTGGGCCAGAGCATTGACACCAAGTCAACACCTGCTGTATGTTTCCTCTGTGGCCCTTGGTGGAGCGTGTAATTTGGCGTATAGAATGCCACCCAGGCAGGATTGTTCTGGTGGTGCTAGATTGTTTATGTTTATTACGCTTGATATACCGCCTTTCAAATTACAACCAAGGTGGTTTACAATTCCAAAAAAAATATAGAAATGGGCCAGAGGCACCAAACATGAAAGGAAGCTACATTAATGAACAGGAAAGCAAGAGAGAGAGATACAACATTTATGTAACTACAAGACAGGACAGAAGAGGGAGGACAAGGGGATTAAACAGGGGTAACGGGTAAGTTGGAGGCTTTGTTGAGCAATATTCATATAACTACAAAACAAAGGACATAAAAGAGAGAACAAAGGGCTACACCGGGGTAGTTGGTAAGTTGAAGGCTTCGTTGAACAGGTGGGTCTTCAATTGAGTCTTAAAGGTTTGGTAATGTGGTTCCAATCGGAGGCTGGTAGAGTCGTCGCCCGTCCCTCCGGCTCAGCCACAGCTTTCCCAGGCGGGATCGAGTTCGCTGGAGCCGGAAGCAGCCACCCTCAGCCCAATCGGGGCTCTCCGGCCACATTTAAAAGAAGTACCAGCCGGCGCACCCATGCCTGAGGGCCTTTTGGCATGGCCCTTAGGCGGTGGCCGCACCCCGAGGCCAATACCTCTGTGGAAACATCCTGCTGGCCCTGCCAGAACTGTCGGTAAACATCCAGCGAAAACACATCCACGTAAGCAACTTAACACATCAGACAGTCGTCTTTCTAAACCTTTACCCCGTGATAGGCCAGATGCCTACTGAATCTATAGACCAGGATAGAATATCTGGCTGTCTGATTTATCTGCCTGTGACAGTTATCTTAGCCTGATATATCTGCCGGTGATAGTGTATTTTCGTGCCTGAGTCTCCTGCCTGTGACAGCGTGTTTTTGCCAGAGTCATCTGCCTGCGACAGGGTAATCCTGCCTGATTGACCTGCCTGAATAGTGCAATTATGTGCCTGACATATCAGACGGTCCAAGAAAGGCCTCGCAAAGCCGGCCACCGAGGGATACCCAGAATGGCGCCCTCACTCCTAGCCTTAGCAAGCTGTTAGCTCCTCTCCGGGTGGCTCAGCAGCGCACTGGCCCTAGCCCCTGACTACAACCATATACCAATCCTGCAGAACCATGGGAGGAGATGGTCAAGCACCTCTCACCACACGGAAAGAGAAGCCAGGCACATACCCCACCTCCGCTTACTATACATCTCCCTACAAGAGCCCAAAAAAGCCCAACCAGAGGAACACCCCCACCTTCACAACCCAAAATGCGCCCTCATAAACGCACACTCAATCCGCAAGAAATGGCCAGACTTGATAACCCTCCATGACCTTGACAAACTATTGATCACAGAGACATGGCTATCCAACACTGACACGGTCCTCCTCAACCAGCTCTTACCCTCCAACTTCAGAATACACACATGCCACAGAGCCAGTCGGAGAGGTGGCGGAGTGCTCATTCTTACCAAGACAGAGTTTCAATTCCAGCTAATCAACTCCACCAGCACCACTCACCTCGATACAGTCACCATAGCAAACAAGCAATGCGCCATCAACCTACTCTATAGAGCACCGGCAACCTCACCAGACGATCTCTCAATAATAACTGACCTCGCATGCAATGCCCGAAACCTACGCTCCCCAAGCTGGATACTTGGTGACTTCAACCTGCCAGCTGTACAAGATACACATACCACAGCCTTCCTTGATGCTCTCAGGGAGCTGGGGTATAGGCAACTAGTCAACGAATCTACCCATATGAAAGGAAACAAGTTGGACCTAATATTCACCCCACCGGCAGCAGATCACTCATCCCAAGACCCTGAGCTGTTCATCTCCCCAGTCCCCTGGTCCGACCACTATCTGATCAAATTCCAAATACCTGGGTACCACTACTGTCACGAAAGCACCGTCAACCTGGCTGATGGCCCCAAAGCCCCCACGCAAAAGTTCCGACTTTTCGACAAGGAAGAAATCCTGAAAAACACACTCCCGCACCTCAACATGACAGCACCCTGTCTTGAAGAGATGATCGCCAGCTGGGATAACAGCCTTGGCTCCATTGTGCAGAGGCCAACCACAAACAGGCCTCCAAGAAAACGAAAGACCCTGCCATGGTACTCCATGGAACTGTGAATGTCACTCCTCCACCTAAGGAAGTTGGAAAGACGATGGCGCCGATCCCACTCCAGCGAGGCCCAGGGAGCATACAACACACACCTAACAAGACATCGTGAAGCAGTAGCAGAGAAAATGAGGCAGTTTCACGCAGACCTCCTGAAATGCTCTCTAAATAAACTGCATGACTTATTCAATCTTGTCAAGGACTTAACGAAGGAACCTTTCCCCCAACAAGCTAATAGAAATTAAACCTCAAGAATTCGCTGACTACTGTCGCTGCGGCGCCCCTACTGGCGTAGTAAAGTAAGGGCATCCGGGGACATTTAATTTGTATCAGAGAGTGTTCAAGCTGAAGGACCAAAAGGATTGTGGTCCTTGTAGTATAGAACTCCCTGAAAAGAATAACTACGCCAAGTGTAGGGTAAATAAGGCTTTATTTCCCCGATTAATGCTCTAGGTTCAATGGGACATCAACATAAAGTGGAGGTGATGCTTTCCTCAAACAATAAAGTTCCACCATGGACTAAACAGTTAAAGGTTGTAAGCTCTACAATTGACTGTTTAGCTGGGTTAGGGGATTTTCCACAACCATAGAAAACAATATCAGAACAAAAATGGTTATCAGCTTCACCATGTGCAGACTTATTTCTTCGCTATACAATTAGCATGGCAAGCAACTACTTCTCAAGCAAAAGTTACATTCCATGGGTTCGATGTGAGGCATGGGAACACTGGAGCTATAATCCAAGTCCATTGATTCTGGATCGCTACCCTCTTCAGGGTTAAGAATATCTTCAGAGTCTCTTAATTCCTCACAGAAGTTCCCTGGCTTCTCATATAACTTTCTTAAAACACTTTTTGGAAGTGGCTTTAAATAGTTCGTTTTACTTCTTCTATGATACTGAGGTTTATCTACTAGCATAAGACTTTCCTCATTTAGAGTTCCTTTTAGAATGAAAGGCTTTTCATACCTTAGCTTCCGAGGAGCGCCACGCCCAGGATTCAGCTTACAACATAGCTTTTCCTGCTGACCCACTGTCTTGTGCACTGCTCCACAATCCAGGTTGCTAGGAAAACCAGAAGTGGATTTCCCCTCTCTATCTTTCAGGGTAAGAGGATCAATGTAAAAGGAATCTCCTTTCCTTGTGCCTTTCTGGTTTGGCTTAAAGGACTTACTTGGAGTTGGAGAACTTATTTCAAAAGGCAGGCTGCTTCTCTGGGCTTTATCCCATAGAGTATACCTCTTTTGGCGCCTGCCACCTAGAGCTGGCCGCAGCTGGAAGCTATCCTGTTCCAGGCTTCTCTCAGAGCTTGTGCTGCCGGTCCTTCTGACCTTGCCCTTGGCACTTCCCCAGGACTGAGTCTTGCCACTGTCTGTGTCCGTTCTTCTCCTTCCTTCTCCTGTTACTATTCCCGGTACCCTCGCTGGTACCCTTCCGGTTATTCTGTCGGCTACCCTCCTTGGTGCCTCTCTTCCATGCCTTCCTGCGTCCCGGTACTCTTCCCGGTCCTGTTCACGGTGCTGGTCCTTTTGCTGGAGCCTTTGCTGGAGCCTGTCCCGGTCACGGTGTTGGACTCTCTGGTGCTGGTCTCTTTCCTGGACTCTGTGCTGGACTGCATGCTGGACTCTGTGCTGGACCTTTTGCTGGAGCCTGTCCCGGTGCTGGACTCTTTGCTGGTCTCTGTGCTGGGCTCCCTGGTCTCTTTGCTGGACTCCTTGCTGGACTCCCTGGTCTCTTTGCTGGACCCTTTGCTGGACTCCTTCTCTGCTCATCTGATTTCCCTTATAAAGGGATTTCTGGCTTGCACGCTGTGAGTTTGAGGACAGGTGAAAGCACTTATCATTAAGGTGCTCAGTGCTTGAGCACGTTGCTTCAGGTACTGTGTAACTGTTCATGCGCCCTCTGGCTGAGCTACACTGGAACTGTGCTCTCTGCCTTTTCTGAGATTCATGCAAATCAGGAGTTTTTTTCAAAGCTGTTTCTTCCCTAGCTCCAGCCTCATGACACTACCTACAATCAAAATCATGCCAGACCATTGTGACCAAGCCCCCAGCCCCCTCACACGAGTCATTCCACCCAACCCCGCTGACCACCTTCTCCACCGCGTCCAGGAAATACATAGAGGATATTGTAGCAACCATCAACACCACCACTGCACCAAACGACCCCTGCCCAGCCTTCTGGATAAAAACGCTTTGCAGCGAATTCATCCTGTTCCTCGCTAGACTCATGGACCAGTCCTTCTCAACTGGTTATTTCCCACAAAGGCTGAAACGTACCTCCATTAGACCGCTGCTGAAAAACAGCAAACTTGACCCACAAAAGGTCAAATCGTACAGGTCAATATCAAGTATCCCACTACTCGCCAAGATAATGGAAAAGGTAGTCCAACGACAAATTCAACAACACATCGAGACCGTGGCTCTGCTGGACCCATGCCAGCACGGATTCAGGGAGTCTCATGGTGTGGAAACCCTCCTTACTACACTCTTCAGTACCATAATCACGGGAATCGACAGCACCCGACATGGATTTGCTCTGATATTCCTGGATATAGCCGCAGCATTCGACTCCGTAAACCACGAGCTTCTCTTGGGAAGACTCCAGGATAAGGGGATACATGACTCAGCCCTCAACTGGTGTAAATCATACCTGGCTGACAGATGGCAACACGTTCAATCAGGGGATACAGCATCTGAACCTTTTCACCAGTGGCAGGGAGTACCACAGGGCTCCTCCCTCTCGGCACTGATGTTCAACATATACATGCAGCCCATCTGTGCCCTTATCAGATCGTTTAATGTAGCCTGCCTGGTCCATGTCAGCCCCCCTCCATATCAGCCCCCACTCTGTCCATGTCAGCCCCTCTCCCTCCCTCCCTCCCTCATGTCAGCCCCGTTGCAGGTTCCCTACCCCCTCCTCCCCTCTCCCCATGTCTGCCTCCTTCTTCTGCAGCCGCGGCTCCCTGTCTCATAGGTAACCGCGGCTGTGCCTGTGAAGCCGTTGCGGAGCCTTTCTGTCTCTAAACGTGCTCCGTGCAGCATTGTCCCGCCTCCAAAGGAAGTGGTAAACAACTTCCTTTGGAGGCGGGACAATGCTTCCCGGAGCCCGTCGAGAGACTGGATGGCTCTGCAATGGTTTAGGCTCAGCCGCGGTTCCCTAAGAGACAGGGAGCTGCGGCTGCATTAGAAGGGAAGCGGAGAGTTTGCCGCTGCCGAGAAGTGGACTCGGCAGCAGCAGCAACTTGGGCGCTTTTTTTTTTTAGCGGTAGAGTGAGGCGACCCCCGCTAAATCCTGTGGTGACCCCTGTGAGGGTCACGACCCATAGGTTGAGAACCGCTGGTCTATCCAGTGTTTTGTGGCTGCCTACACCTTACTGAGCCCACAGTGCTTACACTGTTTCAAGCATTAGCCTGCCAATGTGCATAATGAGGAGCAAGGTATTGTGGGTATGACCCGGACAGGGCGGTCTGGGCAGGATGCGTCTGCATAGGGCAATGGCTGGGGCATAGTAGTGCCCGGCCACCATCTGCACGGACAGGGTGGCCACAGCTTGTCATGCTGGGAGGTCACTCTCAACCTGACTGAGCAGTGACCATGGCATGTCTAGGTTCACACATAGTGCTATATGGTTTTTCTCTCAAGTGATATCTGTGTGTTCCCTTTTCTGGGGCACAATCACTGACATACCTGCTTGGTGTTTGTGCCTACATCCCACTTCTGGGTGCACATAGTTCCTCTAGGACTAGGTGCATGCACTATCTACTGGCTAGCAGACTGTCTGCAGTTAGCATGTGTAGGGTGGGAACACCTGACTGTGCCCTCTGCTGGTGAATGTCAGATTGTGATGGGGGGCAGCTAAGCTTTTCCAGGCCTACTGCCAATCTGCCTGTGCCTTATGTGGTACCTACAGACCTGCATTGACTGCCTTGGAGGGTGCCCTTTCCCCAGCAGGACTGGAGTCAATGGTCCCCTCTGCTGCCTCTAGTCCATTCCAAAGATGTAGAGTATGGTTCTGTTGTTGGCAGATCCTGTCTGCATGTGGGTCCAGACATCCTCCTGTTCTTATAACAACCACACAGGATATGCACTATTTGGGATGCGTCGTAGTCCACAAGGGCTAGATGTGACTGGGGAATGCAGATGGACACAGGTGTATCCTAGGTGTGTCTGCAAGGACTACCTGTCACACACTGACAGATGGACACAGGTGTATCCTAGGTGTGTCTGTAAGGACTACCTGTAACACACTGGCACTAATTGGGACCTGCAGTACAGCCTATCTCAGCCAAGCTGGGTGCTGCAGATCTGGTGCTGGGCGCCCCACCTCACCCTCAGGTTGCACACAGCAAACGCACAATGTCACGGTGTGTAGCTACTCTGTGCCAGTAACACACACAGTCAGTTTCCCCTGCCAGGCTGAGGTGCTGTAGAGGGGCATACCCCATCCTGTGATCAGATGTAGACTGCTCTTCTGCATGTGCATTGCATCATGGGTGCTGGTGGGTTTATCCTATCCTGTTAACCAAAGCAGACATTTCGTGCGGTGACCTGCAGTCTTTCTGTGGCCAGCCAGTGCTGTGATAAGTGCTGCCAGCAGAAAAAACCTTACTTCAGTGCTGTAATCTATAGGGCACAATATAAGGTGCCTTGTCAGCCAAAGCGCTGTATAATGTGCCCTATAAAGCACTCTATACGGCGCCCTATAAGGCACATTATAGAGTGCCTTCTCTGCCAAGGCACTATATAATGTTACGGCACTGAGGTGAGGTTTTTTCTGTTGGCAGCACAGATTGTAGAGATGTGTCTGACTGTTACAGGCAGGAAAAGGAATTGCCTCAGACAGCCTTATTAGATGAGACCTCTGAGGGATTTAACCCATGACCTCAGGCTCAGCAGTCATTGTATTACCCAGTGGGCTACACCTCTATAGCATTTACCACAGCACTGGCTGGCCACAGAAAGACTGCAGGTCACCGCACGAAATGTCTGCTGTGGTTATCAGGATAGGGTAAACCCACCAGTACCCATGATGCAATGCACATGCAGATCAGCAGTCTACATCTGATCACAGGATGATCATTATAGAGTGCCTTGTCTGCCAAGGCACTCTATAATGTGCCCTATAGGGCGCCTTATGAGGCACCTTAGGTTACGGCACTGAGGTGAGGGTGTTTCTGCCTGCAGCACAGATTGTCGAGATGGGTGCTGCGGACCTGGTACTGGGCGCCCCACCTCCCCCTCAGGTTGCGCACAGGAAACGTACAATGTCACGGTCTGTAGCTACTCTGTGCCAGTAACACACACGGTCAGTTCCAAGCTGGGTGCTGCGGATCTGGTGCTGGGTGCCCCACCTCACCCTCAGGTTGCACACAGGAAATGCACAATGTCACGGTCTGTAGCTACTCTGTGCCAGTAACACACACGGTCAGTTCCCCCTGCCAAGCTGAGGTGCTGTAGAGGGGCATACTCCATCCTGTGATCAGATATAGACTGCTGATCTGCATGTGCATTGCATAGATATATAGAGATGGGTGCTGCCTCATAAGGTGCCCTATAGGGCACATTATATAGTGCCTTGGTGGACAATGCACTCTATAATGTGCCCTATAGGGCACCTTAGGTTACGGCACTGAGGTGAGGGTGTTTCTGCTGGCAGCACAGATTGTAGAGATGTGTCTGACTGTTACAGGCAGGAAAAGGGATTGCCTGGACAACCTTATTAGATGAGACCTCTGAGGGATCGAACCCATGACCTCTGGCTCGGCAGTCATTATATCAACCAGTGGGCTACACTTATAGCTATTCTCACAGCGCTGGCACAAAATTAAGGTTACCGCGTGGTAATGAGCCAAGGCGCCCTCTATCGTGCGGTAACGAGCCATTGCTACCTTGACGCCGGAATGCCCACTTCCTTATATGGCATTCCTCACATTAATGTTGCACCTAGCGCTGGTAACATTAGCACGGTTTAGTAAACATACCGCCTAGTGACCTTGTGGATAGTTGTCCATGTTATCACTATCCCTGGGTTTTCTTCTGCATATGACCATCTTAAAAACTGATGACCAGCTGGTGGCTTTCATTCGCATTCTGTACTCTCTGGGGAAAAGAGGAGGAATGGAAATGTTTAAATTTAGTTTGTCTTTTTCAGTAGTAGCTCAAGATAAGTTATAGTCAGACACAGTAGGTATTTACATGTCTCTGGAGGGCTTACATTTTAAGCTATGTACTTAAAGCAATGGAGAGTTAAGTGAATTGCCCAAGGTCACAAGGATCATGGACTTGCCAGTAGCAGTGAGAAGGATCACTGAAAACTAATGACTAAGAGAAGTGGTGGCAAGGCAGGAAAAATCTCTTCCCCTGGTATTGTGGACTGTCACCCACCACCTCTCCCCTGCTCAGCACTAAGTAACAAGTCTCTTTCCAGCTTTGTTTCAGAGTGACTGGTCTAAGCATGCTGACTTTTATCTGCTGCACAGCTCCTATCTTTTTTGAGCCTCATGGCACTAGCGAATAGCAGGAGAGTTGGAACTATGAGATTGACTATAGTTAACCATTTATTTATTTATTTATTTTCTATACCGCGCTCTTTAATATCAATGTGGTTTACATAACACATATTTTGTGCAGTGTAGGTGACCTACACTGGACGTACAGTAAACGGGATTATGTACAGGTTTTAAACAGGGTAAACTAAATAAAATCACTTTGAAATATGACAGGGAACATCTCTAATATATACATACTGGCACTGATATTTACATACTGGGTCTGCTAGACGTTGTCGGGGTTTTTCTGGGCTTCCCTTAAGATTATTTGGGGATTTTCTATTTTTGTTTGGCTGCTTGTGTTCAACCCCAACATACATACAGGACCTTAAATAAATTGCTCGTGCCACCATAAAAGCATGTAAAAAGTTTTATTTATCTTATCAGGTCTGTAACATCACAAGCTCTACTTTTGATTTATAAGGTAGAAATTTCAATATCAATCCATAGCATCAATACATCTATATCAAGCAGAGCACCTGATTTAAGTGAAAAAAGGTCCTGGGACAGAGAGAGCCTTACTCCAGTGAGATCATCTGTCTATTTATCAAAATTTCTTTCTCATATTTATATTCATTTTCAGGCCCAAATTGCTGATACATAGATTTCCTTTCTGTTTCTTATTCCCCATTTTCTTAACCAAATCTGCTTCTTAACCTTTACTCTCTGTGTTCTCTGTAGCATCCTGTTTCACCATTCTCACTCGCCTTCTGCGAGTCATGTTTCCTGCAGATAAACTGTAGATACTGATGTTCGTCTTCCTTGTTTACGTTCTACTTTGTTCATTCGAGAGGCCCATGTGACAGCCTTTCATTAGCTGTATAGCGTTCAGAGACTCTCATTGTGTAAGCTCTCTGGGACAGGATATTAGCTCATTTCATTGCTCAATTTTGCTGATTTTGCATTTTCCAGTGTGAAAAAGTCAGAACAAGTTGTTTCTTAGGCCTGAGCTATAGACGTTAGCACAAGATGGATTCAACATGTAACAAAGGTACCTGAAGGGGATTCATTTTTTCCCTACATTCCCCTCTTGAATCCCACTTCAGGTCGCTCCTCTTGTTCCCATAGTGTGCCCTTCTACACTCGGCTATCCGGAACCTCCAGTGACACTCACTGAAGAGATGGAGACTTGATGAGACATGGTTGCCACATGAGATCTGAATCCCATTAACATAGAGAACTTGAAAAGAAAGGAAATCCATATAGGCACTGTTCCCTCTAAGCTGTGCGCGTGTGCGCGCGCACACACCTCGCTGAGCAAGCGCACATACTTTACAACAGAGCGCACAAAAATTATGGCTCTGATTCTGATAGAAAACAACACAGACGTCTTAAAATTTAAAAGTTATGATTGCAATTACTAAGAATTTCCCACTTCCTTTAGTAATCGTCTATTTTCATTTAATTTGATTAAAATCAATGTGGTGTACATACTGTATTCTGACGTGTAGTCAAATTTTAAAGTATATAACTCAGAGTGTCGTTATGTGACCCACAAAAATTTAACCTTCCTTCAAAAGCTGCACACAGCTGATATTTTATGCGCACACAGCCTACAGAAAATTAGAGGGAACATTGCATATAGGGTTGCTTATTATCTGAATATTGGACTGCTACCAAGTGGAACCCCTCTGGAATAAGAGGATGGGCATCAGATAGGTTACCATTTATATTAATAACTCTAAGTCTATGGGCTAGGGAAGTATATTCATTGGCCTGATTTTGGAAAGTAAGAATTAGAGTTGTGGTAGACACCTTAGTCAAACACCTTCTACAGAAAGCTAGAATAAATGAAAAAACACAGTAGCTAACTGATAAGGCAATGAGCAGACCAAACAAGGCTATAAGTAAGCCATGTAGGCCAGAGCCTAGGCCTGTAAACCAAGAAGCAGCAACATTCCACCATGCTCCAACCTGAATCCCACCCTTGAAATCATCCAGATGTAATTCTGACAAGTGTCTAATTCTGTCCATTGCATTAAGTACAAAAGTTGTATGGTTTGCTGTAACTGTGCAACAATTTGTTTCATTAATGAATTTACATGTTTCTCCCTCAGCTGCTAACAATAGATCTAAAGCTCGTCTATTTTGCAGTCATTTGATTGTTTTGCTCAAGGGATTTGGCTAGGAGAGTAATGGATTCAATGACAGAACGCATTTGGACATGACGCAAACATTGCAACCTACGTACAGCCATACTTAGTTCAGTAGTAATTGCAGGGGTCTGAAATACAGGTATCCAAGAGGTATAGCTCAGGGCATCAAGTCGTGTTTTTGTCAGTGGATATGTGGAATTAATATATTCATAAGAGGCCATGAGAGCAGCATCTTCGGATTTATCATACCAAGGGGAGGTGTCTCTTTTGTGTCTGTGGGTGATAGTGACTGATAGTGGGTGTGTTTGTGTCTGTGTGATAGTGACTGATATTGAGAGGGATTAACACTGAATAGGCCTCAGCCCTAACCAGAGCACAATGAAGATGATTCAGGCCTATAGCCTGATACAGGAAACCCTGACAATACCAATAGTGGCCTGCAAGGGCCGAGAATCGGGTATTTTTGGTCTAGATCCAGTTCATTTTGTGTCCCCATGCAATTGAAGTTTGCCTTATGGTTGATTGATCATTACAGGGAAAATAACAGGAGGAATAAGGGGTACCAGTTTTGTATCCAGGTGTCTGGACTGCTGAACCATAAATAGGACCAATAAGCAAGAAATAACAATCAAAGATGCATTAGTGATAACAGACCAATTGTCCCGGCTATAAGGAACCAAAATGTTATAAGGAATTATGGACCTGGGGGAAACAGTATTTATTTATTTATTTAGACAGTTTTGTATACCGCCTTATCCTTCAATCAAAGCGGTCACAACACAATTGGGGGATACATTTAACACATGGGGATATGAGACACATACACTAATACTTACAGGGAACATGGGCTATGGAGGGTTAAGTGGCTTGCCCAAGACCACAAGGAGCATCTGTGGGACTAGAAACCCCAGTCCTTCCGGCCCAAGGTTGCTGTCCTCTAGTGGGATTTGAACCCCTGACCTTCTGGCCTGAAGTACATTGCCCCAACCACTAGGCTACTCCTCCCTCCAGTAAATCACTGTTGTGCAGGATGGTAGGTGATATTACACTTCAGTGAAGGGCGTGAGTCAGAATGAACTAGCCCCCCATTACCAATACAATATGGATATTTCAAATGAGAAGGGGCATAGACTTGGACTGGGACCAGGTCAGATAAATTTAAATGTTCCCAAGTATGGGAGCAGTTAGAGGGGGCCCAGCATGAAGTAGTGTAGTATTCGGTAGGGTCCTGGCAAGCCAAGTTCCCCGAGTACTCCACTGGTTGTACTGGTACTATATTGACTGGTGCATACCCAACTCCCTTTGGCAGTGGGGTGCATATGATACAGTCCGAGATATTAATTAATTGGACAACCTCAAGAACTGTGTATTTCCATAGATTAGGTCCTGGGGTAGACCTTCGGGATCGTAAGGGACTGCCCTGGGAAATATTAAAAGAATTATTGAAAGAACTATTCAGTTTCTGTGTAGAGAGATTCAGAGGAGCAGGTTGAGGAATATATAAGTATGGAAGGAAAAGAACTAGAAGTGATCCTACCAATGCTCCACAAAGAATTGCCCATACCATGAAAGGGGAGGGATTCATTGGGGACTGGTGGGCCTTATGCATTATAAAAGCAATCTAAAAAGCAGCAATACTAAGCAAAGTACAACAAATATGATTACTAACAGAATGAAAATCACAGGAGGCGGATCTAACACAGAGGGACTGACAGGATATAAATAGGCTTCAGATAGTATACACATTAATCAGTTATACTAATATCTTAAACAGGTACTAGGTAAATGTCTTTATAGTGGGTCAAAGTGGAGCTTCTCTTTTTCCAGATCTCTCGGAGAAGTGTCTGTCACAAATGATATCACTGATCTCCAGGAACAAGCAGGAATGTAGTCTTCACATATGGGTATCGTCGGTACCGACGGAGCCTGCGCAGGAACGCTCCCCAGCTTCCAATTAGAAAGCTTTTGGGAGCATCCCACAGTGCCTGCATGCTGCCTTCCCGCTTTTCCCAACTGCCTCTCTCCAGTTCTTCATTTTCCGTGGAGCCAGCAGGTCGTTTTTCCTGTCACCGCAGAAATTATCCCATCTTTTTCATTCTTTTTTGTGGTAGCGTCTGCCTTCCTCGACACTATACCGGTACTGCCGGTTCTTTCTTTCTTCAAAAAAAAAATTTGTATTCTCTTTTCTGGACTTTTCAACCTTTTTTCTTTCGGGTGCCACGTGCCATTTTGGGCACTAGGCCCAACTATTCCTTCAGAATGGAAAAACCCGCTTCGGGTTTTAAAAAGTGTTCCAAGTGTGGCGGTACCATCTCTGTCACTGACACTCACGAGTGGTGCCTCAAATGTTTAGGTCCTGACCACTCCATCTCGGAGTGTGTTGCCTGTGGGATGATGTCGAAGAGGGGTTGGCAAAACCGAGCTGCTAAGCTTAGTACCCTTTTTCCCTCCGATGCAGCATCCGTGGCGTAGACATCTTCCAGGGCTTCGTCTTCCTCCCATGGATCTCAGGTAACTAAACATAAATCTGGCTGGTCCTGAAAGGGTAGATCTCCTTCCAAGCATCAAGATGCCTCTGGCGTTGCCCTTGAGGGACTTGTACCGGCAAAATTGCCCCGGCGGGAGGCTTTGGCTTCCAAAGCACTATCGGGGCTCCAGGATGTTCTCGAGGCCTCAACCTCGTCAGAACTACTGGTGCCATGCTCTGGGGTACCGGCCGCTTCATCCGGTACCGATACCCAGGCATCGGCAGCGTCAATAGACCAGAGATTCTTGGCTATTGAACGCAGTCTGGCGGCTCTCCTTGCGGCTTCGGTGCCTTCGGGACCGCTTCAGACAGTTCAACCGGTATCGATACCGGTTCCGGCACCGACATCGGTACCGGTACCGACAGCATCGACATCGGCGACTGTGTTACTGACACCAAGTCATGCTATTTCCACCTGTATTAACAGGCCGGTACCGGACCCCTCCGGTACCGACTTCGATTGGTACCGGTATCGTGCTTTGCAAGAGCACCCGGACAGGAGATATTTTGAATCCTCCGATGAGTCTGAGGATTCTGACAGCTCTGTCGGTACCGGAGTACTTCTCTCTGAGGAGTCTTCCTCTCCTAAACGTAGGATGTCTCCTCCAGAGGATATATCCTTTCAGGATTTCATCCGAGAGGTAGCTAGAGGTCTTTCCATCACAGTGGCTCCTGAAACAGAGCCCAGAGCAAAGGAATTGGAGATTTTACAATATCCTAAAGCTCCGAAGGAGGCAGCTACTTTGCCTATTCATGAGATCTTGCATGATCTCATGCTAAGAATGTAGGAAACACTTCTTACCACCTCTCCTCATTCTCGTAGGCTTGATACCATGTATCGAGTACCTCCTTGTCCTGGATTTAAAAAAACTCAGTTATTGAGTGCAAAAAGACATGCATCTAATCCCCCAGGACGTGAATGTAGGACTCTTGATGCCTTTGGGTGTCGAACCTTCCAGGCCTCTATGCTTTCTGCCAGGATTAGTTCCTACATTTTATACATGCCAATGTTCCTTAAGGATGTTACAGGAGATCTAGAGCTTATGAGCCCTCTCCTTCCTGATGATAAGAGGCAAGATTATCTTACACTTGTCAAACATGCCCAAGATGTTTCCAAGTTTGTTAATCGTGCAGCTTTTGACTGTTTTGAGTGCATAAGCAGAACCTCTGCCATTTGCCATAGGTGCTCGTAGAATTGCCTGTCTCCAGGCATCTGACTTAGAACTCTGGGTACAGGACAAACTGGGGAATATCCCTTGCACAGGCAAAAATCTCTGGCAAAAATTGGCAAGAGAAAGCTAATGAGCTGGATGCGGATAACACCACTTTGGATAGACTATCCAAGGCTACAGCTGATCCTGCAAGGAGAAAATCCTACAAGAAACCATTCTTCATTGTAAAAGGGGTACAAGCTTCATTTCCTCAACATGCAGTAAAATTCCAAGGGACATATCGAATAGTTCCTCCTCTTGAATGCAAGAAGGGCAAGCACAGTTTTTCTTCATATTTTTCCCATATTTCTAATCCTGTCTTCATGTAATCTAAATCCCATTGTGGGTCTCCCGCTCCCCCATGAATGCAAAGTCTAGCAGTATTCAAATGTGCAGTGTCAAGTGCTCCCTCAGGAGGCCATTGCAACACTTGCGGCTGGTTCTTTAACGTCCAGCCATACATATTGTCACTCCATCGGTCGATGAAGTAACGATTTCCTTACACCCTCAGCTACTGTTTCCTTAGGCATTAGTGAGGCTCCAGCCTGACAGTTATTTCTTGCAATCCCAATGTGCTTGTATTACTTTCCTTGTTTTCACAGCTGGATCTCAATGTGGTATGTTTACTAAACCGTCTTAACGTGCGCCCAGCGATAATGTGCAGGATGCCATAAAAGGAGTGGGCGTTCCGGTCTTAAGGTAGCAAGCGCGGGTTATCGTGTGATAACATGCGCTGCACTCATTATCGGGCGATAGAGGGAGCCGTGCACGTTAATGCGCGTTAGCCCTGCATACACAGCAACAGAGCTGTAGCACAATGGTTAATACATTGACTGATGGTACAGGGCTCATGAGTTCTATCCCCCAGTCAGGGCCGGCCCGTCCATTGAGCAAGAATGTTTTTTGCACAGGGCCCCGCGTTTCAGGGGGCCCCGCGCAAAGAACATTCTGCTTTCCTCAAAATTACATTAAAAAAAAAAAAAGCTGGCTCTCTGGCTGCTGCCGCTACCGCCGCGGCAGAATGCAGTGTCCCGCGGGGCCCCCTCTGCGCCGGCTGAGCCCTCTGCCCGGCTTTCAGATTCGCGAAGGGAGAGTGTCTCTCCCTCGCGTCTCTGTTAAGCCCGCAGGGGCTAATGGGAAATTTCCCATCAACCCCTCGCGTCTAAAGGGGCTGATGGGAAATTTCCCATTAGCCCCTGCGGGCTTAACAGAGACGCGAGGGAGAGACACTCTCCCTTCGCGAATCTGAAAGCCGGGCAGAGGGCTCGGCCGGCGCAGAGGGGGCCCCACGGGACACTGCATTCTGCCGCGGCGGCAGCGGCAGCAGCCAGAGAGCCAGCTTTTTTTTTTGGACTGCTAATGGGCTGGGGCTGGGGCTGGGGCGGGGGGGCTGTTAGGACTGCTAATGGGCTGGTGGGGGTGGGTTAGGACCGCTAATGGGCTAGGGTGGGTGGGTTAGGACTGCTAATGGGCTGGGGGGGGCTGTTAGGACTGCTAATGGGCTGGAGGGGGGGGTGGGGGGGGGGTTAGGACTGGTAATGGGTTGTGGACTGATGGGGGCGGTCTGGAAATGGGGTGATGGGGGGTTAGAACTGCTAATGGGCTGGGGGGGTGGGGGTGGGTTAGGACTGCTAATGAGCTGGGGGGGTGGGGTGGGTTAAGACTGGTAATGGGCTGGGGGGGTTAGGACTGGTAATGGGCTGTGGACTGATGGGGGCTGTCTGGAAATGGGGTGATGGGGGGGGTTAGAGCTGCTAATGGGCTATGGGGGGTGGTTAGGACTGATAATGGGCTATGGGGGGGAGGCTAGGACAGGAAATGGGCTGATGGGGAGGGGTTAGGACTTGAGGTGGGCTGATGTGGTTAGGACTGGTAATGGGCTGTGGGCTGATGGGGGGGGGTTAGGACTGGCAATGGGCTGATGGGGTTAAGACTGGAAGTGGGCTGATGGGGGGGTTAGGACTGGTAATGGGTTATAGGGGGGGCTTAAACTGAAAATGGGGTGATGGGGGGTTAGGACTGGAAGTGGGTTGATGCGGGGCTAGGACTGGTAATGGGTTGGGGGGTTGCTATGACTGGAAATGGGCTGAGTGGAAGGGGAGGCTTGAACTGCAAATAGCTGATAGGGAGGGAGCTTGGAATGGAAATGGGCTGTGAGGGAAGGGAGCTAGGACTGAAAATGGGCTGATGGAGCAGCTAGGATAGGACTGGAAATGGGCTGTTGGGGGGAGCTAAGATTGGAAATGGGCTGTGGTGGGGGCTTGAATTGAAATGGACTCATGGAGGGGCTAGAACTGAAAGTAGGCTCATGGGGGGGCTTGGACTGGAATTGGACTGAGTGGAGGGGAGCTATGATTTGACATGGGCTGATGATGGGGCTAGGAAATGACTAGAAGTGGGCTGATGGGGGCTAGGATTGGAAATGAGCTGATGAAGGGACTCAGACTGAAAATGGATGGGGGAGCTAGGACTGGAAATGGGTTGATGGTGGGCTAGGACTGGAAATGGGCTGATGCAGGGACTAGAAGGGAATGGATGCTGGGTGAGACTTGAACTAGAAGTGAGCTGATGTTGGGGGAGGATTAGAATGGGATGGGGCTGGGAGAGTAAAATGGAGAGGGGAAAAATATTTTGTGTGGGAGGGATGAAAAATCTACAATTGGCCTGGTATTGGGAGAGTAAGTGGGGATTGAGGATGGAGGGGTAAAATTTGTGTGGATGAAATAGGAATGAGGAAAGAGCAAAAGGAGAAAGATTAGTATGTTAAAGCAGATGTAGAGAGAGAGAATGGAAAAAAAAACTAGAAGAGAGAAGAAAGAACAAATGGACAGCAGACGATGGACAGTTAGCAGAAAACATGAAGAAACCAGAAGAAAGTGGCTGGAGCAATTGCAACTGAAAAAAAATGCACAAAAGGTAGAAATATCTCTTTATTTTGAATTTATTAACTGGAATATGAAACCTCTGGGAAATGTGCATCATTAACGTCTGTGCTTTGTTTGGTACAAGAGGAAATTAATTTATAGTTTTATTTCTACAGTGTTGTACATTCCAAGTTTGGCTTTTGGGGTTCCCAGTTTAATTATTGCCTTTCTGTTTCTAAATTGTGATTCCTTGTTTGGTGATGGTCTATGTTCTGCATGTGTAACTGAGCTGAGGTATTCTATTTATGTAATCCCTATTTGACATTGCCACTTGTTCTCTTTCCCCAGTATTCTCTGAAATGTATTGGTTTAATATTTGCAGTGTTTCCTTTTGATAGGTAGGGTATGGTGCTTTGTGAGTCCTGGTAATGCTGTCAGGATACGGCGGGTTTGCTATGGGTTCTAAATGGGCAGCGTTTGTAGTAGTTCCTAATGTGCCTGGCGGTTGGCACTGGATTATAGTAATGCAGAAATCTTTTATCCATACACTCATTAAGAGACATGTTTACTAAAAGTTAGTGTATGGTAACATTATGCAAATATTTATGCAAATAAGGCCACTTATGCAAATGAGGCCCCACACCGAGTCTCCGCACATGGCCCCGCACCCCCCTTGGGCCGCCCCTGCCCCCAGTGGGCTTAATGAGTAAGGCTGTCCGTGACATTACCCTTTACTTTAAATCAGTGCTGGCTGAGGCATTTTTGTTTTTAATTTTAATTAGTGCTGCCCTTTGTGGCTCAGAGTGAGGAACAGGATCTCCCACCAACAGATCCACATTCTACATCCCTGCAATGGTGGCAGTAGAGGGGACCATCAACCCCAGTCCTGCTGGAAACAGACACCCTACAGGGCAGTCCATGCAGATCTGTATGCACCCATAAGGCAATGACAGCAAACAGTAGGCCTGGAAAGGCTCAGCTGCCCCACACCACTATCTGACATTTTCCAGCAGCAAGCACAGTGAGTCTCCAGCCGCTGCATTCTGCAAGGCGTCCCATCCATACACATACAAACTGCAGACAGTCTGCTAGCTAGACCATAGTGCATGTTCCTAGAAGAGATGTGAGCACACCCACCAAGCAGATAAGTCAGTGTTTGGACCTCAGAACAAAGAACCCATAAATATCACTTGGGAAAAACACTATGGGGGAACCTAGCCATGCTGTGGTCACTGCTCAGTCAGGGTGAGAGTGACCTCCCAGCAGAACATGCAGTGGCCACCCTGACCGTGCAGGTGGTGGCCAGGCACTACCATGTCCCAGCCATTGCCCTATGCCCTGCGCAGATGCATCCTGCCCAGGCTGCCCTGTCCTGGCTATACTCACAGTTCCTTGCTCCTCATTATGCATATTGGCAGCCTTGCACTGGAGACAGTGCAAGCAGTGTGGGCTGCGCTGAGTAAGGTGTTGGCAGCCACCACACACTGGATATGTCAGACACACACTCCCACACCTATGCCAGCATTGTGCAAATATAGAGGCTTTTGGCAGCCCTGGCCACCACACCAGTCCTGAGAACGGTGCAGGCATGGCTATGGTACACAATACTGTTGGGGTCACTCCCCGGGTTGGTAAACACTGTCAGAACCAGAACTGAAACACACTCCACAGATATCAGAAAGCTTGCTATGATGCAGCTCAATCAGCAGATTGTGCTTAACTTAGGAATTGCTATCTGCCATTAATCATAGCAACTTTTTGATATTTGTGTAACGTATTCCCAGGTTTAGGGCGGCATTGCTAAGGTATGGAAGTGCTAGTATTGGGAGATGCTGCTGCACGCAGGGCCCAACAGCCTGCCTCTCCATGAGGCGTTGGATAGTGGAGCCTGTGGGTGTGGGTGTTTGTACCCCTGTTGGCCTCTGCTCTAGGGCAGGGGTTCCCAACTCTGGTCCAGGTGGGCCAAACACTGTTCAGGTTTTCATGCTGTCCCTAATTTGCATACCATGGGGGCGGCACATGCAAATGCATCACAGGTATATTTATTAGGGAAAGCATGACACCTGAATTAGTGCCTGGGCTTTTCATTGGTTCTTTGTCTCCACCAATCTGCTGGTAAGGGACACAACCCACTTGTGAGGACTGGTCTAGCAGGACTCAAGGAAAGGAAATTATGTGGTAAAATGTCACCTTAGTAGAAGTTCTGTATCAGCATCTGAGGAATCATTTATTAATGATTTGCAAGAGCTAATACAAGTGTATTTTAGGTCTCGACAAAGCCCAGGTGCCAGGTTGTCATGACAACGAGCAATTTACATCTGGCATGTGGGATTTGCTTCTTCCCCCCATCATGGGCAGAAAACCCCTCCTGTCGGATCCCTGCAGGCAGAATAGGGGCAATCTTTGCTGTGATTGGGGCTTAGATGTGGCACAGATCCCTCCTATTGTGGATATTATCCTTCAGGAAAAAAGTAAGACGGGAGAGAGGAAGCAAAAATGTAAAAGGGCATTACCATTAAAAGAAAATAAAAAAAATGAGCAGGATAGGGTAATGGAGGGCAGGGAGTGGGAGTGTTGAGGGGACGGAGAATGGGGAAGAGAGAAAGGAAGGGCAACAGAGAGTGGGGAGGGATTGAAGTGGGGCGGGAAGAGTGCAAGGTGGAGATTAAAGGGATGAATGCATAGGGACAAAAACTGCAATTTGTATATGCCAAAGGGTGCATCCCACAGAACATACATGTAAGTACTTCACTCCCCCACTACACACACACACACACACACACACACACACACACACACACAAGCACTTTACCCCACACTACACCTACATACGCACCTCATCTTCTCATGACAGACACACACAGAGGTACAACACACACTCACATTCGCACACACACATATACACCTCACCTCTGCACCATACATCACACCCACACACACCCACACACCACTGTGTCACACGCACATGCACCACAGCCTTGCCCCCCTACTCACATAAAAGCATCCACCGCGACATCTCACACATGGACAGGCACATCACTGTTGCACCACACACCCACAGAGACACTTGCTTTCTGAAGCTTATAACTATTGTTATCTAAAAGTGATGCATAGGTAGGAAATCTGGCGTTGGTCTCATGAAAACATGAGACCAGCACAGGAGAACCGGGGGAGGGGGAGGGGGGGGGGAGAGATAAGGAGGTCAGGAGCACTGGTTCCTAAAATTTTGGTCTGCCTTCTAAAGCCACACAAAATTAGTGAAAGCCTCCCTACTGTATGCATAGGGGCGGGATCTGCAACAGATCATGCATGATGACTGCATTAGCACATGCCAAGAATCAGTGAATGACCCCCACCCCCTTCTTATATATTTATTTATTTATTTTTTATTTATTTATTACAGGCTCTTATATACCGCTCTATTCAGCATCAGCGCGGTTCACAATATAACAACAGACCAGAACAACAAACTGTTTGGTTTTACAGAGAACAAGGTCAGAGAACTTGGATAAAACATGGGACGTCATTACTGCAACTATTTACATGAGTATTTACAAGTATACACAACAGGATTTGTTATTAGTTATAGGGTAAGGATCGAGATTGGTTAGCTGGTCAGGTAATATTGGGGGAAAAGGTGGGATTTGAGTGCCTTTCTAAAAAGGGATAGATCAGTGATAGCACGAATCTCTGGAGGTAGGGCGTTCCAGCACTTAGGGGCATAGAATCTGAAGGCCCTGTTAGATGTCGTTGATAGGCATTTTGTCGCTGCTTTAGGGATAACTAGTACATTTGTTGATATCGTTCTCCTGGATCTATTGGGTGGAACAGTCTGAACGAGGTCTATTAGAGAGGAAGAGGTGATGATTTTAGTGGCCTTGAAGGTTAGTGGTAATGTTTTGAACAATATTCTGCCATGTATGGGGAGCCAGTGGAGTTGCTCTATTCTTTTCTTTTTCTGTTTTTCTTTTACTAACCTTTAAAATGGAATAACAGAGCAAGCACAGTATTTTATCTACAAGGCAGATAAGCTTCATGATTGTCATGGTATGCACAAAACTAACCCATTTGGAGAAACTGCGCCAGATAAAGAGGGGATAATGGTCTGCTATTTTATGGTATAAGCCTATATTTAAATCAAGAGGGTATAAAAACAGAAAGTGGAGCAGTTTTAAGAAATTGCCTGCTGAAAGCCATCTTTGATTTTGTGCAGAGGTGAGAACTGGAAAAGAATGACATTCATAATATAGAATTCTTCAGCTACTTTATCAGAACTGATTTCTTCCACCCAGATACCACTGTAGAAAAGACCTTCCTTCTCCGTCTTCCTGCATAATAACTACAACAGAATTCTCAGTTTAACTTTACTAGACAGAGGCTGCTTTTCCTTCCGCCGACGTCATCTTATGCAAATTGTAGATATAAACAGCACTATGGGAAATGGCATACAGTTTGTGACATACAGTTTAATTATTCTTAGGAGCTCCCTAAATCATAGTAACTATTATTTCTTGTCTAGTTAACGTTAAGAGATGTTCTGTCGGAATGAGTTGTTTTTTTTAGTAAGCTGAAATTATCTCACCCTCACTGTGCTGCTGAGTATGACATGGGTTATTTGCAGGGTAAAAGCCACCATCAAGAAGATGGTTTTCCCGGAGCTAGACTTTGTCCACATATGCGTTTTCCCAAAGTAATGGGATACTCGTCTACATAATTTCTAGTAGTGGGGGATGGTGTATGCGTTTAAAATAAGAATTATTGTGTTTTGTTGCATAAGTATTTCAATCAATTCAAATAAATATACGAGGGCGGTATAATGAGTCTGGGTTTCTGTCAAGACATGTTTCAAACCATTGTGGAGCACTTTAATTGTAAATCAGTTAAGATCAATTCTGGTGGTGTTAGCAGAAAAGACAATTTCAGTGATAGGAGTAAGCAAAGACAAATTTCAGAGAAACCATCACTTATATAAGTGGTGGTGCAGCATTGGAATTTTCCAGTTTTCTTTCTCTCCAAATGATGGTTAGTTAGTGAATAATCTAGTGCAAACACTGACGACTTGTGGCACTCGCAGTTGAGCATCCTAGACCTTTTGAGCTTGAATATGTTTTAAGTCCATTGCAGTTGCCCACCATGGTTTCCAGCTATGGTGGGTGAGGAGAGGCAGCCCCCTACCAGGGGGCAATAAATAAGGACTCTAGACTTTGGATTCCAATGCTCCTCATTCTTTTGCCCACTACTTAAATGTATCTTGCCACACTCTAGTCCCCAGTTTTATATTTTCATCTTGATTAGATTGTAAACTCTGATGAGCAGGACCATATCTTACAGTTATATACAGCACTGTATACACCTCGTAGCACTATACAAATGATTAGTAAACCCACTTCCTCCCCCTTTATCTCTATTTTGACCAATTTTTATATCGTCTTTATATCTTTTGTCAAATTTTCCCTTTTTTTTCTATAAGAAGAGCTCCTGCTATTAAAGCAAATAAAAAAAATAATGGCTCGCCTCCTCAGCTGTGTGGGAGCATTGGGAATCTCGGCTAGGCTACCCTGGGTAGCAAGGGGAAGGATGAAGTTCCCCGGTCATTATATGGGACTCCGTTTTCGTGGTTGTCTTCACAGTTGTCTTTTTTTTTCTTGTAAGAGCAACCATGATGCAAGGAGCTGGGTGGTTCGCTGCTTGTGGTAACCTCCACATTAGTTCCACAGTCAGCTCCTGCTGCTCTGAGTGTGATAGAGATGCTTTGGGAGAGGTTTTGGCTGCCAATTTTGGGGGAAACCCCTCCCCCCTGACTTTTACTAGCACTCGCATGTCTCACCTGATTTTCCTGCTGGTTAGAACAGCAGCAATCTTAGATGGCAACACAGATCCCTCCAGGGGCTAGTGAGGGTGGGCTGCCCCCTAGAAGAGCGGGACTTGTCATTGGAAGGTCGCCTAGTGCCCTCTGCTTCTTTGTTATCCTGGTTTGAGGCACAATTCCTGAAGCAGTTCATGGGCTGCTTCCAGGTCATGGTTGGCTGCCTATTAGGTGGTTTTAGCTCAGACTGGTTGACTATTCTTTCCTACAGGAGAAACAGGAGGCATAGGGCCTCCTGAAGTAGGGCTTAAAGGCACTAGGCAGGGCGTCCCTATCCTCGAACAAACGGAGCTCCTGAAACCTGATCCTGTGAGGACTAGGGAGGTGACACTTTACTCTCTCCTGTCAGTCTTTCTGCTGAGGAGGATGAGCTTAATCCTTCGGAGGCAGAGGACCCTGCTGTAGTGATCAATTTATTTCACTGAGAGGACCCCCCAGCCTTCATTGCAGCACATTGCATTTCGGAGCCTCCTCTGGAGATGGTGTCTGACATAGACCCTATCCTCTACTAGTGTTTATGGCAAATTCTGTAAATATGTGTGCACAGTAGAAGAGAACCTTTTTCAGGAAAGCAAAAATCCCAGGGCAGGTGGATTTGCCAGAGAAGTGAGCAAATCTCTACTCTCAAACACTCTTCCAAGCCCCAGTTCCAAAAAGAAAAGTTAGGGGTTATGCATAGTTCTGAGCCAGGTGTAAATCTGGCAGGTAAGAGTGATGAAGTGTATCTGGATTGCTGTTACAAAATACTGATTACACATGCCTCTTTGCTCCTTATAGAAAACCTTGCATGCTGTTGTATACACATAGAAATAGCACTTTTTAAATAAAATCATTGGTTGCGTGTTTGATGGATTACATTTGTAAGTAGCCTTTTTACACATGTACCTGGCACCTAAAATTTATAAAATTACCCCTGACAGTACTTTTCCAATTTTTCTCCAGTGTGGCACATCTGACCAGTCATGCTCACAAATATGACAAACTGCGCACAAGATCATCACAGTGTTAAATCGGCATTCAAAAAACTCTCCTAACAAAAAGCGCACAGCAGAACCAAAACATTTCTCCATAAAACTCGCCAGACAAAAAAAATAAGTTTCTGTTTTTTTGTGTCAACTTAACAACATCCAGTCTTTCCAAAACCAAACACATTTGAAAATAAAAACTTGACCCCCCTCCCAATAAAAAACCTGACTCATTACAAACCTGCCATACTATAGCAGCACAAACTCCTAAAGCTCAAATGGCAACAATCTCACTTACGAAAAGGCAGCACTACAACACTAACATATATTATATTTGGAAATACAAGACAGACATCTACAGATCCCCTGGTAGCAGTAATAAAATACCTCACCTTGGGACATAACATAGTCAGAACTTTACCTAATATGATAGATTACAAATGTGGAGACAAAAAAACTGAAATGGAAACCACATGCATTTTTCCCAGTCTCTGTACAGCACTGCGTATGCCGTGTAACACTATACAAATGATTAGCAGTAGTAGTAGTGTGCTACTGCTGCTGTGATGGAGGAGGAGAAAGCTGCTTCTTCTAGGTTCTGCAACGTATCTCCTGGATGCTGGTGATTTTAACACTCAGGTTGAGATCCACTGCTCTATAATGGTCATAAATTACTTGGGCATTTTGTAGAGAGATATTTTTTTTCTTTTTGCCACACAATATTCTCATTCTCCTAGCTCAGTCAGAATCAACCTCCAGTTCAGAACTAGCGGTCGTGTGTAGGCAGCAGCCTCTGGGTTGCAAGTAGCAGCTGCATTAAAGGCAAAAATAAGGTCCCGATACCCATACAAATACAAGACCATCAGCATGTAGTTTTACCCACAGGGAGTGAGGGCGGGCAAATTTCAAATAGGCTATTTACCTGGATAAATGTCTTGTATATATTAACATGATACGGTCAATTTATAAAATACAAAATATGTTTTGTTTTTTGCATAAAATTGTTCTAGTATGGGTGAAGTTTGTGTAGTCCTGATAAGTTTAATTATTAAAATCTTGGGTGACGAGGGCTAGGGACTTGATAGTTAATTCAGAGACGGGGGCAAAGTTGAATTTGCTTAGAGTGCCTAATACTCTTGTGTTGGCTCTGTCTCTAATCTGCAAAATCCCCAACTCCAGGTGGCCCAAGGAACGGAAGACCTGGCTAGGAATCCAATCCAGCTGATCGTCACAACAGTGCATAGCATTCTCAGAGTCACTGTGCAGATGTCATAGTTTATTTGTTTAGTCCTTTTTGTTGTTTGCTTCATATACCTTTCTGTATCTCTCTTTCCCCGTCCCTTCCCTCTCCTTCTCTCAGTAGTTATACAGGCAATATTAGATTCCATCGAGGAAGAGACTTCTGGAGCTGAACTCTAAAGTGGATTCAACAAGAAATTGCTTTGTTCTTATAGCCAGCTTTAAGTATCCTGTTTCCCTCCTCTATTACTTCGCCTAGTTCTTTCATTCAGATTATACATGAGGTCAACCACCAAAAAAAGACGTGGAACAAAATCGGAGAACTATTAAATGCCCACCGTGATTTCATTTTGCTGTTTGAGAAACAGAAAATAAGAGGAAGCGCCGCCAGAGCTTTCACATACACAGAGAAAGAAAGTGGGTGTTACGTTCTAGGCATGCTGGAACGTCACGATATGAAAATTATAAAACTGCACAGTACTATGGGAAATAACATATAGTTTTTGGGGTGCAATTAACTTCTTTTTAGGGGTTCTTTATATGAAGATAATTTAATTTTTACATTGTGCACACATCTTTGAGTAATAGTTTTGTTTGAATGACTTGATGTTTTTCAGACTGTGTAATTACTTCCCCTGTGTAAAAAGTGCTGGCTGTTAGAGGGCATGGCAGATTTTTCCTAAGCAACTCATACTTACCTGGCAGGGGAGATACCATGATCATGAAGGTGGTTCTCCCAGGGTGAGGCTTATCCATTGCACTTCGGTTGGGTTGACCCCTGCGATTTCCCCAAATGCGGGAAAGTCGACTGCATAATTTCTGGTAGTGGGGGACTGCGTTCGCGCTTTCCCCTGAAACGTATAAAACAAAAAATAGATATTTTGTGAATATAATATTCATTCTTCAGTACAATAATATATGCTGTGTATTTATTAGGTGTTGTAAGCCAGTGTTTCCCAACCCAGTCCTACGGGGCACACCGGCCAGTCAGGTTTTCAGGATATCCCTAATGACTATGCATGCGATATATATGCATTTTAGAGATATCCTGCCAACCTGACTGGTTTCTGGCCCTCTAGGGCTGGATTTGGAGACCCCTGCCTTACACCTCTGTCATTTAAGATTGTGAGTGGGCAAGGTGCAGATGTCCTAAACATCGAAAGGGTATATAGAATGTGACACATTCCTCCTCGATTCTCACCACCACCAAAAGGTTGGCATGAGTCCTTGAGTGAGTGAGTTGTTTACTATTTTATGTATGGTGTGAATGAAGTTTGATTTGGTGGCTTTGAGCCATGACACTGGGCATGGGTCTGTAGGAGCAGTGCTTGTTGGGTACACTGGGGATGCGAGCCCATACTGCATTCTCTTTTACCACAATCCTTCCTTCAGCCAATCCATCAGCATCTGCCCATTATGTGCAGTTATGTATTCTCCTGCTAGCTGCGGGGTAGGGAACCCTGGTCCTGGAGAGCCACAGACCAGTCAGGTTTTCGGGATATCCCTAATGAATATGCATGAGATATAGATTTTGGTGGTGGTGAGAAGTGAGGAGTAATGTGACACATTCTATCTAATCTTTTTGATGTCTTGGACATCTGCACCTTGCCCACTCACAATCTTAAATGACAGAGGTGTAAGGCAGGGGTCTCCAAATCCAGCCCTGGAGAGCCACAAACCAGTCAGGTTGGCAGGAAATCTCTAATGCATATATATCTCATGCATATTCATTAGGGATATCCCGAAAACCTGACTGGTCTGCGGCTCTCCAGGACCAGGGTTCCCTACCTCTGTGTGCTACACCATGGCTTACTTGGGCACTTTTTCATCATTTTGATGTATCACTCTCACCTCTTCTGTGACTGTGCGACACACTGATATTTCAGCGTAATCTGTGGGCATCCATCACTGAATCTGTACACCTGCCTCCCACATGCTCATCCCACTTACTGACTGCCACTGTATGGTCCATCAGCCCCTACTTTTCCTTCCATCCATCAGCTTTATTTATGAATTTCTATACCGCTTTATCAGCAAAATCAAGGTGGTTTACATGGAACTATTAAATATACATACATAGAACAAGGAACAAGGGTGCAGGTAACATTAACCATGATATAAACTTAATACAAGATCCAAACAGCAGTATTGAGGAACATTTTTACATGTTACTTACATGACAATTAAATAACTACAGAGTACATGGGGTGTGCCCTAGTCTTGATGTCTGAGTATTTCCTTTAGGTTAATTCAGCTAATTATATTTGCTTATGTAGAGTATATATTAGGTCCTGCAATCTTATTCTGATAATATTCTGTGAACAGATGTATTTTTGTTTTCTGAAGATGGATAGGTAATTTCTCCAGGAACAAGCATGAAGTCAGTCTTCACATATGGGTGATGTTGATGCCGACGGAGCCCTCATGGAAGCATCTCCCCAGCCTTCAAAGAAAGCCTTTGGGAAATGTCACCATGCATACGTGGTCCCCTTCCTGCCCAAGGGTGCCATCTTGCTCAGTCTCCTTTTTTCCATGGAATTCTACAGACATTCGTCTCTTTCCCCCAGAAAAAAGTTGATTTCCTCGTGCACATCTGTTAGCACCGATCCTTTTCCCACCTCTGAGCCCCGTCGCCCCAGCTTCGGGACTCAGAACGTATTAGGTTTTTCCATCCAGCGCGTTTTCACTCCCTTTTTAACCGCTGGCCGCATTGAAGGTCTTCGACCTCACTGGGGCCCTTTTTGCACCAATGGCCACTGGGTTTAAGAAGTGTGATCGGTGTTTTAAGAACATGTCCTTAACTGACGCACATGATTGTTGCCTCAGGTGTCTGGGTGTCAACTATGACCCACAGGCATACACTTTGTGCAAAAAGAAGTTCGCTAAGGCCATCCAGAGCTGCCAGCAGAAGCAAGAGGACATCTTCCACGGATCAGATTCCACCCCGGTATTTCTGGTAGCTGTGCAGTCTAAGGCCCTGCACAGATCCTTGGAGTTGCTTAAAGTCTCCACGGTGCCTGTGTGAGCATGTGGGCACTCTGATCAGGGTTCCCCGGAGCGAGAGAGTAAGAAAAAAAAGAAATCCTTGAGGGCCTCTTCCTGAAAAGTGGGCACGCATGGCAAGTCCCCTACATGGTCCCACAGCTCCCAGAGGGTATCTGAGAAGTTGGAGCAGGAGTGGTTGGTGAAGGTACCCAGGACACATGCTGAGGCCTCCGGCAATGGACCTCGGACTCCTGAGGCCCACCCTGTCAAGGACTCCCTCTCCTCAGTGACACCAGACCCGGTCACCCCGGCATCGGTTTCGAAGACTGCAACCCCTGAGTGGGGAGCCAGAATGTTGGCATTGGAACACAGCATTTCTACATTTCTTGGCTCGCAGCAAGTATCGATGCCTGGCTCTGCCGGTGCATGCGATGAGACCGCAGGGACCTCGATGTTGAGGACTCCCCGGGCCACTGAAGAGATCCTCGAGACCTCCATACCTCGAGCCGATCCTCAGTGAGGGTCCTGATCCTGTTCCTGTAGCGAGACCCTCCCTGGATAGCACCTCTGGCTCTGGCCAAAACTCAGCTGTGGTTCACCAAAGGCTGGATCCAAGGCGCCTTTAGAGCCGTCCGGCCTCGCATCTTCGATGGACTTCTCGGACTGGGAGTCTGAAGTTGAGAGGTGAAAACCTTTTCAGCAAGCCGATGGAGGACAAGGAGGCGGAGATCGAGACTGAGTATGTCATCAGGACTTGACTCTCAAGGAAGACCTCCACTCTTCCCAAGAAGAAACTATTGGGGAAAAGGCCTCACTTTTACCGGAAAGGCCAGCCTTATCGAAGCTATCCCCCATATCAGACCCCTCAGCATGGTCATCATGGCAAGGGAGCAGGCCAGGGCCCATGTAAGGCTAAGGGCCCTAAGCCCCAGACACTAGCCCCAGCCCAGACTGGGTCAGGGTTTTGACTCCCACAGCATAGCCTCTCCACCCATGGGGGGCCAGCTGCCTACAGGGAGGCACCTGGTTCATTTTTCCCATCGGTGGGCTGCCATCACCACCGGCTCCTGGGCACGTCAGGTGGTCAGGGAAGGTTATCTCCTTCACCTGGACCAGATGCCTCCCCCTCACTTTCCAGGGAAGCCCCCTCAGACTCCCCTTCACCAGGCCCTGCTACTGCAGGAACTTGCCCACCTTCTCAGGGACCTGGCTGTGGAGCCCATACCGCATCACCTAAAAAGACAGGGGTTCTACTCCATGTATTTTTTGGTCCCAAAAAGAACAGGAGGCCTAAGGCCCATCCTAGACTTGAGAAACCTGAACAAATTCCTGGTGTGAGAGAGGTTTAAAATGCTCTCCCTTGGAATTTTGCTGCCCTACCTGCAGCAGGGAGATTGGCTATGCTCCTTGGACCTAAAGGATGCTTATACCCACATCCTGATCCACTCTAATCACAGGCAGTACTTAAGGTTCATGGTTGCGGGCGACCACTAACAGTACAGGGTACTACTCTTCAGCCTGGCCTCCGCCCCAAGAGTCTTCACCAAATGCCTTGCAGTGGTGGCTGCCTACCTCTGTCTCCAAGGGGCCTTTGTCTTCCCATACCTGGACGACTGGTTAGTAAAAGGAGACACTGCCTCAGAGGTGCAACAGGCTACGGCCTGCACCATCAAGGTCCTACAATGTCTGGGATTTGTGCTAAGCCACCCCAAATCCCACCTAACTCCAACACAGAACCTGGAGTTCATAGGGGCTTGCCTGGCCACTCTCCAAGCCAGGACCTACCTTCCCCTTGGTCAGGGCGGATCGCCTCAGGGCCTTAGCAACCGAGGTACAGCATCATCGCACTGTGTTGGCCCAGTCTATGCTCCGCCTGCTAGGCCACATGGCTTCCACAGTCCATGTGGTCCCCAACACCTGCCTCCACATGTGGGCAGCTCAGTGGTGCCTCCACTCACAGTGGTCCCAGGCCACAGGCAGGCTCTGGGCCAGAATCTTGGTGTCCCGTCAACTAGAAGAGTCACTCAGCTGGTGGCAGAACGCACAGCATCTACAGAAGGGCATGACCTTTCAACACTTGAACCTCCAGAGGGTCCTCACTATGGATGCCTCCCTACTGGGCTGGGGAGCCCACTGTGAGGAACTGCACACAGGACAACTGGTCTCCAGAGGAGAGTCAGCAGCAGATCAACCTGCTGGAGCTCGGAGCCATTTTTCTGGTGAACAGGGCCTTCCAACACCATCTGCAGCACCAGTCAGTGCTGGTCCAAATGGACAACCAAGTCACAATGTTCTACCTGAACAAACAAGGGGGCACAAGGTCTTACCGCCTCTGCCAGGAGGCAGTGGCCTTCTGCTCATATGCGATCAGTCAGGGAATGCTCCTCAGGGTGGTATACCTTCTGGGCCAGGACAATGCCCTGGCAGACAGGCTGAGCAGGGCCCTCCAACCGCACGAGTGGCACCTAGACCCCAGGGTGGCACAGCACTATTCAGACTATAGGAAACCCCAAGTTTGGACCTCTTTGCCAGCCCAGCCAATGCTCAGCTGCCCTGCTTCTGCTGCCCCCAACCACAGTCATCCCGGATGGTGGCGGACGCCTTCCTCATCTTGTGGTTGGAGGGCCGTCTGCATGCCTTCCCTCCCATGCCTCTAATTGCATGGACCTTCTTCAAGGTTCAGCGGGACAAGGTTTCCATGATCCTGGTGGCTCCATAGAGGCCCAGATAGCTTTGATTTCCTCTATTACGCCACCTGTCGACAGAGCCCCCGGTCCCTCTGGGGTGTGCCCCAGGGCTATTGACTCAGGAGGAGGGCTCGCTGCTCCAACCCAACCTGGGGCCCCTGTTGCTAATGGCATGGCTGTTGAATGGGTCGCCCTAGCGCCCTTCAACCTCCCCAGGGAGGTGTAAGAAGTCTTCCTGGCCTCTTGTAAGAATTCCATAAGATTAGCCTACGCCTTCAAGTGGTGCAGATTCTCAGTATGGTGTGTGGAGCAACGGATTGGCCCATTCTCCTGCCAGGTGCACATGGTGCTAAAATACTTGCTCTTCCTCTCGCAGACCGGACTCATGTCCAGCTCCATCAGGGTACACCTGAGCACGCTGTCGTTGCACTATCACTCCATAGAGGGCAAGCCTCTTTCTGTGCAGCTCCTCATTTCCCGATTAATGCGGGGCTTGCTGCTCTCCAAGCCCCTCATTCGGCCACCTCTGGTGGAATGGGATCTCAATGTGGTTTTGACACAGCTCACTAAGCCGCCCTTTGAACCTTTGGCTACCTGCCATTTGTGTGACCTATCTTGGAAGGTTGTCTTCCTGGTGGCACTCACCTCTGCCCGCAAAGTCAACGAACCTCAGGCCTTGGTGGCTGAACCACCCTTACACTAAGTTCTACAAGAACAGAGTCATGTTTCGCACCCACCCTAAATTCCTTCCGAAGGTGGTATCTGCTTTCCACCTCAACCAAGAGATAGTGCTCCCTACTTTCTTTCCATGGCCCCATGCTGACAAGGCAGCAGCTGTTCTCCATGCTCTGGGACTGGAAAATGGCCCTGCCCTTCTACCTGCAGCATATTCAGGACCACTGCAAAGCCTCACAGCTTTTTCTTTCATACGACCCTAGTTGACTTGGGGAGGCTGTCACCAACCATACTCTGTCCACCTGGGTGGTGGACTGCATCGCCTTTGCCCATGATCAGGCTGGGCTATCATTGGGCGCCAGGTCATGGCACACAACGGCAGGGTCATCGCAACCTCATTTGCGAGCCTACACTCTGTCCCTATGGCAAACATCTGCCAACTGTTCCTCAGTCCACACCTTCGCAGCTCACTACTGCCTGGAGAGGGAGTCCTGATGGGACAGTGCCTTTGGCCAGGCCGTACTCTGTAATCTGTTCAGGGTTTAGGCAACTCCTGCCCTTTGACCCTTCTTGTTCAGGCTACTGGAGCCATGGTTCTCCCTGGACACTGTGGTCCCCAGAGTCTATCCTCAAATTTGCTTGTGGTGGCTCATGGCTGGGCTGTTTTTTTTTCTACAGGTTCTTGGTAGCTTGTAGCTAGAGAGTCCCAGGTTCTTGCTAGCTTGTAGCTAGAGATTTCCTGCTTGTTCCTGGAGAAAGCATAGTCACTCATCTCTAACAGGTTTTCTCCAGGGACAGCAGGAATTAGTCCTCACAATCCTCCCTCCTCTCCTTGGAGTTGCTGTACAATTTTTGGCCATCTTCGTTTGTCGGCTCTAGCTATGTCATCTGACTGAGCAAGACAGCACCATTAGACAGGAAGAGGACCACACATGCGTGGTGGCATCTCCCAAAGGCTTTCTTTGAAAGCTGTGGAGATGCTTCCACGAGGGCTCTGTTGGTGTCGACGTCACCCACATGTGAGTACTGATTCCTGCTGTCCCTGGAGAACACCCATTACAGGTGAGTAACTACGCTTTATACACCTTAGATATGGAGGGAGAGAGTTCCAAAAAGACTGGGGAGTAGAAAATAAATGCTGTATTACTTGTTGCATGATTGTTTTTTCTGAAGTCTTTAGGGATTGATAACGTGTTTCGTGTGCATCCTCTTTGTCTTGAGTCCAGAATCATTATTGTTAAGGAGCATAGATGGGTTGGGATCAAGTTGTAGAGTATCTTGAATGTGATAATTAGGGATTTATATTGAATTCTACTTGGTTTAGGTAACTAGTGAAGCTGGTGTAGGATGAGGATGAGCTGGTGTGGGATGAGTATGAGGACTTCCTCTTCAGGCAGTAGTGAGCTGTGAAGGTGTGGACTGAGGACCAGTTGGCAGATGTTTGCCATAGGGACAGAGCATAGGCTTGCAAATGAGGTTGCCATGACCCTGACGTTGTGTGCCGTGTGCTTTCTGTATGGTACCTACAACTGCATGTTGTGCTATTTGTAGCTGGTTTATGGCTCATTTGGAAGCCTCTGTAGGATACTGTTGCAGTAATCAAAGTGGGGACAAATCATTGCTTGTATTACCGAGCGAAAGTCTTGAGGTGATAAGAGGGGTCTTAGGTTTTGTATCATTCTTAATTTGTTGTAAATTAATCAAGTTATTGAGTTTATATGCTTCATTAAACTGAGATTCTGATCTAGGATCACTCCTAGATATCTCACCTCCTCCTTTACTTCAAGATCAGCTCCTTTGACTTGTATCTTTGTCGTGGTCTAAAGTCTTTGACCTTAGTGATAAATAGGACTTCTGTTTTTTTGTAATTTATCATTAAGTTGCAAGATGTGAACCATTGTGCTGCTTCATTAAAACACTCTATAATCTGTGTAAGGTCGGGTTTATCCATTGAAAATGAGGTAAATAACATTATGTCATCAGCATAGATTCTGTAATTTATTTTTTGTGTTTTGAAAATATCGCAGATCAGCTGAAGGTAACTGTTAAATAATAGAGCAGATAAGGTTGAACCTTGCAGTATTCCTTGATCCTGGCTGTATGTTTCTGAGAGTGAATGACCAATTTTTATGTGTTGTGTGCGGTCAGATAGATACGATTTGAATCATTTGAGTATGGTACCATTAACACCACTTTGTAGAAGTCTCATTAATAGCATCTCATGGTTGACAGAATCAAAAGCAGATGCTATGTCTAGGAAAATGATGATGTAGGCCTGTCTGGGTCTGTCTATTCCTTGTATGATTATATCAAATACGTTTTTATAAGCCATGTTTAAACACCATGAAAGAGTCTAAACCCATACTGGTGTGTGTCTAGTGGAGTATGCATATCGATGTGATCTTGGAGTTGCCTTTGAACGTTTTTTTTTCAATTAGTTTAGCTATGAAATGGCCTGTAGGAATTTGGGCAACTTTTGTCTAGGGAAAAGTTTTTTAAGCTTGGGCGGATGATTGCTTTTTTAAGATTTCCTGGGATGTGACCTAGTGCTAGGGAAAGGTTAATAATCTTAAGTATAGTGGGTGCCATTTCTGCTCTTGTCAGTTTAATCCAGCTTACCAGACATGGGTCTAGATGAGATGTAGTTGTATTGATTGACATTATGATTTGGAGCAGCTGATCAGTATTTATCATTGAGAATGTTTGCCATGAGGTGATGTTACCATTATATGTGTGTATAATCAACATAGAGCTTGTGGTTGGCTTCTTTAGTTTGTTCTTATAATGGTCAGCTATCAATTGAGGATCCAGAGTGGAGTTATCTCCTTGGTTTGGAGTTCAAACTAGAGATTTTACTATATCAAAGAGCTCCCTTGGTTGATTGAGGGAGTTCTTCAAGATCTTTGTGTAATATTCCTTCTTGTGGTTATTAATACTAACTCTATAAACCTGGAGTATGTCCATATATATGGTTCTGTCCTCTTGGGATTTGGTAACTATTCATTTTCTTTCCAGTTTTCGTAATGGCCTTTTTAATTGCTTTAGCTCTTGGGAGTATCAAATCTGTGTTATTCTGTTCCTCTTTGTCGATCTTGGTTTGGATGCTGATGCTGCTGTACTTATGACCTTGTTCCATTTCCTCAGTATCTCATCTGTATCAGTGGAGTCTGCATTGAGATGTGGAAGGGTTTCTTTTAGGAATATCTCTTTATCAAATTGTTTAAAAGTGCATTGTATGTTCTCAATACTCTTTTTTTTTTTTTTTTATTCTTGGATAGTTTATGTTCTATGGAGAAATTAATTAGATGGCGGTCTGACCATGGAACAGGTTGCGTCTGTATAGAGGTTTGTCGAGAGCTATTGTATATATTATTAGGTATGAATATTAAGTCTAGTGCATTACAACACTGTCAAGGCAGTATATCATAAAATACAGACAATCCGGCATCTACAACCCCTACTGGAGCCAGATGACTTCCAGACAATCTACCAAGCCTTAGTAATCCCCCACTTTGACTACGCCAACTCAATCCTACAGGGACTCCCAAAAAACACGCTGAAGCCACTTCAACTTGCAATGAATGCAGCCGCTGGAATACTACATGGAGCCGCCAGGAGGGACCATATAACCCCAATCCTGAAACACCTCCATTGGCTGCCGGTCCACTGTAGATTCTCCTTCAAAATTCTACTGTTGACGTTTCAAGGCCATCAACAGCCTCACCTCCTCCTCCATGATGGACCTCATCCTCCCCAGGCGCTCAGTCAGAAGGTCAGTCGCTGCCAATACACTGAGTATCCCTAGCAAGATCACAAAGTGCTCTCAAGCAACAAGAAACAGAGCCTTCATGTACTATACACCCACATGTTGGAATGCCCTCCTGCCCGACATCTGGTCCATTAGTGGTCCATTACTGACCTTACCCAATTCAGGAAGGCTCTGAAACACCACCTTTTCCTCCAGCACTACTCTCACAGCGCGGACACACAACATCCAGCCATATGCAACCACCAAGACAGCCTCCCCAAAACACTCACAACACACAGTCTCAGCCCGGCACATTAGCACTGCCAGATTCCCTGGTATGCACATGTATATAGTCACCTAACCTTGTAAATAGTCGCCAAGCAGCCCCTTTCGCCATGCCACTTCTGTTGACCTGACTGCATAGCCTGTACATAGTTACCCCAGTTAGCCCAAGTTGCAAAACCTGTTCTTTGTAAGTACAGTACGGGCGCTGCCTGCACTGTACAATTTGCTGTTGACTGTAAACGGAGCTGATTTTAAAGAGCGTAGTATATAAAAGACTTTAAATAAAATAAATAAATAAAATAAATTACCTTTGTTATGTGTTGCTTTATTAACTATCTGTTGAAAACCCATGTCATCCATTGCATGAAGGAAGGCAGATGTATGGCTATTGTGTAGAGAAGTTAGATTGAAATCTAGTACAATGAGATGTTTGTTACTGGGTTTATCTGAGCAGGATGACTCCAGCAGCATGGCAATAATTTTAGTGTCAGATACAGGAGACCTGTAAATTAGGTTAAATGCATGGTGCATATTAAGCCCATCCATGCTTATTGCTGACTTATGGAATGCCTTTAGTTTATCTTTACTCATTATGAGGACACCTCTCCCCTCTTATTTTGTCGTGGGCTGTAGTAAATGTTGTAGTGTGGTTGCTTCAATTGATTGAATATCACTGTATCATTTTCTCAAAGCCGGGTTTCATTGATGAACATTGCAAAAATGCTACTGTTGTGGATGTAGTCTGCTATAATTGGTACTTTGTTTTTAATTGATCTCACATTTACTATGCAACACCTTATGGTTATGGTAGTATCCATTCGTAAGAACAAGATATGCCATAGTAGATCAGACCAAGGTCCATCAAGTCCAGTATCCTGTTTATAGCAGTGGCCAATCTAGGTCACCAGTACCTAGAAGTTTCCCCAAAAGACACAGGTTCCACAATGCTTGTATTGGGGCAAGCAGTGGATATCCTGGGTCCCCTTTAATAATGGTTTATGGACCTTTCCTCCAGGAACTTGTCCAAACCTTTTTTAAAACCGGCTACACTAACAGCTTTACTACAGTCTCTGGTAACGAATTCCAGAGTTTGTTGAGTGAAAAAATATTTTCTCTTACTAGTCTTAAATAGGTTACCCTGTAGCTTCATTGCATGTCCCGTAATCTTTCTATATTTTGATGGCATAAACAATTGATCTACGTTTACCCGTTCCATTCCATTCATTAATTTATAGACCTCTATCATATCTCCCTTCAGCCGTCTCTTTTCCAAGTTGAAGAGCCCTAACCTTTTTAGCCTCTCTTCATAGGGGTATCCTTCCATCCCCTTTACCATTTTTGTGGCTGTACCTTGTCTAAATAGTGCTATATCCTTTTTAAGATACGGCGACCAGAATTGCACACAATATTCAAGGTGCGGTCTCACCATGGAACGATACAGAGGTATTATAATATCCTTTGTTTTATTCTCCATTCCTTTCCTTATGATACCTAGCATTCCATTTGCTCTCTTCACCGCCACTGCACACTGGGCAGAGGGTTTCAACATGTTATCCACGATGACGCCTAAATCTTTTTCCTGGGTGGTGGTTCCTAATGTGTAACCTTGCATCGTGTAACCATAGTTTGCTTTGTTCTTTCCTAGGTGCATAACTTTGCACTTGTCCACATTAAATTTCAACTGCCATTTGGATGCCCAGTCTTTCAGTTTATCAAAGTCCTCTTGCAATTTTTCACAATCCTCATGGGTTTTAACAACTTTGAATAATTTTGTGTCATCTGCAAATTTGATTACCTCCTTGTTATTCCCATTTCCAGGTAATTTACGAATATGTTAAAAAGCAGCAGACTCAGCACCGATCCCTGGGGTACTCCACAATTCACCTTTCTCCATTGGGAAAATTGGCCATTTAGCCCTACCCTCTGCTTTCTATCTTTTAACTAGTTCCTGATCTACAATAGTACACTGCCTCCTATCCAATGACTTTTTAATTTCGCCAGGAGTCTCTCATGAGGGACCTTGTCAAAGGCTTTCTGAAAATCCAGATACACTATATCAACTAACTCACCTTTGTCTACCTGTTTATTCACACCTTCAAAAAAACAAAACATTGGTAAGACAAGACCTTCCTTGGCTAAAGTCAAGTTGGCTGTCTCCCATTAAGCCATGACTATATGTTCAGTAATTTTATTCTTTATAATGGTTTCTGCCGATTTTCCTGGCACAGATGTCAGGCTCACAGGTCTGTAGTTTCCTGAATCACCCTTGGAACCCTTTTTAAAAATTGGAAGTACATTGGCCATCCTCCAATCTTCAGGTATCACAGATTATTTTAATGATAGTTCACAGATTGCTAATAGTGGGTCTGCAATCTCATATTTCAGTTCTTTCAACATCCTTGGATGCATACCATCCAGTCCAGGTGATTTGCTGTCTTCAGTTTATCAAATAGTTGTAATATATCTTCCTGGTGTATCAATATTTCTTTCAATTCTTCTGCAGCATCACCTTTAAATATCATTTCATATAAGGGCTGTATTTTTGTTATGATATAAATCAGTTTATTTATATTACATGATGTTTCATGATCTGGTTTGTACAGTGTTGTATAGGGTCTTATAGGATTCTGCTGATGAATGGTTGGAATTATTTGTGATTGTGGAGTGAATGACCTGTGCTTGCAGTTAATATTAGCAGTATAGTGAGAATACAGTACAGAAATATATATACCTTTACTTCCATGGTGTCTGTGTTCTGTTCATTGGTTTTGTGCTTGTTGTAATCGTTGTTGTTCACTGTATGTGCTTCTTGCACACAATGGGGGAGTTGACAGCTTCTGCTAAGCTCCTGCTAGGCTCCATGCCAAAGGGCCACTTTGGCGAGGACCCTTAGGTGCTCTGGGGGAAGAGCCCCTCCATTTTGGGGAAAGGAGGGGCTCTTCCGAAGGGATGGGCTTCACCTTAACCTGGATGGAAACCAGACTGCTGACATTAACCTTTAAAAAGGAGATAGAGCAGCTTTTAAACTAGATAATAGGGGAAAGCCGACAGTCGCCCAAGAGCGGATGGTTCGGAAGAATGTATCCTTAAAGCATACTACCAAAAGCAGAGAGGTTCCATAAAAGAGTAAAGTAGCCCAAATGCCCTTGAGTATGGAGCAGACAGAGCTTAAAGATCCCAAATTACCCATGTCTACCAATAGCCAAATTAATATGAATAAAATACAGTCTCTAAAATGCTTGTATGCAAATGCTAGAAGTCTAAAAAATAAGATGGGAGATTTAGAATATATAGCACTAAATGAGAGGTTAGATATGATTGGAATATCAGAGACATGGTGGAAGGAGGACAACCAGTGGGACACTGTGATACCTGGGTACAAACTATATCGTAATGATAGAGCTAATCAAATTGGTGGAGGGGTTGCGCTCTATGATAGAGAGGGCATTGAGTCAGAAAGGATTAAAGATTTGCAGGAAACAAAATTTGCTGTAGAATCTCTATGGATTGAAATTCCATGTAAAAAAGGGGAAGGCGATGGCAGTGGGGGTGTACTATCGGACCGCCTGCCCAGAATGAACAAATGGATGATGAAATGCTCAAAGAAATCAAGGAAGCCAACAAATGTTACAGCGTGGTAATAATAATGGGTGATTTCAATTTACCCCGGTATCGACTGGGTCAGTGTCACGGCAGGACATGCTAGGGAGATAAAGTTCCTAGATGAAATAAATGACTGCTTCTTGGAGCAGCTGGTTCATGAACCGACCAGAGGGGAAGCCATATTAGACCTAGTCCTTAGTGGAACACCAGATCCAGTGCAAGAGATAAGGGTGTTGGGACCACTTGGCAATAGTGTACATAGCATGATCGCCTTTGATTTAATTAGTGGAGGAGGGATAGTAAGGAAATCCACAGTACTACCTTTTAACTTTCAAAAGGGAGACTATGATAAAATGAGGAAAATAGTTAAGAAAAAACGAAAAGGAGCAGTTGCAAAGGTTAAAGACTTACATCAAGCTTGGGTGTTGTTGAAAAATACTATCTTGGAAGCCCAGACCAGCTGTATTCCACACTTTAAGAAAAGTGGAAGGAAAGTCCAAAAAACTGCCAGCAGGGTTTTAAAGGTGAGGTCAGAGAGACTGTTGTTGCCAAAAAAGCATCTTTCAGGAAATGGAAAAAGGAGCCAAACGACAAAACCTGGAAACAGCACAAGCACTGGCAGGTCAAATGCAAGGCATTGATAAAGCAGGCAAAGGGAGAATTTGAGAAGAAGCTTGCTGCGGAAGGAAAAACACGAAATAAAGATTTTTTCAAGTACTTTCGTAGCAAAAAAACCTGTGAGAGAGTCAGTTGGTCCATTAGATGATAGAGGAGTTAAAGGGGCACTAAGAGGCGACAAGGCAATAGCGGAGAGACTGAATGAATTCTTTGCTTCGGTCTTTACTGAGGAAGATGTAGGGATGTTACCCATGACTGAAGTGGTATTTAAAGGTGCGGAAGAATTGAAGAAAATATCGATACATCGGGAAGATGTATTACAACTATTAGATAAACTGAAGAGTAGCAAATCACCTGGGCCAGATGGTATGCATCCAAGGGTGTGAAAGAACTGAAATATGAGATTGCAGACCTGCTATTAGTAATCTGTGAATTTTCATTAAAAATCATCTGGCGATCCTCCAATCTTCAGGTATTACAATGTAACGCCAATTTTTAAAAAGGGTTCCAGGGGTGATCCGGAAAACTACAGACCGGTGAGCCTCACGTCAGTACCGGGAAAAATGGTAGAAACCATAATAAAGAATAAAATTACTCAGCATGTAGATAGTCATGGCCTAATGGGAGACAGCCAACATGGCTTTAGACAAGGAAGATCTTGTCTTACTAATCTGTTATGTTTTTTTGAGAGTGTGTGAATAAACAGGTGGTGGACAAAGGTGAGTCGGTTGATATAGTGTATCTAGATTTTCAGAAAGCCTTTGACAAGGTCCCTCATCAGAGGACTTTTGGCAAAACTAAAGAGTCATGGGATAGGAGGCAGTGTACTACTGTGGATCAGGAAACTGGTTAAAAGATAGAAAGCAGAGGGTTGGGCTAAATGGCCAATTTTCCCAATGGAGAAAGGTGAATAGTGGTGTACCCCAGGGATTTGTGCTGGGTCCGCTGCTTTTTGACATATTCATAAATGACCTGGAAAATGGAATAACGAGTGAGGTTATCAAATTTGCAGATGACACAAAACTATTTAAAGTTGTTAAAACCCAAGAGGATTGTGGAAAATTGCAAGAGGATCTTGATAAATTGGAAGACTGGGCATCAAAATGGCAGATGAAATTTAATGTGGACAAGTGCAAAGTTATGCACCTAGGGAAGAACAACCCAAACTATGGTTACACAATGCAAGGTTCCACATTAGGAACCACCACCCAGGAAAAAGATTTAGGCGTCATTGTGGATAACATATTAAAACCCTCGGCCCAGTGTGCAGTGGCAGCCAAGAGAGCAATAGAATGCTAGGTATCATAAGGGAAGGAATGGAAAATAAAACAAAAGATATTATAATGCCTCTATACCGTTCTATGGTGAGACTGCACCTTGAATATTGTGTGCAATTCTGGTCGCCCTATCTTAAAAAGGATATAGCATTATTAGAAAAGGTTCAGAGAAGAGCCACCAAAATGGTACAGGGGATGGAAGGATACTCCTATGAAGAAAGGCTAAAAAGGTTAGGGCTCTTTAACCTGGAAAAGAGACGGCTGAGGGGAGATATGATAGAAGTCTATAAATTAATGAACGGAGTGGAACGGGTAAACATAGATCGATTGTTTACGTTATCAGAATATAGAAAGACTAGGGGACATACAATGAAGCTACAGGGTAAACTATTTAGGACTAATAAAAGAAAATATTTTTTCACTCAACGTGTAATCAAACTCTGGAATTTGTTACCGGAGGATGTAGTAAAGGCTGTTAGTGTAGCTGGGTTTAAAAAAGGTTTTGGACAAGTTCCTGGAGGAAGGTCCATAAACCATTATTAAGAAGGGACCCAGGATATCAATGTTTGACCCAGTACAAGCATGCGGAACCTGTGTCTTTTGGGGAAACTGCTTAGGTTACACGTGTAATGACAGAGTCTTGAAGATTGGCCACTGTTGGAAACAGGGATGTACTGGGCTTGATGGACCTTTGGGTTCTGACCCAGTATGAACCTATCTTATATTCTCTTATTTATGTTTTCCTTATGGGCCCGCCAGATCGCGAGCATGCCTGGAATAGGTCTTGCAATTTAAAGTTCCTGCGGCCAGAGTGATGCTGTAGCAGGGGGAGAAAGGCTTACCTACGCTATTTTTTCTCTGATGTTGCAGCGGTTCTGGTCCCAGTGTCCTGTTCATTGCAATCATGGACTCAGGTGGAGACAGGTCAATGGGCGCTTCCCGGTGGTGTGGAGTTGTCTGCGATGCAAATCAGGGCTTCTAGGTTGTGCAGTCATGGGGGCTACCGGGGGGCCATAGAGTCCTTGGCGGTGGGAGGTTGTCTGTCTGGGATTCTCTCCTGTATCGGGCATGCCTGGGATAGGTCTCAATTTCAAGTTAAAACATAAGAACAATAAGATATGCCATACGGGTCAGGAGGTTACCAAGATCATCAGCCCAGTGATTCTCGTCCCGGCATCTGTTCACTGCAATTGGGGCGAAGGGCGTGTAGTTCTGGGCTCTCTTGTGGCTTGGAGTTGTTGGCAGTGCAATCGGGATTCAGGGCGTGCAGTTCTGGGCTTCCCCGGGTGGTTTGGAGTACTTGGCGGTGGGTGGTTATCTGGATGATTCCCCTTCTGTATCGGGCACGCATGAGATAGGTCTCAATTTAAAGTTTCCGCTGTAGAGGAGGAGGAGCTTACCTACACTTTCTCTGTTGCAGCGATTCTGTCCCAGCATCTGTTCACTGCAATTGGGACTCAGGGCATGCGGTTCTGGGCTCCCCAGGTGAAGTGGCGTCCTCGGTGGTGGGCGGTTGTTTGGCTGGCTCCCTCCTGTATCAGGCATGCCTGGGATAGGTCTCATTTTAAAGTTCCCGCTGCTGGAGTGATGCTGTAGAGGGGGAGGAGCTTACCTCCGCTCTCTCTGTTGCAGCGTGACTTTCGCTGGGGCTCCCTTATTCTCAGTTAAGGTGACAGCCATTTTTGGGTGTTACGGGGCACGGCTTGTCACCTCAATACCCAATGCCCCGTTAGTGCCAGAATGCATACTCACCAACACGGCCTTTAATGCATGGAAACACCTTTATTGCTGCCGTTTAATGCTCGTTATCTGTGGCTCCCTTACTACCCATTAGTAAACATAACCCCTAAATCTTTGGCTGCTCCAAAGGCATTCGATATCAGCATTGAAGCCCCGATACGCGAGACCAGAGAAAAGTCCCAGCATAAGAATTGCAACCGTCCCTAGAAGTGCTTCTGATGTAGACTGGCCAGCCAAAAAGCCGTGATGGCAGGATCGGTTCTGCAAGCCACAAGAGGGGCTCTGGAATGACTCCCGAGCAATCAACCTCCAGAGACGCGACCCATTCCATGTTCTGGGATGGTGGCTCAGAGTCAACACGGGAATTTCCACCCAGACATCCCTGGACCTATGCATGCTGACTGTCGAGAGGAGTTTGGCAGCACTCCTGGCAGCCTCGGTACTGATAATATCGAGAGCTTCAGGAATGTAGGCTTTGGCATCGAGCCTACTGTCAGGCCCCGATGCTCGGCCTCAAAAATGGCATAGATGGAACCCCTGAGGGCAATACTGTCATTGTCACCGTCCGAGACATTCGGTATCCAACAGACTCGAACTGACAAGACTGTCTGTTCCAATACTTCATGAGCATCGGTATCCAGTATTGACCTTCGACGTCCCTGAAGCAACAAGGTTGAACCCAAGACTGCCGATACTTTGACTTCTTACCAGACTCTGATTCCAGTTCTTCAGATTCTGGATGAGGGGGATCACTCGATTCCCGAGAACTTTCAGACATCCCTTCGGACCCTTTGCCACCTCAGGAATTGGTGTCAGTCCCCACCAGAAGATATGTCCTTTAAGGAAATTCATACGTAATATGGCAGCAGGGCTAGACATCATAGTAGGCCTCGGAAAAGATAACAGGAGGCCAGAGTAATTGGAGCTACTCCACTACCCTCCCATGGAATAAGGAGGTTGCTACATTCCTGGGTGCATCACATCATACAGGATTTTTTGAGCTGCATGTGGGAAGCCCTGCTCACAGTGCTGCCTGTCAACAAGCGGATCGATACCATTAATTGAGTACCAGAGTGCCCAGACTTCCAAAACCTCAGCTCCCCCACCCTCAATAGTGGTGGAATCGACAATGCAACGCATAAAGAGCAATAAGAACTATTCACCCATGCCAACTGGAAGAGACTCGAAGACCACTCAGTGTCTTTGGGGCGGCGATGCTTCCAAGCATGCATGTTGGCCTCCAGAATAAACTATTACATGCTGTACATGGGACTGTTTATGAAAGGATGTCACCAGGGATCTGGAGACTTTGACCCCCATGCTTCCTGAGGATAGGCAGAGTGCATTCCAGACAATCATCAAGCAAGGCCAAAATACTTCCAAGTTTCTTACCAGGGCCTCTTTCAATGCCTTTGAATCAACAAGCTGAGCTTCAACATTCTGCAATTGGGCTCGTAGAATGGCCTGGTTACAGGCATCAGATCCCGAGCAATGGGTCTAGTGTAAACTGGCCAATATCCCATTTACTAGAGAAAACCTTTTTGGCAAAGATTGGAGGAAAAAAGCAGGAGAGATTGAGGAGGACGATCTCGTTCTAAAACGCCTTTCTAGGAAGATAGCTGACCTAGCCAAGAGGAAGGCTCTTCCCAAAAAATCTTTCTATTCTAAAAAGAAGAGATACTTTCTCCAGGACCAAGCAGGAAGTCAGTCCTCACATATGGGTGACGTCGGCGTCGACGGAGCCCCCATGCGGAGCATTTCCCCAGCTTTCAAAGAAAGCCTTTGGGAATGCAGACATGCATGCGCGGTCCCCTTCCCGCCCAAAGGTGCGATCTTGCTCAGTCGTCTTTTTTCCGCGGAGCCCTACAGACGCATGTCCTTGTCACCCGTGGAAAAAGTTGATTTTTCTGCGTTGGGTCGAGGCTTTTTCTTCGGTTCGACGTCGGTTCCTTTCCCGCCTGGACTCGGTACACCGGTGCCGAGCCCGGATTTCCTTTTTTCGGTTTTTGTCCTTAGAGACTGCGTTCGCGCCTTTTTTCTTTTCCCTGGCAGTCCAATTTTTTGATCTTGCAGGGGCCCTTTTTCCCCCGATGGCTGCCAGTGGCTTTAAGAAGTGTGATCGGTGCAAGAAACTGATGTCTCTCACCGACACACGACTGTTGCCTCTGGGGCCAGACCATGATTCCCTGTGGCAAAATGTCTTCCAAGGCATTACGGAGCCGTCAGCACCAGAGTGAGAGGATCTTCACCGAGTCTGCCTCTGGACGGGTCCGGACTTCGTCAGAGGACTCAACCTCTCGGGAGTCTGACCCCGAGCATCGTCGGGGCTCCTCTGAAAGGGAATCCCCCTAGAGGGAGCACCGAAGGAAGAAGAAACCCCGAGGGTGGCATCGGTGGACACTCTTGGCTCCTCGAGGGCCAGGTCGCATAGCCCCGATCGCCGTCCCGGGTCTTCGGAGTCGGAGAGGCCTGCAAAGCATCCTCGTGTAGAGTCGGAGGCCCCGAGTCACGTGAGTACTGTAGTCCTCGTGGACTCTCCTCCGGGGAGCCGACATCGGGCCCAACGCCGTCGGGGCCCGAGTCGGAGGATGCTAGGTCTCCTGAGCTCGGACTCAGGTTGACGGCCTTGGAGAGCAGACTGTCTGCCTTCATGGAGCAGCAGCGGGTGCTGTTCGCCGGTCTCACCGGCGCAACTGCCCCGACCATTGGGACATCCACGTCCAACTCGACCCCAGAGGCCAAGCCGATTCTCGAGACCATGTGATCTCAAGTCGATCCTCGGCCGAGGTCACCCTCGGCCTCCCGTTCGGGACCGAGGTCATCGACGCTGGTTCCCTCAGCGTCGGGGCGGATGGCGTCGGTGCCCGCCCACTCGGAACCGCTCGATTCCTCCTCGGAGGAATCGGCGTGGGAAAAGGAGGAGGAGGAGTCCCCTGACACCTTCCGGACTTGGTGCGTCCCTTCGGACTCACCGGGATCCGAACTCTCGGACAAGGTCCCCCCGGAGGATACCAGGTTCTCAGATTTCGTAAGGGACATGGCCAAAGCATTGGCATTCCCTACGGACCTCGAGGAGGAGCCTCAAGCCGAGGAGCTCGAGGCTCTGCAGTATGACTCTCCTCCCAAGGAGGCCTTTACTGTCCCGGTTCCTCCGATGCTGGAGCGGTTGCTCTTCCGCATGTGGGAGGCGTCGGCCTCGATGCCGGTTCTAAGCAAGCAGGTCGATTCCATCTATCGAGTCCACAAGAGCCCCGGGTTTCAAAAGGCACAGCTACCACACCATTCCATGGTTGTGGAATCGGCCATGCATCGTCTAAAGAGTCAGAAGATGCACTGCTCGGTGCCCCCCGGCAGAGAGGCCCAGAACCTTGATGCCCTCGGTAGAAAAATGTTTCCAGGGCTCTATGCTTGCTTGCCATGTCCAGACCTACCAGCTGTACATGGGCATATACCTTCGAGACCTGGCAAAGGAAATTGCCAGGTTCTCTGCTGGTCTGTCCGAGGAACCTTTGCAGAGGTTCAAGGCCTTGTCGTCTGGTATTCGGGAGTGCTCAAAATTTATACCTTGAGCACTGAGCAGCCTACGATGGATTTGAGGCTTCGGCTCGGGTAGCAGGGGCCGGCATCGGTGCACGCCGCCAGGCTTGGCTACAATCCTCGGACCTCGAGCCATGGGTACAGGACAAGTTGATCGATATCCCTTGCCGAGGTGAAAACCTCTTTGGCAAGCCCATGGCAGAAAAGGCTGCAGAACTCGAGACTGAGACTCTTACCCGGACGAGGCTGTCCAGGAAAACCTCTGCCCCTTCTCAGAAGAAGAAGGGCTCGGGGAAAAAGACCTTTTACCTGAGGAAGACCGCTGCCTACAAAACCTACCCTCACTACCAGGCCTCTGCAGCTACCCAACAGGGCCAGCAGGCCAAGGGGCAGGGTCATGGGCCCCATAGACAGAAGGCCCCCAAGCCTCCTACTCCGGCTCCTGCTCAGCAGGGAGGGGGTTTTTGACTATGCCAGCATAGCCTCTCCTCCTCTCCAGGGCACAGGAGGTCGGCTGACCCTGTACGCAGACAGGTGGCCAGCCATCACAGGGGATACTTGGGTGCTAAGCATCATCGAAAGGGGCTATCTGCTCCACTTCACCCAGATACCCCCCTCTACTGCTTCCAGGGGAGCCTCCAAGACCCCCTGCACAGAAACTTACTCCTTCAGGAGTTGGAAGGTCTACTAAGGGACCAGGCGGTGGAACCGGTGCCTCACCACCTGGAAGGGCAAGGCTTCTACTCCAGGTACTTCCTGGTACCAAAGAGAACAGGAGGCCTCAAACCCATCCTCGACCTCAGAAATCTGAACAAGTTTCTGGAGAGGGAAAAGTTCAAGATGCTTACCCTTGGAATCTTACTGCCCTACCTCCAGCAGGGAGATTGGCTATGCTCCTTAGACCTGAAGGATGCTTATACTCACATCCTCATCCATCCAAGTCACAGACAATTCCTCAGATTTGTGGTGGGAGGAAAGCACTTCCAGTACAGAGTGCTTCCTTTCGGCCTCACCTCCGCCCCCAGGGTTTTTACAAAATGCCTGGCGGTGGTTGCAGCCTTCCTCAGGAACCAGGGGATCTTTGTGTTCTCTTACCTGGACGTCTGGCTTATCAGGGGCCAGTCTCCACAGAGACCAGGCAGGCCACCTTCAGAACCATAGCTCTGCTTCAGCACCTGGGGTTCGTCATAAACGTCCCCAAGTCCACTTTAGTCCCCTCACAGGACGTGAAGTTCATAGGGGCCAGATTGGATACCATCCATGCAAAGGCCTATTTGCCTGTAGACAGACCTCACAGGCTGATAAAGTTAGCCGGCCAGTTTCAGGTGAACTCTCTGGTCTCAGCCAGACACTTCCTCCGGCTCTTAGGTCACATGGCTTCCACAGTGCATGTCACACCGCATGCCCGGCTGCACATGAGGCCGGCTCAGTGGAACCTCAAGGCACAGTGGTTGCAGGCCACAGGGAAGTTGTCAGACAGAATAAGGGTGTCCAAACTCTTGGTGGACTCCTTACACTGGTGGAGGGATCTCCCAAATCTGGTCAGGGGTCTTCCTTTCCAGGCCTCCCCACACACTCAGGTACTGACGACCAATGCTTCCCTGCAGGGCTGGGGGGCACACTGCCAAGGGGCCTGCACACAGGGCATGTGGTCTCCATGGGAGGCCATCCAGCAGATCAACCTGTTGGAATTGCGGGCCATTCGACTGGCCTTACGGACTTTCTCTCAGATCCTGTCTCACCAGTCTATTCTAATTCAGACGGACAACCAGGTGGCTATGTTTTACGTCAACAAGCAGGGAGGCACAGGATCCAGACTTCTGTGCCTGGAAGCACAAGCTCTCTGCTCCTGAGCTGTCAATCAGGGCATGACCCTCAGGGCGGTATACCTCCCAGGCCAGGAAAACTACCTGGCGGACAGGCTAAGCAGACTCCTGAAGCCTCACGAGTGGCAGTTGGATCCTCGTGTAGTCCAACAGATCTTTCTGAAGTGGGGACTTCCAACCATGGATCTCTTTGCCAGTCCGCTGAACAGGCAGCTACCCAGGTTCTGTTCCAGACAACCGCATCCCTTGCGAACAGCGCCAGATGCATTCCTGATTCCCTGGTCAGAGAGCCTGCTGTATGCCTTTCCTCCCACACCTCTGCTGGCCCGGACTCTGTTCAAAATCCAGAAGGACCGAGCCACGGTGATCCTGATAGCCCCCGGTGGCCAGGCAGCCGTGGTTCCCTCTTCTTCTGCAGTTGGCAGTGGATACTCCACTTCCTCTGGGGTTGCAACCCAACCTTCTGACTCGGGATCAGGGGTCCCTCTTGCATCCCACAACCTCAAATCCCTCAATTTGATGGCCTGGCTGCTGAAAGGCTAGTCCTTGCTCCCTTGCTCCTATCAAGGGAGGTTGAAGAGGTGGTGTTGGCCTCCAGAAAGCATTCCACTAGGAAGGCCTATGCTCTGAAGTGGCATAGGTTCTCTACTTGGTGTTCTCAACAGCAGGAGGACCCCTTCTCCTGCTCGGTCCAGGTGGTGTTGCAATATGTGCTCCACCTTTCCAACCTAGGACTTCAGTCCAACTCTGTCCGGGTTCACCTCAGTGCCCTCTCAGCTCACCACTCGCCGGTGGATGGTCAATCTCTCTCAGGCCACCCTCTGGTGTCTCGCTTTCTCAGAGGCCTGCTTCTGCTTAAGCCTCCTGTTTTCACCGGCCACTGAGTGGGATCTCAATGTGGTCTTGCCAGCAACTGACTCGCCCACC